>CM019703.1:14737458-15397458 GCA_009760885.1 Achatina immaculata
AACTTTTTAAAGTGCTCACTCTTTCATGTCACTCCTTCAATACGGTATTTATGTCACTTCTTCAATACTGTATTTATGTCATTCTTTCATTATGTCACTTCTTTGCTATGTCACTACTTCAATACGGTATTTATATCACTCTTTCGTTATACCACTCCTTTGTTATGTCTCTCCCATTCATATGGTTCTGTTTTATTGTTGAATAAGAAAGAAGAATGAAGGAAAAACTGTCTTTCTGTGGCAAACGATGCAGTGAAATAAAGCTGGGAAACCTTTTCTTTTTACATACCATACATGTATTACTTTTTAGACATGAAGGTGTAAACATACCAGAATTGCTTATTATTCATGAACTACTGCTTGAAGAGGATTTTAAACATTAAATGGCAGGATAAGATCAGGAACGAGAAGGTCTGAGAAAGGGCATGACAAGAACCTATGAACCTACAAATCATGTCTAGGAAGTGGAGGTGGACTGGTCACACGATGAGGAAACCCGACATAACCATAGCAAGAGAGGCACTGACATGGGATCCTCAAGGAAATAGAAAACGAGGAAGACCCTAGACTTACTTGGAGAAGAGAAATTATGACAGTGCTCAGACACAAGGGATACACATGGAAGGAAGCAGAGAATAATTCCAAGAACAGGGATGACGAGAGCCTTTATCCGTGGCCTATGCTCTCAAGGGAGTGAAAGGCGATGATCATGATGACTGCTCATTAATATTTAACAAGTCATTGGGTATGGATGTGGCTGGTGTATTCGTTTCCGTCTCTCACGGCTGTGGCTGATGGTTCGATGCCAGCCAGTGGCGCCTGAGTCAACGAAGTTGTAATGATGGGTACAGGGGGTTCTCCTGAAGTTGGAGGAGAAAGGCCGAAAGATTTTATAATGACCATCTGACCATATCACTTGCTTGTGTGGCTACAGATGAGGTGGGGAGAGGGGGAAATGGGCACTAAACTCATACCATTCTTCATTCCCTAATTCTTCTCACTGGCATGGAACAGAATCACTTTAATTGGAGCATTTCAAGTTCGAGTTTAAAGCTTCTGACTTGGCCATGCTTTCTTCCCCATCACATGCTGCCATAACAGAACATAGTCTCCGTGAGGGGCAATTTTATACTGAAAATGTGTACTCAGTGTTCGATTATTTACAACTACAGAGGAGGCACAAGAAAGAACAAAATGTGTACTCAGTGTTCGATTATTTACAACTACAGAGGAGGCACAAGAAAGAACAAAATGTGTACTCAGTGTTCGATTATTTACAACTACAGAGGAGGCACAAGAAAGAACAAAATGTGTACTCAGTGTTCGATTATTTACAACTACAGAGGAGGCACAAGAAAGAACAAAATGTGTGCTCAGTGTTCGATTATTTACAACTACAGAGGAGGCACAAGAAAGAACAAAATGTGTGCTCAGTGTTCGATTATTTACAACTACAGAGAAGGCACAAGAAAGAACAAAATGTGTGCTCAGTGTTCGATTATTTACAACTACAGAGGAGGCACAAGAAAGAACAAAATGTATGCTCAGTGTTCGATTATTTACAACTACAGAGAAGGCACAAAACAGCTGAGAAACACATAAATGCCTTTGAATGTAAATGCTACAGACGAGTTCTCCAAATATCGTGGACACAAAAAAGAACAAATATATCTATACTACAAGAGCTTAATATTGAAAAAGGCTGGCTAGTGAAGAGGATTAAAGAGAGAAAACTTAAATATTTTGGACACATTAAACGTCATGATAATTTAGAGAAGACCGTATTGGAAGGATACATAATGGGAAAAAGAAAAAGAGGAAGACCAAGACGAAGATGGCTGCAAGACATCGTTGACGATCTGGAAATGGATGCAACAGCAGCAGGCCATCTTGCTCACAACCGAGAGGCCTACAGGAGTGCTGTTTGGGAGGCAAAGTTCCGCAAGGGACATGCAAATGAATGAATGAATGAACAGAGAAGGCAGGAGGAAAAACAAAATGTCTGGAGAGTAAGAGAGTCCACCTGGAAATGAGCAAAAAAAAAAAGGGGCGAAGGACAGGCCATTTTGGAAATCTTTGCGAAAGCCCCTTGTGTCTTAGATACCTAAAGGCTTAGAAAAGAGAGAGAGAGAGAGAGAGAGAGAGAGAGAGAGTTACTGGCAAACTAAAACTGGTAAAGACCCTGTCCCACCCCTCCGTTGGACCCGCAGCCCGGCTAACTAGACAGGGCTGGTCAAAGTCCCCATTGCGGTGGAGTCTGCAAAAAACAAAAAGCATTGTACATTCCTCCCTCAATTAGTTCCACTCGGTGGTTCTAAGGACTGCAAACGCGCCACAAACAGCCTCTGGCAGTCAAGTCCAGCTCCTGGCCTTCCCGTGGCAGAACTGTTTAAACTGACAGGAGAAGGGGCGAGGGCGAATATCTGGCGCCTGAAAACCAGTTACTTAGGGTAGATGAGTGTCACGTCTGGTAGCTCATCTGCCGCTGTTGGCGAGATCTTCAGCTGCCTTGCGTGGAGCGGTGCTCTTCCCGGCCAATGAAGAAATTTGCAAATGAGGTTGCCGCGCAGCATCACTGCGGAAAAGGTGGTTGAAAAGATAAAGCGAAGCAAACAGTCAAATCACGGCACCTCTGGTCTGGAGGTCGGTCACGTCCTGAGTGCAGTCATATCGGGTGAAATGCATGAACCGGCTTGTCCCAGAGGTTAAGACACTGCTGGCGAGACTCCTCAAATGCCGCGCGTGGAGTGAAGCTCCTCCCAGTTAAGGAAGTAAATGCGGAAAAGAAATAAAGGTTGCTGTGCGGAGCCGATGGGAAAAGGTGGTGGAAAGTGAAGTTTAACCGGTATGTCCAGTAGTATCGCTACGAGAGCTATACCATGGCACCTCTGCTCTAGAGGCCGGCCATGTCCGAAATACACCTACACTGGTGAAATATGCCTAAACCGGCACACACCAGGGGTGGAACTCGATGGCTAGACATGTCATGCCACCTCCGCTCTAGAGGTCGGTAACGCCTGATAAACACCCATGCTGGTGAATTTTGCCTAAACCGGCTCATACCAGGGGTGAATCTTGAAGGCTATGCATGTCACAGTACCTCTGCCCTAGAGGTCGGTCCCGTCCCAAACACACCCATACTGGGAAATGCCTAAACCGGCTCAACCCAGGGGTAGAAGTCACTAGTGGCGAGGATTCGTCCTCCTGGACAAAAGCTCCATCCTGGTCACAACTAGGAAAGGTAGCGGCCACGACCGCAAAATGCTGAAGTCGGAGATACTGGACCAGGGAAGTCTAGATAGGCAACCACCTCTCACCCGGCGGGGATGTCTGCGTATCCTAATCACGCTGAGGTTTTCCGGTGAGAAAGTCCAACCCTGGACTGGATGGGCAACCACCTCTCACCCGGCGGTGATACACGGGTATCTCAAAACACGTCGAGGTTTTCCGGTGAGAAAGTCCAACTCTGGCCTGGGTGGGCTATCGCCTCTCACCCAGCGGGGATGCACTGATATCCTAAACACGTCGAGGTCTTCCGGTGAGAAAGTCCAACCCTAGACTAAACTGGTGCAACGAAAACCACGGTGTCACGCAATCCCGCTTCCGAGACCCACCAAGAATACAGGCTAAAGCACTGTGATACTCTGAACCCCTTGTGGTCCTTTCGTGGATCTCGTGTGGTCTATTTTGGACCACACAGGGGACCATGGGACCTAACGAGGACCACAGGCGTGAATTCAGTAGGATCACAGTGCGGTTTTTGGTGTTAGAAGTGAACGAAGAAGAAGAAGAAGAAGTTCCACTCGGTGACCAAAAAATATACGTCATAACCCGCTCCCAATCCGACACGATGCTGTGCTTCAATATCTTCACTGCATCAGCTGCAACGAAACCAGTTCCAGTAAGAAGAAGAAGAAGAAGAATGTATATGTTTGTATATGTTTGTATATACGTGCTTGTAAACATTACAAACTAGGAAACCGGTACTTTTTCAGACCCAAATTTTTGTTAACTTTGCCATGGATGTTGAATGCAAATAAACTTTAAACAATATGTGTTTCTTTTAAACCGGGCGTCCACGTCCATTATGTAGTACTTACACTGCCTCATCGAACAGAACAACTGAAAAAATAGATCCAGAGTGAGAAAGGAAGAGCAGAGAAAAAAAGTGTATATACGAACATTACCCCAACTTCTGTTACCCATCTTACATTTTACATCTTACATCTTACATCCTTCCCGTGCCGCTAAATGCATGGTAGTTCGCCAAGATTTCCTGTCTTCGGCGAATTTTTCAATCTCATCATGGGATGTTATGCCCACTGAACTTGCCTCCCTCTTAACAATGTCCTCTTTAGAGTATCACGCGGTCTAGAGGCAACTCTAGATGTGAAAAAAAAAACAACAAAACCTACTGTTAGGAAACTCACAACAAAATCTGTTACCGAATTGTTAACATATAAAAACTAATGTCACGAAGTCTTTTGTAGATATAACTAACAGAAATAAATATCCAAACAGGAAAGGGTGGGGTGGGGGGTGGGGGCTTGTAACTATCAGAGAAGCCATGCACACGAAAAAAGCGGACAAAGTATTTACGTATATCTCTATGCAGATTAGTGTGTAGGCACACGCTTTGTATGTAGGTCATTCTATGTGAGAATTATGATAATGTGTATGTATTTCTTGCCACTTCTAGTGAAGCTTTACAGAGCCATAAAAAAGAGAGGTAAACGAATAAATAATTAAATAATCCTTTCAGCCAGATCTCTCCAGACTAACCCAGCTCAGCTCATGCCTGGTTGTCCTCTAGGGTCAAGGGCATCACTGTAAGCTTCTGTTTCCCTGCCTCTTCATCTTTGTATATGTGTGTGTGTTTGTATTCAAATGTACACTCGGACTCGGGTAAGTGTTATACTATCGTCTGATACCTTTTCGCCAAAGGTGAACTTGCAGTCCTGCAGTTAAACACAGTTTAACTCATATATGCCGAACCTGTTGTCGAGAGAATCCTTTAACCCGAGTGGTACAATCATTTGTCAGTACAGCTCAAAGTCTGAAAGATTCTTTGTACTTATGTAAGAATGGCAACAACAACAGTAGCGTGTGCTACAAATATTTCATTATGATAATTCTCTTTCTAATTTTAGAATTATGATTTTTAAAAAAAGCAACCCTTCTTAAAAGATTGTATAAATTCTTATGTATCAGTAGATACAGGTAAAATTCCCTTTTCCATGCCATTAAGGTACACCAGGGATACAGTGTTAGGTCCATATTTCTACGACCTTTGGCATATGAAAGTATGATGTTGTCAGTATCACGCCTGGCCGCATCTACCTGTCAAAATTTCTCTGGTACCCATTTTTAGAGGCTGGGTGGACTCCGGGATATTTTTGGTACGATAGTCTTATCTTATATCTTATATCCTTCCCGTGCCGTTAAACGTCACATAGGGCTCGTAAGGTAGTTCGCCAATTTTTCCTGTCTTCGGCGAGTCTTTCAACCTCATCAAAGGATTTTATGCCTGTTAACTTGGCCTCTCTTAATAATGTCCTCTTCAGAGTTTCACGCGGTCTGCCCCTTTTTCTTCGGCCTGTTGTGTTCCACTTGATAGCTTGTTTTGGGATTCTCTGGTCATTTCTTCTCATCAAGTGACCAACATATGTCCATCTCCTTTTCCTGATCACCCATGAGACAGGTTGTTGTTCAGTCATCTGTCTTATCTCTGCATTGTTCTTGAATTCATTCCACTTGATGCCGAGTATTTTCCTTAGGCATTTGTTTTCAAAAGAGTCTAATCTCTTTTCTATTTCTTTAGTTATTTTCCAGCTTTCGCATGCATAAATGATAGTACAAAAAGAAATTCTCCCATGCCGGTGCTTGAACCGGCTAACACTGAATTAGCAAACCGAGCGTCTACCCACTGAGCCAACCAGACCTCCTTCAGTAGATATACCAGGGAAAAAAAGTTTTATGAAGTTAAATTGTACACACAGTAGAATAATGTAAGTCTTGCCCTCATAGTTGATACTACTCACTACAGCAACACACAATGAGGTAAAGAAGTACGAAATACTATTTGTAAAATCTTCCTGAATGTTAAAACTATAAAATAAACAGGATGAACATTAATATGCCCCTAGGTATAAATCTTAGACTACCCTTAACGTACGTTCAGTGAAGTATACGCCCCAAAAAAAGTAAATCTTTTCTTAGGCGAGCATCTTTCCCACCGCAACACATGCCTGTGAGACCTTGACACTTAACAAAACAGCTGAGAAACACATAAATACCTTTGAATGCAAATGCTACAGAAGAGTTCTTAAAATATCATGGACACAAAAAAAAAGAACAAATATATCCATACTACAAAAACTTAATATTCAAGAAGGATGGCTAGTAAAGAGGATTAAACAGAGGAAATTTAAATATTTTGGACACATTAAACGTCATGATAATCTAAAGAAGACAGTCTTGGAAGGGTATATAATGGGAAAAATAAAGAGAGGAAGACCAAGGCGAAGATGGCTGCAAGACATCGTTGATGATCTGCAAATGGATGCATCAGCAGCAGGCCATCTTTCTCACAACGGAAAGGCCTACAGGAGTGCTGTCAGGGAGGCAAAGTTCCGCAAAGGACATGCAAACGGCTGACTGATGTAAAGTGCACGCCCTCCTAATAAATAACATTTGTTTTAGACGTATGTGAAGTGTACGCCCTAATAATAAATAAAATTTAATTTAAAAGTATATGCGCCGTAAGAAATAAAATGTTTTTTAGTTTTGTGTCTAGTACCTCTGCCCCCCCCCCCCCCTCCGCCCCCGCCCCCGAAGAAATTAAAACCTCGTTTAGATGTTTGGGTGTCTGAGTGGTGAACTGGTTAGTGCACTGGTCTCTCATGGCGAAGGTCGAGGGTTCGAATTCGGCCCGAGGCACCCCAGTCACCCAGCTGTAGAAATGGGTACCCAACTTCTTCTGGAGTTGGGGAAAGAAAGGCGGCCAGGCGTGATACTGACCATATCATCCTCTAGTGTGCTGACAGGTCAAGGAAAATATGGGCACTAACACCATATGACCATGTGCCTCTAAGGCATGGCAGGATTACCTTTACCTTTTTTTTAGATGTATGAATATGTGAATTGCATGCCCCTAAATATTTTTTATTTCAGATATGCCCCAAACAGACTCAGTAGCTTGTTAATTGCTCAGTAACCGCTGTTTTCAAAATAGAAATGTTGATAATGTTGATAATGGCACTGCCAACGACAATTATATTGGCTTGTCCAACACATCTGTATATACTTTTATGTGGCTTTTACAGCTGATTGTGCTAGATACCCATATTATTACTGTAGCCGCCGACATCGTTGACGATCTGGAAATGAATGCAACAGCAGCAGGCCATCTTGCTCACAACCGAGAGGCCTACAGGAGAGCTGTTTGGGAGGCAAAGTTCCGCAAGGGACATGCAAATGAATGAATGAGCCGCCGACAGTCTTATTATTACCATTAATATCGAATAATCTTCTTCATGTTGCTCTCAATACTTTTTTTTTTACACTTACTTTTGCTTAGATTACTGATGATGTTGTTTATAACTGTGTTTGCACGATAACATCATAAACTATGCACCTTTTTAAAAAAAAAGTGTTTTTTTTTTGTGTGCTCAGTCCACTGTGAAGTCAAACAGAAACTAAACTAAAGAGACGTTATGCACAGCCCTCATATAAAAAGCTGGCTTATCTCGAATCTGCACCTACTCGCTTTGTAAATTTAATATTTGTTTTTCAGAATACCTTTCTCTATCTCCAAACGGTAAACATTTTTTGCTTTTCACCTGAACCTCTCCAGACCTATCTCCTTCGGTGAAACATTATTCTTCTCCTGTATCTTTTGGGTTTTATGGAGATGTCTTCAGTTAATACAGTTTTTTTTTTTATTCCAAAGTCGTTCATTTGGTCTATATTCTGACGTCAAGCGTGACCGATGTAGTTTGTAAATTCTGATGCCGAATGTTAAATAACAGGGCTCTCTCCTCCTATGTTCATTGGAATAGAAGAATTATGTCATTTTTATATGTGCTGGCCATCTTTATCTTCTGCCTGATCTAGTTTGAAGAACTTACCACTACCGAGAAAGGATTTGCGATGAAATTCAATTCTTATGGGCATAATCTGGTTTCAGGTATAAGCTCAGTTGTTTGGTGTAAAGAGGGCCTTTATTCTTTCCCGTAGATTTCGGGCTATGTCTGTGAAACTTTATCTGTTTACAGCAGATCGTGTTTTTCCATGAAAAAAAAAGAGAAATGCTTCTTTATATACAATTCGTTCGTCATTTTTTTATCCTTTCGTATACTTGTGTAATCAGAGCTATTGATTGCTCGGAGTTTTATCTATCCTTTATTTCTTTTGTTCCGTTTTTAAAACTGTTCTTCGCACTTACTGTCCTTCAACTTTGTCAGCTGTCATATATTTGTGCACCACTAATGATGCCTTACAAAATATTTTGTCTTTATTCTTTAAATCGGGCGCACAATCTGCAATTCTAAATTTAAGACGCTTTAGATAAAGCCTAATTAGTAGACATAAAATCCCTCCATGAGGTTGAAAAACTCGCCGAATACAGGAAAATTTGGCGAATTACCATGCGAGCCCTATGTGACGTTTAGTGGCAAAGGGAAGGTTGTAAGATGTAAGATGTACATTTGACAAACCTAAGGAAGGCTATTTAACAAAGACATGATATTCTATTTCTCTGAAGAGACTTCCAGACTACAGCAATTTGAACATGCTCGAAAAAAGATGTGGTCACTGGGAGGTTTTTACAATCGTCATCGAGGAATCTTGGAGTGCTACTGGTGATGGCTACATGGCGGTTTTTTTTTCCTTTTTTTTCTGTCATACTTTTTTTTTTTTTTTACCTTTTCCACAAGAAATATTGAGCTGTCATTTATCTAGTGACAGATGTGCCGACTTCAATTTTCATTTAGCATATTGGAAACAGAATGTCTTAGTTTGTCGATCAGTGCCTTAGTTTGTTGATCTCATTGATGTCTAGAAACTGTCACTTATTTTTTTTTTTTTCATCTTGAGCAGATGGTAGACGTATTTTCACCAATGGGCTTGGCCCTTTTTCTTTCATTTTCTTCTGTACCTGCCCGTGATTTATGTCTCGTTTTATTAATAAGTTATGGTTTGTGTCTTGTTTTATTAATAAGCTTTGGTTTGTGTCTTATTTTATCAATAAGTTATGGTTTGTGTCTTGTTTTATTAATAAGTTATGGTTTGTCTCTTGTTTTATTAATAAGTTATGGTTTGTGTCTTGTTTTATTAATAAGTTATGGTTTGTGTCTTGTTTTATTAATAAGTTATGGTTTGTGTCTTGTTTTATTAATAGGTTATGATTTGTGTCTTGTTTTATTAATAATTTATGGTTTGTGTCTTGTTTTATTAATATGTTATGGTTTGTGTCTTGTTTTATTAATAAGTTATGGTTTGTGTCTTGTTTTATTAATAGGTTATGATTTGTGTCTTGTTTTATTAATAAGTTATGGTTTGTGTCTTGTTTTATTAATAAGTTATGGTTTGTGTCTTGTTTTATTAATAAGTTATGGTTTGTGTCTTGTTTTATTAATAAGTTATGGTTTGTGGCTTGTTTCTTCAGCTCTTTTGACAGCCCGTCAGTCTCTCATTCTCCAGGGTGACACCCATCTGGTGATTGAGAGTGATATGCGGGTGGCCAAGACACTGCCCAGTTTGGCGGTCTGCGACCTATAGCTGACAAGTGAATGCCGGGCTTGGCGAGACATAGACGACCTACATCCTGTACCATCTCTCAGCTGGTAAACCCTAGTAACAGGTCTAGCCTGGCTAGCGGGGCAGGGATGGCCATAGTCCCCATGGTGGTGGAGTCTGCTAAAGAAGTACTGCATACACTCCCACCTCCCAGTTTTTAGCTTCACTCAGGGACTGAAAAAATCGTCGCCGTAACCCGCTTTCAAAGCCAGGACAATCCTGTTCCTCAACATCTTCAGTGCGTCTGCTGAAAAGAACACTAGCTAGCATTTGCAAGAAGAAGAAGAAGAAGAAGAAAAAGAAAAGGAGCTCATATTTTCTGACTAACCAGAGCGGAATTATGATCCTGCGATATCCTTAACCCAAAAGATAGAACGATGAAGTAACAGCATTTTATCACAGATCTGAAGTACAGTTTTGGGGGCCGATGGCAACATGATTAAAATGGCCTTTTAAAACATAACAGAAAAAAATTCCGCCCCAGGAACCATGTCAGACTCCGAGGTAGTCCACTGAAGTATGACAAGCCAGCGGTAGCCACATAATAGTATTCGTAAATTTAGTGACTAAATAACCAGGCAGTAAAATATGCATAATTTGTTTACTGGGTTTGCACTGCTAACAGAAATCATTTTGGAAAAAAAAAATTTAGGCAAAAAAAATTTTGAAGTTTTTAATTCTTTCCAGATAGAACATAAAATAGTAGTAGCTTCTGTCTTTCTTCTTCGGAGTTCATGTTTTATTTATCTTAAAGTTTCTATCCTAAATCTCGTAAGCTTACCATAGAAAGCTTCTTTTCTTCTTCTAGACTAGGCCTGCGTGCTCAATTCATAACCCTTTGAAAATAAAGTCTCTGTTCGTTCGTTCGTTTGTTCTATCGTAAGCCTTTCCAGGTTTCCATGGCAGCATTGCAGCTTCTCGGGCACACGGGTAGCTAGACGGTTAATCCACTCGTTTCTCATGGCGGAGTGGGTAGTCGAATCCAAGCCGAGGCGCCGCTAGTCATCATCACTTAGTTTCTTCTGGAGCTGGGGAAAGCAAGGCGGCAGGGGCGATCCTGGCAAGTTTGGGGGTCCAGTTCGTGGCACAATCTCAGAGCCCTTTCCTATTTTCGTGTTAGTATTTTTTTTCAATGTAATAATCATTGTCATTATATCCATAGTATTATGTTAATTAATTTAGACTAATACTAAAACAATACTTAAACTAATACTAAAACAATACTTAAACTAATACTAAAACAATACTGAAACAATACTTAAACTAATACTGAAACTAATACTAAAACAATACTGAAACAATACTTAAACTAATACTGAAACTAATACTAAAACAATACTGAAACAATACTTAAACTAATACTGAAACTAATACTAAAACAATACTAAAACAATACTTAAACTAATACTTAAACAATACTAAAACAATACTTAAACTAATACTTAAACAATACTTAAACAATACTAAAACTAAACTAAAGCTAAAGCACTAGTTTGCTAATCAGAAGGTCCCCGTTTCGATTTCGCACTCGTTCAGGGGGGGGGGGGGGAGGGGGTGAGGAATTTTTTTTCTCTGACCGACCGGCACCGGGGTTCACCCAGCCTGGAAAACTGGATGCCTGGGTCTTCCCTTAATGAAGATAGCGAGGACAGGTACTGGCATCCCTACCTCAAATGCTGTAGCAGCCTGGACATGTGAAGGCACTAACGCTTCACACCCTTAGGACGCGCAAATGCTACGGGGCGCAGATTTAAACAGTAGACCTGGACGATTATTTAACAAGTCAAAACCTATAACATTTCTAACCTTCAGTGGTGTTCCTCGCTTTGCAGGTTGCTTTGCATTGACATGTACATTAGCAAGTCGTCAAGAGATCGAATAACAGTAATTTCATCTTCGACCTTCCAGTAACTGGCACGTCTAACGCAGTCACATACATACAGACAGACAAACAGACAGGCAAACGACAGATGAATATCGCACTTAAAGATATATTAAATTAATGTTTTATATAAACAACATATTCGCATTAAAAGAAGCCCATAATGTCACAGTTCAAACAATTAGGCTCTATAGTTTTACCATTTTAAAATGTTTATTTAAAAAAAAATTCATTTCTACTTTTCTTTCTTGTAAAAGTCCACTTGAGAGAAATCTTTCTGGCCATTCTCAACAAATTCTTCTAAAACTGTCTCTAAACTAAGACTTTTGGTTTCTTCACAATCTACTGACAAACTTGCCAAGTTATTAAGTCGTTCTTGCAGCATTGCTCACTTGAAATAAGTTTTTATTGAAGCGCACGCTTCAGAGCGTGTTGGAATGGAAGGCAGAACACTTATGGGAATGCCCGGAGTTCGAGGATTCCAGTCTCTGATTACAGATTACAAGTTTTGTTAATGAAAGCTTAGAAACAAATGTCCACACACACACACACACACACACACACACACATATATATATATATATATATGCTAACACACCATTCCGGAGGTGTCTGTATGGCAGCCTTTCTTCCCCGTGCGGAACCTTTGGACTACTACTACTACTACTACTGTTACTACTACTACTACTACTACTACTGTTACTACTACTACTACTACTACTACTACTACTACTACTACTACAACTACTGCTGCTGCTACTACTACTACTGCTGGTGCTGGTGCTACTACTACTACTACTGCTGCTACTACTACTACTGCTGCTGCTGCTAGTACTACTACTACTACTACTGATGCTGCTTCTACTACTACTATTGCTGCTGCTACTACTACTATTACTGTTGCTGCTACTACTGCTGCTACTACTACTACTACTGCTGCTACTACTACTACTGCTGCTGCTACTACTACTACTACTACTACTACCACTTATCCCAGTGAAACCCCTGCATTAAAATGTTTATCGACGCTCATTTTCATGTGTTCCCCCTCCCCTCCTTCCAACCACACACGCACACATACTCTCCTTCCAGCTATCACATCTGCCCATTCTTGCAACCCCACCCCCTCCCTATAGAAATTCTAATAAAGTTATTAGTGTATGGAACAAGAAATATGTTTCTCCTTTTAGTTTATCCATTAAGTAGTAACCAAAAGACCACTAAGTGGCCAAAATAATGATCAAAAATGAATGTGAAGAACAGATTTTTATTTCCTTGTATATCACTAAAATGACTCCAACTTGTCTTGGACACACACACACACAACACACACACACACACACACATATATATATATATATATATATATATATATATATATATATATAAAGTATGTAGTTAAACCCCAGGGTTCCGCCCCAAGTGTCTGACAGCGAATTTTCAGTCATGAGCTCTGGCAGAAACCCTTGGAGATCCGTCGCTTAAACCTGGATTGAGAAACCTTACCCTGTTTCATCATGTACCCTTATACCTCTTACCTGGTCCTTGTGACCGAGGTTTTAATCCGCTGTAAAATATCTCTCTCTCTCTCTGAACCTTAAGTGCCCAGGGCACATGGGGCTTCCGCAAGGGTTTTCCATAAATGCCTGTCTTTCGCCTTTTTTTCTGCTCTTGCCCAGGTGAGCCCTCTATTGCTCAACATCCTTTCTGTTGTTCTTCTCCATGTCTCTTTTGGTCTACCCTTACTTCTGCTCCCCTGTGGTGTCCATCTTAGTGCTATTTTTGGTAGTGAGTTGTCAGTCATTCGGAGCACATGTCCCAACCATCGCCATCGTCTTTCCTCAATAATAATAATGCTGTAAAATATAGCAATGGTTAATTGGTGCAGCCGTATGTTTTTGCTTAGCATTTGTTTTTAGTTCCATCATTTATGCTTTTCTATATTTTCGGTGTTATTATTTTGGTGTAATGGACGGGGGCGGAGGGGATATGCCCCATGGAACCCAAAGAAGTACACCTGTACCCCCCCCCCCCCAAAAGATCCATTCTGCACCCACGACAACACATCCATGACGATACAACCACCGCCCAACAAAACAGCTGCCCCTACCGTGCCTCCCACGTGGTCAAAGTTCCCGCTACACACATGGACACGTGACCTACCGAAAACGAAGTCGAATGTCCCGACTCCACCAAATTCGGCCGAAAATTCCAAACGATCAAAATATAACCAGCGCGACTGAACAGTTACTAATGACTTTGCTTTCAAACACCTTTTTTTAAGAGGTGCGAGATAGCGCAGTTTGTTAGTACGCTGTTCTCTCCTGGCTAGACGGCGAGTCGGTGGTTCCACTCACAGGGAATTCTCTTGTGGTTTTTCTTTGTCACTAAACTGCTTTGTCTACGATTTTTTCTAGGTCTAATCCTACAAAACTGTGTTCTCTTACTTTACAAACAAAAACAAAAAAAAATTCCACACGGCGGTCAAAAGTGAGGCGCAGCTGTCCATTAGCTGGTCAATCTTGCTCCACTCCTGCATGGACACTTATTAGAAATGTGCACGGAACACGGAGGAAAAACAAAGAAAGGAAAATAATTTAAAAAGGAGGACTCCCCCCACCCCCACCCCCAAAAAAAGACTGAAATTGTAATCCTCTATTCCATCGGACAACATTTTTTTTTAGAATAGGAAAGAAAATTAACCAGTCACTTGAAAGACAGCAGTATTAAAAAAAGAGCTGGTTTACTGAAAATTATACACAATCAACAAATATGGCGAAACAAAGTTTTTTTAAAAATACACACATACACACAAAGTGATGTCAAACACGTGAAGACTGAAATAAGCAGAGAGCCTGGTAATGATCAAAGACGTCCTCACCTCGACACCTTCGCCAAAACCCTTCCCAAAATGTTTCCTTTTCTCGCCAGAATTTACCCTCCTTCAGTATGTCCTACTAACCACCTTCTTGTCTCATTCATCTTCAGTCCCGCTGTGGGAAAATCTCTCAAGATCTGAAAGTTGCTCCCCGCTCCCTTTGCTAGACACAACACGTCATTTCTGTATAGGTGGATATTAATCTCATCATGTTTATCCACAAGGAAGACAGACGCTAATTGATGTCGTAACTCCGAGGCTGTGCAACAAAGATCTTCAAGCCTGGTAGCTGATTTAGGGCGGACACAGATAACCAAACTCATTGCTGCCCATTCATCTTGTCCTACAATCTAGGATCAGCATGATATACACAGAATATTGAGTTGTTCCCCCCCCCCCCCCCCCCCATAAGCCCAGCATTTACCAGAAGTCGCAAATTTGGCAACGAGCATTTATCAATTTTAAGAGGAAAAAAAAAGACATGGCATTCCTTCCGAATGTTTACATTCTGATAAGCCCATTTTTTTTTCCTTTCTACGAATAAACATTTCTATTCTGTTTAGAAATTTCGTTTAGAAACTGGGATTGTTTCACAAGTTTCAGTGAAGGGCGTAATTCAGAAAAAAAAGATATAAGCAACAATTCCCGGAAAGATGTACCTAGCGTTTCCAAATTTATGTAGTGTTTTTTTTTAAAGATAAGCAAAATATATGTTTTTCATTGTTCCGTTGTTGTTGTTGTTGTTGTCATGTCTCCTTGGAACTGCGAGTAGAATTTTCAGTCGATGGAGTGAAGATTTTGCGCCAATCATTCATCCTGTTGAATGGGTGAATGAATGAATGACCTCCAGAGGAATGTACATATCCGTCCTTGGAAGAGCTACCATGCAAGCCCCGTGTGATGTTTAATGGCTCGGTTTGGATGTAAGATATAAAATGTAAGATGTAAGAAATAAGATGTAAGATGTAAGATATAAAATGTAAGATGTAAGAAATAAGATGTAAGATATAAGATGTAAGAAACAGTCCTGCAGCACTAAACTACTGCCACTAATACTCTACTAAGAAAACAATATCTATTACTATTTACAACTACTAATACTACTTTACTATAGCTGCTACAATTACTGTTGTTGTTGCTGTTTTATCTCCCCTGAAAAAAACTGCCCGCAGGATGTTCTTAGCAGCCAGCGCTGTGAAGATGCTGGTACATCTTTCGTCAGGTTAGAGTGGCAAGTTCGAATACGCGGGTTTGTATTTCTTTTGATGCGCCTTCACCATCCGTCAGTTTCTGTTACTGCTGTCTCAGCAAATATAATTACTACTTTTTAAGCGCTTCATGCTACTAGTAATACTACTTCTGCTGCAGCTATTTCTGTTTGTTTTATTCTTCTTATCGCTGAAATAATAACAAAAGCTGAAGCTCTTCTTCTATAACTTTCTTTAACTTCTCGCCACATTCCTTGCCGTCGTTTCGGCAAAATACCACGCTACCGCAACAATTTTCCAGTTGTTGTTTTCCCTTCTTCTGGAAAATTTTCCCAAGAAAAACCAAAAGCTGTGATCACAGAAACAACACGAAGTAAGCGGCAGCCAGATCCCAGGACAAACTCTGTGCGAGTCCAAACACGACCACGGTGGCTAAACACAAAACTGTGGGAAAATTGACAGAGTCGAAGTTTCAAAGGCAGCAGAAATCCAAAAGATCATGAAGTCTTCAACCTTTCGGACATTATCGCTTGTTGGTCAAACCCTAATCAAACAAGCGTTCCGTAAAACAGAGGCCGAGACGCTGGTGACAAGAACTGGAGCAGAGATCAGTACAATGAAAGGCGCACATGTGGGACAGAAACCTTAGGTCTTCGGATAGCGAAGGCGTCAAAAAAACAAGAATATTTGGTTCATTTGTTTTGGGTTTGAGTTTTGTAGACTTTCTACTTCTGAAAACGATTGATCAGTTGTTGTGAAATAACGCTGTACTGTTGAGCACCGGGATCTAGCAGAGTTCTCACTGGTGTATTACTAGCTTAGATTTTATCCTTAAAATGTGCCTTTTCGTGAGTTGGCACTGCAATTCTTGGTGGATCTAGTACCCCCGTTAGTCTTTGAAGAGTGTGACTATCGGCTGTTATGTATGATGACGTGCACGTTGGTCAGGCTATTATGTATGATGACGTGTAATTTGGACAGGCTATTATGTATGATGACGTGTAATTTGGTCAGGCTATTATGTATGATGATGTGTAAGTTGGTCAGGCTATTATGTATGATGACGTGTAATTTGGTCAGGCTATTATGTATGATGATGTGCAAGTTGGTCAGGCTATTATGTATGATGACGTGTAATTTGGTCAGGCTATTATGTATGATGATGTGTAAGTTGGCCAGGCTATTATGTATGATGATGTGTAAGTTGGTCAGGCTATTATGTATGATGATGTGTAAGTTGGTCAGGCTATTATGTATGATGATGTGCAAGTTGGTCAGACTATTATGTATGATGATGTGTAAGTTGGTCAGGCTATTATGTATGATGATGTGCAAGTTGGTCAGGCTATTATGTATGATGATGTGTAAGTTGGTCAGGCTATTATGTATGATGACGAGCAAGTTGGTCAGGCTATTATGTATGATGATGTGCAAGTTGGTCAGGCTATTATGTATGATGATGTGCAAGTTGGTCAGGCTATTATGTATGATGATGTGCAAGTTGGTCAGGCTATTATGTATGATGATGTGCAAGTTGGTCAGGCTGTTATGTATGATGATGTGTAAGTTGGTCAGGCTATTATGTATGATGATGTGTAAGTTGGTCAGGCTATTATGTATGATGATGTGTAAGTTGGTCAGGCTATTATGTATGATGATGTGTAAGTTGGTCAGGCTATTATGTATGATGATGTGTAAGTTGGTCAGGCTATTATGTATGATGACGTGCAAATTGGTCAGGCCCCACAGGGCTTTGCGGTGAAAAGACACTAGCCCAAAAGTCTCCAGAACACAGGGAAAAGCCACAGCAATCTTATAATATACTGCTGAATTAATCATACTATGGATAAGAGCAATAGCTCAAACCGTATGGTCTTCGACATTAGCCAGCAGACGACTGATGCCTGGAAAGCTGACAAGTCACGCCTGTAGCCGTTACAGCAATGATTAATTCATACCCGTATTCACTGTTGTTGTTTTCCACCATGATTTTTTTTTCTTGAAATTGATGCTACGCGTTCTTCGAAGGAGAAGAATTATAGGCCTTTTTTCTTGGAGAAAGACTCCGTAAATGGTATGTCCTGTCCCATGATGTTAATTGATTGGTTGATGCGTCAGCTTCTGGAGGACAGCCAAAACTTTTTTTTTTGTTTTAGAAAGATGAGGCATCTCCTCACTGGCATCGAGACGGTGAGATTCTTTTCTGAACGCTAGCCTCCCTAATCGATGGACTGGAAGAACTGGCAAAGAAGCCTAATATTTATTGCAGTGACCCACATAGATCCCCTAATCTGACAACTTTGTAACTTTTTATTCTGGGGGAGGGGGCACATTAAAGACAGTGATCACACTGTAACCACACTTCCACAGGATCTGAACATTCTAAAGCAACCAGTAACGGGTGCCACCGCATCAGTTATTTTATATGTTACATAAAACTTGGAATAAACTCTTTTATCGCATTGACGTAGGCCATACTACAAGGCTCACACTAAATCCCTGTAAAGTCTGTGAAAACTAAGAATTTCTCTACAAAACGGCGCACACTTTCTTCATGTAGATGCATTTTTTTTTAACGGTGGCCTCTGAAAAGTGTAAAGGAACTTTTGGAACACCCTGTATTATTTTCATTTCAATTTAACACACACACACAAAAAACATGAACACGGTCCTTTATCCACCAAAATGCTATTAATCTGCGCTTATGAAATCTCCTTAACAGCCACATTAATTAAGAACTAACATTAACTGATGTCTCAGTACTTGTCTGAAGGTTATAGAGCAAGTCACAGACAAGATCGCCTTTCATCCCTTCGCTTGCTCAACCTCGTGACGTTTTCTTTCCCTTTGTTTTGTGTTGATTTCATGAAGAGCAGCTCCAGTGCTTCGAGACGAACGAGTGATTTCCCTTAGCGGTGATTTTGTTTCCATTTTTTTTTTTATTTGGTTCTCTCGGACGCGGAAAATGGGGCCCGTTTTTCTCACTGGGTCAAGATGAACCTCGAGCCATTGTTTAGAACAGAACAGCTGAATCTATATAATAGACTGAATCGTGGTTCTCGTTTTACGCTTTTTTCTTTTCTTCGAAGGTATCGTAGACAACATCTGTTGTGCTTGACAAAAAAGAACAAAATAAAGTATGAATTCATGTCTGTTGTGTGTAAATATTCGTATCATTCACGGATCACATACATTGTATCAGATCTGGAGCAGTGACGGATTAACCAGCGCCCAGGCTCCTAGCCTAGGAGAAACTTTGTAAGGGCCCCTGCTCTCTCTCTCTCTCTCTCTCTCTCTCTCTCTCTCTCTCTCTCTCTCTCTCTATATATATATATATATATATATATATATATATATATATATATATGGGCCGGCTAGCGTAGTGGTTAGAGCACTCGTCTAGCACCCAAATGGTCGAGGGTTCGAATCCCCAGCTGAGCGGGATTTTTTTTCCGACCAATACGGCCCTGAGGTCGACCCAGCCTCGTAAAATGGGTACCAGAGAAAATCTGGGAAGTAAAGGCAGCGAGGAAAGGAACTGGTCACCCTATCTCATACGCTGATGACCCAGCATAATGAGGTCTCTAACGCTTCACCCCCTACGGCATTTGAAATGCTATGGGACTATCTTTACTTTTTTATATATATATACATATATATATTACTTTTAACCTTCATATCCTAATAAAATATTAATAAACAATAATCTAAACGCAGAGCTTTTCTAGCCTTCATGCCGGGCCCCCTTTTCATTCCAGCCCCGTGGTCTTAGGCCACTTCAGTCTAGCGGGTAATCTATCACTGGTCTGGGGATGTATCAATTTCCTTGTAGTCGTCGACTCAACGTCTTGTTTAAAATTTTCCATAGAGTCGTCAATTTAGGTTTTTGTTTAAAAGTGCCCGTGTAGCCATCAGCTCAACTAAAAATTTCTACGTAGTCGTCAACTCAACTTCTTGTCTAAGAATTCCCATGTAGTTGTCAGTTCAACATCGTGTCTAAAAATTTCCATGTTATCGTCAGTTCAGCCTTTTGTCTTAGAATTTCCACATATTCGTCTAATCAACTTCTTGTCTAAGAATTTCCATGTAGTCGTCAGTTCAACCTTTTGTCTTAGAATTTCCACGTATTCGTTACTCAGCTTCTTGTCTAAGAATTTCCATGTAGTCGTCAGTTCAACCTTTTGTCTTAGAATTTCCACGTATTCGTCTACTCAGCTTCTTGTCTAAGAATTTCCATGCAGTCGTCAGTTCAACCTTTTGTCTTAGAATTTCCACGTATTCGTCTACTCAACTTCTTGTCTAAGAATTTCCATGCAGTCGTCAGTTCAACTTCTTGTCTAAAAAAAAACAAATAGAACAGAAAATCTTAAAATGATTTTCTTGCCTGTTGGAGTTAAGCCTTTAATTAAGTGAAATCCCTAGTTTAGGGCTAAAGTGTTGCAGGCATTTAAAGAAAAAAAATAGTTTAAGAAATAAATCGTATAGACTGCCAGTAATTTACGGACGAGTCTGCTTACCTAAAGACATTCTATTGAGGATGTGTTAACAGGAAATTTTTTTTATGGGGTTGTTTCCCCTGGTGTTCGGACTTTGGAGAGCGAGGGATTAATTCCCTTGTTCATTTTCACAGAAGTTTTCGGGGGTCAGTCATTTTTTTTTTTTTAAATTTAATTTTTACAAAATGTAACTTTTTTGGTCCAAATGGAAGTGCATTATTTTGTGAGCACATGTCAGCGATGAATGCTTCGAACTTGCACGTGGGAGGCGAAAATCTAACTTAGCCGTCGAGTCCCTGTACTTTTCCACTCATTTTTCTGGTTCAGATTAGTTCAGAAAAGTTTAACTGTGGTCAAATCAAGTCAAGACAGCAACGTAGCCAATCTTGATTGTAAAATATTTGCTTCTAGAGATAGCCAGACACTGAGTGATCGAGAATAGGAATACTTTAGGGTGGAACTTCACGTGGTGATGTCGCTAGACATTTTGGAGACAACAGAAATGTGATTGAGATAGCCTTCAGATGATTTCATGAAACTAGCGAGTACTCTCTTTTTTTTTCTAAGAAGTAAAGTAGTAGTCGACCACGTGGTCATCTTCTACAGAGCCTATCATTTAAGCAAGGGGACAACGATTTGTAACTGCATGAACGTTACCAAACGACTTTCAGGCAGCGATTTGGTTACTCACAAGGCCAGGAATTGATTTAACAAAGTTGACTTTCGTTATTCAACATCCGACGTTCGGATCCCTGTCTGTCACCAAGAGCATGAAGATACTCTGACTCGAGCAGACAAAAGAGCAGGTGGACTGCAAATAGGTGGCGCTGCACTGTCTTCAGTGACGAATCCAGGTACTGCTTTAGCTTTAACGACGTTCGTCGATGAATCTTAAGACAAGAAGCCTGCTGACTGTGCCACTGTAAAACATGACAGATACAGAAGAGCAGTTTGATGACCCTGGCCGGTGTCTGGGCAGGTGGACGTTGGACGCACTGACATACACATCTTTAGGGTGGGGACTGTTAATGCCCGGAGGTATTTGTACGAAGTCATCAGACCCCTCACCATCCACCAAATGAGATGCCTTGGGTGATCAATTTTATTTTTATGCGCGACAGTACACCTTGCCATAGCGTAAACATTGTATGCAGACAGTTGGATATCAGTAGCATAATCCATCATCCGTCGCTTGTTCATTCTCCTCACTAAAGTTAAAGCCCATCTGAACAATCTATTTTAGAAGGACCGATTCCTGAACAACCTCAGATACTTGTTGCTTTGGAGAACACCCTACGGATTCGGTGGATATTATTTTCACAGTATGATCTCAGCATGTTTATTGCATCAGTTAGACGCCGTGTTGAAAAAGTTTATTAAGATTGCTGGAGGTCACATCCACTATTCATAACAACACGTCATTCTGAAATTCTTTAGTCATCAAATTTTAATTTTGTAACATTTTTTTTTCAAGTACTTATTTAAAACATATCTTCATTTCAATATAAATTATCACAAAACAAACTGTAACTGGTCGTTAAATTAATTATTTTTTTAATAAACTGAATACTGAATAATATATTTTACTTCGTTTCATTTTGGTATCAATTGTTTATAAGATTATATATATATATATATATACACACACACTCTGGTATTTATTCTCTTACGAGTAACACTATCTTTGAATCACTTGCCGCTGTAAATACATTCTTCCTGTCACTGCCCTGCCAGAGAGAAGCTTTGTAAGGTGAATGAAACCTATTTTCGAGCCCTCTGCTTCAAATGCTTAGTCATTCTGTTTTCATCCACTACAGCCCTTCCCCAGTTCCTTCAAACGAGGCAAGTCCTCCAGCTCCATAGCACCTCCTTCTTACAGGTCCTGCACGAGCGATCAATCACGTGACGCTACTGACAGTATACCTACCTCGCCTGTAGTATCAATTTCCTCTCCACTCGTGTTTTCATTGTTCTAGTGGAACTGGTAGTTGTATATCGGATAATGGGAAACGACATATAATTGTCAGTGCTAAATCCCGCAAACGCTAAATGCCAGGATTGAGTCTTGAAACAATAAGCCATTATGAACGTGGTTGTCACAGTAAATCATGAACGAAGTGGTGAAATACTGAATTGTCATATCAGCCCTTTTCAGCTCAACCTTTTTTTTTTTTTTTAATTCTGTAGGAATCCGTGAAATAATTTTCAAGTCTCAGCCCTTTTTCTTTGCATTGTAACATTTTTGGTCGATTATTTGAGATTTCGGGAGACAATATTTAGGATAACACACTCAGAGCGAGTTTTAGAATCTCGAAATATTGTTTACCACGCACTTAAAAAAAAACAAGTCAAGATTAGCCTTGTCATTATTTGTATTCTCCATGCAGTTTATAAACATGCGCCATATGGATGAAAGACTCATGCGTAGATCACCTTCAAGATGTCACGTCTGTTTCTCTGTTCATATTTGACGACTGTCACGCTGGGAAGCCCACGTTCACACAAGTTTGATTATGAAAATGGCAGCAAAATACTCATTCCCGGCTGTGCAATTTTGGGAAACTGAGATCGTGCACAAAACATCAGTTCTAAAGGCCTGCATTTGTTTGTGCATTTCATTGAGCTGTTTTGCTCAACAACAATCAGTCAGTCATTTGCATGCCCCTTGTGGAACTTTGCCCCCCGCAAAGGTCTCCTGTAGGCCTCTCGGTTGTAACAAGATGGCCTGTTGCCGATGCGTCCATTCGCACATCATCAACAATGTCTTGCAGCCATCTTCACCTTGCCCTTCCTCTCTTTCTTTTTTCCCATTATGTATTCTTCCAAGACTGTCTTCTTTAATTATGACGTTTTGATATGTCCAAAATATTTAAGTTTTCTCTGCTTAATCTTCCTTTCTAGCCATCCTTCTTCAATATTAAGTTCTTGTAGTATGGACATATTTGTTCTTTTTTGTGTCTATGATATTTGAAGGACTCTTCTGTAGCATTTACATTCAAAGGCATTTATGTGTTTCTCGGCTGTTTTGTTAAGTGTCCAGGTCTCACAGGCATATGTTGCAATGGGAAAGATGCATGCCCTTAAAAATTTTATTTTCGTAGTTCTGTCTGTTCCTCTCCACAGATTCTTTAGTTGTTTTACTTTCCGAAGAGCGATAAATGTCCTCCTTTTCATTTCCTTCATTGTATCTCCATTACTAGTTGTAATGATCCAAGATACTCAAAACTCTCCACCTCTTCCAGTTTTTCCTCATTGAGATATATATTTCAGCTGCACCTCTTCTTACAGGGCCTGCACGAGCGATCAGTCACGTGTCACCACTGACAGTATACCTACCTCGTCTCTAGTATCACTTTCCTGTCCGTCGTGTATTCACGCGAGTGAAATCAACAACAAAGTTCAGTCAAGTTACATTAGTAATGCGTTCTTCACAGGAAGAAAATAATCAAAGATGAACTAAAGCAACTGAAAGAGAAATAATGCAAAAATCTAAGAACAACAAAGCTGTAATATCTTGTCCGTGTCACATGGAGCAATCCAGTAATGAAAACCATACACTGACGGAAAAGATGAAAAAAAAAAGAACAGGATGTTGATAACGGCTCTGTTGGGTGGACAACATCAAAAGATGGTCAGGATTCAACTTGTCCGACTGCAGTTTGAAAATAAGGGACAGAGGAAATTTAAAAGATAAATTCTAGAGAAATTCCCCTGGGGAAGATGACACAAGATAATGACTTTTAATATGGCACAGAGTGAAACATTTTCATTTAACTCTGAATTTAATTTTTTAAAAATTAGTCAATTTATAAGAAACTTTTAAGAAAATGGAAAACTCTAGTGAACATATCACTACCAAACTCACGGTACTTCATGATCTCTTGTGTGTGTCTGATACATCAGATGAAAGTCTTGACTCTAGATATCTCGTGCTTTTGAAAAGAAGCATCAAACCGAGAGAACGGCGTAAGACGTGAACACTTAAACACGGCTGTTTGAAAACCGCTGCCCATCAAACCGCTGCCCCATCGCTGCTACCAAGCTTGTGTTGACAAAATAGACAAGAGACGACAAACCGAGCGGACACATAAACACGCCTGTTTGAAAACCGCTGCTACCACGCCTGCACTGATAACATAACACAATGTGGATCTGCCAAAGTCGTGACAGCTCGAAACAAAATAACAGATAGATTTCATGACAAATATTTCTGGGATTCACCAGAAGGATTCATTTTCCTCCAGTGTTTATTGAGAATGAGATAATGATTAAAACCAAAAATGCCGCGCAATGTCACGACCTGGAAAAACCGTCACATGAGATTAATTCCGGTTCTTAAACATACGATAAAGAATCAAATAACACGAATAGACTGTCTGATATATATATATATATATATATATATATATATATATATATATAACGGTAAAATCCCCGTTTCCATGGCATTAAGACATTTTGGGATAAAGTGTTAGGCCCGTATTTCCACGACCTTCGGCACATGAAAATATATACTTTTTATAATACAGTTCGTTTCTATCTCAATAACAAAAAAATCTATCATGATTGCACTTAACTAACCTTGACCTAAGAATATTCCAGCGAAGGCCAACCAACAAAAAAAAAAAAAAAATCCACGAATTCTCGGAAAGAAATACTAAAAATAGTTTATTACCATGTTTACCTTTGCCCAAAAAACGACAGATCCTTGAGACATATGAAACTTCATCGACCCAAATAAGTCAGTCAAGATGGCTTGTCTACATGTTACAGTCAGAGCTTACCTGTGACCTACACTGAATTCTCATTAGGAAATGTTATTCGGTTATCTAGCTAATGTTATTCTGTTATCCAGCTAATATTAGTTGGTTATCCAGCTAATGTTATTCGGTTATCCAGCTAATATTAGTTGGTTATCCAGCTAATGTTATTTGGTAATGCAGTTGTTCTTGAGACCACAGTGAAGTCCACTTCTGAAAAAGCTAGATTAGCAACCTGTAAGAATGCAAAGAAAAAGCCCATTCACCAGACCACCCATTCACTCGAATGAGTCCATCTATCTATCTCATTATTTCATCCCAAATGACCAGTCCATATGTCCATCTATTTCGCATCCCCTTCCATCCTGATCAATCAGTGAGTCGGTCAGTCCATTACCTCATACATCCATTAATCCATCTGTTTATCAATCAACCAGATCTAAGGAGTCCATTGACCAAGTTCCACCAGCTGAACTGGATTAGGAGCTAATCTCACTCAACCTCGGTGTCACGCTTCCTGCAAATATTCTCCACCCCCCCCCCCCCCCGGCCGTCGACCATTTCATATTCCTATTAAATAGATCTGTTTCCTGTTGACATGTAACAACATAAAACACCTACCTGCAAGGCGAGGCTCAATGCTAGAAAAATCCTTAATGTTTTAAATAAGAGCTGGGGCCTCAGAGACGAATTTTCTAATACGGTCCAAAACTATTCACCTCCTCCTCCCAGTTACCGTCTTAATGCATGGTCACACTGGCCATTTGTTCGGGGGCCCCACCGGGCAGCTGTTCAGGGCCCCATGATTCAAATATTGTCAGTGTGAAGCTCTTCTTTGAATGGGTTAAATAACGCCAGTGTGGGGTACAGGGTCCCAGTACAATACTTTATCCATGGCCTACAATGCTGTTAGGACGGCCCTTTCCCTAACCATACTGATTAGGCATTCTGTTTTCATCTACCACGGGCTTACCGAAGCCCACGGGGCCCAACTTTAAAAAAAGGGAAAATTCCATTGGGCCCCCTCTCCCTGAGCTATGTAGAACCATAACATTCACATAAAAATCGTGTTTAATGGATTACGTCTGAGGAGAAAACATCCAAGGACAGAAAATATAAATATGTGTGTATAACTTTTTTTGTCTGTTTATATATGGGCACTAGCACCATATCCCTATGTGCCTCTAAGGCATGAGAGGATTACCTTTACCTTTTTTCTCACCTTACGTTCATTCATTCATTCGTTTGCATGTCCCTTGAGGAACTTTGCCTCCCAAACAGCACTCCTGTAGGCCTCTCGGTTGTGAGCAAGATGGCCTGCCGCTGCGGCATTTTACCTTACATATCTTCTCTATTTTAAATTCTTGTTTACGTGGCTCAAACAGCCCGCAAATGCTAACAATACATACACCAAGACAGCCACTACTTTATTCCTCTATTTAGTGTGAGCAGGAAGAGAGGACATCCCAACATTGGAGGGTGAGGGGCGGGGAGGGGGAGATTGAAACATCGGTCTCATTCCGGGCTTGTTTTCACTTAGGTCTCCGGCAGGCCTGTCAAACAGTTCGTTACCTCGCACGTGTCGCTGACAGCTGACAAAGACCACCAGGACTGGTTCCTGTATCATCCTGGCTGTTTATCTGGCGCCAGGATACAGCCACCGCCTGCTCAGAAAGATGAATCCTGGGAGTGTTATACTATCTGCGCACAGGTCACTAAAACGTCTATTTTTTTCCACCCATGCAATTTCCTTTACGTGTCTGTCAGGAGTAGTAAAGCCAGAATTAATATTATTCAATAATGCTATAAGCTTCTAGCCTTATCATGTTTAAGTGATATTCAGCTTTTTAAATCAGTTTTGCTGTATATCACGATACTGGATAGGAACGACGACTTGCTGGGGGTATATCCTGAAGGAAAAAGACTGATAGAAGTTGTTTTTCTGGCCTTGTAAGAGCTCCGATTTTTATGAGAACTTGTGTTCTTTGTAGCCGATGCCGTGGAGATCTTCATGCCCAAGTTTTCAGTCAGATAGAAGAACAGATTATAAAGGCATAGATGGCGGACTCCGTCTTCTACAGGGCCACATTGATGCGCGCTGAAGTAAAGCAATGGGAGCTTACGTTAGCATCGTACCAGGTGGTGCAGGATATTGAGCAGTTCTGTGACAAAGAAGTATGAGACAGACAGGAAAAACAAACAGACAGATAGATAGATAGATAGATAGATAGATAGATAGATAGATAGATAGATAGATAGATAGATAGATGGATGGATGGATGGATGGATGGATGGATGGATGGGTGGGTGGGGTTGGATGGATGGATGGATGGATGGATAGATAGATAGATAGATAGATGGATGGATGGATGGATGGATGGATGGATAGATAGATAGATAGATAGATAGATAGATAGATAGATAGATAGATAGATAGATAGATAGATAGATAGATAGATAGATATTGTATGTGTAAGTTGATGGCTGTTTTATTTATTTCTTCATTTCCTCAATTATTGTGTAGTTACTTCCAATCACAGTGAAGTTATAGAGACCGCCGCTTGAGACGACTTCACAAATCTACTGGACTCGTAACAGCATCAACAGCATATCTTTCCCCTCTGCATTCTTACACTAAAGCGACGTCGCATTACAGAGAAACCAGTTCAGATTCAAGATAGTGAGTTTTTTAACGTTTCACCACATATATGCACTAGCACCGTAGTAGGCCAGGATCAGTTTAGCAAGTTCATATTGTTTTCGTTATGTTTCGGCAGTCACGAGCTGTTTCAGTTCAGAAAAATATAATCTTCGTTCCCAGAATAACCAGGTGGTGGAAAGGTCCACAATTACTGTGAAGGTTGGTAGTTTAAATCTAAGTCATATAAATGAATTATCAGTTAAGAGATGGTATCTATGGTAGAAGTCGTATTACCACAGAAGGAAACGGGTTATTTCCTGTATAGGAGTAGGCTGGGAAAAGGGAATTCGGGGTTAAGATAGATATCATTCATTTATTTGCATGTCCCTTGCGGAACTTTGCCTCCCTAATAGCTCTCCTGTAGGCCTCTCGGTTGTGAGCAAGATGACTTGCTGCTGATGCGTCCATTTGCAGACCATCAACGATGTCTTGGAGCCATCTTTGCCTTGGTCTTCCTCTCTTTCTTTTTCCCGTTGTGTACTTTTCCAAGATGGTCTTCTCTAGATTATCATGACGTTTAATGTGTCCAAAATATTTAAGTTTTCTCTCTTTAATTCTATTTACTAGCCAGCCTTCTTCAATCATTTACATTCAAAAGCATTTATGTGTTTCTCAGTTGTTTTGTTAAGTGTCCAGGTCTCACAGGCATATGCTGTGATGGGAAAGATGCATGCCCTTAAAAATCTTATTTTTGTAGTTCTGTCTGTTCCTCTCCACAGATTCTTTAGTTGTTTTACTTTTTGAAGAGTGAAAGATGTCCTCCTTTTAATTTCCCTCACTGTACCTCCAATATTATATATACAACAGCACAAAATTATCAGTCCCTTGAACTGAATTAAAAAAAAAAGATAACTGGCACATTTAACGAGATGCCTCGGGACACATCATCACCAGAAACACAAGACAAAATGAAGGCTGTGTACGAGGAAAAAAATCAAAAAGGTAAAGAAAACATACACTTTATTACTGTTAATTGTGAACAAAATGAACATAACGGTTACATCCCTTTTCCATGTAGTTCCCCCCCCCCCCCCCCCCCCCCCCCCCGAGGTCCGTGTATTTCTTACATCGTTCCACTGATTTCTTCATTCTCAGAGAAAAGGTTATCGTCTACTCCCGAACCCAGGAGGGCGTCGACCGCTTCATCAGAGCGGAATCTGTGGCCACGCAGAGCCTCTTTAGGTGAACCGAAGAGGCCATAATCGTATGTAACAGCGCTGTAAAGGGGCGGGGGTGAGGGAGATATTCAAGCATCAGTTGTTGCATTGTCTCCATGGTTGCAGTGGCTGCTTGACCCGATCAGGCTTCTTGGTTATACTTGTTCTTCCCTCTCTGAATCTTTGTACACATTCATAAACTTTTCGTTGGGAAAAAAAAGGGGGGGGGGGGTGGGAACGCTCGAAGACGCTGTCCTATCTGACAGTCAGTGACCCACATGGTAGCATCAGGGTCGGCGGACCATAGCCGACCTGTCTCACCTCTTTCTTGCTATCCCCAGTAACAGGCCCAGCCTGGCTAATGGTGACAGGGATCACTATAGTATCCAGTGGTGGTGGAGTCTGCTAAAGAAGCATTGCGCACCTCCTGTGTTTTTTTTTTCAGCTCCACTTAGAGACTGAAAAAAAAATAGTCGCCGAACCTGCTCTCAATCCGCAACGATGCTGTGCTTCAATATCCCCACCGCATCGGCTGCAACGAACACAAGCTTACAGCTCCAGGAAATAGAGAAGAAGAAGTAGACATTTCGCTGAGTCACACACACTAATTAGCGTATAAGTATACAACTATACACGAAGAACTGCAGTGAAGCTGTGATACCAAAATGTATAAACTAGAAAAGAAGTAGGAGCAGCTTGATTACTTAACGATTACAAAGTTGTGACGTTTCGGCGTGAGCCTTAATCATACAAAAACATACAGGACGAAGAAATAGAGAGAGGAGATAGATTCAAATGAATGCTAATAAAAAAAAAAACTAATAATGAATAGGGCACTTAGTTGTAACTGTAAGAAGATGTGGCTTGTCCGACGCTGTGTGTCAGAAATGGGAATGGTAGAGCGTAGAGACTATTTAAATGGAGACCTGTAATGTGTGGTCGGTGGGTCGTAACTGGAGGTGGTGGGTGGGGAAACCGTGGAGGAGAGAGAGAGTGGTACAATGTTAACCTAGCCAGGAGAAGGTGAAATAGATTATTATAGTTGTTATTGTTGTTATTATTATTATGCATTATAAATGGGGGCATGATTCGAAACCAGTCCCAAATCATTTCAATGACCCCAACCACAGAAGCAAATCTGATTTTCTGGTAACAGCATCAAACAATGTCACGCAGATAACAAAAGCCGTCTAGCGCTTGAGAACCGCTACATTCAGGATTATGGGGCGCTGGAACCACACGGGTTAAACCTACTGTTCAGCTACACCTAACATTCTCCTCTTCAACAATTATAACCCCTCTCCGCTAAGCTCCGCTCCCTTCTCATTTGTTACACATAGTTCAGAACCTCCTCACAACATCACATTACAATCCCTGTACCCTAACTATAATCATCTATTTCACCTTATCCTGGCTAGGTTAACATTGTACCACTCTCTCTCTCTCCTCCACAATTTCCCCACCCACCACCCCCAGTTACGACCCACGGACCACACGTCACAGGTCTCCATTTAAATAGTCTCTACGCCCTACAATGCTCATTTCTGACACACAGCGTCGGACAAGCCACATCTTCTTACAGTTACAGCTAAGTGCTCTATTCATTATTAATTTTTTTATAGTGTTCATGTGAATCTATACTTTATCTCCTCCCTCTGTTTCTTCGTCCTGTATGTTTTTGTATGATTAAGGCTCACGCCGAAACGTCACAACTTTGTAATCGTTAAGTAATAAAGCTGCTCCTACTTTTTCCCTAGTTTATACATTTCACCTTCTCACTGAGCCAACATTTTTCAGTGAATTTCAGCAGTTTCACACTCTCTGCCCAAAGAAATCTCGCCACGGCGTGTTGTTCAGCAATAGTGCAATCCAGCAGAGGCGCATCCACGTTTATTTGACCTTGGCTTAAACTAGACTGAGGGCAGAGAGCTGCACTGTGTGTGTTCGAACTACCCATCAGTCGTTGCGATCGTGTTGTATTGCATCAGCTTTTATCCCCTGTGGTTACCGCGTACTTTAAAACAAAAACTATTTGATTCTCTATCGTGTATGTTTCCACTTCTTCAGATGATTTTTGTAAAGACAATGCAGAGAAAATGTCCACATCAATGGCAAATAAGGAAAGTTAAAGTAAACTTTATTTCCAAAGATCTGAAGCCCTGGGCACGTAGATCTGATTGAAGTCCTGCCATTCATATTTCAAGTGTGTTACAGTCACAGAAATACTGAAATTAACTAGTGAATACAGACAATATGTAAGACAAGAAACTGCGACAAGGAATCTTGAGTCCTTCAGCACATGGTACATATCGAAAATCAGCCATTTTGCTGTACGAAGATATCCAAAGGGAGATAAGAGATAATTTCTTTTGGGATTATCTGCCCTGTTAAACAGAAACCTTTTTTAATGCCTGTTAATTAATACTGAAATAAATACAGCCTTTATTTATGACTTCTTTTATATTTAAAACCTTGTTAAAATCTTTAAAATAATTGTTACCTGTGCTATGAAAAATTGGCAAAACAGAGGAGATGTACATATTAAACGTCCTAATATCTGGTCACGAGACTCGAATATATCAAAACTAAATACTGTACCGATACTACGGAATGTAACTACACACGTGAATATACGATTTTGACTTTGATTCCAGCGGTTCTCATACTTTCGCGGGCCACTCGTGAGAGCAACTTCTGTGCAGTCTCCAACGAGGCTGGCAGTTTATTAATCACTGCACTTATTTGGCTGGCTGGATGGATTAAAACATCAGCCTGTTTCAGGCTGTACTGCCTGGGGATACGACAGGGTCTTCTCTGAAATTATGGTTTGATGGTCCAGATAACTGCATATACAGTAGTTCCTGAACCATTCGTTTCATTTCTTTTAATATTCATATGAAGAAATGTGAGAAGAATATACGCACGGGTATGAAACTCCATAACACAACAATGGAAGATAAGAACTAACAAAGAAATGTGCACTTTGATTTAACTCATCTTTTATAACAGCTCCTTCTTCTTCTTCTTCGCATTTTTCTTCTACTTCAGCTTTCCGGCCTTTAAGGCTCATTGCTGTAGATAAAGATTTGCAACAGTTGTTATTTAAAAAAAAGTAGACTGAGCTGGCTCGGGCATTTAGGGAGAATGGAGGATGAAGACCACGTAAAATGATCTATACAGAAGTGATGAAAGGGGGGTAGATCAAGAGGCAGACCTAGACAAAGATGGCAAGACAAACTAGAAGAAGATAATAAGCGCTCTTGGAATCGGCAAATGGCAAGAAAAGAGCAAAACAGGGAGGAATGGAGGCGTGTCTTGTCTGCAGCAGCAAGCCTCAGTGGCTCGGAAAGCTGTTAAATTTGCTCAGCAGCTGCTCACAGAAGAAGAAGAATGAAAGAATGAATGAATGATCTTTATCTTTAAAGGGTAAAGAATTGAGCACGCAGGCCCGTTTTATATTCTGCCCTCTATCACTCCTTCTTCATTCTTCCCACACACTCGATTTAGAAGAGGAAGAAGAAGACTGATTGATTGATTGATTGATTGATTGATTGATTGATCTTTATTTCAAAAGGGATAAGAATTGGGCACGCAGGCCCGTCTGACATTCTGCCCTTTATCATACATCTTTCACTCTTTTCCAGACACTCTACTAATGTGCTGTTCATGTAACAAACATAATTAACATTGAAGCTGAGAGACATAAAATATAACATTTACGTTTTGCTCTTATCCATTCACTCAGTACAGAATTAACTACATACATATATAAATGACTATCTACTAAACAACAATTTCAGGACTATTCAGAATAAGCAATTAACTGTACTCGGTGTATGTAAGAGCAGTCTTAAGAATAAGATGAATGAATGAATGAATGAATGGATTTTAAAATGGTGAATAATTGGGCACGCAGGCCCGTCTTACGTTTTACCCGAAGAAGAAGAAAAAGAAGAAGAAGAAGAATGATTGAGAAAAGAAAATTAACGAGAGAATTAATTTTAAAAAAAAAACAAGAAAAAATGGAAAGGGGGAGAAAAAAGAAAAGAAACAAAGGAAGAAAGGAAAGTAGTGCAAAAGAAAGAAAAAAATGAAAGGCTTATTGTGCATTCTTTCACATTGCACCATCTTAGACCGTTTTGACCCTTTCAAGCCGTGTATAATGTGTTTTACCTCACATTTACTAAACCTATATTCAACATTCTCCGCTGCCTTTGATAACAGGTCCAGTATAACGAAAACATCGTTGAAACTCTGCCTGGAGTAATTTAGCGACTTTAAAAAAATAAACAGGGTTAATTTAACACAAAGCTACCCGAAGCGAATGTAAGGCAGGAAGATGTTCCTTAGAGTTAAAGTGCTATTAGAAAACGGTTATGTTCTGAGCACGTGGCTCGGTTGTTAGACTAACGAGCCGTGCTCGCAACCAGCCAGCATGAGAAGCTGTTATATCATTGGTGGAAAAATTAAAACCTGACAAAGAACTGCAGATTGAAGACACACCTGTATCACCTGGTCGTGAGCATCTTCAGAAGTTGAAGGCCACGTCGTATTCTTGAAGTTCAGTAACAGAGGAAATTGTGTTAAACCATCTCTTTGAAAAGTAATTTTAACATTCCTACATCTGCCTCAGGAAAAAAAAGTCCAGTGCATGCTCGTGCAACGAACTGAAGACTGTGTAGAGACATTACTTTGCCGGCAAGGTCTGCGGGCTATATCTGCTCAGTACTCTATCCCACCCCACCCCCCCCCCCCCATGAGGGTTTCTCCGTAATAAGGGGTGGCAGACAGTCTCAAAGATGTGTTACTTTGGTGCTGGAACCAGATGAGAAGCGAACTTAGCAGGATTTGTTATAGGATTGAATCCATTTCACCACCCGATATGATGTATCCATCAAAGTTATTTATAGTAACCATATCAACAGCGATATAAAAACGTGAATTTCTCACACCAGATAGTATCTATCTATCTATCTATCTATCTATCTATCTATCTATCTATCTATCTATCTATCTATCTATCTATCTATCTATCTATCTATCTATCTATCTATCTATCTATCTCCCAGCCTGCCTGCCTGCCTGTCTCTGTTGCCCTGCTTGTCTGTCTCTCCGTTGCCCTGCCTGTCTCTCTGCCTGTCTGTTGCCCTGCCTGTCTGTCTGTTTGGCCTATCTGTTTGTCTGTCTGTCTGTCGCCTGCCGACTGACATTGCTCTTCCACAACTCCCTGCTCCGGGTGCTGGTTATAAGCTGTGCTGGTGTTCTTTGTCCATGCCATCTAATTAATCCATCCAGCATTTTCTCTCTCTGTCTACCTCGGTCTCTTTTGCCTTCTATATTTCCTGTTGTCACAATGTATTCTAGCTCGCCTTGCCGTAAGACGTGTCCTAAGAATCTGGATTGTCTGACTTTTGTTATTGTTTGTCTAGTCTCTCCAACCTCTCTCAGAACCTCCCCGTTTGATTTCTTTGCTGACCACGGTATTCCCAGCATTTTTCTAAAGAACCACATTTCTGTGGCTTCCAATGGCTTTCCCCCCGCTGTTATTAAAGCCAGTTTTGCTTTAAGATAGTTCCGTCATTTACAATAACGTTTCCACCCTGTGTGTTTCATCATTTACAATAACGTTTCCACCCTGTGTTTCCTTTGAAAAAGACGAAAGATGAAAAGATATTACGCTTTTTTTTCCTTTCTTTTTTCTTTCTTTTTTCACTAAACAAATCTTCTAATACCTGTATTTTTTTCCACCATTAACTTTTTCACTTCTGAATTAATTTACAACGCTCTGTTAGAATAAACTTTGATGAGAAATTTTGGTAGAAAGGAACTGGGAGGAAGTTACTTTGCAATTTAGAAACATGGACTGAGTTAGAAGTATGCTACGTTTCATTTTATTCAGACTTTGCTTAAATATCGCTATGAGCATCAGTTCACGTAGGCGTGCACGATCTACCAACCCTGCCAGTGTTGTTTTGAAGCGAAAGAGTTAAGCTGCTTTGACTTTCAAAATTCCCCGACCCCCAGAATCCTCCTGTAAGAAACAGCACTGACCTACGAGAAGCTGATAATTAAAACGATGCCTGATGAGCAGGTGTTTAATCACTGGTCTAGACGCCAGGTTGTTTCTCTGCCACAGCTTCCACAAGTGCTGAATATTTAAGTTATGAGCGGAGAGAATCATAGTTTAAATTATGAAAGTAGAGAAGTCTAGTTTAAATTATGAAAGGAATGAATGAATCTTTTTATTTTTAAAGGGTAAAGAATTGGGCACGCAGGCCCGTCTTACATTCTGCCCTTCATCACTCCATCTTTCATTCTTCCCACACACTCGATTTAATACAAATATACAAATTAAATTAGGAAAAAACATATCAAAAGATTGTAAGATTTAACTATTACATTCAAAGTAAAAGAGAAGAAGTAATTAACCTAATAAAATAACTCTCACGCACACATACACACACATACATATACATAAACAAAAATACATTGTAAATACAGATCTTCTAACATATGTTTTTTAACAAACATTAAAATAATTGCTAACAATATCTAACAAGTTACTTTTCGAACTATGTCATTTTGTACTTGATGGTTGGCGAGTCATGTGTTGAGAGAGTGCTGGTTATTCTATGGAGGCATATAATTACAAGCAAGTAAATAATGAAACAGGTTTGAGTTAAAGGATGAAGTATTACCAATGGATTTTAAATGGTAGGGAAGGTGTTCCAGAGCTGTACTGTAGAGTATGCAAGGCTTTTCTTGTACAGATCAATCCTGGGTTTAGGAAGAAGACAGTTTTTTAAATACTGGCTATGTTTAGTGTTATACGTAAACAGTGACCACAAGTAAGGCGACATTGTGCGACAGAATTCTCTGAACAAACTTAACTTTGTTAAAAATGATTCTATTTTTGAGGGGTAGAATTTTGAGTTGTTTGTGTTGATCTACAGTCTTTACTGGGTGTTTGTCACAAATCAGATTTAATGCTCGCTTGTGAAGTGAGTGGAGCCTTTTTGTGTTTGAGACTGAGCATCCATCCCAGATTGTGGAACAGTAATCTAAGTGTGTTTGTATGTGTGATATGTAGTATATATTTCTTGTGTCTCTGTCGATAAAGTATTTAATTTTGGCTAATTGGTAAACTTTCTGTGCAATCAAGTTTATTAGGTTATGTACGTGAGAATTCCAAGTTAAATGCTGATCAATGATGAGTCCTAGAGTTTTATGTTCATGAACACTTTCTATTGCTTTAGTCCCAACTGTAGTGAAGTTTTTGTTGCATTCTGCAGTTTCTGTCTTGTAGTGATGAGTATGGATTTTGTTTTGTTGGTGTTTATCAACATACCATTTTTATTACTCCATTTAATCAAACTGTTTATATTATTTTGGAGCGTTGTCTGTGGTTTATTGATGTCATAGTCACTATTGTAAACAGTACAATCATCAGCAAAAAGATCACATGAAGAGTGCTTTAAATGTAGTGGTACGTCGTTAATATAAAGAGAAGAGGACCAAGAATGGAGCCTTGAGGAATATCAGTATCAACCACAGACGATCCAGATATTTTGTTTCTAAAGCAAACTACTTGTTTTCTACCTGAGAGAAAAGATCTAATAAATTTTGTTAGGTCAGGGTGTAATCTATAACCTTCCAGCTTTTTTGCAAGAGTTTCATGATCAATCATATCGAAGGCTTTCTTGAAATCAACAAAGACAGCATCACACAATTTGTCATCATTTATATTAGACAGCCAGCTTTCTGTCATTTTAGTTAATGCTGTATGGCAGGAGTAACTTGGTCTAAAACCTGACTGACTGTCTAGATGAAAGGAGAGAAATCTAGTTTAAATTATGAAAGTAGAGAAATCTAGTTTAAATTATGAAAGGCGATAAATCTAGTTTAAATTATGAAAGTAGATAAATCTAGTTTAAATTATGAAAGGAGAGCAGTCTAGTTTAAATTATGAAAGGAGAGAAGTCTAGTTTAAATTATGAAAGGAGAGAAGTCTAGTTTAAATTATGAAAGGAGAGAAATCTAGCTTAAATTATGAAAGAGAGAAATCTAGTTTAAATTATGAAAGGAGAGAAGTCTAGTTTAAATTATGAAAGGAGAGAAATCTAGTTTAAATTATGAAAGGAGAGAAGTCTAGTTTAAATTATGAAAGGAGAGAAACTCCTCTAGCACAGACACTGCGGGAAAAAACACAACAGAACTGAAGGTTATTAATCTTCTTGTTGCCAAGATGTTGTCAAGTTATGTCAGACAGACAGGCAGGCAGATAGATAGATAGATAGATAGATAGATAGATAGATAGATAGATAGATAGATAGATAGATAGATAGATAGATAGATAGATAGATAGATAGATAGATAGATAACAGTCTGTTCCCCCGACAACAGCCTGACTCTTGGTCTAAACTGCCACTAAGAGTCTTGAAAACTAACAGACCAGCTGAGAACGTGTCAACATGAGGTTATGAAAGTGAAAACATGTCAGTGTGAGAACATGAAGGAAATGGAAAACACTGTCAATGTGAGAACGTGAAGGAAAGGTAAAACACTGTCAGTGTGAGAACACGAAGGAAAGGTAAAACACTGTCAGTGTGAGAACACGAAGGAAAGGCAAAACACTGTCAGTGTGAGAACACGAAGGAAAGGTAAAACACTGTCAGTGTGAGAACACGAAGGAAAGGTAAAACACTGTCAGTGTGAGAACACGAAGGAAAGGTGTGAAACATTGTTAAGTTAAAACATTGTCAGTGTGAAAACATTTAGGAAAGGGAAAACTAGGTCAGTGTGAGATCATGGATAAAAGGGAAAGCATTGTCAATGTGAGAACATAGAGGAAGGCGAAAACGTCTCAGCGTGAGAACATGTAGGAAAGGGAAAACATGTCAATGTCAAGATACTAGAAAACTGAGGAGTTATAGAAAGATAGGATGTTTTAACCGCTTTATGCTCATGAACGCACAGGGGAAAGCTTTGCATGAAGCTGTTTGACATGTAAGACTTATCATTACTCGGCCTTGTCTAACCTAATATCAGTTTTACGCGTTTAGTGTTAGTAACAGCAAAGGTAGGAGTGTTTCTGCACATATGTTGTTACATAGCTTTACTTCTTGCTTGCTTAGTTCAACCTTTTATTTATCAGCCTGACCATGATAGATACCAACCTCTACTGTACCGGAGATGAATCCTGGCTACTGGTAAATTTTTATTCTGCTATTTTCATAGCTTCAGTGCTATGGTTTAGTCTCCCGGACTTCTAATTCCCGAGGGGATCTCATAATATTTTTGCCCTTATATCAAAAGGTAAGGTGCCCCATAGATTAGGGTTTGTAGAAGATATTTACCTGTAAATGTGCGGAACAGAACCACGGCCGTGACAGTAAGTTCAACTCCCCAGGAAAGCTTTTGCAGCCCAGCAAATGCAGGCCACATGGGTGCCAACATTTCCGATATGTGGATTCTTTTATTATGTGAATGAATTCCACAGACTGGCTAATAAACTAAAGAGACAGAGAAATAAACGGGAATGGAATTCAGGCAGCCGTATAGAATTGATCTGTTTTACTCGATAACTACGTCCACATAGTGTTAGTGACACATCAGTCATTATCCATATTTTATACCTATGAAATTAATTAAATCTGTTAAAAAAAACGAAATAATAGATGTTAATTTAATAATAAAGTGTACATGAAAATATGAAACGTAAAAGTTAGTATATAAATAACTAGCAGGATGACCCAGCGTTGCCCACGCATCTATCTATCTATCTATCTATCTATCTATCTATCTATCTATCTATCTATCTATCTATCTATCTATCTATCTATCTATCTATCTATCTATCTATCTATCTATCTATCTGTCTATCTGTCTGTCTGTCTGTCTGTCTGTCTGTCTGTCTGTCTGTCTGTCTGTCTGTCTGTCTGTCTGTCTATCTATCTATCTATCTATCTATCTATCTGTCTGTCTGTCTGTCTTTATCTATCTATCTATCTATCTGTCTGTCTGTCTATCTATCTATCTATCTATCTATCTATCTATCTATCTATCTATCTATCTATCTATCTATCTATCTATCTATCTATCTATATGTCTGTCTGTCTGTCTATCTATCTGTCTGTCTGTCTGTCTGTCTGTCTATCTATCTGTCTGTCTGTCTGTCTGTCTGTCTGTCTGTCTGTCTCTGTGTATGCGTTTGAAATAAACACTGCTAAAAATATACACTTATCTGAAAGCTTACCTTATGAAGTGAAGCGAAGTTGTTTAAATCTAGACTAAGTGGAACCACTTTCTAATCTAGTGAATAATAATTCTGTTCAGTTTGTATATATCGAATTTTGCTTTATAATTCTGATAAATTGTTCTCAGTTTAAACAGTGAGAGATACTAATAAGTTTGGGAAGGAGTCATCATCTCTGTCAGCGTCATATCTCAGGTTCTGCTTGATTATGCTCAGACTTACTATGCCGAAAGTCTTGCAATGTGAGAGATGACAGAAGAAAAAATGTACCTTTCCCGTAACCTTCTGTGAGAAAAGCCGTAATAAAAGCATGCCAAAGGGGGGGGGGGGGGGGGGGGGGGAAACCCTAACAATTCAAGGAATGAAATCATAACAAATACTACGTATATTCAGATATTACAGTATGTTCAGATATTACAATATGTTCAGATATTACTGTATGTTCTGATACTACAGTATGTTAAGATATTACAGTATGTTCAGATATTACTGTATGTTAAGATATTACTGTATGTTAAGATATTACTGTATGTTCAGATATTACTGTATGTTAAGATATTACTGTATGTTAAGATATTACAGTATGTTAAGATATTACAGTATGTTAAGATATTACTGTATGTTAAGATATTACTGTATGTTCAGATATTACAGTATTTTAAGATATTACAGTATGTTAAGATATTACAGTATGTTCAGATATTACAATATGTTCAGATATTACTGTATGTTCTGATACTACAGTATGTTAAGATATTACAGTATGTTAAGATATTACAGTATGTTAAGATATTACTGTATGTTAAGATATTACTGTATGTTCAGATATTACAGTATGTTCAGATATTACAGTATGTTAAGATATTACTGTATGTTCAGATATTACAGTATGTTCAGATATTACTGTATGTTCAGATATTACAGTATGTTCAGATATTACAGTAGGTTCAGATGATGTACCTGAACACGGGGGGGGGGGGGGGGTCAGTTAAATCAAAGCTTTAAATAACACTGACAGACATTACCGTTCTGCATGAACGAAAATACGACTCCGAAGGTTGGTACCGGTGATCGCTTTTATCGGCAATTATCGGTAACTTTTCCGATTAAAAACTAGAAAAAAAACCCCGAAACTTCCTTGAAGATCATCGGTTACCGTAGCCGGTTTATATTATCAAAAGCTTTCCAACTTCACGTGTAATGTTCCACTTCAGATCTGGAGAGTGGAATGCCAGATCTGGTGTTGATTTTGTATGCCACGCCCTTGAGTAAAATGTTGGGGCATCCATTGGCTGGTTGATCAGGAGAAGTCCATTATCATCCTGCCAGCTCTCAACTTCCTCTCCTCTCTTGTCTATGTGGTCATAGCCCCAGCTCTGGGAATGACTGTTAAAATCACTACAGACCATCAGTCTCTCTTTGTGTGGGATTGTTCCTAAAGCAAGTGGGCTGTCATTAGGACAGTAATAGTTAAGGAGGTGGAAATCTGTATTACTACTTTTTAGATGGATCATCTGGTATTCGGCTCCTTCCATGTACACTCCCACCTGACATGCGCTGATGTTATTCTTAACAAGTGTGAGTACTCCTCCTTTTCTTCTGTCCTGTCGGTCTGATCTAAAACACTGGTAGCCTCTGATTTTAAAGGCGGCATCTTTGGTTAGGTGTGTCTCCTGTATGCAGCATATACTTACCTGCTCTGCAAAAAAGTATGTTCTCTAGTTCAACCTTTTTGCTATAGCCATCTCTAACACTGCTGACACCCTCAGCATTCCACTGCATTATTTTAAGTTCTTGCTTTTTGGCTGTTTTCTTCTGTTGTATTTTTTGGCCAGTAGCTCTACTCTCATGTCTCCTGACTCCACAAGACGAACTGAGAGGACCTCCAGTAGCATTGGGTGGACCCTTTCGAGGCAGGGGGCCCGGCACTGCACCTGCCTGGTTAGTCTTCACAGGGCGAGCACCATGTTTGAAAACTGCAGATAGAGACATTTCATTAGCGATAATGTGTGTTACCCTGATTTTTGCGATGCGCCTTTTGGCTGGGTAACTCCGACTTCAGCACCTTTCCTTGCTAGGGCAGACTGTGGTCTTGCTCGGACTGCCATGAAGACAGTGTGGCTGGCCTGGCCAAAACTTTGTTTTCCAGCCTCTGGTGGCTGTACTTAAGCCCCTTCTCCATGTCAGATGGTTTTGAGACAGTTCCACAAAGACACTCTGACTTTGAGATGAGGAATCTGATGAGTGCTTCAACGATATCCATTCCCCGCCACCCATAGTCTACTGGCTCTGTTTTGTTTACATCATTCTGATAGCCATTGTTGTAAAGACCCATAGGCTTGTCACGTCCTGGATTCATTGGTTTCACACCAGACATCCCTCATCCCCGCCAGAGATCTCCATGTCCCCATCTGTCCACCAACCTGACATTACATTTTGCAAAAATAACCATTACAATTAGTGTTGATTGCTACAAGTTTCTGGGCTACAGAGGTAGGTCAGAGTTTTTAAGCAAACAGATCTATGTTCCCTGTCTCACAAACACTATGTTAAGATAAGTGTGCTCTTAACACAGTTGTTCCCAGGGGAATAGGCAGACTCGAATGCTAACATCTTTTGGATGGTTATCTCGGACACAGCGAAAATGAATAACTTCAAAACTACAGCACTTGATAGGGGACTGTACTCTCAATGCCAAAAGGACGGGTTCAAACATGGCCGCAGGGCATTCCAGTCATTCCCTTGTTGAAATGGAGTGTGATGTAAACTATTGCTGAAAAATGAAGAATACCTGACACACCAGAGTATCCACAGCTATTTGTGCAAGAGAAAACAGTTTACTCGTGTCATCTTCAGTCATTCTACCCTAGATGAATGCGGACATATGGAAAAACAAAACAATTTTGAAAACGTTAACGTATGAAATTGATATGAACAAAACGTAGATAGCTGACAAACAGATGGCTGCTGTAGTATGTTTGTTTTAACTTTGAAGGATAAACTTTACGGCCAACGCGTTGATGGACCCAACACACATTTCTGACCACACTGGCTTTGTCTTATAATCACTTAACATGGCATCTGCATAGAAGGGGATAGTCAAGTATTTCATATTTTTCATGGTCGTAAACAAAATTCTGGCTATTGGCCAGTTTTCCGATTTACGGATACAGACATATGAAAGCGCTGCTTTAGTTACTCTTATACAGAAAGAAGGAAATCTTAGAATGGGGGGGGGGGGGAATTTCAAGGGTTAATGCTGCGGTAGATTTTAAAAATTCACCGAATATTTATTTGTGTGTATCCTTGCTCTTGATGAAGAATTGTTCAAATATTATTAGCACTAAAAGAACAAATACAGTACTGTATATCCAAAATGCAAGAACTTAATATTGAAGAAGGTTGATTAGTAAAAAGGATTAAACAGAGAAAACTTAAACATTTTGGACACATTGAACGTCATGATAATTTAGAGAAGATCATCTTGGAAGGATACATAATGGTAAAAAGAAAGAGAAGAAGACCTAGGCGAAGATGGCTGCAAAACATCGCTGATAATCTGCAAATGGATGCATCAGCAGCAGGGGATCTTGCTTTCAACCGAGAGGCCTACAGGAGAGCTGTTAGAGAGGCAAAGTTCCGCAACGGACATGCAAATGACTGAGCCTTGCCCTCCAGTACAGAACAACTTAATATATTAAATAAGCGCTTGTGATTTCAAGCAAAATAGAGAAAATAATAGAAGCTTGTAATTTCAAGCAAAATACAGAAAATAATAGAAGCTTGTGATTTCAAGCAAAATAGAGAAAATAATAGAAGCTTGTGATTTCAAACAAAATAGAGAAAATAATAAAAGCTTGTGATTTCAAACAAAATAGAGAAAATAATAAAAGCTTGTGATTTCAAGCAAAATAGAGAAAATAATAAAAGCTTGTGATTTCAAGCAAAATAGAGAAAATAATAGAAGCTTGTGATTTCAAACAAAATAGAAAAAATAATAAAAGCTTGTGATTTCAAGCAAAATAGAGAAAATAATAAATACTTGTGATTTCAAGCAAAATAATAAAAGCTTGTGATTTCAAGAGCAATAGAGAAAATAATAAAAGCTTGTGATTTCAAGCAAATTAAAGAAAATAAAAAAGCGTGTGATTTCAAGGAAAATAAAACAAAAATAATAATAAAAGCTTTTTTTGTTTTGTTTTTGCTTTGAGCTATTAAAGGTTAATTATATTTTCGCACAACATGTAATCATTGTTTTCTCACGTTCTTTTTTGTGTTCATATTTATAAAACAGAAGATAAGCGGGCTCCATCTACATTACTCGAAGCCGGAATCATAGAACAACCTTGTAGGTGCCTGTGGGCATGTGCTCTTTGTCTGTCATTGCTCCAAGAACTTTTTTTTCTCCCCTCATCTGATGTTTACAAAAAGCTTGCCGGTCACCTCGTGAGTCCAGGTGATGCGGGGCCCTGTATTTATCCGCTTATCTCCATGGGGCCATTGGCTGACTTTCGCCTGCAGTTAAGTAAACGGTCTACGATGATTTGCCTAGAGAAGGCAGTGGTTTTTTTCAATTTTTTGTTTTAAATTTCCACTGCAGCACCTATTTCAAACGTTTTCTCCTACACATCACTGCAGCAAGCACTTAATAGTACTGTAATATTCTGGCGCTGTAACAAATTTATTCAATTATTTTTAAGTTAGGAAAAAAAAACTTAAATGAAAATGGAAATATGCACGGATTTTAAAATATATTAAAGGAGACGAATACGCAGTCCGATCGTAGCTGAAAGCCCGCTTCAGGGTTGGCGAGCTACAACCGACCAAGACCCTGTCTCACCTCTCCGTTGGTACTCCCAGTTAACAGGTAAAATATGGCCAGCGGGGGTGGGGGTTGTTATAGTCCAGTGATGGTGGAGCCTGATAAGCTAGCCCTGCTTTGTAGCTCCAAGCAGAATCCTTAAAAAAATAGTCGCCGTAGTCCACCTTCCAGTCGACACGATGCACGTGCATCATCACATTCACCGCATCGGCTGCGTAGAACATTCTCCCACAATTCCAAGAAGTTGTAACGACTAAATGTCTCTATGTCGCATCTGTAAGCACATCACACGCGTTCGAACGACAGTAAGGCCCATAGTTTTGCTTTTTTCTCTTCTCTTTCGGGGACAAAATATAGCCAGCCTGTCCTGAGTAGATTCTGATGAAGCGGTTAGTTCCTTTATTTATCATTGCAAGATCAGTGGTTTGAGTCCGGCCAGAGGCGCTCCATCATCCAGCTGTAAAAATTGGTACCCGACTTCTTCTAGAGCTAATAAAGGAATGCAGCTGGAGGTGATGCCGATTACATCACTCTCTAATATGCCAACAGGTGAAGGAAAATAACAGCATTACATCCCCCATGTCTGTGTGCGTCTATGGCGAGATACGGCTACATTTACTTTTACATTTCTTATCGAGTGCTCTAGGTAGGCGGTCATTACTGGCTCATTAATCCCCCTCAGTGTCCCCCCCCCCCCCCCCCCCCAAACCCCTCGGAACACTGGGAAACTTTTCTCAAGTCATTAGAAAAATATGCTAGAGTAGTGCCAGCAGTGTACAAGTTTCAAAGCGCTGTGGTAAGTTTATAAACCAAACTTTAGCAAATTATATTTGGGAGCAGAGGAAGATGGCTACGGCAAAATATTATCGTTGTTGCGCTTGCCAAGGCAACTGTGGGGATGAAATCATTGTTTTTCTTCCTACCACCAGGTTATCATGACAGCAGATTTTGGTGATGATAACAGGCTGTCACGGCTTGCCAGGTGTCACGCGGCCTTACGCAAGAAGATGGAGCAGTGCCTCACACTACCTGAACCCAGATAGCTTCCACATGATAGGAATATATTTGTTCTACTGGTCTGATTGTCCCTTTAAGTAAACCACCAAAAAAAAAAAAGTTCCCAAGACCACACAAAAATGTTACAAAACATTGTTACCATTTTTTAAAGTTCGGAAATTTTTGAGAGATTATAATTTATCATATCAATCAATCAATCAATCAATCAATCAATCAATCAAGTGCCGTGTCGCGTGGCGTAGGCGATCATTTCTCTCCGCAATTCCTTCCTTGTCTTTAGACTTGATTATGAGATCCGCCGGTGACTTTCTTCCCAGCTACACTGACAGTCCATTCGGTAGCTTCTCTCTCTTCTCAGAAAATATCCTACAAATTTCGCTTGTCTACCTCTGATCTTTGCTGTAATTTGCCTTTTAACTCTAGCCTCTCTCTAGACTTCTTTGTTGGTTTTATTAGCTGTCCATGGTACCTTCAACATAATGTATCATATTTATCATATTTTATCATTTAAATTTATCATATTTATCATATTTTAAAGTTCAAATTTTAAAAAAATTACTAACAATGACCAACAATAGAACAATAGTTTAAGTTATCTGTATATCAGAGAGAACGAATGATAAAAAAGATCAAAGCTTAGAATTCTGATATCTCTAATTCTTAGAGAGAGAGAAAGAGAGAGAGAGAGAAAGAGAGAGAGAGAGAGAGAGAGAGAGAGAGAACGAAAGGACTTTCACGAACCAAAGGATTTTCAATTAGTTAAAAATTGGGTACGCAGGCCCGTCTAACATTCCGCCTATTCATCATACAGCTTTCACTCAGTCACAAACATTCAGAGAGATAAGACAGAGAGAGAAGAGGGAGTGAGCGAGCGAGAGAGAGAGAGGGAGAAAGAGGGAGAGAGAGAGAGAGAAAAGCTATCTGGGATGAGGAAAACGTTGAACAGCAACGAAAGAGCAGCAATTCTGAAACTAGGGAATCGATGCATTTAAGCACGTCCAAGAACTGTCATCTACAAGCACTTGTCAGTTATGAAGTGCTGTCTGTGCAGCTGCTAATCAGCTTTCTTTGGGAATAATGAGGAAATGGACGTTGCTGGATAGAGATAAAAGAGTATCTGACAAACCCAGTTGGAGCATCAGCTGCTGTATTGTACCTTCAACATTTCCATCACCTCCAGAACAACAAATGTTTACTGTTGAACCATCAACATTCCGTGTTTTCATGACTAACCTCAACCGCCTGTCTCAGTGACTCTACTGTCTGACCTCTGTTTTTCACACAATGGCCCCACTTGATTCTGTGTATGTATGTGTGTGTGTGTGTGTGCGTATGTATGTATGTGTATGTTAAACGTTTATTAAGCGCCTTCTCTCCTACTACAGTAAACAACTGGGAAATATTCATGAAGAATATTTGATGAAACACTTCATTTGTTATTACTTTTGTTAAAACTAGCTTCTAATCCTCCGAAAAACTTTGAATACTTCGTATCTAGTGGCACTGTACACACACATTACTGTTCCGCTTCCATATTTGGCTGAGAATGAATGAAAGATCTTTATTTTTAAAGGGTAAAGAATTGGGCACGCAGGCCAGTCTTATATTCTGCCCTTCATCACTCCATCTTTCATTCTTCCTACACACTCGATTTATTACAAGTATACAAATTACATTAGGAAAAAAAACATATCAAAAGAGTGTACATTCAAAGTAAAAGAGAAAAATAAAATAGCTCTCACTCACGCATACACGCACACACACACACACAGACATATCCATAAATAAAAATACATTTTCAGTAAAGATCTTCTAACATATGTTTAAAAAAACATTAAAATAATTTCTAACAATATCTAACAAGTTACTTTTCGAAGTAGGTCGTTTTAGTACTGGCGAGTCATGGCTTGAGAGAGTGCTGGTTATTCTAGGGAGGCATACAGCTACAAGAAATTAAATAATGAAAAAGATTTTAGTTAAAGGATGAAGTATTACTAATGGATTTTAAATGGTAGGGGATGGTGTTTCAGAGCTGTACTGCAGAGTATGCAAGGCTTTTCTTGTATAGATCAGGCCTGAGTTTAAGAAGGAGACATTTTTTTTGTAAACGCTGGCTACTAACTAATAATGGAGATACAATGAGGGAAATTAAAAGGAGGACATCTATTGCTCTTCAGAAAGTAAAACAAATAAAGAATCTGTGGAGAGGAGCAGACAGAACCACAAAAATAAGATTTTTAAGGGCATGCATCTTTCCCATCGCAACATATGCCTGTGAGACCTGGACACTTAACAAAACAGCTGAGAAGCACATAAATGCCTTTGAATGTAAATGCTATAGAAGAGTTCTCCAAATATCGTGGACACAAAAAAGAACAAATATATCTATACTACAAGAGCTTAATATTGAAGAAGGCTGGCTAGTAAAGAGGATTAAAGAGAGAAAACTTAAATATTTTGGCCACATTAAACGTCATGATAATTTAGAGAAGACCGTATTGGAAGGATACATAATGGGAAAAAGAAAAAGAGGAAGACCGAAACGAAGATGGCTGCAAGACATCGTTGATGATCTGGAGATGGATGCAACAGCAGCAGGCCATCTTGCTCACAACCGAGAGGCCTACAGGAGTGCTGTTTGGGAGGCAAAGTTCCGCAAGGGACATGCAAAGGAATGAATGAATGAATGGCTATATTTAGTGGTATACGTAAACACTGACCACAAATAAGGCGTAGCATTGTGCGACAGAATTCTGCGAACAAACTTACCTTTGTTAAAAATGGCTCTATATTTCATGGGTAGAATTTTGAGTTTTTTTGTGCTGATCTGTAGTCTGTACTGGGTGTTTGTCACAAATCAGGTTTAATGCTTTAAAAATGAGAATTGTTTACCACGATCCTTCGTCATCTGATATCACGTACTCTGTGCCCTGGCGCCCCGGAAACACGTGATTCTTTAAGCTACAAAATATAGTTAAGATTTCCTTAGAATAGTACTGCGCTCCCCCCGCCCCATATTTAAAAAAAAGGCACCTACTGGATCTCACCTCTTTCATTCTGTGAAGTCTCACATTTTAAATGATCCTGTGGTTTTTCCGCTAGGAAAACGCACATTTACCCAAAACTAGAGAGTCAAAATCGATTTGTATAAGGAAAGCGAAAACAAAAAGGCACAACCGGTTTGTTTAAGGAAAGTGAAAAAAAAAAAAAACCAAACAAACTAGACAGTCAATCGGAGAAAGTCGGTAAACCATGTGAGTACAATGTTTGGTTGTATTTCATCAGATTTTGTGCCCGGCGTGGTGGAGCGAACAGAGAAGCTTGGTACAGCAGCGACCTATGGAAGTGCGTAGTCCCAATTTCTCGTCCACATCCCGAAAAAAAGAGGAAAACCGTGATAACAGCCTAGTGTTATTGTTTATCGTCATGTTCACTTGCCGGCGGTATTTAGAACAACAATGGGAATATTTAATACACGTATATTAAACGGGAGAAAAGGGGAAAATGTGTCTTTGTGAAGATGGCAAGTAAAAGGAAAACTCTTCAACGTTCGGATATGGCAGAACAGGGAAAGATGTTACATTGACATCTGGATCTTGGTGGAGAAATGGTTAATTCATTAGTTCTTTCACGGCAAAAGTCGGTGGTTCGAATACTGCCGGAGTTACATTCAGTCACCCCAGGCTGTAGAAATAGGTACCTGGCCTCTTCAGCACGACGTGGCGTGAAATCCAGAACCTCCGACCACCAACACTTAGACATTTCAACCTAAACAAGGGAGAGTCCAAGGCATTGTCCAAACTCCGACGTCGAGATGACATCGTAATAAAACCAGCAGATGAGACATCGAATCTCGTAGTTTGGAAAAAAAAAGATTTATATATTGCGGAAGGAATGTCCCAAATATGCAACACAAAATTCTATGCATCACGTAAAAACGATGCTACCCGTTCAAATAATGGCATAGTGGAAGCAGCCATTAAAGACCTGATTATAGAAGGTGGCCTCTCACCCCAAGCTGTTTCTTTTCACATCAAAGGACAGCTGTTTAGGCACACCCACCTTCTATCTTCTTCCTAAAATGCACAAACCGGGTCATCCTGGACGTCCCATTGTATCAGCGTGTTCACGCTCCACTGAGCACATTTCTGACTTTTGGGGCAGCATTTTCCAGCCGCTAGTACACAAACTAGCCTCCTTTTTGAAAGATACAAACCACGCCTTAACAACCTTTAGTACGACCACACTCTCTCAACACCACACCTATCACATCTTTCTCCTTGATGTCTGCTCCCTATATACCTCTATCCACCCATGGGGATAGACTCTTAGCACTCCGCTATTTTCTCGACAAAGACCCTCACCCCACCACTAACATTGACACCATAATCAGACTTACACGGTTAGTACTAAACCTAAATTCTTTCGAATTCAACGGCGAATACTTTGAGGAAATCAGTGGTGTTACCATGGGAACGAAAATGGGTCCCAGTTATGCATGTCTATTTATGGGTTTTCTGGAAGTCAAATTATGGGAAACCTACACTGGCAGACTTCCAGAATTCTGTAAAAGGTACATCGACAATAGCATTGGAGTCACCAGTATGCCACAGGAAGACCTAAAAAAAAATATTGAATTCGCCAACTCACTTAACAATAACATAAAATTCACTTATGAAATTTCTGAGGAGTCTGTCAACTTTTTAGACATTAAAATTTCTATTGGCACAAACAGGCTTGTCACCTCTGTATTTTACAAGCCCATTGACAGCCACACCTATTTGCTTTACACCTCCTCCCATCCTGAAGCCTGTAAGAACTCCATCCCATACTCCCAACTCCTCCGTCTTGGCCGTATATGTCAGGATAATTTGGACTTTATAGATCAATCCAATAAGTTATTAGAATTTTTCCATCATCGCCACTACCTAGAAAAGGTCCTTCGTGAAGTCTTCAATCGTATCCAACTAGTAAGCCGCAAAGAAGCATTCAGAAAAAAGCCTGTTACTCCATAGGACAGAGTTACGTTAGTACTGCCTTTCCACCAGTATGGTCAAATGGTTAAGAAAATTCTTTATCGTCATCTGCCACTAATTCAGCTCGACCCCGACACTCACGACATTTTCTCTGATCTATCCCTGTTGGCATATAAACGTGAGCCAAACCTTAAAGACATCCTTGTCCACAGCCACTTGAAGCGGAGTCTTACATATGTTGGTACCAGAAAATGTAACCGCTCCCGCTGCGTTACCTGCTCTGTAGTATGGGAAACGAAAAATCAGCTTTCCCAAAACTATCCTCACTCTTCATGAAGGATTCACATGCGAGTTCCGTAATGCGATATATGTCACCGTATGCAAAAGGTGCAGGATAACGTATATTGGTGAGACTAGCCTCAGATTTGGGGACCGCATGCAGAAACATCTGTACGACATCGCCAAGCATGCCTCGAAACCAGTCCCAAATCATTTCAATGGCCCCAACCAGAGAGGCAAATCTGATTTTCTGCAAACAGCCATCAAACAATGTCGCGAAGATGACACAAGCCGCCTAGCGCTTGAGAACCGCTACATCCAGGATTATGGGACGCTGGAACCACATGGGTTAAACTCTCTATTCAGCTACACTTAACATTCTCCTCTTCAACAATTATAATCCCTCTCCACTAAACTCCACTCCCTTCCCACTTGTTACACATAGTTCAGAACCTCCTCACAGCATCACATTACAACCCCTTTACCCTAACTATAATTCACCTTTTCCTGGCTAGGTTAACATTGTACCACTCTCTCTCCCCTTCACGGTTTCCTCACTCACCACCCCCAGTTACGACCCACCGACCACACATCACAGGTCTCCATTTACACAGTCTCTTTTTAATCCTCTTTACTAGCCAACCTTCTTCAATATTAAGTTCTTGCAGTATGAATATGTTTATTCTTATTTTGTGACCATATTTGAAGGACCCTTCTGTAGCCTTTACATTCAAAGGCATTTATGTGTTTCTCAGCTGTTTTATTAAGTGTCCAGGTCTCACAGACATATATTGCGATGGGGAAGATGCATGCCATTAAAAATCTTATTTTTGTAGTTCTGTCTGTTCATCTCCACAGCTTCTTTAGTTGTTTTATGTTTTTTGAAGAGCGGCAGATGTCCTCCTTTTAATTTCCCTAATTTGTATCTCCATTATTAGTTAGAAGTAATCCAAGATATTCAGAACTCTCCAACTGTTCCAATTTTTCCTCGTTGATATATATTTCAGCTGCCTTATTTGTATGGGACCATACGGTACACTTTAAGCTTTTTCTATATATAAGTACATTAATTAACGGCCTCTTTTGGTGCTACTCTTCCTTCATTTCTCCACGCATATTCTCTTCCATTTTCCATGTCCACCTTTTGCAGTTTCCCGTTTAAAGTGTATCAGAAATGTAAATGCCTCTTAAATGCACGGAGGTTTAGATCCGTGTGTCAAGAAGACGATGTAAACAGCAGAGAAATTTATAGTACAGTACATTGTGGGCGTGGCAGTCGCAGACGCTGCTTTTCGCCAGCAGGGGCCGGAGCAATCTCAGAGATAAGTTTATACTGGCCGTTTTTTTTTTTTGGGGGGGGGGGGGCGGGAATCTAGGGCGGTGTATTTATCGTGTCTGTCTTCGACCCTTGTAAGCCCGGGTGTCAAGCTCTGAGCTCCGGGTATTGTGTTAAATAAACCTTGTTCATGGGAGCCGTTTTATCATCATAAACAGCGTCTGCAAAGGAGCTAGCTCTGGTGAAGATTAGATGAGCTGTAAGCAAGGAAAGTTGGTGCGCAGGCCTCCACAGCTGCTCTAATTTATTAGATGAGTGTTTTCCTTCTCAGTTACCCGGAAAAGCGAGGAGGATAAACACTTTTAATATTAAACAATGATAAACACACGAGCGTGTAATACGGAGATTCCCCTGTCACATAGAACATTAGTAATATGTCAGAGAAACGGTGTCTCCAATGATGAAAAAAATAACCTAATCTTTACAAGTACTTTGCTAAAAGTAATTCTCGCCAAATGCTTTTGTTGAAGACATGAGAAAAGGCATAAATCTCAGTCTTTCGTGCCCTCATAACATAACTAAACTATCAACTTAAAGGAGAAAATAGCCAGTTCAAAGTTACAGCACCGGAGGAATGGGGGGGGGGGGGGGGGAGGGGCTGGAGTAACTTTCATGTTAACAGTTACCATGAGAAGACTAACTATAGCTGGTATATATTACAGGAGTGTGCGATCATGGCATTCAAAAGAGAATATAATACAGAGAATTTCTTGAAGAAATGATGTCAAGGGTTGATTAAACATAGGGTTCTTATGTGCTATCTTTTACATTTCGTTTGATCAGAAAGATTTTTTTTAAAAATGTATTTAATTGTAAAGCCAAAACCGATTTATCCAAGTAAAGTGACAAAAGATTGAAGAGCCAAAACCTTTTTGTCCAAGTAAAGTGACAAAAGACTGAAGAGCCAAAATCTATCCAAGTAAATGACAAAAGACTGAAGAGCCAAAACCGGTTTGTCTAAAAAAAAAGTGACAGAAGACTGAAGAGTCATTGTCTAAGAAAAGTAACAAAAGACCGAAGAGTCATTGTCTAAGAAAAGTAACAAAAGACCGAAGAGTCATTGTCTAAGAAAAGTAACAAAAGACTGAAGGTCTCTTTTATAGCAGGCTCTCCAAAGACCAGTACTGAGACCGTCTGAAGTCTGCGCCTAGGCAGGTGCACAGCTGACTTAATGTTATCACTGACCCTAGACGTACAGTGCCTTCAGGTAAAAGAAGAGGAACATCACACAGAGGTCTGTTAACAAGATGTTTATTTAATCTTGTGGAGATATCGAAATTTTACAAATGATAAAGGATATCTTTTTCGCAGCTCTTTACGGTATATTAAGAAAGGTTAACAATAAGATTAGCCATAACTAATCGAAATGTAACTGTTAGAAGCTGATCATCACTATCAGGTGCCATACCGACCGGTGTTGGCTAATATGTTTCTCCGTAAGACCCCGATCATTCATGCAGGCCATCAGTTCAGCTGGTGATCTCCTCTCAAACCATCTTGTCAAACTATCCAGTATTATTTCTCTCTGCCTTCCACTGCCTCTCCTTCCCACTATTTTCCCTGTTGTTACAATATTTTCAATGCCCCTCTTGTTGGGAGTGGGGGAGCGATGGGAAGACAAGTACAAACTAAAATGGACATCTCTGATTATAACTTTGTTAAAACATTAGTCAAATTCAGAACTGGCTTATTCTTGAGCCTATGATGTCTCTTTTTAAACTATGAGATCCATTTGTATTTCTCAAAGCCGAGACTGCCTGTTCATCTCCACAGATTCCTTAGTTGTTTTATTTTTTTGAAGAGCGATAGATGTCCTCCTTTTAATTTCCCTAATTTGTATCTCCGTTATTAGTTATATAATTGTCATTATCATTCCTCAAGTCCAGGAACAACAAAATATTTTACACACAAGGCTACCATTTCACTACGAATAAGCAGATCCATATATAAAGCTAAGCTATAAATTATAAACAAACAAAATAAAAAATAAATTTTAAAAGCTAACTCAAAATGCTAGCAAAAATATGATTAAACACTAATGTAGGAAAGACAAAGTTAACGAAGCGAAATGTGAACAATAGAAATGTACTCAGAGTAGATAATAAGCTAGTGGAGGAGGTCGACGAATTTGTATACCTTGGCAGTAGAGTAGTAGAAGATGGAGACAGCACAGCAGATTTACTGGAGCAAACCAGGCTTTTGCAATACTGCGGACTATTTGGAAATCTAAAAAAAAAAAAAAAACTAAGCATGAAGATGAAAATCAGGATATTTAAGAGTAATGTTCTAAGTGTACTACTCCATGGAAGTGAATGCTGGAAATCACCAAAACCATAGAAAACAAGTTGGATTCTTTCCAGGTTAAATGTTCACGAAGAATTGGAAGAATATTTTGGCCAAACACTGTAAGAAATACTATCTTGTTGGCAGAAACGCAGATGAAGCCACTGACAGCAATTATTGAGGAAAGACTCTGGCGATGGAGAACATGTACTCCGGATGATTGACCACTCACTACCAAAAATAGCACTAAGATGGACACCACAGGGAAGCAGAAGTAAGGGTAGATTAAAGGACATATGAAAAATAGCAACGGAGAGGATTTTGAGCAATAAAGGCCTCACCTGGCCAAGAACGGAAAAAAGGCAAAGGTCAGGAGTTAGTGGAAAACCCTTGACGAAGCCCCATGTGCCTTGGGCATTTAAGGCTCAGAAATATATATATATATAAAGCTAAAAGATTATGTTTCAATTTCACTGTCTCTCTCAGATATTTACATTCAAACACACATACAATGCACAGTGGAAATCACTTCAGTTGAATATAGTACTTTTGTAGATGAGAAAAGAGAATACTGAAGCACGAGAATTCAATGTGCCAAAGAATGTTCCTTGATCACATGATACGGAATTGACATTGGAGGCACATTCATAGGACATTGGAGGCACATTCATAGGACACTGGAGGCACATTTACAGGACACTGGAGGCACATTCATAGGACATTGGAGTCACATTCACAGGACAGCATCGTGCTACAAAGAACGCCAGTTCAGGGTTGCCAGGTTGTGTAAATGAAAACCGGGACATTTTTCTCTGATTGAAAGCAAAAAATCTTTTCAAGACCAATCACTAATTACTAATAAAAAAAAATAACAACAGGCACGTGCTAAGATATAAGAATTTTGTTTTCATATGGCATATATGAGGACAGAATGGAACTTACGCCATACTGATGATATCGTTCAGCTCAGAAGAGCAGAAATTATTAGTATTTCATGTACGTATAATACCTATTTTTTTTTTGTTTTGCATGCATTTTGAAATATACATCTCAAAATTAATTCCTGGGATGTAGAACACTCTTTATCTGAGTACAAATTTATTTTGCTTTCGAATATTTACCATCAAGATTCTGCATTATTCTGCCTTCCTGCTACTAACATTTATCTCACCACAAAGTTCTGGAAAGATCTTGCCTCTGACTGACTTGACTTTAGAATTCTGAGCAGATCATTCAGTAATTAAAAGCACGTTTAACTATTACTTCAGCTGGAGACGTCAAAGCGATTTCGTTCCTCTATCCTTTGCACATTCATGAGAAAAAATATCATTTCCACAGAAGTATCCATGAACACTTTACGATAAAATCAGTTTTATTAACTCCAAGTAGATTTTATTAACTCCAAAGATTCTGACTTTCCAAAGAAATAGACTCACTTCTATTGACTGGACTTGCCATTCCAGTTGTCTTTCTCAGTTGTGCTTTAACACAGTGCTTCAAATATGTGAATTGATCAAACGATAGTGAACTGTCAACTGACTAGCCCTTGTATTGCAGAGACTTTACAGTCTCTTCCACTTCGGATCATGTTGAAGCCTAACAGCTTCCACTTACAGATGGAAAATTGATTCAAAGGTGGCATCCACTTCTGTACATAAGCATGATATGTTTCATAAAATTCGTCCACCTCAACATAAAATTTATTTATATCTACATCTGATAACTGAGAAAACTTAAATATTTGGGACACATTAAACGTCATGAGAATTTAGAGAAGTCTTGGAAGGATACATGATAGGAAAAAAGAAAGGATCAAGGCGAAGATGGCTGTAAGACATGGTTGATAATCTGCAAATGAAGGCATCAGAAGCAGGGCATGCTTACAACCGAAAGGCTTACAGGAGATCTGTTAAGGAGGCAAATTTCCGCAAGGGACACGCCAATGATTGACTGACTGACTGACAGCTGGTAGGCCCGCTTCATCTTCTGCTTGGTTCACAATAGATTTCACTTTTAGGGGAAGTAATCTTTCTTCTTTCTGCTGATTTATCAATGTAAGGGTTTCCTCTGAAATGACACCTACTTCTAAGATACTATCATCTGCCGTCTCCAGTTTAAAGCACGCCTTATAGAAGAATAATCTTGTTAGATCTGGCAGACGGAGAAATGACCTGGCACTGATTTCTCCCATCCCATCCCATCCTCGCCTTCTTTACCCGTCTCTAGGGCACTGGCCATCAACAAGGCCTCTCCATTTATTTCTGTCCTTGTCTGTTTCTTCTATCCCATTTCCAGGTGTAGTCCATCTCTTTGATCTCTGCTTCAAGACTGCTTCGCCAGGTGTTTCTAGGTCTTCATTGTTTCCTCTTACCCTGAGCATTCCAGGCGAGAGCCTGTCTGGTGATGTTAGTGGTGTGCTTTGTTGGCTATGTCCTATCCATCTCCGGCGTCTTCTTGTTGCTATTTATTTCACTGTGGGTTGGTTCGTTTTCTGCCATAGCTCTTCATTGTTGGTGGTATCTGACCATCTAATATGAAGGATCTTCCTTAGGCAGGTGTTAACAAAGGTCTGCAGTCTCTTTGTACGATATCCCAGACTGCAGTGATAAGTCCTCGTTGCTCTAGTGTCCTCAATTATTATTCATAATTTCAGAGGCATCTCCCTGGTTCTTTGCCTTACATACAGAACTTCACATTGGCATTATACAATCCAGTAAAAGTCCGGCCTTCAATGTTAACATATGAACTTTATTGTATGGAAACGTTCAATGATGACTGATGAATCAAGGAAAATGAATCGGCATGATCTTCAAAAAATAAGATATACAACATTGTCCTTGTCTAATTCTCTCTATTAACTGTTGCAAGCACAATCATTTCGTAATTCATCATATACTGTCAAGCGAGAGTCGTCCCTGTTGTGTTAAATCTACTGAAGTTGTACCTCGTCTTGAATCTCTTGGATACGTATTCTTGTTTCAGCTCGGCGAAAGTATTCTTGACCGCTACAAATTTCAAATTAATAATGGACGTTAGTGACGATTCTCGTCTGCTACACTCAGTACAGCTGCACACTGCCCTGTTCACTTTTTGTAGATTTTCCCATCCTTGTCAGTCCCTGTAAGGTTCATTTGCGACCTTCCATATTGAAGTCTGTCGTCCTCACCACGTCTGCTGTTTGAGAACCCTTCTTCACGTTTGTTCTTACCGTCTACTCTATCGTTTGCTTGGTTTTTTTTTTTTTTTACCAAAAGTGACCTTTAGGTGGGGTTCCCAAGGGGAGTAACCAATGCTAGTCAGAGCATCAGCTTTATCCCATGAGTTATTTCCCTTCTTATAATTAGACTGTTACAATCTTTCTCATGTTTATTTTTTATTTTGCTGGGACAAAATTTCCCTATATCTCTTTCATATCTTGATTATCTGTGTAAAACGAGAATAAGAGGATGTTAATAAGAGAAATATTACAAGACGATATAAGTAGTGGTGGCTGCGATAATTACCTCCTTCATGCAGAACTACTATAAGGGCTGTCCCTAAGCCCACTGAAGTTGTTTAACGAAGAATGTCTTCAAGTGGAGCTTCCAGTGAGATAGGTTATACACTAAGGACGTCACATATCCTACTTGGTTATACACTAAGGACGTCACATATCCTACTTGGTTATACACTAAGGACGTCACATATCCTACTTGGTTATACACTAAGGACGTCACATATCCTACTTGGTTATACACTAAGGACGTCACATATCCTACTTGTTACACAGCTGACGGGGACCCAGGTATATATCTCACGTACACAAATGAACAACTGACACAGCATGATACCAAGGGCATCCATCTAGTAACATAAGGCGAATATACTGGCGTCTATGGATGATGATGTAGTTCAATAATGGATGAAATACACCGAGTTACACATTAAACTACTGGTGGTCAGACACAGATATCAAGTTCTAGTGACATGTTTCACTGCAGCCAACTGGAATCCACCAAGAAACGACAAAAACACAAGTAGTGGAGACAGCCATGTTTGCTTCTCTCTCACTCTCAAGATCGACTACAAGAATAGTACTACAACCTCACAACAGTTCACGAAAACCTAGACTTACTACAACCTCACAACAGTTCACGAAAACCTAGACTTACTACATCCTCACGACAGTTCACGAAAACCTAGACTTACTACATCCTCACGACAGTTCACGAAAACCTAGACTTACTACATCCTCACGACAGTTCACGAAAACCTAGACTTACTACATCCTCACGACAGTTCACGAAAACCTAGACTTACTACATCCTCACGACAGTTCACGAAAACCTAGACTTACTACATCCTCACGACAGTTCACGAAAACCTAGACTTACTACATCCTCACGACAGTTCACGAAAACCTAGACTTACTACATCCTCATTACAATAGTTGACGAGAACCTGGACTAACTAAAAGAGCAGTTTCCGTACTTTGTGCAACTAACATTCAGTCCTCCACACAAATCCTGTTCAGGACACAGTTCTTATTATTATTATCTGCCTGATTATGCTATTAGTGTCGCAGAGAGTTTCAGATATCGTTCCAAAGCAAGGTGAGAGGCCTGGGTAGCTGTCACCTTATGTTTCCTCAGTGTGTCTTTCATCTCCTCCGCTTTTTTTTTTCTGCCCGGTTATTTCACTAATACTTCTCTTGAGCGTTCAAGCATCCACCGTCGGCTTGCAAGGGCTGTCGCAGCTTGAACAGAGTCCCGCTTGCTAGGACGTTTCATAGTGACCCAGGTTGGCCGTCAGGGCTTGCCTAGCGCCTCAGTGGCTTATAGACTCACCATACTTTACCCCAAACCTAACAATCCCCTACTTTGTCCTGTTTGTGCAGGACACTACTTCAGGCCCGAAATTGAGCTTAGAAAAAAAGAAACAATAACCTTTATAGCCTGAATATACAAACAAACTCAAGGGATTTAACTACACATGAATTTTTACATTGTAACATATTCTGTTACATCTTGTCCCATATTTTCTCAAATATTTACTGGCCGAGCTAATTATATGTACTCCACTTCTGAGTCAAGATGCGTAATCCGGAAATTATAACAGTAATTGTTATTTAACTAGTTTAAGGGGCATAACATCCCTTGATGAAGTTGAAAAGACTCGCCGAGAACAGGAAAACTTGGCAAAAAAACTATGCGAGCCCTATGTGACGTTTAACGTTTATAGAGAACGCCGTAGCAATTATTTCGTCAAAGGGAAATAACCCTTGTAATTAAAATGTGCGTATAATTTCACAGTTATACCCCCTTCGTTTTGAAACTATATTTTACAGTTTATCTGTACAACTCCAGTGGCATCTATTCTCACAGTGTACGGAAATCAAATGACGGCCCGCATATAATTTTTTTTTTTCAACTTACATAAAAATTAGACAAAGTAACACTTATAAAATAGAGGAGAAATAATCGTATTTAATGAGCATCAGTTCTTTTAAAACAGTTTTTTAAAACATGTTTCAAGGATTGATTATATGTTCATAATAACCTCACACGGTGCAAAAAAAAAAAAAAAAGCCTCGAAGGCCTCATGATTCTGTTCTCCTTTTTCCATACTGGTTCATGGGGACGCTATCCTCTCTTACCCTGCACGCTTTGTCATAGCCAAGGTGGGCCATTCGAAGAGTTGCTAACTGCAGGAGTTATTACAGGAAGTGAGGAAGAGTTACTAACTGCAGGAGTTATTACAGGAAGTGAGGAAGAGTTACTAACTGCAGGAGTTATTACAGGAAGTGAGGAAGAGTTACTAACTGTAAGAATTATTACAGGAAGTGAGGAAGAGTTACTAACTGCAGGAGTTATTACAGGAAGTGAGGAAGAGTTACTAGCTGTAAGAATTATTACAGGAAGTGAGGAAGAGTTACTAACTGCAGGAGTTATTACAGGAAGTGAGGAAGAGTTACTAACTGCAGAAGTTATTACAGGAAGTGAGGAAGAGTTACTAACTGTAAGAATTATTACAGGAAGTGAGGAAGAGTTACTAACTGCAGGAGTTATTACAGGAAGTGAGGAAGAGTTACTAACTGCAGAAGTTATTACAGGAAGTGAGGAAGAGTTACTAACTGTAAGAATTATTACAGGAAGTGAGGAAGAGTTACTAACTGCAGGAGTTATTACAGGAAGTGAGGAAGAGTTACTACCTGCAGAAGTTATTACAGGAAGTGAGGAAGAGTTACTAACTGCAGAAGCTATTACAGGAAGTGAGGAAGAGTTACTAACTGCAGAAGTTATTACAGGAAGTGAGGAAGAGTTACTAACTGTAAGAATTATTACAGGAAGTGAGGAAGAGTTACTAACTGTAAGAATTATTACAGGAAGTGAGGAAGAGTTACTAACTGTAAGAATTATTACAGGAAGTGAGGAAGAGTTACTAACTGCAGGAGTTATTACAGGAAGTGAGGAAGAGTTACTAACTGTAAGAATTATTACAGGAAGTGAGGAAGACTTACTAACTGTAAGAATTATTACAGGAAGTGAGGAAGAGTTACTAACTGCAGAAGCTATTACAGGAAGTGAGGAAGAGTTACTAACTGCAGGAGTTATTTCTGGAAGTGAGGAAGAGTTACTAACTGTAAGAATTATTACAGGAAGTGAGGAAGAGTTACCAGCTGCAGAAGTTATTACAGGAAGTGAGGAAGAGTTACTAACTGTAAGAATTATTACAGGAAGTGAGGAAGAGTTACCAGCTGCAGAAGTTATTACAGGAAGTGAGGAAGAGTTACTAACTGTAAGAATTATTACAGGAAGTGAGGAAGAGTTACTAACTGCAGGAGTTATTACAGGAAGTGAGGAAGAGTTATTAACTGTAGGTTTTATTACAGGAATGAGGAGAACACTTTACAGAGCCAGTGTCAAGATTTTCTTGTATCTTTTTTTTTTAAACAGTGGAGACAGAGACTTCCCGAGAATGTGGAAATTCAAACAGATGACATCCTGAGGCATCTCTGTGTTGTTTTACTTCACCCTAGAAGAACTCTGTATCTTCTTTATTAGTCCAGTCAACTAAATTGGTCCTGGTTAACTGTTATTCTGCTGCACCAACTGAATCATCAGAAACACTTAAATATTTAATTACTGTACATGATAAACACACTGAGGGAATTTAAAAGCAGGATGACTATCACTCAGTCGATGAAAGACATTTTTTCAATATGTCAGTCAGTCAGTCAGTCATTTGCATGTCCCTTTTGGAACTTTGTCTCCCTAACAGCACTCCTGTAGGCCACTCAGTTGTAAGCAAGATGGCCTGCTGCTGATGTATCCATTCACAGATCAACAATGATGTCTCGCAGCCATCTTCACCTTGATCTTCCTCTCTTTCTTTTTCCCATTATGCAGCCTTCCAAGACAGTTTTCTCTAGATTATCATGACGTTTAATGTGTCCAAAATATTTAAGTTTTCTCTCTTTAATCCTGTTTACTAGCCAGTCTTCTGCAATATTAATTTCTTTTAGTATGGATATATTTGTCCTTTTTTGTGACCATGATATTTGAAGAACTCTTCTGTAGCATCTACATTCATGTGTTTCTCAGCTGCTTTGTTAAGTGTCCAGGTCTCACAGGCATATGTTGCGATGGGAAAGATGCATGCCCTTTAACAATCTTATTTTTGTAGTTCTGTCTGTTCCTCTCCACAGGTTCTTTATTTGTTTTATTTTATGAAGAGTGATAGACGTCCTCCTTTTAATGTCCCTCAGCGTGTAAAGTGTGTGAAGTGAAACAACACAGAGATGCCTCAGGATGTAATCTATTTCAAGAACTTTGTGACTGTTGTATCTCAGTTCTAATACTGCCACATGCAAATGGTGACATAGAGAGATTATATAGCAGCATTCATGAATCTTGTCAAATCTAAACTGAGAAATAAAATGAAGCTGGAACATCCTCATGTTACTTTAATGGTCAAGTTAAGCTTAGCCTGGGAAATGCAGCATTTATCAACTTCCCCCTGACGTTTTACAAGTTGTAGGAACAATGGCAGCATATCAGAAAACTTCTGCTGGTGATGAAACTTCTACATCATCTTGCCAAGCAAATGCTGAAGACGATGATGATGATGATGATCTTCACTTTTTATGCAAATGTCAAGTTAACTGTTAACACTAATGACATATTAGCATTAATAACATATTAGCATTACTTTCAATAACATACCTCATATTACTTTTCACTTATACATTGTTTTAAAAGACAAAATATATCTTAGACATTTTTTGGATAAATGGTTTTAAAAAATCTAGATAAATCTAGTTATATTTTGAGGTAATTCTGGATATTTTTATGAAAAAGAGTTGCCAACTGTTCATAGCCATTCATCGAAGGGACATAATCTACTAATTAGAAATTGCTCTTTGGGTTTAAAGTATCTACAGGATAGTCAGTCTTGATGCTGAAATCAGCAACAGAATAGCTAAAGCCAGCGCAGCATATGAGAGGCTACGAAAAAATGTATGGGAAAGAAAAGGACTCAACGTTACCACTAAGTTAAAGGTCTATAAAGCTGTTGTTCTGACCGCACTAATGTATGCAGGCGAAAGATGGTTAGTCTACAGTAGGCATGCAAGACAACTAAATTATTTCCATCTAGGCTGTCTCAGCAAAATACTAAACATCAAATGGCAGCAACTGACCCCTGATACTGAAGTCCTCACAAGAGCTAAAATTCTAAGCATCTATACAATGCTTCAAAAGGCGCAAATCCGTTGGACAGGGCATGTGGTCAGAATGAGTAACACTCGACTGCCCAAACAACTCCTATATGGGGAACTTCTGAACGGAAAACGGAAACCAGGAGGGCAAAAAAAAAAAAAAAAGCGTTACAAGGATACTCTCAGAACCTCACTCAAGGCCTTCGGGATAGACACAAACTCCTGGGAGTCCAAAGCACAAGTCCGCCCATCATTGAGGGCTATAACCACCCTGGGTGCTCAGAGAGCAGAGCACTCAAGAATTGAAAGTGCCCAGCACAAACACGCAATGCGAAAAGCCAAGGCAGCACAAGCACCCACAACTGAATCTGGTCATATATGTTCCGTCTGTGGCAAAACTTTAAAGCTCGTATAGGGCTAGTTGGTCACGCACGGACACACCTCACCATATTTAGACCAAGATGAAGCTGTGATCATAATCGAAGACGATGGACGAACATCTACGGGATATAATCAACAAATTAGAAAATCCATCTCTGTTTTGTGGTGTGAATTTTTCGGGTTAATTCCCTTCAATTGTGTTTTAAAAGACCATTCAATAAAGTGGTTAATTCAAAACCTAGGATTCCCGTTAGACGATCTAAGCGAACAATTAGAGCCGAAGTTCGTTTAATTTAGTGATTGTCTGGGGTACCCAGAGTAGTGAAACTTTTGACAAGTCTGCTATTGCTTGCTAGGAGAGTATCGTCCTCTTTCCTAATGTATGCCCTAAGAAATGAGAAAAAGAAGGGGGGAAAAATCGATCGCAGTCACTCATTATTGTAGTTTTTTTTTTTTGGGGGGGGGGGATCCTAAGATATCCTACCGGTGTAGGACCTAACTGTCTCTTGACATCAAACTCAGATGTCAGAAGTTGGTTGTAAGAGCTAAACGGTTCAAAACCAGTGACTGGTTTTCTTCCTCACCCTACGTTTCTCATTTCTATTCGACATTTGATGTCTCAGACTGTACCTAGTTCTTGTCACGTCTCCCTGAAACTTCAAGTCAAGGGCCTAGAGAAGACTTTTAGAGGCCCGTGCAAAACTATTCTCCTCTTCCCCTCCCCCTACCCCCTCCCAGAATATTAATTGGCCATTCTGTTTTCATCAACTATGAGTGCCCCAGAGGACCCCTCCAGGCCTCAAAGCAATGCACCAGCTGCCCCCCCCCCCTCCTCATTGGGCTGGCTTCAAGCAAACGTGGCAACTAACAAAGTGAATATGTTAGAAAACAAGCATGTGGACCTTCTCCCTTCTGGGAAAAAAAAAAGTCAGATTCTCAGTGGGTTTCATTACCACTGGGACAAAGATGATGAGCCCTACTCAGTTAGTCAGGCTAAGTCTGTTATTAGGAACACCAGTGGAGAAGCCTCTGATTTGTTGGCTCTGATAACAGTACTGTCACTGGGCAAGCTCAGTCAACTTTGCTGCCATAATGCTTTTGTACTTGTGATATTCAAAAATATAGTGTTATTATGATATTAGTCTCAGGTTCTTCATACCTCGCTTGTTCATGGCCTTCAAAAACAATCTGGAAGAGAAACTATCCTTCACTATGTGTCAGATATCAATTTTTAAAAAAGATAATGAATAAACATTGCCAAATAATAACAACAATAATAACATTTAACCTACAGAGACTATCAACATCTACACAAAATAAACCAACATCAACATTAACCACAAAACACACAACATAACAATAACAAAACCAATATCTTCCACATCAGCTGAACAATAAACAATACAAAAACATAAAGAAAAAGAAATGAAATTTAGGTTGATATTTATTATGAAATATCCATCACCTTTTAGAGCATGACCTGATCACATTAATATTTATCGTTCAGCAGGAATGTTTATAAATCAAGGCTTCAAAGGCAATATTTATTTTCAGTCAGTATTATTTTAGCTCAAATTAAATTTGAAAAAAGAAAACATTCTACAATAAAACAAGATTGAATCTCTGTTAAAACTAACAAGAATAGCATCATTCATTACATACAATGAAAGCATCATTAAGTTCTGACACAGGATTGTCCTGCTCTTTGGCTAAACTGGGAATGACAAGTGAGAGAATGAACAACAAAATCTGACTGGAAAAAGAAGCAAAGGGTTGCTGGCTTCACATCAGACATCATAGCTCACATTCTGCATGCCCCCCCCCCCCCATTTGTACAGTTTTTATACCCAGTAATAAGAGATAAAACAAGTAAGGAAAAGTATTCATCTATAGAGAACAGCATTCAAAAAGATCAAGAATATTGTTTTAAAAATTTGTCATTTATTTAAAACACAGAAAGAACCAAAAAAAAATATCACAGATGGATTTAGAGAAAAAAAAAATTATAAAAATCAACAGAAAGTTTACAATATGAAATTAAATAGATAGTAACCTACAGATGATACAGAAAACTTCCTGATACCAAAGCAGTTTCATACAAGAACAATTATAACTAAAGCACATTAAACTAACACACTGTACTGGACAGTAACTAAACATATTACTCCTACTGATAACTCTGTTAATAGAGGCACAGTGAAGAGGTTGACAAAGACAGTATTAACTGAATGATCTAGGGGCAGATAACAAACAGATCTTGGGGGCAAAAATAAGAAAATTTAAAAAAAAAAAAAACCAGAATATTTCGATAAAATGTGGTGCCCTAACACTAGATAAGGGCACTTTAAAAAAAAGAAAGAAAAAAAAAACTGAAAGCAAAATACATACAGTTCTCTTTTTAAATTGTTTCACTATTCCTCTACTCACATACATGATAACAATATTTAACTTCCCACATGAAGACAAAAATCTCAGCTGAAGGCAGAATTGCTTCTATTATTGAACTTTATTACCTCTATCATAAGAGAAGTTTATTACCTCTATCATAAGAGAAGTAAGCAGTGGAAGTAGCAGAAAATAAACAGGAAGACAAAATCAATATATGATTCTTATTGTCAGAGAACTGAATATGAGAACAACGATAGTAGAGCAAAGTGTGAAAAAAAGTTACTGGATGTGTTTTTATTCTATAATTTTGGAATTGCCAGCAGGATATTCTCAGCACCCAAAGAAGTGAATGTGTTGGAGTACATGCAACATATTAGTTGGTGATGGGTTATGGCAGTTATTGTGCATATCCAAGCTAAAATGTAAGTAAAGATACAATGCTTCTTGGGAGACTCCACTGCCATAGTGACCACAGTAACCCTATCACATTAGCCAGGTTGAGTCTGTTACTGGGAGCACCAGTGAAGAAGTGGGTCAGAGACCTGACCAGTTACGATTTGCTCTGCCTTCAATCTAACACAGACATCTTCACTTAGGGTATCATCTTCACTTCAGTGTGTGATTTCCTATTGAATGTGCTCTCACACATGTTACTGATTAGTGTTAAGTCACATTTCTGTTTTTCAACTGCAGAATAGTTTCATTACATACTTCAATATCTTATATCCTTCCCGTGCCGTTAAACATCACATAGGGCTCACAAAGTAGTTCACCAATTTTTCCTGTCTTCAGCGAGTCTTTCAATCTCATCAAGGGATTTCATGCCTGTTAATTTGGCCCCTCTTAATAATGTCCTCTTCAGAGTTTCATACGGTCTGCCTCTTTTTCTTTGGCCTGTTGTGTTCCACTTGATAGCTTGTTTTGGGATTCTCTGATTGTTTCTTCTCATCAAGTGACCAACATAAGTCCATCTCCTTTTACTGATCACCCATGAGACTGGTTGTTGTTCAGTCATCTGTCTTATCTCTGCATTGTTCTTGAATTCATTCCACTTGATGCTGAGTATTTTCCTTACGCATTTGTTTTCAAAAGAGTCTAATTTCTTGTCTATTTCTTTAGTTGTTTTCCAGCTTTGACATGCATAAATGAGGGTGGATATTACATTTGAATTAAATAGTCTTAACTTGGTTTTTGTGCTTAAACTTTTGAATTCCATATGTTCTCAAGATTCTTGAAGATCGATGCTGTTTTTGCCATTCTAATTCTAACTTCCTTTCTGGTGTCACCATCCTGGTCTATGTAGCTTCCAAGGTATACTTCCATATAATGATCCTAAAATGATACAGCTGTGTTCAGTGCTGGATTTAGTCTTGGTGAGGCTCTAAGCTAAAGCTTAGTGTCCCATTTCTAAACAGTTACACCATCAGATTTTGAGGCCCTAACCTGCAGCTTGCTTAGTTTATACCTAAATCCAGCACTTGATCTACTCCTGCATACTGATCCTCTAAATAAGAAAAATGACAGTATTATGAGTTTTAAATACAATATTTTTATTTTTATTCTGTGGGAATATATAGCATAGTCCCTTGCAACCTAGAATTATGATTATAATTATGAACATACCATCTTGCAATGCCATCCCGCAAGTGAAATAATAGGTGACAACAAACAATCGGCGCGTGGAACAGTTAAGGAGACAGTTAATTACCTGACAGATCCCAAGCACTCGAGAAGAACTTGCCCGAGGTGTGATGACAGGGACGCTAGAAGGATTTAAGAAAAGCCAGGTCTTGTTGATGACTGACAGTCTGCAGAATGGACACGACACATAAAGAAACCAGACTGGTAATCAGTCAATAAGTACAGGTAGAAAGTGCCAAGGGCAAGGGGTGGACTAAACTGGCAGGTCATGACTCGGGAACCAATCGGTTCACATATCAAAACCAGTGGACCAGTTAGAGGTGGAGAAGAAATACCGATTGGTCGGTTCATCAAACCGGACTCCACGATAAAATGAGGGACCGAAAGAAACAGGGGAGATATGCACACTGAGACTCACACAGATGTACACATACAGATGTATACACACAGATTCAGGGGCTGAACTAAAACTCTAACACCAGGATACACATTGATGAAGATACAAAGATAACAAGATACTGAGAGACAAAGATACTTGGACACTACGATACTTGGACATTAAGAGAGAGACTCAGATAGGTATAATGAGACCAGGAGAAATGTGCAGATAGGTACAGACAAACAGCTACAGACAGATATGGTAGGAGATTTAGAGAGATAAATTTAGTTGAAGTGCACCTTGCGAAATAGACAGGGATCTAGAATCAGACAGTAATGATGAGGTGACAAAACTACGAGCTAGACTGATATGCTGATACTTAGGAGAGTTAGTGAACAGTTATCGAGATTGTGTATAGTGAACAGAAAGAACTCAACTTATATTTAGCCAGAGGTTCATGAGAGAGAGAGAGAGAGAGAGAGAGAAATTATCTACAAATGTTTGTGTAGTCCAGTTGATATGCACTTTAAGAATGAGTTCTCCATTGTTTATGCCTTTTCTATCTAACTGTTGGAAATTCTACACTCATTTTTATAAGAGCCAGCTGGTGTAAATAGACTGTAATTCTTTAACATTTCAGGTTCCAATACTCCCTTCTCAAATCAAGCTGCCCCAAATCCTCCCCTTTTATTATTAATAAAATATTAAATGTGAAATTAAATTATATAAAATTATATATTATATATATATATATATATTAAAATTATATATTAAATTAAATATTAAATAATAAAATATTAAATCATCATTCACAAAGGATTTTCACCATCATACATCACTGAAAAAAAATCCCTCCCTTAAAAAACTTCATATTCCACTCTTAGGAAGCCGCCTGCCTCCCTGTTAGGAATGACTGCTTTAGACTGTCTGAGAAAACTAAACACAAATTGAAGAATGACAACGGAGAAAGGACCACAATCATACTCCATTAGAATGCAGTGAAAACTGATTTTGACAGATCTGATGGTATGTGTCCTGTGCCTCATATTATATTTAGGAGACTTGTTATTTTTTTTTATGTCACTATCTTCTGGTGCTCTCGTTGTTTCAGTGCATTTCTTACTTTCATTTTCAGTATTGGCAAACCTTCATTATTCATACTTATATTGAAGTGCTCATTTCTCTGGTCTTTATACTGGCCTCAACCATCTCTCAATGATTTCCTCTTTTTCCATATTAACTTTACCATCATTTGTTTTCAAACATCCTGTTGCTTTGCATGTTATTTTCCCATAAAGTTTTTTTTATCCTTTTTATGAAATTCTTTGCCATTATAAAACTATTTTTCAATCTCATCACATTGCTCTGATAGCCACCTCTTTCTCTTCCTTTTTATTTCTTTGTTAACCTCTTCATATGTTGTTTGTCCTTTTTTAAAATTCTTCCTTCTCTTCTCCATCAATTCTAGAACATCTTCACCCACTTTTTCTTGGCTTGTCTCCATGTCTTTGGTACTGATGCCTCTAATACTTGATGGAATGATTCTTTTAAGGTCTCCCATTTATCATTTACACCTTGAAATAATATTTCATAAACTGATAATGCATCATATCTATTTTTAACTTCTATGTTGAATTTTTTCCTTATTTTTTTATCTCTTCCTAACATGTCTATATTTAGCTTAGCATTTCTGGTCATTATTCAACATTTTGCAGTTTTAACCCACATAATAATAGTAATCATCAGCCTCGTGAAACAAACACCAACAACTCACAGACCTCCGGGAGTCATGACCCAGAGAGGCCCACCCCCCCTTAGAGTGTTAGAATTTTAAAGAGCCAAAATGCTTGCCTGAGGGGGGGTATTTTTCTGATGATCAGAGGAGTTGTGCTCTTGTTTTGCTCTCTATAACAGAGAGTTTCCTGAATAATAATAATAAATAAGGGTAATAAAAATGTTTCTACGCTCATGAAACTTGAACAATCAGCAACAGAAGAAACAGGAACCAAAAGCAACAGAGATATGGTTTTAGAAAATAGGACACAATTTAACAATGAGAACACAGGAGCTACAGAACCTGAAAATAACAGGGAAAACTAACAAGGGAAAAAGTCATGAGAAAAAATATCTGAACAAGTTGACCAAACAGGTTGACAAAACAGTTTGACCAAGCAGGTTGACCAAACAGGTTGACCAAACAGGTTGACCAAACAACAATGGAAAAGAATATGCATTAGATCTGATTATAAACAACACAGACTTCACAAAATTAAGGAGCATAATCACAACTGCCTCTCAGTAGGGTACATAGTCACAGAAGGATGAATAATGACAAAACTAAATGCACTGCTACTTATTACAGTTATGTTTTATATAACGCACATTTACAAAGTAGCTGTAATGAAAATGAAAAATAATTAACAAAAAGTAGCTGATCTGTACAACTCTTTTTTTTTTTCTTTTATCTGCTCTAGCTTCATGCAGAGCTCTGTTTGCACGCTTACATTTTAAAAAATTTAACATAAACTTTGCAAAATGAAATCAATGAAAATTCACTTCAAATTCATTGATAAACAAATAAAAGGAAACTAAAAAAAGTCATTATTGTTGACAGGCAAGTGCTATCATGTGTTTTTCACATATCACAGTCTACTGAGTTTTCAGCTAACATTTTTCCTCCTTAAATTCACCATAGTCAGTTTGTCAGTTACTTCACTCTTTTTTTTTTTTTTTTGCACTGAATACTCCATGACATCATACATAATGGTCCACATAAGAACATTGTTCTTTACATTCATAGTAACATAAAGGAAATGTCAGTCATAAAGTGAATAAAGTTACCAACACCATACTGGAAAATTCATTGCTTTGAAAGGACAGTAAGAATACAGACAGAACTGATTTGAAAAACTTGATCAGGCAAAATACAAACATGTAGCTTCCATAAAAAGAAAAGAGCAGCTTTTAAAAACAGGAATATTTAGTACAATGTGTAAATAAAAGACACATTTTAAAAAGAAATTACATAAAATATCTTTAAAAAAGATATTTAGGTAAACATCAAGTGAAGCACATGAAATACCCATGTTACTAGCATACAGCATTACAAAGTTAATCCAATGAAGCACATAAATTATCCATAATACCAGAATATAGCATTACAAAGTTAATCCAATGAAGCACATAAAGTACCCATAATACTAGAATATAGCATTATAAAGTTAATCCAGTGAAGCACATAAAGTACCCATAATACCAGAATATGGCATTATAAAGTTAATCCAATGAAACACATGAAGTAGCCATAATACTAGCATATAGCATTGCAAAGTTAATCCAGTGAAGCACATAAAGTACCCATAATACCAGAATATAGCTTTATAAAGTTAATCCAGTGAAGCACATGAATTAGCCATAATACCAGCATATAGCATTACAGAGTTCATGAACTCACGCTAAAAACAGATACTGTGCAGAAAAACATTTGTGTCAAGAAATATAAATACTTTATATAACAAAATGATTCACAAAATAATTATTTGCAAATAAGATTACACCCTCAGCACTCAGCCTACCAGATGTAATGCATGTAAGAATGCTCCCATTAAAATATGCAAACTGTGAACAATTGCTAATTTTGTTAGAAATAGCATTTTAAGTTTAAGAAAACAAAACCTTTTGTATCTAAATGAAAAACAAAGGTGCACGATGTTTAAAAAAAAAACACTGGCATTTCAATTGCAGAAATGAAAACTAGAAACACTCAACATGTGTAAACAGTTTTAGGGGCAGCATGTATACAGTGGAAACTACATCATGATTAGCAGTTTAAAAACTGGAATGTTTACATTTTTTTATCACATACATGGAAGTTAGATGGTAAAACAAAACAACAACAACAACAACAAAAATAGAACTTTTATCATCATATGCATGTGCCAAATATCATGGCTGGATGATGATTTTATAAATAAATACTCCTTCATATTAGTTCTTTTCATGTCAGAAGACAGTTTTGAAGCACATAAATGTCCACTTAATGTGAAAGTTGTTGAGCCTTGTTATGTTGAGCAGTTTGTCTCATGTCTAAGTCTATAAATATCTCACAGTGGATTATCAACAATAATTTGTTTTTCCTTACTCTCCTGAACATGTCAAAGAAATTTATTAAAATTCGAAATTTGGTAAAAAAATAAAAGTTTACAAAAGTAGCTGATTAAAACCTAAGGACTTGTCACCGAACTTGGAAAACAATCTGCAATAATACAAAAACAAGTAGACTTTAATATAATGAGATGATGGCATTTGTAGTAAATATATAATTGTACTAACAATACTAAAACATTTTATTATATTACAAAGCAATACATTTTATTAGTAATACAGGTAGATAAAGGTATATGGTACAGTTTTACAAAGTGATAGAAGGAGTGAGAAAAAACACAAATAATGAAACACATACAATATCCAATATTTCGGCATGAGCCTTTTTCAAGGATTACACATACAAAAACAAACACAGCATATAATAATAAAAGAAGAAAAATGAACATGAAAAACTTAGCTTTACGGCATCTCTCCTTGTACACAATACAACAGAATGTGCCCTAAAGACAAAGCTGAGAGACCACAAAGGAAAACAAATTGAACCAATCAGATGTTAGCAGCAGTGAAAGGGAGAGAATTATGCAGGTGTGGGGTGGGGCAGGGCTCAGGAAAAAGATCAGGAGGCAATAAATACCTCTAGGCTGCTAGAGAAGGGGGGGAGAGGGTAAAGAAGGGAAGCTGGGAGATAATGTGAAACTGATGAGTGAAGAAATGTAGCGAAATGCACGGGGCTAAGACAAGAAAGTAGAGTATAAATAGCAGAAAATAGGTGGAAATACATTGTTAATTCCCGCTGGGTGGAGACATCCAGCCTGGAAAGTAAGGCGCTGCTCTAGAGCCTTCCAAGATCGTACATCAGAACTACAATTTTATTAGTATACCTTGTACTGTAAGTTGGAAAAAAAAACTTCTTTCTGTGTGTCAGGAAAATGTTTCCACTTCTGCACACCTGAAACATGTTGCATGAGTTAAGATATCTTGAGTATAAATTTACTGCCGTATATGACAGAAGCATACTTACTGATTTTACTTAAAAATGTATAGCAGTTTTTTTTAAAAAATACAGCATTTGTTTTTGTTTTTTTTTACAGAATTAGGTCCTGTAGATGAGAATCATCTCATGAATGCACAAAGTTTGGACAGACAGCTATTGATAGTTGATATGTGAAAAGGGAGTGAATTATTTTATTTGTAAATAAAGTTATAAACCTAGTACACAGATTAAAGAGTTTTGCCTCCTCTCCCCAATGCTTGGCTGTGTATCCTGAATTTGAACTTGTTACATATCAATGAAATGTCATAGGGCTACCTTCACCTTACCTTTCTATGAAGCAGGTATATGATTTTCAGTTAAACCTTTCTCTGTGTGATATATTTGTTCATTTGAAAAATCACATACTATCATCATATACTCTTTATGTAAAAAAAGAAAAGTGATTTTACATGTTCTCGCCCTTGGGAACAACTGTGTTAGGAACACACTTATAACATAGTCTTTGTGAGGCAGGGAACTTAGATCTGTTTGCTTAAAAACTCTGACATACTTCTGTAGCCCAGAAACCTGTAGCAATCAACACTAATTGTAATTGTTATTTCTGTAAAATGTAATGTCAGGTTGATAGACAGATGGGGACATGGAGATCCTCGGCAGGGATAAAGAAAACCTGGTGTGAAACTAGTCAATCCAGGACATGACAATACTCTTGGTCTTCACAACAATAGCTATTAGAATGATGTAAACAAAACAGAGCCAGCAGACTATAGATGGTGGGGAATGGATATCAATGAGGCACTCATCAGATTCCTCATCCCATAGTATCTCTGTGGAACTGTCCCAAAGTTGTCTGGCCAGCCAGCGTTGCACGCTGGATCTGACATGGAGAAGGGGCTTAAGCACAGCCACCAGAGGCTGGAAAAAAAAGTTTTAGCCAGGCCAATGTCTTCATGGCAGACCAAGCAAGACCACAGTCTACCCTAGCAAGGAAGGGTGCTGAAGTCGGAGGTACTCAGTCTGAAGGCACATCACAAAAATCATTGTACCACGCATCATCGTCAGTGTGCATATGAAGAAGACATGTTCTCTGGTTCCCCTCCCCCCCCCACACACACACAGTTCTTTAAATTCACAAACTTTCTGATTATAAAAGTTCTTCATTTCTTTTCTGCATTCTTGAATTCAAGTTCTTCCTCAGTTTCAGCCACTGTTGCCTCTTCTGGTGGTGGGTTTGAGTTTTGATTTATATAAAGCTGAATATTTTTTAAAGTTTTTGCTCCATCAGTCTATTTCTTCAGTAAATATAATAACACTCACGTCAACACCACTCACCTTTTGTATAAGAACCCACGTTTTTAAAGCTGCATGCATTTGTATACGCAGAACCCAAATTTTTCCAGCCTCTTCTGGGATGTCAAAAGAAGCTATACCAGCATCGTTGAATGACCCAACATTGAAAAATGTATCATTTGTTGAATGCTTCTGCAAATCTGGGTTGCTATTTTGTCTCTGTTCATAAGCATACTTTTGCTGTGAAGTTGCATACTGTCCTATACTGTTAACTTTCTTCTGATACAAGGCAGATGAAGTAGGTGGCAAGCTGTGTGGCAGAATTTCCAGTGTTGTATTGCGAAAAATATCTTCTGCATGTTCTTTGTTCCCACTTTCTATATAAACACTGAAACAGAACAAATAAAAAAATCTGCTTATGCTTGTCACACTTTATAACCAGACAGAAACTTCCATCACAATGTCTAGCAAACAATGGACCTTTCACAAGTTTTTTTTTTGTGTGGAAAACTTGAGCTTGTATGTACTATGGTACCAATCTTCAGATTCTTCAGAGAACCATGGACAGGTTTTGGAAACACAAAATGAAAAAGCTTTTTTTTTCGTTCATGTTTTTGAAAATTAATTTTCTTTCATATTCTCCTTCTTCCACTCTGATCTCTGTAAAACCGCAGACTCATACTCTCTGCTACTGTGCCATGACGGTCTTGATGTGCCATGATGATCTTGATGTGTTGTGGTGATCCTGATGTGCCATGATGATCTTGATGTGTTGTGGTGATCCTGATGTGCCATGATGATACTGATGTGCCCGATGATCTTGATGTGCTATGATGAGCTTGACGTGCCATGATGATACTGATGAGCCATGATGATATTGATGTGCCATAATGATATTGATGTGCCATAATGATATTGATGTACCATGATGATTTTAATGTGCTGTGATGACCTTGATGTGCAATGATGATACTGATGTGCTATGATGATATTATTGTGCCATGATAATCTTGATGCACTGTGATGATCTTGCTGTGCTATGATAATCTTGATGCACCATTATGATGATCTTGATGTGTCTTAATACTCTTGATGTGTCATGATAATCTTGATGTGCCATGATACTCTTGGTATACCATGATAATCTTGATATACCATCATGAGCATGATGTACTGTGATAATTTTGATGTGCCATAATAATCTTGATGTACCATGATAATCCTGATGTACCATGATGATCCTGGTGTGCTGTGATGATTTTGATTTACCATGATGATACTGATGTAAAAATGTGAAGTACTGGATTTAGAACACATTACTGTAGCTTGGTTAAAGTACCAGAACAGATTTCAAGAAGCAGACTTTTTGTCAAGCTCCACCACAATTGGGACCACATTAAGTGCTATCCCTTCAGCCAGGCTGCAGGAGCTTACAAATCTTTTGTTGGTAGCAACATGAAGAAGAGGATATAAATACTAAAGAGCACATTAACTTAATGTTTCTGTTCAAAGAATTATTGTCTATATAGTTTATTTTCTGTTTAAGCTTTTTTTTTTTCTCAATCTGATTTTTCAAAAATGAAAAATTATGGTTATTTTGTACTGAGATGTGGCATTTCAGATGTAATTTTGACTCAATAATGTTTTAAATGTTTTCTGCATTATTGGAAGAAACCCATATACCTGGCTAAAGGCACAGGGGACTGAAATAAGAAGTCTATCAAATCTCCTTCTTTTGGATTAGCTCCCCAGAAGATGTCCTGGCCACTGTAGGCGGAGTATATGTCATACTTTGAATATGTCTGAAGTGTTGTGATAATGGTTTCAACTGGTGGATTAGATACAATACTTGACGGATTCACACCAAAAGCCTTGTCCTAGTGTTAGAAAGGGCAAGTATAATTTAACATTAATTAAACGTCATCTACGAAACAGCCTATCAAAACATATTGTGTAATGATAATATAAATATTAAAAATGACAATATAAATGTTTTTAAAAAATGATGATATAAATGTTAAAAATAATTCAGTTAATGAAAATAATGGAAGTAGTTTACTCCATATCATAGATTCAAAGTAAAAGGAAACTGAAGATGCTGAATATAATTATGGCATCCCCTATAAGAGATTTTTAAGACTTGAGCTATAAACATCTCTTCTGAAGTTGAATGCCTTAACAAAAGCACTACCCAGAACTACAATTTCTCCCTTCTCCCTCTCCAACTATACTTTTCAACTTCAGTATCATTCACTTGTTATGATCATGAAGCTTCTCATTCTCAAAGCATCTTATCATCCTTTATTTTATGATATCTTACTGCCTAACATTACCTTCAGTTTGTTCAAAGTTCCACCTAAAGAGGACCTCAGGCCTTCATGCTGGAACAAAGATGGCTTTATTGACCGAGCAATGTTTCTGATCTTCTGTAGGCACTTTGACTGCACATGCATAAAAATTGTACTGATTAATCACAGTGTATGAAAATTTTGGAGGAATACAGTTTCTGGAATCTTGGAGAGAAGAGCTACGAGTATGTACAGATTAATCACAGATATGATGCCATAGGTGCAGGTGGCAGATGGAATGGGATAATAGCCAACAGATAATGTTGGTTATGGTCACCATTCTAAGATGGTAGGCAGATGATCTCAATGTAGGGACAATGGTTATGATCATTGACTAGTACAGTTACTGCCCGGAAGGAAAGCAGTGGCAAAAGACCTTCTGTAAACATGCCAAGAAACCCTAATGGCAATATGGAAGGTCAACACAAAAAGGAATGGAAAAACTAATTATATCAGTCTGTAAGAATAGTGAAGAACAAAACCTTTATCTTAATGTGAAGAAAACTAAATTGATGACAACTAACAAAAAAAATAAGGCACCTGAAATATATATCAATGAGAAAAAATTGAAAGAGGTAGAGAGTTTTGAATATCTTGGATCATTACTAATTAATAATGGAGATATAATGAGGGAAATTAAAAGGAGGACATCTATCGCTCTTCACAAGTAAAACAACTAAAGAAGCTGTGAAGAGGAACAGATAGAACTACCAAAAAAAATTTTTAATGGCATGCATCTTTCCTGTCACAACATATGCCTGTGAGACCTGGACACTTAACAAAACAACTAAGAAACACATAAATGCCTTTGAATGTAAATGCTACAAAAGAGTTCTTAAAATATCATGGACACAAAAAAAGAACAAATATATCCATACTACAGGAACTTAATACTGAATAAGGTTGGCTAGTAAAGAGGATTAAACAGAGAAAACTTAAACATTCTGGACATATTAAACATCATGAGAATTTAAAGACCATCTTGGAAGGATACATAGTAGGAAAGAATGGAAGACCAAGGTGAAGATGGATGCAAGACATCACTGATAATCTGCAAGTGATGCATCTTGCTTACAACCTATAGGAGAGCTGTTAGGGAGGCAAAGTTCCACAAGGGACATGCAAATGACTGACTGACCTAATCATGAATAAGTAATGCCACTAATCATTGGGTCATTTTATGGTCCTGTGCTGCTGAAACAACCTATATTCAATATGCATCAATTTTCTGTTCATGAACACTGCCCAAGTACTGAGGTTATCAGATTTTAATTTCTGGTTTATAAAGCATAAGTTTAAAAGCACTCACCTGTGTATGGTTGTTAAATAATCTCTTCAATCAATCAAAACAAAACAAAATGTAACAAAGACAGAAAGAGATGTGAGTAAGAAACTTTAGATTAATAATATTGTTCAATCACAAGAATTTTAACTGATAACTTTAATCACACTTATTCCATGCTGTGCAACAGAGACGCCAACTCTAGGAGTGAAAAAATCTGCTGAATGAATTTCTACTGTTCACTAAATGACAAAAAATGTTTTTTTTAGTAAATTAAATTTACATGGTCATATGCTACAGTTGTTTTAAATGAATAAGTATTACAGACTTCACATTTCTTAAAAACAAGGATGACTGCATTTTCAACTGACTGGAGTGGGTCAGTCTTTAAAAAAACACAAAAAACGGAATCTTTGCCATCACTGCATTGTTCTGCAAGTAACATACAGTCTTCCTAAATTCTTTTTAAAAAATTCTTAAAATTTACTATTATAGCAATCTTTCACATATTTTTTTTTATAACTTGTACAAAAACTAACCGAATATAGATTTCTGCTAGGAAAGTAATTCTGTCTTATATCAGTAAATTTCTATGGGTTTTTTTTTTTCAAAAACAAGAATCTGAAATGTTTAAAATGGAAAACAAAATCATTGACAATTTCTTTACCCATTTCTCTCCATGTCCACACATTTTTACTTGCATAAAGTCATCATACAGCCAATCACAAGGCTTGCTGGAGTAAAACATCAGCAGGAACTCCATCATCTTAGGAACATCTTCAGACCTGAACAACCTCCCTAAAGCAAATAAAATACAAATATATGTTTTAATGAAAAAACTGACTAAAAACTGTTCTGTTCATAAAATATGTGTTTAATTTATTTTACTATATACTATATAGAGATTGGCGAACTACTTTGCGAGCCCTATGTGACGTCTAACGGCACGGGAAGGATATAAGATATAAGATAAGATATAGAGATTGAATACATCTGTGACACAAAACAACCAACATCCTTTTAAGGGTGAATGCAGAAGATCTAGGTTTTTTTTAAAGTGTGAGCTTAGAACTCCATGGTGAACAGCTATGGGAGTCTTCAGCTTCCTGAGAAGATTTAGAATGCAGACTTAAAATATCTGGCAGTGCTGATAATAGTACTGGCAGTGGTGATAGTACTATTTCAGTACTATTATGCAGATAATGCACAAATAACTTTTCTCCAATTTCTTCACACAATTATCATCAGTTTTCACAACTCCCAACAAAGATGCTGCACAAGGTGAAGATCAGCCAAACTATGTACAATTAAAAAGTATAAAAAATGTATGGAAAATCTGAAAGTGTTTTGTCATCTGCTACTAAAAGTAGATGTAGAATAAATGAGTATAATACCTAACACAGTATTCTGTTATGTAACAATGGGAGTTTTACTTTAAAAAAATGGAACGAACATCATAAATTATTTAAGACTATACAAAAAGTGAGAAGATGGCTGCAAGACATTGTTGACGATCTGCAAATGGATGCAGCAGCGGCAGGCCATCTTGCTCACAACCGAGAGGCCTACAGGAATGCTGTTTGGGAGGCAAAGTTCTGCAAGGGACATGAAAATGAATGAATATACAAAAATCAGCTTTTGGGTAAGAAAAAATAATTATAAGCATGACTGCTGAATTTTATGTTTTTTTTTCTTCATCTAAGTTTACTTTCAATGGACAGCATAAAGGTGCATACAAACAGCTCATATATCAAGAACTGATTAAGAGTAATACAGAAAATTAATAACAGCTTAATAATTTACATCTTTCAAAGATCTTTTTTCTTCCTGGGCCTTTTGTTGCTTAGGAGATGCTTCCAGTTTCTCACATGGTGCCTTTAGTCGCTATAGTGATGTTTGGTTTGTTTCATAAAAAACAAGTGTAACATTTAGAGCGCATGCCCCATGACCTTTTTTCAAAATGGCCAAAGAGCGCTTAGTTATGAGGAAGAAAATTGAAGTTTTCTGCGAGAAATTGTCAATTTTTGGTGATGTAGATAGGGGTATGGACATGCCCTGTGACCAGACTACTGTTCTTGAATGTATCTCAAGTAGATCTAGACATATTAGATGACTGGAGAAGTAGTTAGAAGGTTATTTCAGACATTATTTTAGCAATAATGCAACAGAATCACAATACGACATCAACAGGTAGATCTACACATCTCAGACGGTACATAGTGAACCTCTAGACCTATCTGATGGTAAGCTGGACACAATCATTGTCTAAAAACATCACATTACTTCATTTTTCTTAAAAAACTCTGCATTTATGAAATATTCATACATATTTAGTTATTTTGAAACATAATAAGTACACTTTTCACACGGAAAAACTGTTTCATTCACATTTTACTAATATGGCCCTATACATATCAAGACCCCAGCTTTTAATCTGGCACCCAACTGAACATCCGCGTTTCTTCCTGAGGCACGGTAAGAGTTAATGGCCAGGTAAATTCTAAATACTAAGCAATACTTAGGGCCACATGATAGAAAACATGTTTTTACAGGCATAGTGTACAAGACTAATGAAAACCACAAATGGCACTTTCATAAGTGCCTATCAAACAGCAGTCAAACAACATCAGTCTGTCTCACATAAAATTCTTGAATAGCCTTCTGAAGAACAGACTCAATATTAATTTTTCACTTTTAAAAAAAAAATGTATAATAGTTCCTTATTAGGATTCTTTTAAGAAGTAAAATAAATTAATGAGGGAAAAACAGGAAAAGTTACCCTTAATGATAGTCAAGAATTATAACCTCAAAAAAGAATTCTAGGAAATGAGAAGAGTGTGGAATTTTGTGCACAAACATTATTATGCATTATATAAGCAAGATATGCTTGTTGGAATTATGACATTGTTATCAGGATTATCGGACAATGAATGGGTCAACACAGGCTCAAACACTGTTTTTGGAAAAATGTTTTTTTGTGGCACTACAGCCTGGTTAACCAGGTAGAGACCAACATATTTCTAGTTATGATGACATGTCAGAGAAGTCTGCATTTTACATCTTCTCAGAGAGATAAAGACTCCCTTAGATCATACCCATGGAGTTTTAAGATCACACTTTCAGAAAAACACTTCTTCTGCAATCAGTTTCAAAAGGGAATTGGTTGTGTTGTGTGAGTTTGCAACTAGACTGCGATATTTTTCCCTTTTAGCTTAACATATTCATATTTGGCATGGTGTATTTTTAGGACTAGTTTTGCCTTCTCATTTCAGTCCCTATTCAGTACCAGATTAATTTTAGTTACAAGGGTCATCATGTGGAGGCAGAATAAGGTCTTGACAGTTCTGGTTTGCTAATCCTGATGCAAATAGTCAGCTGTGGTTTGCTGACTGCTATCTCATTCTTCTCATCTCATCCTCTCTCTCAATGCCCACTCCCACCGTGATAAATGCAACAATAACAGTGTTTATATTGATATACAGTAAATTTTATTTTTCTTAACATTTACAAAATTAACAGTTTAATACAGTTATTATCTTTTTTTAAACCTAGATACACAACATGCCTCAGTAATTAAAAGAAATAATTTTGACAACATAAAAAAAGGTCATATTAGAGAGCCCAGTTTTAAGAAATTGATGCCTTTCTTTTTTCTCTTGACTTCTTGGTAACAGAGAAAGTAATTTTTATACGGTAAAAAAAATTTGCTGGAGAGATTCTTCGGCTGTCACGCGTGGGGTGAAATTTCTCCCGGCCAATGAAGAAAAATGTGATCAGAGTTGCCGTGTGGTGCCACTGTGAAAAAGGTGATGGAAAGGATTCTTATCTTATATCTTATATCCTTCCCGTGCCGTTAGACGTCACATAGGGCTCGCAAAGTAGTTCGCCAATTTTTCTTCGGCGAGTCTTTCAACCTCATCAAAGGATTTTATGCCTGTTAACTTGGCCTCTCTTAATAATGTTCTCTTCAGAGTTTCACGCGGTCTGCCCCTTTTTCTTCGGCCTGTTGTGTTCCACTTGATAGCTTGTTTTGGGATTCTCTGCTCATTTCTTCTCATCAAGTGGCCAACATATGTCCATCTCCTTTTCCTGATCACCCGTGAGACTGGTTGTTGTTCAGTCATCTGTCTTATCTCTGCATTGTTCTTGAATTCATTCCACTTGATGCCGAGTATTTTCCTTAGGCATTTGTTTTCAAAAGAGTCTAATTTCTTTTCTATTTCTTTAGTTGTTTTCCAGCTTTCGCATGCATAAATGAGGGTGGATATTACATTTGAATTGAATAGTCTTAACTTGGTTTTTGTGCTTATAACTTTTGAATTCCATATGTTCTCAAGATTCTTGAAGATTGATGCTGCTTTTGCAATTCTGATCCTAACTTCCTTTCTAGTGTCACCATCTTGGTCTATGTAGCTGCCAAGGTATGCAAATTGATTGACTTCTTCAATATCTGTCCCTTCTATGTGTATTTTTACATTTTGATTGATGGGAATTTTCATTATTTTTGTTTTGTCCTTGTTAATTTCAAGTCCTATTTTGCTAGCCAGTGAAGATAGGCTATCTGTTTTTTCTTGCATGGAATTCACATTATTACTGATAAGAGTTATGTCATCAGCAAAATCAAGATCTTCTAGTTGGGTCCCATGTACCCAGTCAATACCTGTGTTACCTGTGCAGCATTTTTTCATTATGAAGTCTATTGTAATCCCAAAAAGTAAAGGAGACAGTATACATCCTTGTTTCACGCCTGTTTCAATCTGGAACCATTCACTCATCCCTTCTTCTGTCTTGACTGCACAACCATATCCATTGTATAAGTCCTTAATGATGTTGACAATTTTAGATGGTATTCCATATAGACATAAAATTCTCCATAATGAATCTCTGTGTATGCTATCAAATGCCTTCTTAAAATCTATGAAATTCAGTATTAATGGTTTCTGCTTTTCAATATGTTCTTCAAGTATTATTCTGAGAGTAAAGATCTGGTCGAGACAGCTTCTCCCTTTTCGAAATCCTGCTTGTTCTTCTCTCATTGCAGTATCCACTATATCTTTGAGTCTATTCAAAATGACCTTGCAAAATACTTTTGACACAACTGATATTAAGGTTACTCCTCTCCAGTTGTTACAGTCACTAAGGTTGCCCTTTTTTGGTATTTTCACAATGATTCCCTTCTTCCAATTAGAAGGGACCTTTTCTTCTTTCCAAATCTTGTTAAACATTCTCTGTAGTTGTCTCATGTTGTCACTATTGATAGCTTTTAGCATCTCGGCTGTTATTTCATCTTCACCTGCAGCTTTGTTGTTAGCCATTAAATTCACTGCTGTTTCAATTTCGTGCAATTCAATTTCATCTAGATTGACATTTAGTTGTGGGGCTGGTAAGTCAGTTTCAAGGTTTAACAATTCTTTTGGGTGTGGTCGATTGAGTATTTCTTGGAAGTGTTCAGCCCATCTTTGCTTTTGGTCTTTATTTGATGTTAATAGTGTTCCAGTTTTGCTAAGGATTGGTCTTTCTTTAGATGTAATAGTACCTGTTAGCCTCTTTTGTATGTTATATAAAGTTTTGCTGTCTCCTGTTTTTGCTGCTTTTTCTGCCTCTTTCGCCATATTGTCTATGTATTCTCTTTTATCCCTTCTAGCTGAACTTTTTACTTTCTTGTCTATGTCTTTGTATTTTGCTTTTGTCGAATCTCTTTCATGATCTGCTTTTGCATTCAACATGTTTAATTTGACTGCTCGTCTTTCATGTATATACTTCCATGTTTTATCTGATATCCATGCTTTTCTATTTGGTTTTTCCAGTCCAGCGCTTACTTTTGCTGCTGTGATTATGGCTGTGCTGTAAGAATTCCATAACTCATCCATACCTATCTCCTCAACTTCACTGGGTGTTTTGGAATGATTGGCAAGTTCCTGATTGAAATTAATGTTAGTATTTTCTTCTTGTAGGCTGTGGATGTTTATCTTTCTGTGTACTGATTTCTTGTGTTGACTTTTCAATTTTAGTTTTATTTTCCCTATGCACAGGTTGTGATCACTGTTGACATCTGCACCCCTATAAGCCCTTACATCCATGAGAGATGTTCTGTATTGCTTTCTAATACAAAAATGGTCTATCTGGTTTCTAGTTCTATCATCTGGAGATATCCATGTTGTTTTATGTATCTCTTTGTGTGGGAATATTGTGCCTCCAATGACCATGCCCTCTGTTAAACATATTTCAATTAATCTTTCTCCATTCTGATTAACCATGTCAATTCCTTCTTTCCCCATCACTTTTTCAACATCGGTATTATCCTTCCCTACCTTAGCATTGAAGTCCCCCATAGCAATTAGGATGTCGTGTTTAGGGACTTTGTTGATGATTTGTTGTAGTTGGTGATAAAAGTCGTCTTTCACATCATCATCTGCATCATTCGTGGGTGCATAACACTGTATTATTGTCATTCTTCCGTGTCGTAGGTTGTATCGTGCTCTTATTATACGACTGTTCACTGGTTCCCATTCTACAAGGAAAGGATTAAGTGAAGTTTAATCAGTATGGCCAGTAGACTCACAGTGAGGGCTACTCATACCATGGCACCTCTGCTCTAGAGGCCTGCCACGTCCTATATACACCTATACTGGGGCAATATGCCTAAACTGGCTTAACTCTGGGGTGAAGCTTGATGGCTACGCATATCACAGTGCCTTCACTCTAAAGGCCATCATGTCCTACATACACCCATGCTAGGATAATATACCTAAACCGGCTTAACCCAGGGGCGAAACTCACTAGTGGCAAGGATTCATCCTCCTTGACAAAAGCTCCGTCCTGGTCACAACTAGGAAGGGTAGCGGCCACGACCACAAAATGCTGAAGTTGGAGATGCTGGACCAGTGCAGTCTAGATAGGCAACCACTCTTCACCTGACAGGGATATATTATATCCAAATCACGTTGAGGTTTTTTGGTGAGAAAGTCCAACTCTGGACTGGATGGGCAACCATCTCTCACTCGGCAGGGATATACTGATATCCAAAGCACATCGAGGTTTTCCGGTGAGAAAATCCAAATCTAGACTAAACTGGTGCAATGAAAACCACAGTGTCATGCAATGCTGCTTCTGTGACCCACCAAGAATATAGGCCCAAACCCCGCGATGCTCTTAGCTTCTATCCTAAATGAGACTATCACAAGAACCACAGGAGTAAATTCATTAAGATCACAGGGTGATCTTGGCGGTAGAAGCAAATGAAGAAGAAGAAGAAGGAGATATGGCCAAAAAAACATAAAACAGGTTGGAAGAAAAATGAGATCTCACCTATAAATCCTAGAGTTGAAAACTCTAATGCAAACCACTCCCAGTAATTCTTCCTAACTGCTTCCTTTATTGATGAAATAAACCCAGGACGTGCTTGAATATCATCTTCAAGCTGTTACGAAAAGATGATAGAGCCATGAGTCACTTATTTTATATAAATAATTTGCTTTGTCACACTGTTCACATGAGTGTCCATCCATAAATGCATGAAAAGAAAATAGCTAGTTAAATACTACTCACAAATTTTTACAAAACTGAGTCATTTCCATTCTCTTATGATATCTTTTCTTAAAATGACTGTTGAAAAAAAAAGGTCCAGTCAAGGCAACAATTAATGGTTATTATTTATTTATTTTTTATGATTGGTTAAATATGCACGTGGCGGGTGCATATGGTAACTATCTTGAAATAGCTTTGAGGCAGTCAAATTACACTAAAGTATTACTGAGGAAGAAACCAGGGCACCCATGGTTTTGTTTGAAGTGCAGTGATGAAGATTCTAGTTAACTATATGTTAGCCATACCAACGAAAAAAAAAGGAATGACTGAATATAGAAGCAAGTACACTGAACAACATTTGACTAGAGTATTAGTGAAAATCGATCCCGAAAGCCTATGCGTAAAAATAAAAGGCTGGTATTTAAATGCAGAAATGCATATGAAGCCATTGATTTCAGTTAGTGTTAAAAGATGTTGGTGATGGTTTGGACATGTGCTCTGGACGACTGGTGACTCATTACCAAAAACAGCACTGAGATGGACATCACAGGGGCACAGGAGTAAGAGTAGACCAAAGAAGACATGGAGAAGAACAACAGAGAGGATGCTGATTAATAGAGGGCCCACCATGGCAAGAGTGGGGGTGGGGGGGAAAAGGCGAAGGCCAGGCATTTGTGGAAAATCCTTGCAGAAGCACTATGTGCCTTGGGCATTTAAAAGCTCAGAGAGGGAGAGAGAGAGAGTTAATAATAAGATACATCCACAGTGAAACTCATTTTCTAATCTGTCATGCTTTATTTTATAGCTTATTCAGTAACAGTGCTAGTAAGATGTTGACGATTGCCATGTTAATGATACCAAAGAAGATAATTATGACAACTTGACTGTGGCTAGGATGAGTGTATAAATCTGTTTTAAAACTACAAAAATATATCTTACTTGCATGTAATATTTACCCCTGTTCCATCCATGTAACATCAAGAAAGCATAGTCCAGATTTTGCTTGGATCTCCACCTGACAAGGTTAATTACACTAAATTTAATGCCTTCTTACCCTTTGTCAAAGATTTGTTAGATAAATGTCTGACATCAGGCATAAATTTTATTACTAATTAAATAAAAAAGGCACAATTTATTTGTATTGAAGTCACTTGGCATGTTCAAGGATAAATTCTCTTCATAAATTTAACTTTGACATCAGAAAGTTGGAAATTTTACAATCAGTTAAAAATAATAGGTAAATAAACTTGTAAATAAGCTAAAATTACTCAAGGTAGGAAAAAGATTAAAACAAGCATTTTAAATTTGCCTCATTGCATGATATTAAAGCATACATGTGCTATTTTAGCTCTGACATTTAACCACCTCTGATATGACTGCATTCTAATTTTGATTACTGTAGGAAGCATCACACTTAATGACAAGTTTGGAGGTACATCAATCCCTGCAATGACCAGGCAGATTGTACTGAGAAATATATCAACTCAGCTGATTCTTGCTAGTTGTAGCATACTTGAGAATGAATTTGTACAAGTTAAAAAGTAACATTTAAAAAAACAACAACTATGGAGCGATATTTTAGAAATTTAATTCTATGAACATACTATGAAGTAGTGAGTCATAAAGAAGCTACAAAAATCTTTTATAAAAAGATCAGTGCAATGAGAAAGTGAGCAGAGTACATTGACCAAACAGAGATTGTGAACAGTGTTAATGCCAAACCAATATGCAAAGCAGAGAGGATACTAAAGAGATGGAGACAGTGCTTCGACAAGTTACTCAATATATCATCAGGGGCATGCCAAACCCATGACAACAACACGGCTGGCCCCATAGAACTGGAACCAGACATGACAAGTGATTGAACCACAGTTAAATGAAACTCAGATTAGAAAAAAACAGAAGCTGTAAGTATGCCATCTTTTCTCTAAAACAACTAACAGAAAAATCATTTGAACACAGTCAGATACTGCACTTAGCTTATGTAGATCAAGAAAAAGCATCCAACAGAGTCATTCATTCATTTGCATGTCCATTGCGGAAATTTGCCTCCCTAACAGCACTCCTGTAGACCTCTCGGTTGTGAGCAAGATGGCCTGCTGCTGATGCATCCATTTGCAGATCATCAATGATGTCTTGCAGCCATCTTCGCTTTGGTCTTCCTCTCTTTCTTTTTCCCATTATGTACCCTTCCAAGACAGTCGTCTCTAGATTATCATGACATTTAATGTGTCCAAAATATTTAAGTTTTCTCTCTTTAATCCTCCTTATTAGCCAGCCTTCTTCAGTATTAAGTTCTTGTAGTATGGATATATTTGTTCTTTTTTGTGTCCATCATATTTGATGAACTCTTCTGTACCATTTATATTCAAAGGCATTTATGTGTTTCTCAGCTGTTTTGTTAAGCATATAGAGTAGATAGATATAAACTGTGCAAAATCTTACAGCATTATGGAGTTAGTACACATCTGATCAACTTATGCAAAAACCTATACGAAAGCAGTCAGTGTACAGTTAGAACAAATGCAGGACACTCTGAACCATTCATCATAAAATCTGGAGTGAGGAAGGGCTGTGTATGGTCTCTCTTACTATTCATAACATATATTGACAACACCTGCAAAGAAGCTGACATACATAGTCAAAATTCCACCAAAAAACTGCTCACAACACAACCCATAGAAAACAATACCGATAAACTCACAACATCTTCCAGAAAACCTACTCAATAGGAACCATAAATGAACTCCTTTTTCCTGTAAATGTAACTGTAAAAATAGGGCCTAGCTCTGTTGCTAGTCCTGGGGAGTGGCCTCATTACATTCAGGGCATGGCGATATGCTTGTAATGGTAGAACATCAAAGTCAGCCATTTTGGTCCTTGCTGTTTTGCACTTCTGCAATTTCAATATCCTTCCTATGTTAAAGTGTTTATGTTGTAGTCTTTCCACCTTTCTTCTGCTCATATGCTTGCTTTCTCTTCTGCTTCTTCTCTTACTTGGTCATTTTCTCTTCCTTGTTGTCTGGGTATTTTTACAAGTAATTTCTGCATAACATGCAAATTGCTGCTGTTTGCTATGTTGGTTGGTGCTTGATTTGGTCCTGATGTCATAATCATTTCCGCTGTGCATTGTCTGTACCATGAACTTTTTGCTGATGATCAAGCACTTACAGCCACATCATAAAAAGACCTACAGCAGAACATGGATAATTTAACACAGGCATGTAAAAGCCACAACATGAAAATCAGTGCCGAAAAAATGGAAATCATAACCATAGAAAGAGAATAAATCTGAACAAAGATCTTCCTAGACAACCAGCCCTTGAAACAGGTGAAACATTTCAAATACCTGGGTAGCACATTATCATCCTCAGGGAAAACTGATACTGAGATTAAGAACAATTGCAATAAAGCAAATCAGGTCACTGGACAAATGATTCCTTTACTGAAAAACAAATGTGTCACAACTGAAACAAAAAGAGCACAATTTTCCTCCCAACTCTATGCTGTCAATGTCAAACATGGACACCAACAGCCAAAAACGAAAGAAAAATCATCACAACAAAAATGAGACGTTTAAGACAATATTAAATGTGAAAAGAAGAGACCAAATAAGAAATGACACCATCAGGGCAAAGACTGGAGTAACACCAGTATATAGATATTCTATATCCAGAAACAGCAAGTCAAATGGTTTGGCCATGTTACACGGTGTACCACTAAAAGAACTCACACTAAGATTTGTAGGTAACAGAGGAAGAGGCTGCCTATGAAAGACATGGAGAGAGGAAATTGCTGAAGCATTAAATATCCTATTTTATGAAACAAATTGCTGAGCCCTATCAAGACATCTATTTGTCTGCTCAACACTGAAAGGTATTTGAGAAAGGAGACAAGACGAGACAAGAAAATACTAAGACACTGATTAAGCTAACTTACTGAAGTAAATAAGAGAAAGAGTGTAAAAGCTACCGTAAAGGTTTTGATTTGTGTAAAGTTAGCAGAAGGAAACAAATCAATAATCCTCAGGCACTGCATAAGTTAAAACAGACTAAGAAATCTTTTGTTTAACAAGTTATACAGGTCATAACAGACTCATTTAATAAGCTTTAAAGGGCATAGTAGACTTAGACATCATTTACTTCACAAACTAAAGACTCTAATAACGTATTCACTTATGACATATCTCACTTTTCCATATTAAATAACTCAAGAATTTGAACTTATAACTGATTTTACTCAATGTCAATAACATTCTTGCTGCAATTTTCAAGTTTCATACAATCTTAGATCTTTATTATTCATCTTCTTCACTCAATGATGACATAAAATTGACTGTAAGCTATGGAGACCTACTTACTTCACCCTCTGTGGACTGTCTCCAAGTGTCAGCTTCAGATTATCTAAGTCTGGATAAAATTCAGCTCTGGGAGTAATTATTTCTAGCAGTCCCTCTGATATTTCTGTTGCAAACCTGTACAGAAAGTCACACATTTGTATTAATTTTTCTTATTTTAAAGTCTCTTTCTTTCCCTGCTACCATGACTTTCTCCTAGACTATCAAGAAGTCATCACCTACCTTCCTCAGGGAAGGTTGGTTGCAATTAATTTCCAGTTTACTCTGTCATATTTTATCGTGGAGCAATGACCAAAATGTTTTCTGTCCATCTCTTGACATTGTCCATCCATCTGCATTATGTCTTTTTCTGGTGTTTTCCTCCCACTTTTCATTTAATTATGGTTTTCACTATTGTATTATGTATCTGTGGAGGTTACAAATGTTTTAAAACCTTTTACTTGAAAACAACGCTGGAAATGTTAGCAGACCTTGCACACCCATGCAAATCAATGCTCAGAGGGACAGTTAGGTAAAAACTAAATAAAATGAAAAGAAGGAAATTTGTAACCAAAACCATTTTTTTTTAAATTATAGAGTCATTTTCTTCCAGTTTCTTTCTATCAAAATTTCTTATCAAAATTTATTCAGGCAGGGCATTGAAACTATTTTCAAGATGAGAGAGTTTATTGTCTAGTGTGTATATTTCTCATTATTTCTTTTCTGAGTGTCAGTTGTTTCTCATGAAGGAGCCTCTTTCTTTTCATCATTCTTTTATGTAATATGCTAGACTCTTCTGTACATAAATGTCTAGAAGTCTTCATTTTTCTTTTATTTACTGTCCCTTTTTCTGAATCATAATTTAGTTCTATGTTTACATTATTACACTTCGTTATCATTTCCCTGCTTCTGTTAATTTTTATTTCACACTTTCAACTGTGTGTCATCATGCATATAGGATACATAAAATTCTGTTTTTGTTCTGTTAAAGGCACAAAACAAAATCTATTTTTATTTTTTTAAAATTTAAATTAAGACAGCATTTGTTAAAATTTCTGTGTCAACTTATGAATGCTGTAACATGTGTTTACTTATTCTCTGTTAGATTTTACGTTGCTGAATAACTGTAAGGAAACACTTCAGTTTAAGTTATTTGTCACTGGTGTATATCTTTTTAATAACCACGATACTTTTCTAAGAGAAGAACTTTTTGAAATATACAAAATATTATTATCAATTTGTTCTGACATTTTAGAAAAAGAGGTTTCTTAAATTTATTGCCATTAAAAAAAAACTGTAGTTTTGAACTTTTTACTGGATTTTTGTTTTGTTTTGTTTTTGTACTGGTTCTCTCACTCTTCACGAGTAATACATCTGTGTTTATCTGTCATTTTATTCTGAAGCACTCTGTTACTGTGTTAATGTTACGAGATCTACCTGTAACGGTAAACCTGATTTTTTTTTTTCGACTTCGCGACTGATGTCGTGGCATTAATCGAACGGAGAGTAGTGTCTGGTAGGTTATATCTTTTATAGTGTAGCATTAACAATCCTCGCTAGCAAGCAGAACAATGCGATCTCTACCAACCGGACTTAGCTGGATGTCTATTAACATAACCTGTTTCCATAAACGCCAGAGGGTTTGGCAAGACCAACAACTTTATTGCCATTCACAAACAGTAACCTTTATCTTGTTTTCTGTCTACGAGAACTGCATTTGCACTCTTCTGTCAGTGCCGAGAAGCCGGGGTGAAAGTCAGCAAGGTTTATTGCGTAGCGTTAAGGCATTTTATGATTTTATTGCATGTTGGTGGTATATCTCACTCTCTCTCTGAACCTTAAGTGCCCAGGGCACATAGGGCTTCCGCAAGGGTTTTCTACATATGCATGTCCTTTGGGTTTTTTCTGCTCTTGTCCAGATTAGCCCTCTATTGCTCAACATCCTCTCTTGTTGTTCTTCTCCATCTTGTACAATGCGGCATAATGTTATTATATGCTCTTGTAAGCTATAAAGGAAAAAAAAGGTAATCCTGTCACGCCTTAGAGGCACATTTGGGATATGGTGTTAGTGCCCATATTTTCTTACGTTATTTTATGTTCTTGTAAGCTCTTGCAGGGGGATGGGGTAGGTGTATGTAAGGGATAGTACATCACGGTGAGAGGTAGCCACCTCAGTTCTCTGAAGGGCCTGCACTGGATCCTATTTGGTTCCCCCACACCTGCCTACCTCATGTATGACTCCACGAGTCTGCTTGTGTACGATAGGGTCAGTGTCAAGGCCCACCCACACCCTCGGGCAACGGCTTTGGCTGACCGGCAAAACTATGTTGAGCAATCACATAAAGGAATGTGTATCCCTAGTACATGAAGTCTGAGACGGGGAGCGAGGCGGAGGAATCACAACGATCAGCAGCACACAAGGCGAAACAGAAAAGTGTGTGTGTGGCACTCATGAGTCATTCTGGGACACGTAAAAAAAGACAGGGACCTTACCACGTATAAGCCAAAGACAGCAATGGATCTAACAGAAAAAGAAACAAGCAATGCAGGCAATGTTTGGGCCCCGGAGCAGAGCCTCCTGTAAGATACAAAGAGGGGAGAGACTTTACTTCGAGGGACTAGAGCAGGCCATAATGATGAGCATGTCCTGAAGTCATCTAACGAGGAGCTATGCTCCAACAATAGTTGCATAAAAGCTAGAAAGAACATCTGCGCATAGGAACATAGAATGTCAGAACCCTACGCCAAAGTGAAAAACTGGCAAATCTAATTTTGGAAGCTGGCAGTATGGATTTAGGCATTAGGAGCAGCTGAAACTAGATGGAAGGACGCGGGGGTATATTAGGGAAGAGAACCACGTATTTATCTCCTCAGGAAGAGAGGAACACCAAAGAGGCGGAAACATACTAATAAGAAGATCACTGGAAAAATGTATATGTGAATATTGGACGCACAACGACAGAAACCGTTCAAGAGCAAACCCGTCCAACATCGCCATGCAACGGAGTATGCACCAACAAAAGAATATGGAGAGGAAGAGCTAGAGACTTACAATGAGGAACTGCTAGAGAGTTTTAAAACAAGTCAAATCGACAGATATTCTAACAGTGACGAGGGGCATGAATACAAAAGTAGGAGAAGGAAGTTATAACGAGAACATCGTAGAAAACTATAGACTTGGTAAAAGAAATGAGCGTGGGGACAGACTGATACAGTTCTATGAGGATATAAAGCTAATCTTCAGTAGTACATTTTACAAAGAGAAGAAGAGGCAGCTATATACATGGGAAAGCCCTTGAGACTTAAGAAGAAATAAGATGGAATTTGTAATGATCAAAGGTAGATTTAGAAATAATGTTAAGTCAACAAAAACCTATGCAGGGGTAGTGATGAAAATGGACGTAAAACTAAAGAACAATAACCAGAGTAAGAAGCAGCCAGTCAGTCAGTCAGTCAGTCATTTGCAAGTCCCTTGCCGAACTTTGCTTCCCTAACAGCACTCCTGTAAGCCTCTCAGTTGTAAGCAAGATGGCCTGCTGCTGATACATCCATTTGCAGATCACCAACGATATCTTGCAACCACCTTCCCCTTGGTCTTCCTCTCTTTCTTTTTCTCATTATGTACTCTTCCAAAACGATTTTCTCTAGATTATCATGACGTTTAATGTGTCCAAAATATTTAAGTTTTCTCTCTCTAATCCTTTTTGTTAGCCAGCCTTCTTCAATATTAAGTTCTTGTAGTATGGATATATTTGTTCCTTTCTATGCCCATGATATTTGAAGAACTCTTCTGTAGCATTTACATTCAAAGGCATTTATATGTTTCTCAGCTGTTTTGTTAACCTATTTCCGTGCCTTTGGCTTATGTAAAACCCAAAGTCGATTTTGACTTCCGCGCCTTTGGTTTCTATATTCTCACATGTTTTGTTTCGTATAACTGTAATTATCATTTTGGTTCGCACGTTAACTGCTTGTGTCCCTTTACAAAATGGCAGAAGAGTGCTTAGTTAACGACCGATTCGAGCGAGAAAAACGAAGAGAAACATCGAGAATTTTAAATTTTTGGTGATGTAGATAGGGGTATGGACATGGCCTGTGACCAGACCACTTTTCTTGAATGTATCCAAAGTAGATCTAGACATATTATATGACTGGATAAGTAGTTAGAAGGTTATTTCAGACATTATTCTACCGATAATACAACATTGAATCACAATACGACGTAAACATGTAGATCTAAGCATCTCAGATGGTAAGTACTCTAGATTTAGAGGTAATCAATGGTAAGTAGGACACAATTATTGTCTAAAACATCAGATTACTTCTTTTTTCCAAAAAAAACAAAACTCTGCATTTATGAAATCATCATCACCATAACCAAAAACTCTGCATTTATGAAACCATCATCATGTGCCGTGCTGGCTGGCGTTGGCTATTATGATTCTCCAGAGTACACGATCCTTCATGCAGGCCATCAGCTCAGTTGGTGATCTCCTCTCACACCATCCCGTCAGACTGTCCAGTATCATTTCTCTTGGTCTTCCTCTTGATCTTCTTCCCTCTACTTTTCCTGTTGTTATAATTTTATCAATGCCCCCTCTTCTCATTGCATGTCTTATGAAAAGACATTGTCTCTCTCTTATCTTTTTGACAATATTTTTTGTCTCTCCAGCTCTTCTCATACATTCTTCATTAGTTATTTTTGCTGTCCAGGGGATTCGTAACATTCTTCTAATAAACCACATTTCTGCTGCTTCCAATGATTTTTGTGCAGACCTGCCTATTGTCCATGATTCACTTCCATATAACAAGATAGGTTCGATATAGAATTTTAGGACTCGTTTTCTAACATTCATTTATAAGGATGTGTTGGATAATATGTTTCTTATTCTCTGAAATGCAGTCTTTGCTTGGCCTATTCTGTTCCTAATTTCTGTTCTGCATTTCTCATCTGCTCCAGGGTATTTGAATTTCTGCACCTGCTTTAGAATAGTTCCTTTTAATTTTATACTGCATGCTGGTGGATTCTGCTTCTTAGACATAACCATAGTCTCTGTCTTTTTGATGTTTAAAGTAAGGCCTTTCTGTTCACTTTCTTTGGCGACTTTATCCAAGAGATTTTGCAGGACTTGTTGGTTCTCAGCTATCAGCACTGTGTCGTCAGCATACATTTAGTTATATTTTGAAACTTAATAAGTACAAGGACATACTGTATTTTATTCACTTTTACATATATACCCCTAAACATATCAATACCCGCACTTTTATTCTGGCACTTAACTGAACCTCCACGTTTTGTCCCCCCTGGCACGGAAAGGGGTGTCCAGGTCTCACAGGCATATGAGAAAATGAAAAGATAGGAAATATGCATGCCCTTAAAAATATTATTTTTGTAGTTCTGTCTGTTCGTCTCCACAGCTTATTTAGTTGTTTTACTTTCTGAAGAGCGATAGATGGGCTCCATTTAATTTCCCTCATTGTATCTCCATTATTAGTCAGTAGTGATACAAGATATTCAAAACTCTCCGCTTCTTCCAATTTTTCCTCATTGATAAATATTTCAGCTGCCTTGTTTATTTTGTCAGTTGTCATCAATTTTCTTTTCTTCGCATTAAAATAGAGGTTTTACTCTTCACTGTTCTTACGGACTGACATAGTTAGTTTTTCCATTCCTTTTTGTGGTGTGGACAATGTCATCGACATATCTAATCTCTGGTATTTCACAACCTTCAATTGTTATGCCATCATAATATTCTTTGTCTACATATTCTCTAACATTCCTCATTATATTTTCAGCATACAAATTAAATAAGTAAGGCGACAATATGCACCCCTGACGGACTCATTGTTTTATGTCAAACCAAGTTGTTGTTTCACCATTTATTCTTACAACTTGCCTGTTGGTCTAGATACAGCAGTGATATTAATTGTATCAGATGTGTTGGAAATCCCATTTTTTCCATTATTTCCCAAAGTTTCTGGTGTTGTACACAATCAAATGCCTTTGGGTAGTCTATAAAAGATAAATATAGATTCACATTAAACTCTCTACATTTCTCTGTTATTAATCTTATATTGAATATTTGATCTCTTGATCCTCTTCCTTGCCTGAAACCATCTTGGACCATAATGAATTCTTCTTCTGCTTTCTTACGAAGTCTACACATTACGATGATTTTTAGCAGAATTTTACTGGCATGACTAATCAGGGCAACAGTTCTGTAGTTTGTGCATAATTTCAGGTTACCCTTTTTTGGCAGTGGTATGAATACATTTCTTCTCCATTCTTTTGGCCAAATATCTGAGTGCCATATCTTTTTACATAGTGCATGATAGATTGTTGCACATTCCTTTCCTCCTGCTTTATTAAGTTCAGCTGTTATCTCATCACATCCTGGTGATTTACCATTTTTCAGATTCTTTATCATGAGAGGATTACCTTTACCTTACCTTTATTGTCGGTTCGGGTTCTTTCTCCTCCAATAATAATTCACACTGTTGATTTCTGCTTTCACAGTCAGTTGTTTCATGCACTTCTCTGCAATATTCTTTCCATCTTTCTAGAATTTCCGTCTCTATCAATGTATTCTCGATCTCGTCACAAATTACATTTATCTTAGGTGTGACATTTCTCGTCAATGTCTGAATTTCTTTAAACATTTCACTGTTTCTTCCACACTTCTGATGTCCTTCTATTCTTTCACAACGATCTTGTATGTGTTTTTTTTGTGTGTCTTTTCTTATGTTTCTTCGTACTTCTTTTGTTAAAGATTTATATTCCTCTTTCTTGTTGTTTGTCACTTTCCATTGTGTCTTCATTTCTCTACGTTGTTTTATCAGTTCTAGAGTGCCTGCTGTGTTTTCTTTACTGGAACCACGTCTTTAGCTGTTGTTTTTAAGATATCTCTGGCCTGTATAGCCAATTCATCTGGTGCCATCTCATCCTGTACAGCCATCAGGATTTCGAAACGGTTCTTCACTTCTATACCGTATACCTCGTATTTTCATAAGATCAAAGCGGAGTGGTATTGATCCCGCAACTGTCTTTGTTATCTTTATCTTCATGTCTGCTATTAATAACTCATGGTCCGTGTCACAATCAGCACCTGATAAAATTTTTGCTGATGTTATACTTGATATCCACCTTCTTTGCACTAAAATGTAATCTATTTGATTCCTGGTTTTCCCATCAAGTGATGTCCATATGTAAAGTCTTCTTGAATGTTGTTTAAAAAGTGTATTAGTGACCATTAGCGTATTTTCCATGTAAAACGCCATTATGTTGTCACCTGCCTTATTTCTGTCTTATGCTAAATTTTCCCACAACATATCCTTCGTCTTCTGCTCTTTCTTTACCAATCTTTGCATTAAAATCCCCCATTATGGCATGCTAGGATATGCATCACACAATTAAATACTTCAGCAAGCAAACCAATTTAACAGTATGAAGTACATTTACAATTCACCTACTGCATTACTTTTTCGACCTTGAATGTGATGGATGAGTTTTCATGTGGGGACACACGTTTCTCGGTATCAGGTTAAAAAGTGCGACGAAGGAAGGGATTGCTACGCCACCTGTTTTCTTTTTCCATCAACGCGCCCCCCCCCCCCTACTGCCCCCTTGACTACAACTGCCCCCACCCCACTGTCCCTTTTTCCTTTACCACCATCCTGGTCCTTTCCAACACATACAGGGGCGCGTTAACCCGTTACCACACTGGTATAAAATAAGGGATGGTATAATGTTATATCGTATACTCTTGTAAGGCATGGTATAATGTTATATCGTATACTCTTGTAAGACATGGTATAATGTTATATCGTATACTCTTGTAAGGCACGGTATAATGTTATATCGTATACTCTTGCAAGGCATGGTATAATGTTATATCGTATACTCTTGTAAGGCATGGTATAATGTTATATCGTATACTCTTGTAAGGCATGGTATAATGTTATATCGTATACTCTTGTAAGGCATGGTATAATGGTATATCGTATACTCTTGTAAGGCATGGTATAATGTTATATCGTATACTCTTGTACAATATCCTCCGTCCTAGCTTCTCAGCTTCACTACTTATACCGTTTTTTTTTTTTTAATGACAGCAGTTGTTCTTCTGCTACTCTTCAGCGACGAGAACAGACCGAATTATTTTAAAACCGCCTTCTGATTTATGTGACGTTTATTTATTTGTTTCTTTTCTGGAGGCAAAGGATCTTTTCAAATTCTTTTGAAGATGCACTTAGCCACTCTTACTCTTCTGTAAATTCCCGTTTAGTACTATCGATCATCCGTTATAATATGTCTGAGATACGTGAAAATCTTTCAGTGTTGACGAGCCGAGTAACAATATCGGTCTCTTATACTGCCGGAAGCCAAGTTCACTGTGTTAACTCAAAAGACCGGATACGTCACCATTATTCATACCCTTTCTTATGCAAAACTTGTTTATTTGCAAACACTTTTGTTAGGAAGGATGTTCTTGTTTGAGAGGTCTGGAGCAGGGGAAATCTAGCTGCCCCCCCCCCCCTTTCCGCCTTTTCCTGTATTTCGCATTAGATGGAATATATAATCTATATTTACAGCATCCAGAAAGTTTAACACTGTGGCAGTTTAGATGTTGTGAAATTGAAAGAATATGAGAAAGAAAGTACTGATTATATACACTTTAACAGAACGAGACAGATCCTGGCACAGGAGCAAATAGACATCAGTTAAAATCTAGGGTTTGTCAGCCGCTATGTCATCAGTTTTAACACTGCTCAACGGACGGCTAACGTGAGCATTAAATAAGAAAGAAAAAAAAAGAAAGAAAACTTCGGTGTCAGATATGTGGACATGTAGAAAATTGAGAAGCTGTCTTAGAACTTAAAAAAAAAACCCCAGAAAACTTGGGCAAACAATACACAAATTGTAAAGCATGACAAGCTGATATCTAAAATGACTTGGGCATTTTACGATGCATAAGCTACATTTAAAGTCATATTAGAAACTGAAATCCTAGACAAAATGCTAACTACATAGAGGAGAAGGTCATGGAAAATGATGGTCTTATGGCGGCTTGTCTAAATATGTTTTCAAAGTAACAGATTCACTGCAGTCAAACGTTCAGTGTGAAAGTAGAACACGATGAAGATGCCTCAGACTGTAGATGCAGTCATTTGTATTTTCACGTCTCTGTTTTTTTTTTGTGTTTTAAATTTATTTATTTTTAAAAATATTTCTCTAAGTCAAATTCTCTTATATCTTTGTCTAAATCTTATAACCAGTCACTCTTCATTTTTGTCTGTATCTTTTAAAAACAAGAGACTTAAAGACTACGTTTTCTTCATCTTGAAGCGACGACTTCAAGACTTAAGAACTCGGCCAAACCTGGGCAGAAGTAATTTTGAAAATAGAAACAAACACTAGAACACATTACGCTAACAACAAAAAAATGTTGTAATATTCTGTCGCTCCTCTAGCAACTTTTACGTTTAGATTGAATTCTCTCAAGACCTGGTTTATTTCCTCATTTCAGTGATATTTTTCTTTCTTTGTGTGGCTAAGCTTGCTAAATATTCCAATCTCTTACAGATTGTAATGGCGACAGTATGGTTTATTTAAAAACTCGATGGCCTTGAAAGACGTTTTTTTTTTTTAAAGACATTTTTCTCTTGACATATTCTCTCGGTCAATCCAGCTACACTGTCCTTCACATTATTCATTTGTCCGTTGTCGTATTTCTGTTGTTACTGTTAGAAATTGCGAGCAACAGATATTGGCTTTACACTAGTTCTCTAACGTGTTTTTTTATGTTTAGCAATTTCTGCTTTTCTGCAGGTCTCGAGCTCCGATCAGTTTAAAAATATCTTTAGTTCTTCGTTTTTTACACACTCCACGCCTGACTAAACGAACCCTTAGCTTATATGGCTGGTTGATGCTGACAATGTAACTTCGTTCAAGCATAGCGACATATTTTTGTCTAACTAGAATATATTCAGGGGAGATAAGCTGCCGGGTGTTCCACGAAATTTTTTTTTCATAATGTACAATGGGGAGGGAGACCCAAAAGTTTAGGAATTTGTGAATCTTTCACACTCGAACTGGAGGTAGGCCAGGGTTTCGACGCTAAATACTAAAGGCCTACAGTAATTGTGAAGTAGTTTGACATGCATTTTAAGAATACTCCGTGTTTGCGAGAATAATTCTCTTGGCTTTTATGAAAATTCAGTCGAGTTTTTGTCTGCGCAGACGTCAGCTCTGTCATATAATTACATAAGCTTCGAGAGTATTCGAAAGTAATCATCAAATTTTCCTAACACCCTCCATTATATCAAAATTGCATCAAAATTTCCACACTCTGCTTTTGAAGGTACTTATACTTCCAAGCTGTAACAACACACTTACCTCTCCTGTAACTGGTTTATAACTGCAGTCTCATATGTTATGTTCCACGGCTTCAGGAAAAACAAATGGAAATACAAGATGAAGTTGTACGTTTAAGGAAAAAAAGACATCAATATAAATAATGTGCAATGACATTTGTATGCAGTAAGGATGCGAAGTGTGAGTGTCTTCATATCTCTAAGCCACAGCATTGTCGGGTAGGGAGGCCGGGGCTTGTCCTTGCTGTCTTTACTTTCCCAGAGAAACCCCAGTTACCCGTTTCTTGAGGCTGGCCTGATCCTGGTGTCGGTCGATCAGATTTTTTTTTTGGGGGGGGGGGGGGGGGAAGGAACTGCCTTTTTGATGGTTCGAACTCTGGACTTTCTGATCGTAGGTAAGTATGCTAACCACCGCACCACCGGGGCACCTTAATCCGAGGACATGAATATAATAATATAAAATAGTACAGTAACTGGATATCAATATAAACATTTTTAAAAATTAAGAAGACTCCATTAAAATGGTCCACACCAAAGAGGCGGAGATTTTTCTTCTTATATCTTATCTTATCTCCTTCCCGTGCCGTTAAACGTCACATAGGGCTCGCAAAGTAGTTCGCCAATTTTTCCTGTCTTCGGCGAGTCTTTCAACCTCATCAAAAGATTTTATGCCTGTTAATTTGGCCTCTCTTAATAATGTCCACTTCAGAGTTTCACGCGGTCTGCCTCTTTTTCTTCGGCCTGTTGTGTTCCACTTGATAGCTTGTTTTGGGATTCTCTGATCATTTCTTCTCATCAAGTGACCAACATATGTCCAATGACCTGAGTAGTTTTTGTTGGTGTTGCCATCGTTCTCACATTCCAGAATCCAATCCTTGTCACATGTTTGGGGCCGACGAATGAGCTCTTCGGAGTTGGCATCCCTGATGCTCGGTTGGTTTCTCTGCGAGTTTCCATAACGATATCTTTTTTTCCCATCTGGAGTCGCCTCTAGATAGGTCCCAGGATAAGGTTGTTAGCCTTATGCCCAACTCCCGGTACATGATATGTAACAGATCAAGCGGAATTCCGCTGATTTCTGCATGCCGGCGAGAGCGTTAAAAAAAAAAAAAAACGTCCGCCATTTTGCACGTCACGCCGGAAGAGATATTTTGGGTCCCTGAAAATAAATCATTCACGGAACAAGTATTTGACTTTCATTCATGTTTTATTTATTTATTTTTTTTCGTTGTGAAATAAAGTTCAATTTATCATCTCTTTAACACATTTTTAACCCGAGGTAAACATAGCTAGACTTTTTTCCCCTAGAAAATGCTTAGAAAAACGTATTACTGAAATATAAAAGGGAATCAAGGAAACTTCGTACAGCTTGTGAAAATGACTACTGTTTGAAAAATATCCCGTAAAACAAATAAAACTGACGTGCAGTGAGAAAGACAACAATGCTTTGAATGAGGCGAACATTCCACAATGTAGATGACTTATATACTCTGGAAGAATAGAAAAGCAGTTAAGAGTATAACATGCCTCTGCTCAATAGCCAGTGTGAAAGAAAGCACATGCTATATTTTTTAAAAATGGTTACTACCCATTTTGGAAATACTTTGGATGAGTAGTGAACAATAGCGACTTTCTCTAATCTCTGAGCAGGTCCACATAAAAGGACTTTGCAAGAGTCTAGAGCAACTCCTGACAAGCTGAGCTAATAACTGATTCTCTTCCTTTAGCACATTCTTGTTCACTTCTTTATAACTCAAGAACGAAACTAGGAGCAACGCTGCTGGAGTTTATTTTTGTCGCATTCCACAAAAGAAATTTTATTTTAGGCCCCACAAGTTTTTATTGAAGCTAGGGAGTAAATCGAAGTTGGAAATTTACTGAAGTCATGGTAAACCCACATTTGCCCGGGAGCTAATTACCTCCTCATAATGGCATTCATCAGCGTAGCTAGGCCTAAGTTCGATCTTGCAGCAAGGTAAACATAGCAAGCTATCTATAATTAGCTTGTACCTCAAGCTGGAATTAAAATCGATGTGAAATGACAGCTTTCAGATGCACTATTCGGAGATCTTTACCTTCCGATCATAACTAGGTTAAGCAAATAACTCACACATCATAACAGATAGTTCCCTTTTTAATAAACAAAAAAAAATTGAACAGGCAGATCGGCTGGTTAATCAAACAGACACAAGTACAAAGAATGCAGATTATCATGAATTAAATCCACCAGTACGTGAATGAAAGAGGACTCAGAAATAAGACGACAACTGACTCAGCAGAGAATACCAAAATGAAGGTATTTGGATTCTGCATATGGCAAGGGGAAATTGGAACACTACATGATAAATATGTTTAAAATAATCGAAGCTGACGCGCACACTGGCAAAATAACAGCTGAACACTTGCTTTAGCGTAAGTGCCAGAGCGGCCTCTGAGGTATTAGACATGACGGTTCACCACCCAAGTTCAGGGTAAGATGATGCATTAGCTTTCAGTACGAGAGGGGTCCTGCTGTTAGCTGTGAAGCAAGTCTAGATTACGTAGTTTAATGTACCCGGAAGGTATGAAGATTTTTTAAACTTATATCAAGTGACGGGAGACTAGAAGGATGTTGGGTTTGAATTATCACTGGTTTCAAAGTTAGAAACATGAAAACTAATACCAAGTGGCAGGAGAGTATAAAAATGTTGGGGTTAGTTATCGTTATCTTCAAAAGTTAGAAACATGAGGAAAAGAAAATGATTGGGAACCAATGCTATGATGTATGGCCACACTTCTGATTGCTGCTGTTTTCTCTAAATATCGTCAAGTCGATATCCAAATAAAGTAATAATAATAATAACAATAATAATAATAACGAACGAACATACTTTAGTTTCAAAGGGCTAAGAATTGGGCACGTATGCTCGTCTAACATTCTGCCTTTCATCATACAACTTTCATTCAGTCACAGTCATTTAGCGTTTGGTAATGAGCATAATAATAATAATAATTATTATTATTATGAAGAAAAAGAAGAAGTTTTAGAGTTATGAAAAGAAGTAGTAGTTTTTACCTCAGTAATGCATAAGATGATAAGAGATTCACTTTTCTCATCGCTGTTCATTCCACTGAAAAGCGACTGTAGAGTATCGAACACGTAGATACTTTGCGGTCGTCGAATACTTGGTATTCCAATTACAATACTCACTGTCAGAATCGAGCAACAAAAAAAAAAAATTGAATACACTTCATAACTATAAACTGTGAAAAAATCGATTTCATCACAGTTGTCATGGCTACCGCCAATCGCGTCGTCCTATTTCTAGATAAAAGATTCATAGTTCAGTTGACATGAGAAAAGCGGGAATAACATAGATTTCAGTTACACTGTGTATTCTAGACTAAAGTGAAGCTGATAAAGCTTCAGGCGTTTGTCTACCAAAACAAAATAAGCAATGAATTGGCAGATTAAAAGAAGTATGAGCAGTTTTATTCAGGAACAAAAATGGTACCGGCTTTGCTGACTTCTGTTTTCGTCAAACAAGATAATTAGCTTGCAACAGACAGGAAAAGACAACGAAAAGATTAAGAAAGCGGACTGCGTTATAAATGTGCGATTATTGAGCACAGTGTTAGGCACACAAATTCAATACATCTCAGTGCACTGATCTAGCCTGAATTTGATTGTATAATGTCTCCTATTATGTAGACAACATCTAAATGGATATATATATATATATAAAGGTAAATTTCCCATTTCAATGCCATAAAGGCATATTGGGGAATACGGTGTTAAGTATATACTGCATCAGGTGATGGACATCCAGGACACTAGGCTAAACTTAGTAAAGCTCTCTACCCTCTCCATCACTCTCCATCTCTCGTTGACGTTACTATACGACACATGTGCTCGCACAACATGCCATTGTCTTTTGGATAACACGTGCTAGTGCAACAAAAAAAAAACAAAACAAAAAACCAGTGATAAATGATTGTCACATAAAACATTAACTTGTATTTTCTTAATTTTTTTTTTCTTTTACAGTCGGTCCATGCCATTCCACAGCCCTAGCTTTAAGTCTGTTCCGCCTTATGGCGATCCACCACTTACTGTATGATATAAAAATGAAAAGATAAAGATATTTCCTTCTGATTTCTTCATTGAAATCATATATTTCGGGGCAAATAACGACAATATATAATAGAAATAATGTAGATTTTACTTCTTTAAAAATATTCTCCCACTGAAACCTTGTTTTTCGAATAACGGAAGTTTTAATCATAAAACACGCCAACTTATAACAGTACAATAATAGACTTTTCAGTCTTTTGTAAATAATGCCCTAGTTCTTACATGAAAATAAAAACTCGTCAGCATTAGTTTATAATGACAATATAGTATATAGAAGTACATTTACTGCAAAAGCCTACGTTCTACAGCTACAGTGTGTGTGTGTGTGAGTGTGTGTGTGTGTGTGTGTGTGTGTGAGAGAGAGAGAGAGAGAGAGAGAGAGACTGACGTCTTTGATTCCAGCCAGGATTACTGCAAGTTCTTTTTCTAAAATGTGTGTATGTATCAGTCTGTACAATCTTCCTGTTCTCGTCTGTGCGTCAGAGAGAGAGAGAGAGAGAGAGAGAGAGAGAGAGGTTGAGGGAAGGGAGAGGACACGTTGCCTTAAGATGCCTCCTAGAACTTCATAAAATTACCAACATGTCCTATTCTGATTCATTCAGACAAGATAAACCTGTGCTTTTCTGAACGTTCAAAGTAACTCATTAACTTCCAAACGTAGGATTCTTTCTAAGATATATTTATGCATTCCTGTGGGTTGTAAATCAAGATTCAAGCAGTACCAGGGTGGATTATACTAGATTGGAAGTTGTCTTTGCGGCAATAGCCGGGATCAGTAATGTCTTCGTTATACATTTCTGCAATTCAATGGGTGATTACCGAACCAGGACAAAAGCTGTTTCGCATACAACCAGAATCAAGATATCTGATGCACATGATCGTCTGTTCTGCGTAGATTCATGAATTAAACAAGCGGACTAGTCGTTCTACACAAAAGCGACCTTAACAGCTAGCACATGAGTATAACTTAAAGCTAGTGTATCAGTATATTTTTATTGCTAGTGTATCAGTATAGTCTAATGCTAGTGTATCAGGGTAATTTAACACTAGTGTGTCAGTATAATTTAATGCTAGTGTATCAGTAAAAGACCATCTATATAATAAAAGACACACACATACATACATACATACATACATGCTGTTGTTCGTCCATCGTCTTCGATGATGACCACAGATTCATCTTAGCCAAAGTAAGGAGAGGTGTGTCCGTGCGTGACCAACTAGCCTTATACGAGCTCTAAAAGTCCCCCCCCCCCCCCAACACACACACATACACACAACACACACATATACATACCTATCATACATTAAAAATGTTTTTTAAATATATACATTAGGACATCAACAAAAATAATTAACAACAGAACAGTTATAACAGTACAGCAATGATCTATATATTTTTAAAAAATCGTGTGTCAATGTATTAACAAAAATTAAACCGCGGTTGATGAAACAAGATACAGGATACTGTATATTTAAATTAATTGAGGGAAAAAACACATTCAATATGACATATTTTATCCTCTCACCAGCATAACTTCTTTACTTGTTCGTTCTACATGTGGACTTACCGTTGCTTCTGCCTTTAGAAATCTTAATTTTTGGAGTAAGCCACTCCGGTCTTCCATCCAGATGTGGCAAGTACGTGCTAATGCCAGGAAAAGTTGGAGCAGAAATATTGCGCAGGACAGTTGAACGTACTTGATTCTGAACTTCTCTAATGAAAGATGAAAGACCACAAGATTAGGAAGATACATAACAATTAGTGAAACTCAGTATAAAGGTAAAAGGTAAAATCCCCATTTTCATGGCACTAAGGCATACTGGGGATATGGATTAGGCCCGCATGTCCAAGACCAAGATGTGGTAGGTACCACGTTGCCGCATTTACCTTCCCAGATTTCTCTGGTATCCATTTTTTATAGCCCAGGTGGATCCTCTGGTCTTTTAAATGTATCTTATGCTTATCTTGGCCACACTATTTGATGGAATGCATAAACCGCTTTATGGTCAAGAAATGAAACAACAAGAAAAAAAAACAACTCACAAGTTTTGGAATTTCAGGTAGTGCCCTTCATAAACAAGCCGGTACTTGCATTTTATAATCACTCCCTTTTGCTTTCTTTAAGTTTTCTGAGTTTTCTTCTCCTTCTCAGTGTTACTGTTTCAGCTATAAACTAAGCGCTGTGCGAATAAGAAAGCATAGTTATACGTTTTTATATGGTAAGCAAATGTTCACAAGTTCAATACCATATAAGAAGTTTTTTTAAAAAAGGGAAAAAAGAGAGGAGAGATAGGTGGGGGTGGGGGGGGGGAGTAGGGTGTATAAAGGTTTCAATGATATTAGCAGTTTTATGTAAAACTCACAGTTTCATTTTCTCAGTCGTCATTTTTTATTGGTCATGTATAGTATATATTTTAATAACGAAAATAAATATACACAAGTACTGCCGTGAAGAATCTCTCTTTCTCTTGCATTGGAACTGAGCTGTCAGCTTTATGCTCTTCCTTGATAACGGTGACGATAAAGTGCGATCATGGTTGATTGCTTTGGCTTTTCTATACATCTCGGGGAGTGCTCGTGACGATAAGATGATACATTCCTATCAAAGACTGCAGTACCATGCTTTTATATAAACTTCGCCATGACAGAGGGGATCATGCAGGCCTTTACCTCGCCAGCAACTCTGTTGTTGCTTGGCTTATTACTAGAGACTTGCACGCTAGAGGGACAGTGTGATGGTCCTCTGTGGTCCGCAAGGTCTATGTAGAAAGAAGAAGATCAAATGTGCTTCAAAACGGATTACAGTAATGCAGTATATCGTCCTTCACCTTCGTCTAACAACGATGATACAGTACACAGTGACCAACCGATTCATATTATACGGGGCAGTCCTTTATTTTAAGGATTTGTCCCGAGAATCGTTTTACAACGGTCTGAATGCCCCTTATTTTGAGACACATGTCCGTCCCATATCGTCTCGTATTCTAATCTCTGATCCTCGTATGTTTGGAAAAACCCAGAAACTCCACACCATTGGCATTCCAAATTTCAGACAGCTTCTTTTTTCATTTGTCCACTGGCCCAAATGCTTCGTACAAGTTTTGCATACAATATGAGGAGCCCATGGCTTATCTTGATCTCCAAGCTTGACAACAGAATAACCTACATTTACTCTTTTTACAAACTCAGAAATAGGTGTCCTGCTTGCTTTCAGTGTGTACTCCCCACAAATATAGCAAAATATATCAGGATGATTCAAGCAGCCCCGTCTTGAAGTAGCCATAACCTCTACGATGTTCGGTTTGCAAAAATGAAATAACAAGAGTGGGAATATATACACACCTCTTATACGATCATAATTATTTATACAACGCAACTGTTTTAAACAAATCAGGTTGAGAAACTTTGGAAATACAAATCTATATAGTATACTAAAACCATGATTTAACATCTTAATTTTTTGCACATAATTATGTAATAAAACAGAACAAAAGCGATTTCGTCATTTTAGCTATACATTTTTATGCCAGTGTGCGTTTATAGGAAAGGAAGTAGACGGACAGATGTGAAACAAAGGTCACTGTATACACAAAAAATGTGGGTAAATTAAATACATAAATTTCCCATTCAAATAAGACAGCTTGTTACGACATCCCAATTCTGCAGAAGAGATTTGTTAAAGAGCGGAATAAAATTTTATAAATTTAACCATATCTAAGAAACTAGAGCTGATGCCAATCATATCTAAGAAACTAGAGCTAATGCGGTCTATCCAGTGCACTCTTCTGAATCAACGCTCCAAATAACCCCAGGAACAGGCCTAAAAACCAACGCGCCAAGATTTTTTTTTTATAGGGGGAGCTGTGTTACCCTAGTGGAAATGTTACTATCTTAAAGCACTCTCACTCTGAAGAGAAATACAAGAAACAGCTCTGACTGGCACATTTATAAATATGAAGTAAACGCCACTTATAAATATGTAATTCCCGACGGGATGCACGAGGATTGAAACAGCTCACTAGATTCTGTGTGCGGTTGAGTTATCGATGACAGACAGAACCCGGCCCAGATTTGTAGCTAGATTGTGCTGATCGGGTGGACAGCAGACATTGGAAATGGGAGGAAAAAATGTTTTTGCTAAAATAAACAAGCGGAGAATGTTGAGACAAGAGCAGCGAGAGAAAGACTGACGGGACAAAGTAGAATGAGATCGCAAGAAAGAAGGAAAGTTTTGTGAACATGTTAGTTACAACAGATGTTGAGTGCAACGAGTAATACTTTAACATGATTTTACAACAGGGAAAACACAGAGAACGATGAGACAGTGCGAAGATGGCCTCGAACACAGCTGCCCAGCCAGTGGTGTTTAAACTGCTTTATGCTTATGGTGCCGCACTGAAAAAAGTGGGTTAAATTTCGAATTTGGAGCTATTTGCAATATTGGGGTGACATCGACAGATTTCGCTTTGATTTAGAAGTGAACTACAGGAACGTAGCATAGCAAGGAAAAGGATAATACCTCACGGTTTGCGGCAGCAATATCCTTAGAAATAGTCGGGATACTGGTTAGTTCTCATCTCATTTCATCGTAACTCATGTATGGCTCCACATACGACGGCGGGAATCCTCCAAAGCGAATGTCCAATAGAGCTGGACAGGAACGCGCTTAGGAACTGGCTCCTTCGGTTCTTTTGGTAAAAGCGGATATCCGGTTCCGATAAATCGAATCCTGATAGCGGGTAGTACCAACTTGGAAACCGCTTCGAAAACAGAAACTGAACCGGTACCAAATAGGAAGGAGTAGAACCGTTCGCTGTCGGGCAGCAGTGTAGACGGGCTAGCGTCTAATGACAGGAGATTTTGTCGTGAAAATCACGGCATCAGAACAGTAGCGCCATAATGAATGTAGCAACAGTAAATCTTCGTTTTAACGAATCCCGATATAACATATTTTGGATTTAAACTGACTGGACAACTAAAACAAAAAGACTTAAAAGCCACATCGTGAGCATCATATCGCACTTGTTTTGGATAGTATGGGGGTAGACATGTTTCGTTTCTGTTTCAGTTCGCTTCAGGCTATCGTGGCTTCAGGTTGTGTACAGAATCTCACAGTCATCATCACCACCAACAACATGGGAACATCTTTTGATTCTGAAATTGTCTCTTACAATGAACATTTTCGGCAGGTCAGGCCGACCGTAAGTAAGAAACGTTAGAGCGGAATGCTGGAGCTGGAGACTTTCTTTAAGCGAACTTCACCGACTCTCTCCCCTGTTTCACCTTCGTCTCATTATACATCACAACCGTCTACAAACAAACAGACGGCATCAATGTTCCAATTACATCACAACCTTCTACAAGCAAATAAACGACACCAGTGCCTCCATTAAACAACAACCGCCTACAAATAGAGGCGACACCGGTATTTCTATTCGCACACATTTCAGACGAATCTGGAGCTGAAGGTTCCCATTCATCTTTACATTCAGATAGTACTTACTGTCTGTACTTAACAAAACAGCCGAGAAACACATAAATCCTTTTGAATGTAAATGCTACAGAAGAGTTCTTCAAATATCATGGACACAAAAAAAAAGAACAAATATATCCATACTACAAGAACTTAATATTGAAGAAGGCTGGCTAGTAAAGAGGATTAAAGAGAGAAAACTTAAATATTTTGGACACATTAAACGTCATGATAATCTAGAGAAGACCGTCTTGGAAGGGTACATAATGGGAAAAAGAAAGAGAGGAAGACCAAGGCGAAGATGGCCGCAAGACATCGTTGATGATCTGCAAATGGATGCATTAGCGGCAGGCCATCTTGCTTACAACCGAGAGGCCTAAAGGAGTGCTGTTAGGGAGGCAAAGTTCCGCAAGGGATATGCAAATGGATGATTGAATGAAAAATATTTACTAAACAGATACTGGAAAGAACCAGTTCCTAAGAAACTCTAATGTCCAAAACTAGTGGACTAAGTCTGGGAAGGCGAGGAAAGCGGGAAAACCACACTTATCAACAGTTTATTGGGCAAAACAGCAAAATATACGACACACACATGACAGATATAGAAGCATATGGCTGGCCACGGTAAAAGAGGTGGAGATCTTATGGTCTAAGCACCTAAACAAAGCATTATATAAGAGAAAATGTTATGTACGAGACAAAATGTTAAGACTATTCAAAACCAAAGTAAGAACAGTTTTATTAATTATCGAAAGCACGGTGCCAAAGTGATGAGTATTCTCCAGAATATCGTCACTCACAGAATATTCTCCTTCGTGAGCAGACGTGATCCAATGCAAATTTCCCAAAAACTTGAAGGAAGCATTTAAAATAGATTAAAAAAAAAGAATATTACAGTTCTAAATCAAAATGAGGATCCTAATTTTAGAAGCTGACAGTATATACTGGGTGTAGCAAAAACCACCAGGATAAATTTTGTAGGATAAATTCTAGAACAGAGCCATATATTTATTTATCTACTCATAAGGAGAAAAACACCAGAGAGAAGTGGATACGCTGATAAGAAGATAACTACAGAAATTTATATATGGATACTGGACACAGTGACGGAGTTATGTTATTAAAATTAGGAGCTAAATCTTTTAAAATCATTATCTTGGAAACCTATGCACCACCACATGAACACTGGAAGAAGACTTGAAAGTCTGCAGCCAAACTGCGTTGAAAATAACGGAAAGAACGGTTCTGTCAGCGAAGTCAAGCAACGCCCGGGCATGGTTAGTACTTAGATGGGTAACCGCTTGTGAACAACACGTGTTGTAGGCATTTTGGGTGACGGAGTGGTTAGTGCGCTACTCTCTCGTGGCAAAGGTCGGGAGTTCGAATCCGGTTACATAGCTGTAGAAATGGGTATCCGGCTACGTCTGGAGCTTGGGGGAGGAAAGTCGGCCAGGCGTGATGCTGACCACATCGTACTCTAGTGTGCCGACAGGTCAAGGGAGACTATGAGCACTAACATCATATTTCTTAAGTGACTCCACGGCACAATAGGGTTACCTTGGAAAAGCATTATGAGGAACTGTAAGGTTAAATCGAATAAAATCAACGGGCATCTTAAGGAGCAATGTGTCATATGGATGCAAAAGGTGGGAAAATTAATGGTTCGAGAGAAGCTATATTTTATATGAGGATTCCGAGAACTGTATGGTAGTGAAAAAAGGATATTTGTGCATACTTTATAAAACACGCAAAGGCAAAGTAAGACATGAACAACTAATTCAATGCATAGAAGAGATTAAGATGGTAACAGAGTAATAAACAAATTGTTCTGAGAACAAACAACACGTGTAAGATATGCCACAAACTATTCTTATATATATATTCCTATATAGTCTTACATTTCTTCTTATTTTTTTCTTTATAAGATTTATATTCCTCCCTGTTGTTATTTGTCACTTTCCATTTCGACTTCATTTTTCTATGTTGTAATATTAGTTCTAATGTGCCTGTTGTAATCCATTCAGTCTTTAGTATTTTCTTTACTGGAATCAAATCTTCAGCTGCTATTACTAAGATATCTCTGGCCTGATTAGCCAGTGCATCTGGTGTCATTTCCTCCTGTACAGCCATCAGTATCTCAAAACGGTTCTTCACCTCTATATTGTATTGTTCTGGTATCTTTGTAAGGTCAAAGCGGAACGGTCTTGATCCATTAAGTGGGATGCCTGCATTAATCGTTAATGTGACAAAGTTAATAAATTTTATATATGCAGGTGACACAGTGCTAACGGCAGAATATTAAGATGACTTACTGAATCTTATAACACAGACAACAACAGAAGTCAAGAAGACTTCCTGAAAACAAACATTAGATAAAGGTCATGATAATCAGCATGGAAGAACGTAAACCGCCAGTAAAGAGTTAACTTGAAGTAACACGAGTGATGAATATAATGTATTCGGAATCCTCTGGGAACAACTGTGTTAAGAACATACTTATCATTATAGTCTTTAGTATTTGTGAGACAGGGATTGCTTAAAAACTCTGACCTACTTCTGTAGCCCAGAAACCTGTAGTAAATAACACTAATTGTAATTGTTATTTTTGTCAAATGTAATGTCAGGATTATATAGCCAAAAGAATGGAAAAGAACTGTATTCATACCACGGCCAAAAAAGGGTAACCTGAAATTATGCACAAACTACAGAACTGTTGCCATGATTAGTCATGCCAGTAAAATTCTGTTAAAAATCATAATGTGTAGACTTCGTAAGAAAATAGAAGAAGAAGTCAATATGATTCAAGCTGGTTTCAGGCAAGGAAGAGGATCACGAGATCATATATTCAATATAAGATTAATAATAGAGAAATGCAGAGAGTTTAATGTGAATCTATATTTAGCCTTTATAGACTACTGAAAGGCATTTGATTGTGTACAACACCAGAAACTTTGGAAAATTATGGAAAAAATAGGATTTCCAACACATTTGATACAATTAACATCACTGCTGTATCTAGACCAACAAACAGCAGTAAGAATAAATAGTGAAACAACAACTTGGTTTGACATAAAACAAGGGTCCTTAGGGGTGCATATTGTCGCCTTACTTATTTAACTTGTATACTGAAAACATAATGAGGAATATTAGAGAAGATGTAGACAAAGAATATTACGATGCCATCATAATTGGAGGTTATGAAATACCAGAGATTAGATATGCTGATGACACAGTATTACTGTCCACAACACAAAAAAAGGAACAACTAATTATGTCAGTCAGTAAGAGTAGTGAAGAGCAAAACCTCTATCTTAGTAAGAAGAAAACTAAATTGATGACAACTGACAAAACAAACAAGGCAGCTGATATATGTATCAATGAGGAAAAATTAGAAGAAGTGGAGAGTTTTGAATATCTTGGATCACTGCTAACTAATAATGGAGATATTGTGAGGGAAATTAAAAGCAAGGCATCTATCGCTCTTCAGAAAGTAAAACAATTAAAGAGTCTGTGGAGAGGAGCAGGCAGAACCACAAAAATAAGATTTTTAAGCGCATGGATCTTTCTCATCGCAACATATGCCTGTGAGACCTGGACACTTAACAAAACAGCTGAGAAACACATAAATGCTTTTGAATGTAAATGCTACAGAAGAGTTCTTCAAATATCATGGACACAAAAAAGAACAAATATATCCATACTACAAGAACTTAATATTGAAGAAGGCTGGCTAGTAAAGAGGATTAAAGAGAGAAAACTTAAATATTTTGGACACATTAAACGTCATTATAATCTAGAGAAGACCGTCTTGGAAGGGTACATATGGAAAAAGAAAGACAGGAAGACCAAGACGAAGATGGGTGCAAGACATCGTTGATGATCTGCAAATGGATGCATCAGCAGCAGGCCATCGTGCTCACAACCGAGAGGGCTATAGGAGTGCTGTTAGGGAGGCAAAGTTCCGCAAGGGACATGCAAATGAATGAATGAATGAATGAATGAATGAATGGTGGACGGATGGGGACACGGAGATCGCCGGTGGGGATGCGGAAAATCTGATGTGAAACCAATGAATCCAGGGCATGAGAAGACTATGGGTCTCTACCATCAGCTACGAGAACGAGATAAACAAAACATTGCCAGCAGACTATAGGTGTTGCGAGGAATGGATATCGTTGAAGCACTCGTCGAATTGTCGTCTCAAAGTTGGAGTGTCCCTGTGGAACTGTCTCAAAGCCGTCTGGCCAGCTAGTGTTGTACGCTGGGTCTGACGTTGAGAAGGGGCTTAGGTACAGCCACTAGAGGCTGGAAAACAAAGTTTTGGCCAGGCCAGACTACACCACTGTCTTTATGGCAGTCCGAGCAAGACCACAGTATGCCCTAGCAAGGAAAGGTGCTGAAGTCGGAGGCACCCAGCCAGAAGGCGCGTCGCAAAAATCACGGTACCAGGCATTATGGCTAATAAAATGTTATGCGTACATAACAAGAAGAAGAAGAATGTATTCGGAACACATAACAACAGAGGATGAAAACTATGAAACAGAATTTAACAGAAGGATAGGTCTGGCCCAATTCACTTCTAATAGAATGAAAATATTCCTACTGAATCTGACAGGAATCACCTGCTATGTATACTCCACACTCCTCTGTGGTATATAAACATAGATTCTGAACAAGAAAGAAGAAAATGAAATTGAGAACCTTGAAATATGGATTTATTAGAAGAATGGAGCAAAGTTTTTAAAAAAATAAAAATCAGACAGTTTAAATATATTATAACCATAAAAAAAGATATACTACGGTAATGAAAACCATACTTGAGGCAAAACTAAAAGGAAAAAGTCCAGGAACGACAACAGTACAGAATGTGTGGATAAAATCAAATGAAAAAAAGGATTCCGACATATTCGGGGTGCACTTTGAAAGCGCGGGGGGGGGGGGGGGGGGGGGAGGAAGCAAGTTGAAGTTCCAGCGTAGCCAGTCTCCTCCGGGGAGATGACATAAGATGACGCGAAGTTAGCCAGCCTCTGTGATACAAGCAAAACGCCGTTCTCAGCATCAGCAAGAGCAAGACTTTTAAAGGAATAAAGTTAACTTTTATACTCGTGTTATTTGCTATTTTATTTCTTTTGTTGTTCGCGATGGAGGCTTCCGGTCGAAACAGCGAAAGTTAATGCAGCATTTCTCCTTTAATATAATTTTTCTGTAGCACTGAAGTGGACGCCTCAGTAAGGTACAAACCAAACAAGACAGGGGGGAGAACAAGAGAGAGAGAGAGAGAGAGAGGATGTAGAACATTAGAGGGCTCACGCGGGCAAGAGCGGAAAAAAGAAGTTAACAGAAGGATAGGTTTGGCCCAATTCACTTTTAGTAGAATGAAAATATTCTTACTGAATCTGACAGTTATCATCTGCTACATATAGTCTACACTCCTCTGTGGTATAATCAAGAAAGAAGAAAACGACATTGAGGACTTTGAAATATGAATATACAGAAGAATGGAGCACAGACTAAGAAAGACAGGGGTTTGTGGGAAAACCCTTGCACAAGCCCCATATTCCTTGGGCACCTAAAGATTCAGAGAGAGATAATTTTTCTGATGTTTCAAATGTTGGTAAATATGCACTATATCTCTTCGTCTGTCTTTACTTCATAACGTCCGCTTTATGAGTTAACTTTATCACTTGTTTGCATTTAGAAATTTGCTATAGTTTATGACGCTTAGTTACATAACTGATTTCTTTGAGTTCAAAGGGTGTACTTGCTTATTAAAACGAGAAGCATTTTAAAATTTAAAGAAGGGAAATCCTCTTTGACAAAAAAAAAAAAACCAGAAAAAAAAGAAACATTTAGGTGTGAGAATCCGATACAAATGATAATGTAAAATATTTATGATTCATTCCCACAAATTATATTCAGCTGCATTGACTGAGCCATCCATTATCCGTAATTAGTTACAGTTAAATAACTGTTTTTGTATGCCACATTATAACAAGGCAGCCCGCGTAAATCTTTTATAACAACCGGGAAGAAGCGTAAATAGAAGCACAGATTACACCGAACGATCGATTGTCTGCTCCAACATCGTCCGGACTTAGTTTGGTTAGCATGATGGCGTGGGTCGTTGCCGCTTCAACAAGGAAGAGAAGTTTGTGTCTCCCAAATCAGACGCCGAGAGTTTCTCTAATTATCCGCTGGAACGACGTTATCTTTCTGGGCGTGGAAAGAACTGTTCACACGAAACTGGCTTATTTGATCCAGCTTGCTAATGTCAGATACCAAATAGATTAAGACTGCGGGACAACGTCTCTTTTATTAAAATATCTTGCACTTGTTAGGGGTTTACCAGAGAAACACGGTGTGTCGTGGATTATTAGTATTTTATGTTTGCTATAAATTAGCCACAAGCATAACAAACAAAAAAAACTAATGATAAAATAATATTCGGAATCATTTCTGTGTTTGAAAAAAAAACTGTTATTAGCAGTAATAACACTACGTAAATCTTAAGAAGTAGATATTCTAAAGAAAAGATCTCTTCTTCGATCACGAAAAAACTAGGAAGAAACTGACGACAGACTATGTCACATAGGCAACCAATCTCAGCTGGGATTTTGCATCATTTGAAGAGGCTAATGAAGCACAAGAGACGCAGATGCAAAGATTGAACCCTGCACCTCAAATATAGTTTGTTTTCGCTGGGGTTGATAATGCTTATCTAGCGCTTATAGATTCAGGGATGAGAAAATCTGTCTAGAAAAAATAATGCTCAAAGGTTTCAGTAAATAGTTGTCATTGATCTGCTTCGCTGCTGTATTCTAAACTGAAAATAGCTTTTTTTGTACTTCTTGTATACAGCAGCGTGGGTGTACTAATTTCATTTGGAGACAGGCAAAACGTACTCATTTAACTCTTTTGCTCCTGAATTAATTTCCATGCAGTGCCAAAATAAATGTGGTTAGAAATTTTGGTAGAAAGAATTTGGAAGGAAGTTACTCCGTAGTTTAAAAGAAAGAATTGGGTTAGAAACGTACTACTTCCCATTTTATTTAGACGTTGCCTAAATACCGCTCTGAGAACTGATTCTCGTAGGCGTGTAAGATCTACCAACCTTGCCAGTGTTGTTCTGGCGTGAAAGAGTCAACTACTTTGTCAAGCACGTGGCGCTGAACTTTCGTTTCCACAGTGCTCCTCTGTCCACCTTGCTGTGATATGCGTATGTAGGAGTAAACTGCCTCTTATCTTCATGCAGGGCGAGGGACACATAATTATACTATGCATATAACTGCATTATCAAAGAAATCAGGTAAAAGCTAGTCTCTGAAACAGTGATTGTCAAGCTTTTTAAGCTCAAGATACGCTGAACGAGGAGAAAGAATTGCCAAAGTACGCCATTAGTTGGAAAGAGGAGATTGCATATTTAAAACCTCTTATTTTATAACCTTCCCTAAACTCCCATAGGAAGACAGTCGGTTATCAAAATACCCTCCTTGTTCTCTCCTCCTCCCCATTTCTCCTAAAAAAAAGAAAGTGGTCATGATCTTTCTTGCTAACTTTTTGAGTCTTGAATTTCTTCGGAGGATCATGCAAATTGGCACTTTGCTTTATAAAACATTCTTCCCAAAGGCGGTGACAAAATCAAATATTTTGGAACTTGAATCAGCATCCGGTCGTGATGTAAGCTAACACTGTCTACAAGAGAAGAGGCTAAGCTAAACATTAATCAGAAAACTGGGGCAAAATTTAACAAACAAGCTGGACCAAACAGCAGAAAAGAAAATGCTGAATTTTGACCAAGAGACTGTGCTGATTATTAGACAAAGACTGGCCCAAATTTTAGACTGGGCTGAATATCAGAAACAAAAAAAAGACTGGCCACTGTTCTGAAATGTAACCAGAATTCTGTGATGAATGTTAGCCACTGACCTGGCCAATTGTTAGCCAAGAAGACAGGGACGAATAATAACAAGATACGTGAATGAAACACCAAACAACTTGCATGAGATATCCTGACATGTAACGAATAATGCTTAAATTACGGGGATTAAGGGAAGTAAAGCTAGAGAGGGAGAAAGGGATAGACTGCTAGATGGACGGATAGGCAGACAGACAGACAGATAGACAGACAGACAATGTTCTCACTCAAACAGAGCGCACCTGCCCAGTATAGCACTGAAACAGCCTAATCGATATCGAAGTGGCTTCTAAACGCAATGCAAGTGACTCCCTTGTTCTCCCCTTGCCGCGCATATTCCGATATCAACAGATACTCTCAGTTTTCAGAGCAGTTATGTTAGGTGTCTATTTTTACAGTCATCTGACAGGAAAACAGTGGTAATGGGTTTCAGATACACTTTCCTGGCTGGAGAATCAATTCACCTTTGGGCAGAGATTTCCAACCTTTTGTTTTCCACTTCAACGTCTCAAAGATTTTGATGCCCTCTAACCTCCCTGCAGGATAATAATTAACCAAGTTCTGAAAAAGTATAAGATTTTTAAATCAAATATTATAAAGACATTCAAATTGTCCCCCTCTCCCTAGATATTCAAAAGGTTGAGGGGGGGGGGGGCGTACACTATATGTTGGGAAACACTGCCTTAGACTGGACTTCATCTGCGCTGTAGCATTTCATATATTTGCATTTATCTCAAACAGAAAAGAGCTTCTAGTTCACAACAGTAAGGAAACAATAATACAACAACAACGACAACGACAACAACGGCAAAAAAAAAAAATAAAACCAGAAGGCATAATATTATTACTAAAACAGCTAGGAAAATCTAGCTAAGCAAAGCCATAAATAGCTACAACACTGATAGTGGCCTGAGATAAACGGTCGAAACCTTTGTAAGTCACTGCTCTTCATTCCACTGTCCAAATCCATAAGTGCTGCTGTATGATTAATGTTGCTGTTGAGGCCCCATGTAAATGCCAGTGTGGAACTGATGCTATCGCTTTTGACGAAAGCCTCTCTGATTTGTTCTGCGGAATTTCAAATGTGGTACATGATGTAAAAGATTAATACAGATACTGAAGAGTTTTATAATAAGGAAGTAGTAGTTTTAACATACTGTAGTAATTTCATTAAAGGAAGAGAAGCGAAACAAAAAGTATTGTTAAAATCTCCAACTTTATAATAATAATAATAATAATAATATTCTTGATGGTTGTGGCGATGAAAGGCAACAACACCGCCGATAATGAAGATGTTCATGTGGCCTACTTGGCTGAGGAAATATCTGTTGTTGATCTGTTTGCTAGTTTTCTGTATTCTTTTTCAATATTCGCTTTTCCGTTTTGATTAGGTCCCTCGGAAACATTCGACTTTAGAACTCAGGTAGAACATTTCCTCAAAAGATAGTACTGAATTTTTTTTTAGTGCTAAAGTCTACGTAGTTTGTCTAATTCTCTTTATATTTTCGATGTTGTATACCTTTTTTTAAAAAAATTTGATGTACTATCGAGGAAGAGGATCAAGAGATCATATATTCAATATAAGATTAATAATACAGAAATGCAGAGAATTTAATGTGAATCTATATTTTATCTTTTATAGACTATTCAAAGGCATTTTATTGTGTACAACACCAGAAACTTTGACAAACAATGGAAAAAAACTGGATTGTTCAACACATTTGATGCATTTAATATCACTGTTGTATCTAAACCAACAGGCAGCAGTGAGAATAAATGGTGAAACAACTTGGTTTGACATAAAACAAGGGGTATGTCAGGGGTGCATATTGTCGCCTTACTTATTTAACTTATATACTGAAAATATAATGAGGAATGTTAGAGAAGATATAGACAAAGTATATTACGATGCCATAACAATTGGAGGTTATGAAATACCAGAGATTACATATGCTGATGACACAGTATTACTGTCCACAACACAAAAAGGAATGGAAAAACTAATTATGTCAGTCAGTAAGAGTAATGAAGAGCAAAACCTCTATCTTAATGAGAAGAAAACTAAACTCCAGTCTCCGGGCTATGCAAGATAAAATAAACAAGCTAACTCATAATGCAAACAACATAGGACTAAAGATCAACGTAGGAAAGACAAAGTTAATGAAGTAAAATGTGAACAACAGAAATGTGCTCAGAGTAGACAGCAAGTTAGTGGAGGAGGTCAACGAATTTGTATACCTTGGCAGTAGAGTAGTAGAAAATGGAGACAGCACAGAGGACATCAACAGCAGAATTACTAGAGCAAACCAGGCTTTTGCAGTGCTGCAGAATATATGGAAATAAAAAAAAAACTAAGCATAAATATGAAAATCAGGATATTTAAGAGTAATGTTCTAAGTGTACTACTCTATGGAAGTGAATGCTGGAAAATCACCAAAACCATAGAAAACAAGTTGAATTCTTTCCAGACTAAATGTTTACGAAGAATTAGACAAATATTTTGGCCAAACACCATAAGAAATAACATCTTGTTGGCAGAAATGCAGATGAAGCCACTGACAGCAATTATTGAGGAAAGACGCTGGCGATGGTTGGGACATGTGCTCCAAATGATGACAATTCACTAACAAAAATAGCACTAAGATGGACACCACAGGGGAACAGAAGTAAGGGTAGACCAAAAGAGACATGGAGAAGAACAACAGAAAGGATGTTGAGCAATAGAGGGCTCACCTGGGCAAGAGCAGAAAAAAAGGCGAAGGACAGGCATTTGTGGAAAACACTTGCGGAAGCCCCTTGTGCCCTGGGCACTTAAGGTTCAGAGAGAGAGAGAGAGAGAGAGAGAGAGAGAGAGAGAGAGAGAGATCTGCTATTCTATATAACCTCCATTTGCTGCGCGGACTCACACATGACATTTCGTGGACCAGCTGTGGTCTGCAAATCCCTAAACGGAGAACCAATGCTACAAGAAAAAAAAAAGTTGCCATTATGGTAATGTTTTGTCCCAAAATGAAGGTTTCATCTTAGCTGCACTGACATTTTGTTTCTGTTCTGTACTGAAGGCAGTTATTTCTGACAGTCAAAATGCTATTACACTGATCAGAAAATGGCTTCTCTCACGCGAGCAGTCGATCCAGGATGATGGTAACAACCTATTTTTCTTCCCAAAACAACAGACAAAACTGTTTATTATCGCGCATTAACTTTGGAACGAGAGTGACTGTAAAATGAATTTTTTCCTGACATTTGAATCGGCTACCTGAAAAATACTTTTGACATTTCTGTCACATTCCTGTCACAAAATACCTTGCGTCTGTACGCGTGAGTGTATTTCTGTCACACTAGCTGAGTAAGGGTTCTCAAGTTGTGGCCGACAGGTTATATTTCTTAATTTCAAAGCATTATTACATTTCTTTTTTTTTTTTTTTTGGTCTTTAAGAACCTTGAGAAAATATGGAAATCAAAACTCATAAGAACAAGAACAAAGTTTAGATCAGGAAATTCAATTGCAATCCATCCTTACTTACGCATGTGAAAGTTGAAAATCAACCAATGAAACAGAGAGCAAACTGGGTGATTTGGAACTGTTCTCCGTGTAATCGTTTTGCTTTTCCCCACCTCTAGTTTTCCGTGTACAAATTTTAACATGCTCAGCCAAACACATCAATGATAGGAGCAATCGAGGATATACAGGCGATTTTGGTTCTCTGCTATTCCAGAAGCTGAGATAAGTCATTTGCCATTTTTCTTTAATTTTGTTTTTTCATTTTTTAAAATTGTTCTTTTAAAATAAAATTAATATGAATCTGTACTTTGTCTCCTCTCTCTGATTCTTCGTCTTGTTTGTTTTTGTTTGACAAAGGCTCACGCCGAAACGTCACTACTGTGTTATCGTTAAATAATAAAACTGTTCCCACTTTTTGTCCCTAGTTTATACATTTTGGTATCACAGCTTTACTGCCGTGCTTTGTGTTTAGTTGCATGCCTATACATTAATTATTGTGTGTTACATGTGCACACCGTTCGGCTAAATAAACTGTCCATCTTTTCTCCTATTGGCTGAATGTTTGTTTTTTTTTTAAAGTGACTGGCTCGTTAAATTATTATGTAAATTAAAACTGTCTCGCAAAATTGTTATTTAAATTAAAAGTAACAGAAGTGGATCTTGTATTAGGCCTGCATTAATTAACTGATATAAAAACAATGTGTCAGCTGTTTTCCATAGACTCATGAAACAGTGTGGGAGAATACACGTTGTCTGTTTTTTTTTCCATTATTATTAAATTAATTTCTTCGCTTGCCGCTGCCTTTCACACTCAGCAGAAGAACAGTATCGGCCTCTCTTTCCCCCAGGCATCCACTGCATGGCCGTTTTAGCGATGTTGCAGGGATCCCTTCCAAGCACATGATCAGCCTATTTGCAACATTTGAAGAGCACACTAATAGTTATATATTATTCTTTATCTTTATTTCATTTCTTTTGTTAACGCGTCATGTTCTCTGATCTCTCTGTATACAGACAGTCACTGAGTTACGAACGCCCGATTTACGTACAACCCGCATTTGCGAACGACCTCCCGCGTAAAGCCTATTATATTACAAATTTGAATTACATAATAACATTCGTAATAACGCTAATGAGCGCTACTTTGTTGCGCGCATCAAAACACTGCGCATCTACAGTGGTTCGTCAGTTTCTTTAATGTTTTTTTTTAATGCAAAGAAATGTACACTGTAAACTACATACTGTATAACTGACATTAGCTACAAACCGTACTTAACTATTCAGATTTACGTACAAATTCGACTTACGAACAGACTTAGGAACGGAAATCGTTCGTAACTCGGGTATTGCCTGTATTGTGAACCTTTCCTCTCATTTTTTTTCAGAAAAGTACCCGGATGCAGATGTAACACAGAAGACATGTAACGTTTCACTATAGCCATTACTGTCTCTCATTTGGCATTTGTTCGTAAAGATTTTTTTCGCATTCTGTTCTATTGTTTGTTCAAATATTCATTTACATAATCGTTTAAGAAGAAGAAGAGAAAAAAGAGGAAGAAAATAAAGACGGAAAAGAAAAAAGAGTAAGGAAAGAGGACAAGAGAAGAATAAGGAAGAGGGGGATAGGAGAAGAAGGAAGAGAAGGATAAGAGAAGAATAAGAAGGAGGAGAAGAGAGAGAGGAAGAAGAAGAAGAAAGAAAAAGAGAAGGATGGGAAGAAAAGAAGGAGGGGGAAAAGAAGAAGGTAAAGGAGGAGGAGCAGAAGTAGAACAAGAAGAAGGTAAAGGAGGATGAGCAGCAGTAGAAGAAGAAGCAGGTAAAGGAAGAGGAGCAGCAGTAGAAGAAAAAGAATGAAGGTAAAGGAAGAGGAGCAGCAGTAGAAGAAAAAGAATGAAGGTAAAGGAGGAGGAGCAGCAGTAGAAGAAGAAGAATGAAGGTAAAGGAGGAGGAGGAACAGCAGCAGTAGAAGAAGAAGAAGAATGAAGGTAACGGAGGAGGAACAGCAGTAGAAGAAGAAGAATGAAGGTAACGGAGGAGGAACAGCAGTAGAAGAAGAAGAATGAAGGTAAAGGAGGAGGACCAGCAGGAGAAGAAGAATGAAGGTAAAGGAGGAGGAGCAGCAGTAGAAGAAGAAGAATGAAGGTAAAGGAGGAGGAGCAGCAGTAGAAGAAGAATGAAGTTAAAGGAGGAGAAGGACCAGCAGTAGAAGAAGAAGAATGAAGGTAAAGGAGGAGAAGGAGCAGCAGCAGTAGAAAGAAGAAGAAGAATGAAGGTAAAGGAGGAGGAGGAGCAGCAATAGAAGAAGAAGAATAAAGGTAAAAGAGGAGGAGGAGCAGCAGTAGAAGAAGAATGAAAGTAAAGGAGGAGTAGGAGCAGCAGTAGTAGAAAAAGAATGAAGGTAAAGGAGGAGGAGGAACAGCAGTAGAAGAAGAAGAATGAAGGTAAAGGATGAGCAGAAGCAGCAGTAGAAGAAGAAGAATGAAAGTAAAGGAGGAGGAGCAGCAGTAGAAGAAGGATGAAAATAGGAAAACGAAGAACGAGAGAATAATTTTTTTTTTTAAAGACGAAAAAAAGGAACAAGGTTTGCTGTTTCGTTTATACTTTCCTGTAAAATTTTATGAAACTGCAGTTCTCTGTCTGTGTCAGTCTGTATATCTCGGATCAGTAAATGAATCTCCTGTGATACATATTTCATTAATATTCTCAGAATCAATCGATTTCCTGCATCTCCTACTAGTCAGTTTCCTCTCATTTTTGACCTCCAGCTCGATGCCGCAGAAGAACTCTGCAGCAGACTGTAAGCTCAAGGACTTGTTTGCCATTGATTTTTTTTTTTAAACAGCACAGCGGCCAGTTAAATACAACGTCTTCTGCACCGACTGACTTCTCCAGAATTCTTCCTTCGTCAAAATATAAAGCAGGTGTTTGTGAACTCTCGCTTTTATTTTTTTGTAACAACCCTGAACATTCTTCGGGCGTCGGTGAATACAGTGTGTTTTGTTACAGCGACAGGTGCATGGGACAAGTTTAAAACTTTAAAAAGGAGCTGGAGGTCGTATACCGCGGCCTAGTTTTTAACACATTCTATACCGCTTCTGTAAGAGGGTGCAGATGCCGTCCGATTTAGCAGTCAGCTACCCTTATCTGACATACTAGTATCAGGGCTGGTGAACCATATATGACCAAAACCCTGTTCCACCTTTCCGTTGGTACAACCAGTAACAGGGAAACTTGGGGGGGGGGCAGGGATCATCATAGTCCCAGTGGCAGTGGAGTTGATAAAGGAGCATTGCATCCCCTCCTCCCCCTCTCCCTCCCTTGTGTCTTCATGAATTATTAATGCTCATTAATAAATGCTGAATGACTGTGACTGAGTGAAGGGCAGAATGTTAGACGGGCCTGCGTGCCCAATTCTGAATCCTTTGAAGATAAAGTATGTTCGTTCGTTCGTTCGTTCGTTTGTTCGTTCGTTCGTTCCCCTGCTTTTCAACTCAATTCAGCGACTGAAAAAAATAGCCGATACGATGTTGTGCACAAAAGAATACTATCTCGCAGTTCCTTAGATATTGAAGAAGAAGATCGGCCACAAAAGAATACTATCTCGCAGTTCCTTAGATATTGAAGAAGAAGATCGGCCACAAAAGAATACTATCTCGCAGTTCCTTAGATATTGAAGAAGAAGATCGGCCACAAAAGAATACTATCTCGCAGTTCCTTAGATACTGAAGAAGAAGATCGGCCACAAAAGAATACTATCTCGCAGTTCCTTAGATACTGAAGAAGAAGATCGGCCACAAAAGAATACTATCTCGCAGTTCCTTAGATACTGAAGAAGAAGATCGGCCACAAAAGAATACTATCTCGCAGTTCCTTAGATACTGAAGAAGAAGATCGGCCACAAAAGAATACTATCTCGCAGTTCCTTAGATACTGAAGAAGAAGATCGGCCACAAAAGAATACTATCTCGCAGTTCCTTAGATACTGAAGAAGAAGATCGGCCACAAAAGAATACTATCTCGCAGTTCCTTAGATACTGAAGAAGAAGATCGGCCACAAAAGAATACTATCTCGCAGTTCCTTAGATATTGAAGAAGAAGATCGGCCACAAAAGAATACTATCTCGCAGTTCCTTAGATATTGAAGAAGAAGAACAAGTAGTAGTAGTAGTAGTAGTAGTAGTAGTAGTAGTAGTAGTAGTAGTAGTAGTAGTAGTAGTAGTAGACAAAGCCTCTTATTTTTCCATACTTTTCTGCACATTCTGTATATTTACATTTTAGAATCCATGTATGCTTCATTTGAGAAAATAAATCACTCTATGTAAGAGCAGCACAAGATAAGTCTAAATATAACTAAATATAAACTAGTATATGTCATATAAAAGTACATATTTTCAAGCCCAAAAGCCCTCTAAAGCTATCTATTACAAACGTAGAGTGTTGCTGCTTGGGTGTTCTTGACTCTATATTCCGTGTGTTATACACCGGTGTGCACGTAGTTTTATCATTGTGTTTATCTGTTTTATCATAAATCTGCCACATTCTGCTGCAGTGGTTCCGTGGAATTTACAATATAAACCAAGGATAACTGTGACACCTCAACACAGTACAGAAGAGTTTCTTCAGACCTCACGGAAGCTGAAACATGTGTGTAACTTTGCAGACGACATTTCCGATGACGTTGACACACCCGCATCGTGTCGGATGAGGAGTGGATTGCGCTGGCTGGCTTCGTAGGATCGGAGTGCAACCAAGAAGCAGGCAGCTCTCACCGCATTGGAGACCACGTTAAACCTTGCCAGACTGGCTTCTTTGAAACAACATAACAACATAACAACATAAGCTCCTGAAACTATAAAAAAAGGGTGGGCACCTCTGGGTCATCTCACAGGAATTGGAAGCACAATTTTCTTAGCAGTCTGTGCTGTGAAGATGTTGAGACACAAAAACACCATGTCCGAACGGGACATGGTGGCTTGCCCGGAGACTGGAGTAGACTAAAGCAAAATGAGCTTCTCTGCACACTCCGCCACTATGATGATCACTGTTCCTAGTAGCCAGGCTGCCTGATACTAGCAGCACCAATGGGGAGGAAGGATAGGGTTCTGGCTAGCCTTGATTCAGCGACTCTGATAACTATGCCGTTAGTCTGGCACAAGTATCTTTGCTCCTCAAATTTCTACTTACATTACTTTCCCAGAGTGTCATCTTACCTAGAATATCTCTTATCTTTGTGGTGGCCTCAGTGTCATTATATAGCATTCTTGTAGGTTTCTTTATCTCGTCTATTTTTTTTTTTTACCTATGTTTATTTCTTTCAATAGCTTAATTTTTTCCACATGAACTAATGGAATGTTTGCTGCATCATTGAATCTACCAAAGAATATGTCGATGTTATCGAGGAATGTTCTCTCAAAGTTAAAATCTGCTAGCTTTTTTTTTCTGCCATTTTGTTAAGTCCCACATGAGAAGGCTTTGAGCTTCAAGTGAAGACGTGAAGTTTGAAAACATCATATATCTGTAATATCCGTAATTCACAGAGTGAACTTACCACTTGAAATTATAAGCAAATGAACAAAATCAAGCTATTTACTCACATTTAGCATATATAATCACACATAAGACAGCAAAACTCTATATAACATACAGAAGAAACTAACAGGTGCTATTACCTCCAGAGAAAGACCCGTCTTTAGCAAAACAGGCAACCTATTAACATCAAGTAAAGACCAAAACCAAAGAACACGTCCAAGAAATACTTAACCGACCACACCCAAATGAATTAATAAACCTTGAAACTGATTTACCAGTCCCACAACTAAATGTCAACTTAGATGAAATTACACTGAATGAAACTGAAACAGCAGTGAATCTAATGACTAACAACAAAGCTGCAGGTGAAGATGAAATAATAGTCGAAATGTTAAAAGCTATCAATAGTGACAATATGAGATAACTACAGAGAATGTTTAATAAAATTTGGAAAGAAGAAAAAGTCTGTTCTATATGGAAGAAAGGAATTATTGTTCAAATACTCAAAAAGGCAACCTCAGTATCTGTAATAGCTGGAGGGGTGTAACCTTACTATCAGTTGTGTCGAAGGTGTTTTGTCAAGTGATTCTGAATAGAATTAAGGATGTAGTGGATATTGCAATGAGAGAAGAACAGGCAGGATTTAGAAAAGGGAGAAGCTGCCTCGACCAGATCTTTACTCTAAGAGTAATACTTGAAGAACATATTGAAAAGCAGAAACCATTAATACTGAACTTGATAGACTTTAAAAAGGCATTTGATAGCATACACATAGATTCATTGTGGAGAATTTAAAGTCTATATGGAATACCATCTAAAACTGTCAACATCATTAGAGATCTCTACAACGGATATGTTTGTGCAGTCAAGACAAAAGGAGGAATGAGCGAATGGTTTCAGATTTAAACAAGCGTGAAACAAGGATGTATATTGTCTCCTTTGCTTTTTGAAATTGCCATAGACATTATAATGAAAAGATGCTGTACAAGTGAAACAGGCATTGACTGGTTACATGGGATCCAAATAGAAATTTGATTTTGCAGATGACATAACTCTTAACAGTGACAATGTGAAATGGATGCAGGAAAACACAGATGCCCTGTTTTCCTTGGCTAGCAAAATAGGTCTTGCAGTTAACAAAGACAAAACAAAAATAATGAACCTTCTCATTAATCAAGAAGGAAAAATATACGTAGAAGGAACAGTTGTTGATGGAGTAAACCAATTTGCATACCTTGGCAGCTATATAGATCTGGATGGTGACACCAGGAAGGAAGTTAGAATTCAAATTGCAAAAGCAGCACTGTACTTCAAAAATCTTGTGAACACATGGAGTTCAAAAGTTATAAGCACAAAAACCAAGTTAAGATTATTCAATTTGAATGTAATATCCACCCTCATTTATGCACGCGAAAGCTGGAAATCAACTAAAGAAATTGACAAGAAATTAGATTCTTTTGAAAACAAGTAAGGTAAAGTAAAGGTAATCCTGTCATGCCTTAGGTATAAAGTGGAACGAATTCAAGAACAACGCAGAGATCAGACAAATGAGCAAACAACAACCTGTCTCATAGGTGATCAGAAAAAGAAGATGAACATATTAGGCCATGTGATGAGAAGAAACAATCAGAGAATACCAAAACAAACTATCAAGTGGAGCACAACAGGCCGAAAAAAAAGAGGTCGACCGCGTGAAACTCTAAAGATAGCATTGTTAAGAGAAGCCAGTTTAGTTGGCATAACATTCCTTGATGAAGTAGAAAGACTCTCCGAGAACAGGAAATCTTGGCAAACAACTAGCGAGCCCTATGTGACGTTTAACGCAACGGGAAGGATTTAAGATAATCACAAAACACAAACTTAAAGGTTGACGAACCATAGTTGACTAAGACCCTTTCCCATCTCCCCGTTGGTACACCCAGTAACAAGCCTAGTCTGGCTAACGGGGCAGGGATCGCCTTGGTCTCTATGGCGGTGGTGACTGCTAAAGAAGTATTGCATACTCACTGCTTTCTAGCTGGGCTCAGGACCGAAAATTAAAAAAATTAGTCGCGGCAAACACTCTCAGTCCGACACATGGTGCTAGTTGGCTAAGTCGATAGTACGCTGTTCTCTCGTGGCTAGACGGCTGCTCGTCCTACCGGAGTCCGTGTTCGAATCCCAGGTAATCTCTTGTGATTTTTCTTTCTCTCACGTCTCACTAAAGTGCTTTGTCTACGATTTTTTTCGAGGTTTAATCCTACAATATTTGTTCTCTTACTTTATCAGTCCGACACAGTGATGTGCGTCAACATCTTTATAGAACTGGCTGCAAAGGGCACTGCTTCGCAGGACTAGTGAATAAGAATAAAATAACTTATCTCGTACTGCACATAATGCAGATCTTACTCTGTTATATTTATATATCCGGTAAGTAATGAGACTGTTTTTATAAAATTCGATTTGTTCAAGATATACTTACAAGTTGTAGATATACTTAAAATCGAAATAACAACCTTGAGCATTAGTACACCGTTGCCAGCAGTTCTGCCACGCGTCGTAGCTCGCCTGGAAGTCTTGAACAGGCATCTCCTTCAAAGCAGGTTGCACGTCATTTACAGTCCCAAAATGGTGCTTTCAAGTCTGATTTGACCTGGGAAAACAAAAAGAAGTCAACCGGGCCCAGGTCCGGCAGTAGGGAGGTTGGCACAACGTTGCCACGGTTTGTTTCGCCAGAAACTCTCCCACTAACAGTGACGCATGGCTCAGCGCATTGTTATGGTGAAGAACCCAGGTATTGGCGATCTCCGGGCGGACGCGCACGACTCTTTTCTTCAGCCGTTTAAGCACTTCCGCGTAAAATGCTGCGTTGACCATTTGTCCTTATGGACAACACCTTTAGAGTCCAAAAAGACAATGAACATTTATTTCATCTTCGATTTGCACATTCGAGCCTTCTTTGGTCGAGGAGACTCGGTAGTCTCCACTCAGAGCTCTGTCTTTTCGGATCGTGCTTAAAGATCCATGTTTCATCACCAGTTATCACTTTCTCCAAAAAATCATTTTCACTCCTTGCATGGTCCAAACGCTCACGAGAAATCGATACACGGTTTTTCTTCTGTTCGTCGCTCAAAACCTTAGGAACTAATTTGGCACAGATTTTCCGCATGTGCAGTTCTTTCGTGAAAATTTCAAGCACAACGGATTTTGGAAGTCCCACTTGATCTGCTATCAATCTAAGACTCAGTCGTCGGTCAGAGTCCAAAACCGTTTTCACCTTATCAGCATTGCCGGAAGTGTGAGACTTTAATGGGCGCCCTGTGCGTTGTTCATCCTCGACGCTCTCTCTTCCTTCGTTGATCGTCTCGTGCCACCGATACACTTGTGCTTTCGATAAAGCATCCTTCCCGTAGGCTTTCTCTATCATAGCAGGCGTCTAGGTCGTGGATTTTTCACCACAAAACTTTATCGACACTCCTCTGCATTCTGACCGTTACACGACGCTTAAACAGCTGTCCACTTCGCAAGCGATCCGCACACTGTAAAAGCTCAGAGTCAAATGACGAGATATTGACCCTTTATCTAATATCCCCCACTAACCTTCAGGCCCGGAGAATCCCCCCCCCCCCGCCATGCTACCTGACTGAATAAAATAAGTCTCATTACTTACCGCACACACCTTGTGTGTGTATATATATATATATACACATGTATATGCATACATGTATATAACCCTTGTTCCTTGTTTTATGCATACATGTATATAACCCTTGTTCCTTGTTTTATGCATACATGTATATAACCCTTGTTCCTTGTTTTATGCATACATGTATATAACCCTTGTTCCTTGTTTTATGCATACATGTATATAACCCTTGTTCCTTGTTTTATGCATACATGTATATAACCCTTGTTCCTTGTTTTCGTTTAACACTGTCCTTACTCTGTGCTGTACACAATGCAACCATTATTATTGTTTTATTATTATTTTAAATCAGACTTTGCTGAATGCTGCATATAATGCGTGATTTCACATAGAGCAAGCCTTACTTTCTGATAAACAATAACAAAGACGTTACTTCCTGCAATACACAATTCGATCATTATTTCCTTTTTATGCTCTGACAGAAATCTCCATTTGCTTGTCATTCTCGTACATATAACGCAAACCTTTGTTCACGTTATCGCATAGTGGAAACTTTACTGGATGCTATCATCACATGCAGAACTTTACTTTATACAGGACAAGGTAGAGCTGGCTTTAAAATCCCTTTTCTCACCATGCAAGTTTAAACGATTAATGTTCCCTGTCCTAAACTTTTTATTTTATTTATTTATTAAAAAAAAATTATTTCTCCTACAACACACCACTTTCAATTGTTGTATGTTATAGAAAGGGGTACCCAACTGGTAGCCCTCGTGGTGCATCAAGAGGATGTCTTTTGTGGTTGCGCCCCGTGAGGTCATTATGAGAATGTAATTTGATTGATGAAAATTAGCAATAACGTGTAAATAATAGAAAAAAAAATGAAACAAAATATGTAAACTATTTTAAAAACTCCTGAAAAGCTAATTAATAACATTCAGTTCACCTTTATTTCACACGGGTTTTTCTCATTTTTTATTTAAGTATGCAAAATGTTTTGATCTAGACGCCGCCCGCCACTCGATTTCTGCATGCACCTGTGGCCCTTGAGGTCACTGAAGTTTTGACACCATAGTTAAATAGCACCAAACAGATAAACAGATACCAAGGCTTGTATTGTTACATCTGCATTTTCGTTTGCACCTCGTTTATTAACTTCATCCACAAAACGTATGGCATTGGTGAATGAACGACTGCCATTTTTTCCCAAACTATGTTCACTGAACAGGTAATAATTAACGTTTATTTCACTGGTCAATGGGAAATGCTTATATATATATATATATATGATTAGATACATTATACAACTGTAAAGAGGAATGTTAATCAAAATTCCCTGAAAGAGTAAAGACAGAAAATAGGCAACCTAACTGTCATTTTAAAACATAGATAGATAGATCGGTAGGTAGGTAGGTAGATAGATAGATAGACAGACAGACAGACAGACAGACAGACAGACAGATAGATAGATAGATAGACAGACAGACAGACAGACAGACAGACAGACAGCTAGATAGATAGATAGATAGATAGATAGATAGATAGATAGATAGATAGATAGATAGATAGATAGATAGATAGATAGATAGATAGATAGATAGATAGATAGATAGATAGATAGATAGATAGATAGATAGATAGATAGATAGATAGATAGATAGATAGATATGCGAGGGAGGCTTGGTTTTGGTTTCCCGAAAGCGGCCGGTTCGGAAGATCAAGATCGAGCGTCTCCTCGGGTGTCCAGTCGGAGGCTGCCCGGAGTATGTTTTGGTCGTGTGATACTGTTGTGATGTGTAGGGAAATGTGTAGCTAGTACGGTTAGTTGTACCGAGGCATGCGGCAGGGAAACAAAGCCGAGCATGTGATCGTGGAATATTTGAATGTGAATATTGAAGTTTCTGATAATTGTGCTGTGGGATAAATGAATGTTCTGCTACGAACCCTAAACGTTGCCCGAGCCGCCTTACGTCGCGGAGTTCTTGTATGTAAGTTATTGTATGTCAGATGTTGGTTATTTGTAAATGTGGACGTGAAACGTGTTCGCTGTTAAGTGTAAGAAATGCATTTTTCTAGTACTGACGAGAATTGTGTGAACATTATTACCATCATCATTGATTTTTATTACCATTCCATAATTTATTGCATTATTTCATTGAATTCATAGACACTGTTATATTGTTTACTATATGTTTGTTGTGCGTATTTAATGTTGTTTCCTATTTATATATTTTTTTAAAAAAATTGTTCTTGAAACTAACTTCGTGTAAAAAGTATTCGTTCGTTTGTTGTTGTGTGGTAAACTTTAAAACCCCGGAGCGAGGTTACTGTGGCAACCACGAAATGAATTACTGTGGCAAATTTGAAAACTACGAAGTGAGGTTACTGTGATAAACTTGAAAACTACGAAGTGAGGTTACTGTGATAAACTTGAAAACTACGAAGTGAGGTTACTGTGATAAACTTGAAAACCACGAAGTGAGGTTACTGTGATAAACTTGAAAACCACGAAGTGAGGTTACTGTGATAAACTTGAAAACCACGAAGTGAGGTTACTGTGATAAACTTGAAAACTACGAAGTGAGGTTACTGTGATAAACTTGAAAACTACGAAGTGAGGTTACTATGACAAGCTTGAAAACCACGAAGTGAGGTTACTATGACAAGCTTGAAAACTACGAAGTGAGGTTACTATGACAAACTTGAAAACTACGAAGTGAGGTTACTATGACAAGCTTGAAAACTACGAAGTGAGGTTACTATGACAAACTTGAAAACTACGAAGTGAGGTTACTATGACAAGCTTGAAAACTACGAAGTGAGGTTACTATGACAAGCTTGAAAACAACAAAGTGAGGTTACTATGACAAAGTTGAAAACTCCGAAGTGAGGTTACTATGACAAACTTGAAAACTACGAAGTGAGGTTACTATGACAAACTTGAAAACTACGAAGTGAGGTTACTATGACAAACTTGAAAACTACGAAGTGAGGTTACTATGACAAACTTGAAAACTACGAAGTGAGGTTACTATGACAAGCTTGAAAACTACGAAGTGAGGTTACTATGACAAACTTGAAAACTACGAAGTGAGGTTACTATGACAAGCTTGAAAACTACGAAGTGAGGTTACTGTGACAAGCTTGAAAACTACGAAGTGAGGTTACTATGACAAGCTTGAAAACTACGAAGTGAGGTTACTATGACAAGCTTGAAAACTACGAAGTGAGGTTACTGTGACAAGCTTGAAAACTACGAAGTGAGGTTACTATGACAAGCTTGAAAACTACGAAGTGAGGTTACTGTGACAAGCTTGAAAACTACGAAGTGAGGTTACTATGACAAGCTTGAAAACTACGAAGTGAGGTTACTGTGACAAACTTGAAAACTACGAAGTGAGGTTACTATGACAAGCTTGAAAACTACGAAGTGAGGTTACTATGACAAGCTTGAAAACTACGAAGTGAGGTTACTGTGACAAACTTGAAAACTACGAAGTGAGGTTACTATGACAAACTTGAAAACTACGAAGTGAGGTTACTATGACAAGCTTGAAAACCACGAAGTGAGGTTACTGTGATAGATAGATAGATAGATAGATAGATAGATAGATAGATAGATAGATAGATAGATAGATAGATAGATAGATAGATAGATAGATAGATAGATAGATAGATAGATAGATAGATAGATAGATAGATAGATAGATAGATAGATAGATAGATAGATAGATAGATAGATAGATAGATAGATAGATAGATAGATAGATAGATAGATAGATAGATAGATAGATAGATAGATAGATAGATAGATAGATAGATAGATAGATAGATAGATAGATAGATAGATAGATAGATAGATAGATAGATAGATAGATAGATAGATAGATAGATAGATAGATAGATAGATAGATAGATAGATAGATAGATAGATAGATAGATAGATAGATAGATAGATAGATAGATAGATAGATAGATAGATAGATAGATAGATAGATAGATAGATAGATAGATAGATAGATAGATAGATAGATAGATAGATAGATAGATAGATAGATAGATAGATAGATAGATAGATAGATAGATAGATAGATAGATAGATAGATAGATAGATAGATAGATAGATAGATAGATAGATAGATAGATAGATAGATAGATAGATAGATAGATAGATAGATAGATAGATAGATAGATAGATAGATAGATAGATAGATAGATAGATAGATAGATAGATAGATAGATAGATAGATAGATAGATAGATAGATAGATAGATAGATAGATAGATAGATAGATAGATAGATAGATAGATAGATAGATAGATAGATAGATAGATAGATAGATAGATAGATAGATAGATAGATAGATAGATAGATAGATAGATAGATAGATAGATAGATAGATAGATAGATAGATAGATAGATAGATAGATAGATAGATAGATAGATAGATAGATAGATAGATAGATAGATAGATAGATAGATAGATAGATAGATAGATAGATAGATAGATAGATAGATAGATAGATAGATAGATAGATAGATAGATAGATAGATAGATAGATAGATAGATAGATAGATAGATAGATAGATAGATAGATAGATAGATAGATAGATAGATAGATAGATAGATAGATAGATAGATAGATAGATAGATAGATAGATAGATAGATAGATAGATAGATAGATAGATAGATAGATAGATAGATAGATAGATAGATAGATAGATAGATAGATAGATAGATAGATAGATAGATAGATAGATAGATAGATAGATAGATAGATAGATAGATAGATAGATAGATAGATAGATAGATAGATAGATAGATAGATAGATAGATAGATAGATAGATAGATAGATAGATAGATAGATAGATAGATAGATAGATAGATAGATAGATAGATAGATAGATAGATAGATAGATAGATAGATAGATAGATAGATAGATAGATAGATAGATAGATAGATAGATAGATAGATAGATAGATAGATAGATAGATAGATAGATAGATATGCGAGGGAGGCTTGGTTTTGGTTTCCCGAAAGCGGCCGGTTCGGAAGATCAAGATCGAGCGTCTCCTCGGGTGTCCAGTCGGAGGCTGCCCGGAGTATGTTTTGGTCGTGTGATACTGTTGTGATGTGTAGGGAAATGTGTAGCTAGTACGGTTAGTTGTACCGAGGCATGCGGCAGGGAAACAAAGCCGAGCATGTGATCGTGGAATATTTGAATGTGAATATTGAAGTTTCTGATAATTGTGCTGTGGGATAAATGAATGTTCTGCTACGAACCCTAAACGTTGCCCGAGCCGCCTTACGTCGCGGAGTTCTTGTATGTAAGTTATTGTATGTCAGATGTTGGTTATTTGTAAATGTGGACGTGAAACGTGTTCGCTGTTAAGTGTAAGAAATGCATTTTTCTAGTACTGACGAGAATTGTGTGAACATTATTACCATCATCATTGATTTTTATTACCATTCCATAATTTATTGCATTATTTCATTGAATTCATAGACACTGTTATATTGTTTACTATATGTTTGTTGTGCGTATTTAATGTTGTTTCCTATTTATATATTTTTTAAAAAAATTGTTCTTGAAACTAACTTCGTGTAAAAAGTATTCGTTCGTTTGTTGTTGTGTGGTAAACTTTAAAACCCCGGAGCGAGGTTACTGTGGCAACCACGAAATGAATTACTGTGGCAAATTTGAAAACTACGAAGTGAGGTTACTGTGATAAACTTGAAAACTACGAAGTGAGGTTACTGTGATAACTTGAAAACTACGAAGTGAGGTTACTGTGATAAACTTGAAAACCACGAAGTGAGGTTACTGTGATAAACTTGAAAACCACGAAGTGAGGTTACTATGACAAGCTTGAAAACCACGAAGTGAGGTTACTGTGATAAACTTGAAAACCACGAAGTGAGGTTACTATGACAAGCTTGAAAACTACGAAATTCTTCTACTGTGAAAAGCTTGAAACCCCAGAGTGGGTCCAAAATGCAAGCTATTCAATAGACTCGACCATCGTCAGTACGACTGTAAGCCCTGGCCCTTTAGTCAGGCTGAGCATGTTGTTGAGGAGCAGGAAGGGAGAGGGTCTTAGCCAGCTGACCCTCACAGCCGTGTCGCCATACCCTGTAATTATCTTTGCTGGCAGTTGAACCTGATAATACCGTTAATGCCGTGAAAATGACAAATTTTAAAACCAAAATTCTGCATTCCAGGGTGAAGGTAATTAACGAACAAAGGAAATCGCATAAAGTAAAGCTTCAGAGAGTTTATTCTTTCAATTGTGAAACAGAATAACTAGACACTTCTTAGAGAAAGGTGATTTTAAAAAAAAAAAAGAAAAAAATAGGAAAATAATGAACAAATATGGAAATATGTAAGAGTTTTAAACACATTATTGTATGTGTCTTTTGCACTCGACTGGCAGATGAGGGATCGATATTGGTTTTATTTTTCCAATGAAATCGGATTTGGCTGATATTTTCAAACAGCAGAGATAAGGGCTGTTCTACTCTGAGAATTGCATGCAGCCTTTAGCCGGGCCTTGGAGGTATCGATCTAGTCCGCTTCTGGAGACCCCCCCCCCTACAAAAAAATGTGCTTTATTCCTTTATATCCCTGTAGCTAAAGTTACACACGTTACTGCAGCTAGTGCTACACATGTTACTGTGCAGCTAAAGTTACACACGTTACTGTGTAGCTAGAGTTACACACATTACTGTGCAGATAGAGTTACACGTTACTTCAGCTAAAGCTGCACGTTACTACAGTTAGTTACTATTTACTGTAGCTACGTTACACTTTACCACATAGCTGTAAATTAGTTATCTATCATGTTTTTTTTTCTTAATAAGGGAACAATCGTTCTCAGTCCAATCTAAGTTTCGAGGGCTTTGACTGTCTGCGGAAGATCTGTCGTTATTACTTTTATGTGTCATTAAGAGTTATTTTTAAAAATCATCATAATCATCATCATCATCATCTCTCCATCTCCTCTTGTAAATAGCCTGTTGTCAGCGGCCGTGACATTGGACTGTGAACACTATTTAGTATACAAGTTGTTGCAAAGATATTTTCCAGTTAGTTCGGGATTTGTCTCGGTGGGCGAGCCATCGTGTGGTTTTGTTGATGTGGTTGGTTCTTGTTACTGAAGTATATACAGTGTTACTGTGCCCTGCATTGATTACGTTGTAAGTGTATGTGATATGTGGTTGTTGGCTATGACCCATTGAGCACTCCGGACTCATTTAGGTTGGTTGTGCATGTGTTTGGTTGGTAGAGATGATTTCGCAAGGAGGATAGTGCATGTTTTGGGTGCACCCATAGGTATGTATGGCACGGCTGTAGTATGAGTTGGGATGGTGTTAATATATATATACAGATGATATGGGCTGCCACACAATAATGCTTTTGGTCTATGCTGACAACATGGTTTGATTTACTGATGTAAGAGAACTTGAACAGTGTCATGAGTTTGATGTCGTTGCCATGCACATATAGTATACATGCAATGTTGAGTTTTGATATGATGCTATTACAGCTGTCGGAAGGACAGCTTTCTATGTTCTAGTGTTCATGATAAATGTTGTTATGAGGGCCTGACTCTTTTGACAATGTGGGTGATTTTAATATTCAATGCATTGTATGCACGTGCCTATAGACATATTAATTGTATGATTTCGGAAGTTTCTTACGAGTGAAGATTACTGTCCTGCATATTTATGTTAATTGATGTGTTGCTATGTCGTTGCTATCTGCGTTTTATTGCTCTGTGGTCCTTATATGCGGAATGTGGTCTGAATCGTTATTGGTATTGTATGCGCTCATGACGAGTGTCTTGATGTTGTAGTAATATACTTATTTTGTTAGGGGTTTTTTTTTACACATTGAGATTTTGTTTTGTATTTGATGTGCAAGCTTGAAAACCACGAAGTGAGGTTACTATGACAAGCTTGAAAACCACGAAGTGAGGTTACTATGACAAGCTTGAAAACTACGAAGTGAGGTTACTATGACAAGCTTGAAAACTACGAAGTGAGGTTACTATGACAAGCTTGAAAACTACGAAGTGAGGTTACTATGATAAGCTTGAAAACTACGAAGTGAGGTTACTATGACAAGCTTGAAAACTACGAAGTGAGGTTACTATGACAAGCTTGAAAACTACGAAGTGAGGTTACTATGACAAGCTTGAAAACCACGAAGTGAGGTTACTATGACAAGCTTGAAAACTACGAAGTGAGGTTACTATGACAAGCTTGAAAACTACGAAGTGAGGTTACTATGACAAGCTTGAAAACTACGAAGTGAGGTTACTATGACAAGCTTGAAAACTACGAAGTGAGGTTACTATGACAAGCTTGAAAACCACGAAGTGAGGTTACTATGACAAGCTTGAAAACTACGAAGTGAGGTTACTATGACAAGCTTGAAAACCACGAAGTGAGGTTACTATGACAAGCTTGAAAACTACGAAGTGAGGTTACTATGACAAGCTTGAAAACCACGAAGTGAGGTTACTATGACAAGCTTGAAAACTACGAAGTGAGGTTACTATGACAAGCTTGAAAACCACGAAGTGAGGTTACTATGACAAGCTTGAAAACCACGAAGTGAGGTTACTGTGATAAACTTGAAAACCACGAAGTGAGGTTACTATGACAAGCTTGAAAACTACGAAATTCTTCTACTGTGAAAAGCTTGAAACCCCAGAGTGGGTCCAAAATGCAAGCTATTCAATAGACTCGACCATCGTCAGTACGACTGTAAGCCCTGGCCCTTTAGTCAGGCTGAGCATGTTGTTGAGGAGCAGGAAGGGAGAGGGTCTTAGCCAGCTGACCCTCACAGCCGTGTCGCCATACCCTGTAATTATCTTTGCTGGCAGTTGAACCTGATAATACCGTTAATGCCGTGAAAATGACAAATTTTAAAACCAAAATTCTGCATTCCAGGGTGAAGGTAATTAACGAACAAAGGAAATCGCATAAAGTAAAGCTTCAGAGAGTTTATTCTTTCAATTGTGAAACAGAATAACTAGACACTTCTTAGAGAAAGGTGATTTTAAAAAAAAAAAAGAAAAAAATAGGAAAATAATGAACAAATATGGAAATATGTAAGAGTTTTAAACACATTATTGTATGTGTCTTTTGCACTCGACTGGCAGATGAGGGATCGATAGAAAAAAATAGGAAAATAATGAACAAATATGGAAATATGTAAGAGTTTTAAACACATTATTGTATGTGTCTTTTGCACTCGACTGGCAGATGAGGGATCGATATTGGTTTTATTTTTCCAATGAAATCGGATTTGGCTGATATTTTCAAACAGCAGAGATAAGGGCTGTTCTACTCTGAGAATTGCATGCAGCCTTTAGCCGGGCCTTGGAGGTATCGATCTAGTCCGCTTCTGGAGACCCCCCCCCCTACAAAAAAATGTGCTTTATTCCTTTATATCCCTGTAGCTAAAGTTACACACGTTACTGCAGCTAGTGCTACACATGTTACTGTGCAGCTAAAGTTACACACGTTACTGTGTAGCTAGAGTTACACACATTACTGTGCAGATAGAGTTACACGTTACTTCAGCTAAAGCTGCACGTTACTACAGTTAGTTACTATTTACTGTAGCTACGTTACACTTTACCACATAGCTGTAAATTAGTTATCTATCATGTTTTTTTTTTCTTAATAAGGGAACAATCGTTCTCAGTCCAATCTAAGTTTCGAGGGCTTTGACTGTCTGCGGAAGATCTGTCGTTATTACTTTTATGTGTCATTAAGAGTTATTTTTAAAAATCATCATAATCATCATCATCATCATCATCTCTCCATCTCCTCTTGTAAATAGCCTGTTGTCAGCGGCCGTGACATTGGACTGTGAACACTATTTAGTATACAAGTTGTTGCAAAGATATTTTCCAGTTAGTTCGGGATTTGTCTCGGTGGGCGAGCCATCGTGTGGTTTTGTTGATGTGGTTGGTTCTTGTTACTGAAGTATATACAGTGTTACTGTGCCCTGCATTGATTACGTTGTAAGTGTATGTGATATGTGGTTGTTGGCTATGACCCCATTGAGCACTCCGGACTCATTTAGGTTGGTTGTGCATGTGTTTGGTTGGTAGAGATGATTTCGCAAGGAGGATAGTGCATGTTTTGGGTGCACCCATAGGTATGTATGGCACGGCTGTAGTATGAGTTGGGATGGTGTTAATATATATTATATACAGATGATATGGGCTGCCACACAATAATGCTTTTGGTCTATGCTGACAACATGGTTTGATTTACTGATGTAAGAGAACTTGAACAGTGTCATGAGTTTTGATGTCGTTGCCATGCACATATAGTATACATGCAATGTTGAGTTTTGATATGATGCTTATTACAGCTGTCGGAAGGACAGCTTTCTATGTTCTAGTGTTCATGATAAATGTTGTTATGAGGGCCTGACTCTTTTGACAATGTGGGTGATTTTAATATTCAATGCATTGTATGCACGTGCCTATAGACATATTAATTGTATTGATTTCGGAAGTTTCTTACGAGTGAAGATTACTGTCCTGCATATTTATGTTAATTGATGTGTTGCTATGTCGTTGCTATCTGCGTTTTATTTGCTCTGTGGTCCTTATATGCGGAATGTGGTCTGAATCGTTATTGGTATTGTATGCGCTCATGACGAGTGTCTTGATGTTGTAGTAATATACTTATTTTGTTAGGGGTTTTTTTTTTACACATTGAGATTTTTGTTTTGTATTTGATGTGAGAAATGATGAGAAAGAAGAGTAGACGTGATATCTACAGGTTGAGCTGTTGGCTAACAAGGATCCAGGAACAGGGGTGGTTGTTGTCAGATATTCTTTAAAAAAATTAGGGTTGGGGGGGGGGGGTCACAGTACGTCCGTACCATTGGAAGAATTTAATTACTTAATTACTACTCTCATAAGTCCCTCACTCCCCTCTCACTCTCATCACTCCCTTCACTCTCTCACTCACTCTCCTCACTTCCCTCACTCTCCTCACTCCCCTCACTCTCTCACTCACTCTCCTCACTTCCCTCACTCCTCTCTCACTCTCCTCACTCCCCTCACTCTCTCACTCACTCTCCTCACTTCCCTCACTCCCCTCACTCTCTTCATTCCCCTCACTCCCCTCACTCTTCTCACTCCCCTCACTCTTCTCACTCCCCTCACTCTCTTCCTTACACTCCTCCCCCTCTTCCCGGAACTGTGAATTTAAAGGATAAACTTGAAGCTGGTTAGGGAAGTGGGTTGCAATGGCTTGCTCTAAATCCTGAAATCCAGCTTCTCTGCAAACTCCACTATCATAAAGGCCCTTGTAGAGCCTTACTCAGTTGACCAAGCTTAAAGAGCCCATCTACTTCAAGCAGTTCAAAATTTCGAACATAACTAACCTGGATACAGTCAGACCTCTGGAGTCATGACCAAGGAAAACTTTTCCAATCTGTTAAAATTCTTCCCATTATTCTAAGCTTACGTCTTTGCACTTTGGCCATTTTTTTCCCTAATCAACGCAATAGAAGGCAAAGGCGCTGTTCTATTTGGCGAATCAGCGATCCATAACTGACATGCTAGCCTCAAGACTGGTGAACCACAGTTGACCAAGACCCTGTCTCATTTTCTGCTGTTATCCAAGAAGAAGAAGAAGGAGCAGAAGATCAACGTAATAAACTGCCATTTAGTTTCACCCTGATAGAAAAAGACAAAGAATACACACAAGAGCTTGGAACGATCTTCTCTCCCATGTCTTAGCACTTTATACAGCATAAGGCAAAACATGAATAATTGATTGAGAGGAATAATGAAAATTCCTCTCAATCAAAATGGAAAAATACACATAGAAGGGACAGATATTGAAGAAGTCAATCAATTTGCATACCTTGGCAGCTACATAGACCAGGATGGTGACACTAGAAAGGAAGTTAGGATCAGAATTGCAAAAGCAGCATCAATCTTCAAGAATATTGAGAACATATGGAATTCAAAAGTTATAAGCACAAAAACCAAGTTAAGACTATTCAATTCAAATGTAACATCCACCCTCATTTATGCATGCGAAAGCTGGAAAACAACTAAACAAATAGAAAAGAAATAAAACAGATGACTGAACAACAACCAGTCTCATGGGTGACCAGGAAAAGGAGATGGACATATGTTGGTCACTTGATGAGAAGAAATGATCAGAGAATCCCAAAACACGCTATCAAGTGGAACACAACAGGCCAAAGAAAAAGAGACAGACCTCGTGAAACTCTGAAGAGGACATTATTAAGAGAGGCCAAATTAACAGGCATAAAATCCTTTGATGCGGTTGAAAGACTCGCCGAAGACAGGAAAAATTGGAGAACTACTTTGCGAGCCCTATGTGACGTTTAACGGCACGGGAAGGATATATAAGATATAAGAGAAGGCAAAACATGAAGCTCACAGAACTGTACAGAATCGCCCATGTCAGTTCGTTTCGGCTCTTTGATACATCTTCCTTATGTATGGTATGTCAGTTTAGCTCTAGGTTGCCTGTTTTGTTCTAAGTTATTTCTCTTTCGTTTCTCTGCCATGTGATATGGCTTTCATTCCCTCTCAGCACATATCTTTCTCTTTCTTTTTCCATTCACACACACAAAATAATCACAAATATTTGGCCATCAGGTTCTAAAAACTTCTCTTTCAGGGTTATAATAGGCTTCTACAACACCAGAGACAAAAGCTTCCTATAACCAACGCCAAAGGCAGGTTTTCCATTACAACATGAATAGCAGGTTTCTATAACAACACCAACAGCAGGTTTCCACAACAACGCCAACAGCAGGTTTCCACAACAACACCAACAGCAGATTTCCATAACAACACCAACAGCAGGTTTCCATAACAACACCAACAGCAGGTTTCCATAACAACACCAACAGCAGATTTCCACAATAACGCCAACAGCAGGTTTCCACAACAACACCAACAGCAGGTTTCCACAACAACACCAACAGCAGGTTTCCACAACAACGCCAACAGCAGGTTTCCACAACAACGCCAACAGCAGGTTTCCACAACAACGCCAACAGCAGGTTTCCACAACAACACCAACAGCAGGTTTCCACATCAACACCAACAGCAGGTTTCCATAACAACACCAACAGCATGTTTCCACAACAACACCAACAGCAGGTTTCCATAATAGCCCCAATAGCAGGCAGTTTACATAACAAGCCAGTAAAAGGTTTCCGTAACAGCACCAATAACAGAAGAGTTCTTTACAAAAACCACCATTCTTTCCTAAGTAATTTCTCATGACCAAATGATTATGATCACATTAAAAACGATGATGATGACGATGATGATGATGATGGTGACTCACCGGATTTAGTGTCCACGTATGGAAAAATGTGCAATCCGATAATTACTGCTGTCGTCAGCACTGCTACAAGCAGTAAAAATTTCCTTTTAAGTAAAATCCTGATCATGTTTTTGGGCGGGTCACAGTTTCCGTTGAAGTCTGCAGAAGATCTAATTCGTTGAAGTGTTCTTGTGGTCCTATATTGTGACACATGGGGACTAAATATAGCGGACAATATCCATATCCTGAACTATGATAAACTGTTTTCCCCACTTTCCACTTTTATATAACTAAAGATAAGTAAAAAAAAAACCACTTAAATGTCACATTTTTGAAAATATAAACTAATATGCATGATTTCTGCAGCTAACACCACAGCTAAGAAACATTTTGTGTCACATATAAAAGAATACACTATTTTTGTTATTATCAGAAATATTGTATTTATAAAAGCGTATATTAACTGTGCAGATGTTGCAGAGAAACATTACTTGCTTATTATGAGTCACCAGCTTGGCAATCTTCGCGATACTGGCTGAAAATGAATATTTTTAGCGACAAAACTAAGGTTCACAGAGAAACATAAATGAATATCTAGTTATAGAATCAGACTGTTCACAAAGCAAAGGTTTTAGCGACACAAACCTAAGGTTCGCAGCGAAACATAAGTGAGTATCTAAGCATAGGAAACCAGATTGATTGTTCACAAAACAAACGCTAGTACATTTTCATCAATTTAGAACATTAAAAAGAACATCACAGTAAATAGAAACACTTAATACATTTTATTTTTAAAGTCGATCACTCAGCAGATTAATGTTGTTTTAATTCCTCGAAACTGTAAACACGATGTTCTTTGTCGTCGATGCGGAGAAGAAAACTAATATATTTCGTAAACCGTTTTCCTGATAAGAATAAAGTCACAACAATATTTCAGTCATTTAACTCTTCACATTGCCTGCTCTTGGCTATCTGATAAGCAGATTTAATTTAACGAACAGGATTTCGTGAGAGAAAAAATTCTCCCAAGACAAAACAAGCAAGGGACTTTTGTTTCATTGTGTTTTTAATTAAATTTGAGGATCATATTATGGTAAAGTCACAACTTTGAAGAATTACACGGACACATGGGTTCAACAGGTAATCCATCCATCCATCCATCCATCCATCCATCCGTCCGTCCGTCCGTCCGTCCGCCCGCCCGTCCGTCCGTCCATCCGTCCATCCATCCATCCATCCATCCATCCATCCATCCGTCCGTCCGTCCGTCCGTCCGTCCGTCCGTCCGTCCATCCATCCATCCATCCATCCATCCATCCGCCGTCCGGATTTCTTTCCAAGAAATGTTTAACGTGTTCAAACATCAGACATTCAGTCCGTCTACCCATTAATAAAAATGAAAAATCTTAACAGTCCGACAGTTACATTTTCTGAACACGTTAAAGAGGGTCCGCATCTTAGAGAGAAATCCGAACGAAGGGATCAGAAAGACGACAACTGTTTGATGTATGGGCAACTTTAATACACGGAGAACATCAGGACATTTTCAGGAAACCAGCTGAAGAGAAAGCGCCAGTTGGAAAATCATGTCAGTTAATCTTCACAGCTGACCTTCACAGCTGAGACGTCAGGGTATAATTATACGAGCATATTTAAGTACAGGTAGTCCTCGAGTTACGAGCGAGTTTCGTTTTTAAGTCTGTTTGTAAGTCGAATTTGTACGTGAGTCGGAAATAGTTAGATACTGTTCCGATTTAGTATATGGTATATAGTATAAAGTGCATTAAAAACATTTTTTTTTAAACCAACGAACCTCTGGGGACGACCAATGTCTTGATGCACTCCGCATAGAGCGCCTGCTTGTTATTACGAATCATTCTATGTGACTTCATTTTTTAAATGTAATAGGCTTTACGGGAGGGTCACTCGTAACTACGGGTTGTATTTAAGTCGGGCGTTCGTAACTCGGGGATTGGCTGTAGTTTAGTTTAAAACATGCACTCCGGGGGAAGCATACAATAAACTTAAACAGAAAGTGATGTGCTCTGATAACAGATAAAAAGGAGGCGACTGCAGTAAAACTGGTTTAAATAATAAAGGTTAAATAGAGGTGTATGGTGTAGTTTTACAAAGTGGCAGAGGGAGTGAGTAAAGTGAGGAAAAATGAATAGAAAGTATGGGAATGTATAAATGAAAAACATCCAACATCCGATATTTCGGCGGGAGCCTTTTTCGAGGATTACATGCACAAACCAGACAAAAAAAAAAAACAAAACGAAGAAGTTATTTTAATATGGCCTCCTCCAGAAGCAGGAAACAGAGAAATGCGTGTCCACTAGAAGATGCATAGAGACCACGCGGGGCCACACAAAGGATAAGCCGATAGAGCCAATCATAAAGAAGAGGTGGAGAGAGGGGAAGAGAGAGAGAGAGAGAGAGGAGGAAAACAGGTGGTTTGGTTGAAGGGGGGAAGGGCAACAGAAACATGATAGTTGCTAGAGGATGAGGTGTCGGGGGGGGGGGGGAGCAGAGAGATAATGAATGAAGAACATAAACACCTGCAGGGAGGAAATGTGAAACTAGTCAATAGGACAAGACCCTATAAACACCAATATGTTGCCAGAGAAGGAAAGAGGGTGGCGATAGGGAGGGGTAGCTAGGAGAAAGAAAGTAGAGTTTTAAAAAAAGGGGAGGGGGTTGGAAAAGTAAAGAAGTTACAGAAAGCTGAAGACATTGTTAATTCCAGCTGGGTGGAGACAGCCAGCATGGAAAATGAGGCGCTGTTCTAGGACCCTCCGAGATCGTACATCAGCAGAACAAGAGCGGATCGCACTAACTGTCCTGTTTTCCCCAATGGTTGCTAAGGTAAAAATGTTTAGCCACAGGTGTCCAGGCCCTCTTAGAAATATCATTAAGATTTTGGCGAAAACGATCTCCTAAGCGTAAACCGGTTTCCCCATGTACTTCATACCACAACGTTTGCACATAATAGCATAAATAACATTGCGTGAAGTGCAGGTGAAACCTGCTCTGATGACTATCTATTATGACCAATGGATTTGATGAGGACTGTATCACAGTATGCGCCTCATTCTTCTCGCTTCCTCGGCTCCTTTAGACAAAGTCTGAATTCACTCTGTGTTGTGCCTGTCCTTAGCTTCTAAACTTTTTCTAGCAGTATGTACGGAATTTCCCGTCTCCTTGTCACTTTAGAGATAGCGAGAGAGAGAGAGAGAGAGAGAGAGAGAGAGAGGTGGTTGGAGGAATGTTGCAACCAATGATAAAGTAAAACCACTCATTAAAACATTGCTAACACCCGTCTACGTTGTATCAGGTCACCAAACAATGTGTATGACAGCTACAGTATTACGTTTTTTTTTTCACTGCGAAACCAAACAGGAACTTACTGTACTGAGAAAACAAAGCTCACTGGGATCTGATATGAAATAATTCGATATCACGCAAGCTTGTTTGTTGTACGATCTTATTCCTCGTATACAAGCCGCCATACGAGAGATTCTTTGCTATTCTCCTTAGTGATTGACGAGAAAGGGTTTCTTCTGTCCAGGTGCGTAGATCTTTCAACGATATGTAAAGCAGGATTTCTCAGTATGAAGCAGAAGATCCCTACTCCATTCTGATGCCGATTTCTGTCAGGAAACATTTGGAGAGGCAGCAGCAAGATTTTGACCCTCTGTTATTCTCATATCCTGGTCCTAGTGTGGACATGTCTTTTGACTGAATGCTGAAATCCAGGTGAACGACTCTGAGTAATATTTAGTGACTGAATATCTGATGTCTTAATGAAGGTGTGAACTACTGAAGCTCTTTCTTTCATTCATTCATTCTTCTTCTTCTGCCTCCGCCCTCAAAAGGGCGTCAGTTGCGTCGTGGTCACAGTTTGCACTTTGTGACACAGCCATCTCCGGCTTGGCTTACATTTGCCATTCGAACCCATTTCACTCTGCCAGACTGGGGTACAATAGGATCCCTGGTTAGCTTTGGTTCGCTAACTCTGAAGGAATCAATCATTTATGGGTAGCTGATCACTATCTCATTCTGGCTAAGTAATGCATTAGCGCCTCCCCCCCCCCCCCCCCCCCCAAGACCCAGCCCAGTTAATGAATCCTAAGTTGTTTTTTTTTAAAATCAGAATCTCACCATCATCATGTGACGTGTCTCAGCCATGCCTCTCCACAGATCTCGGTCATTGACATTTTCCATCAGCACAGTCGATGACTTCATATTGTGCCATCGCTTTAGAATGTCCACGATATATTTTTTCTCCTGACTTCCCCTGCCTCTCTTCCATTTTTCTTTCCTGCTGTTCCTGTTTTCAATTGCCAAATATAATGTAATATAACACATATCGGGCATTTTCTCTTCTAGAACTTTCTCAGCGCTTTTAATATCTACGACGTCGGTAAATTCCTTACAAAATTACTATAAACAGTTATAAAATATAACCACATATTATGTCACTTTGCATCCACACTGCTATATTATTTTTTCACGTATATGAAAAAGCACGTAAGAAAGAACCGGTTGTTTCTTGGAACACAACGGAACAAACAACACATTTCTAAGAAACACAGAGCCTCACTTCAAGGAAAAAAAACTGGAAACATCCAGAGTCAAGAATCAGAGAACTGAACAGGCGTAGACAGTTAAGCCAACTCTTCGCCTGCCTCGGCGCGTTAGTGAGCAGGCCGGGAGCCGTGTCGCCACCTAGCTTGGTCCGTGCGTGATGTCCCTGGCTCGGTCAGATACCCGAGCAAGCTCCGACTATGAAAGGGGGTGTGGCTTGGTGGCCATTGAGGATAAATACCACGGAAATTGCGCAATGTTCACATTGTGTGTGTGAGAGAGAGAGAGTGAAAAAAGGGGGTGGGGGTCAGGTAGAGAGAGAGAGAGAGAGAGAGAGAGAGAGAGAGAGAGAGAGAGAGAGAGGGACAAATCAATAATAGAACGGAGTTCCTATTTTTTTAAAATTATGCTTCTCAACCTTTGTTATCAGGGACTGAACATTGATTCAAGACAAATAACTCTAACAAGAGATACCGATTTTTAATAATTCTGTACTGAAGGAGCTTAACAGGGCTAGGAAAAGAGGGGTGGGTGGGTGGAGGGAGGAGATAGAGCAGGAGAAAGAGGGTGAAAGATTAGTGTCATGCTGACATTTTAATCATGAAGAATGTATGAGAAGAGCTGGAGAGACAAACATTTTTGTCCAAAAAAAAAGAGAAATAAGAGAGAGAGAGAGAGAGACACAATGTACTTTCTTAGGACATGCAATGAGAAGAGGGGGCATTGAAGATAGTATAATAACAGGAAAAACAGAGGGAGAAAGATCCAGAGGAAGACCAAGAGAAATGATACTGAACAGTCTGACGGGATGGTGTGAGAGGAGATCACCAACTGAGCTGATGGCCTGCATGAAGGATCGTGTACTCTGGAGAAGCATAATAGCCAACGGCAGTCGGCACGACACATGATGATGATGATATTTAATCAGACATGAAAAATAATTAAGGGAGGAAGAAATGGACACATACTTAACGAGAGGGGATTGAGAGAGAGAGAGAGAGTTTGGAGAGAAGGAAAGAAAGAGAGAGGCACGGTCAAAGAGAAGATTGGACTGAGAAAAATGGAAAGTTGAAGCAATTAAAAACAGGAAAATGTGTGTGTGTGATAGACAGAGAGAGAGAGAGAGAGAGAGAGAAAGAGAGATAGAGAAGCATTCTTGTTACTGCCAGTGCGATATTATTCGCAGCCGATGCAGTGAAGATGTTGAAGCATAAGCAACGTGTAGAACGCGGGAGTGAAGTACAGAGGACTGCATGCCTGTGGCTAGGTTAAAAAGGTAAAAGGTTCAGTCTGTCTCTGCAGGCTCCCACTGTCATAGGGGCCATAGCGATCCCAGCGCCCTTTGGGCGGTCTGAATCTGTTAATGGGAGCACCGGGAGTGACGTGGGACAACTACTTGGTCAACTACTGTTCATCTATGTACCTCACTCTCCCATGGTCATCTTCCCCTTCTGGCGATATAGAAATAGCATGAAAAGGAAACAGGGATCTGTGTGCTAGCACTAGTGACAAGCGTAGCCTGGCTAACGAGGTAGGGATCTGTATGCTAGCACCAGTGACAAGCCTGACCTGGCTAACGAGGTATGCTAGCACCAGTGACAAGCGTAGCCTGGCTAAGGAGATAGAGATCTGTATGCTAGCACCAGTGACATGCCTAGCCTAAATAACACAGCAGGGATCCCCATGGAGGTGTTATGTCTGCTAAAGATGCATTGCATAATTCCTTCTTCTTCTTTTTCTTCTTCTTCTTCTTCTGCGTTCGAGGTTGTTGGTCACATCAGACCCAAACTTGTGTCATCTGGCCACGTCTCTCTTCTCAGGTCTGCATGGTTTGGGCACTCTTGAAGGATATGTTCTGGAATTGGACTCCACTGCCACATGGACACTCGTCTGTGTGTGAAATATTTTGAGTCTATGTAGGTGGCTCAGTAGTCTGCAGTGGCCTGTCCGTAGCCGAAAGAGGATGGTTTACTGATGTCTTTGTAGTTAATCTATTGCATCTGGTTCGTTGTTGAATTTCAGTTGTTTCTTCCATTCAGATCTGCACTAGTTACGGATTATAGTTTTCGCCACTTGTTAGTTTACTGGATGATTTGTTTGACCTTGGTTGCTGCCAGCCTTGGACAGGGATTTCTTGCTTTCTAGCTCCGCCCAAGGACTCGGAAAAATCCGACTTAATCCACTCCAAATCCGATACAGAGCTGTGCCTTAACACCATCACGGCATCGGCTGCAAAGAACACAAGACAAAATGGAGAAACAGAAAGAGACATAGAAAGAGAAAGGTAGAAACACTGAGAGAGAGAGAGAGAGAGAGAGAGAGATAAATATAAAAGCGGGGGCGAGATAAATCAGAAAAGAACGGGAGAGAAAGAAAATAAGCAACACAAAAAAGAGATCAACAGAAATGGTCTAACAGAAAGAAAAAGAAAAGAAAGAGAAATAAGGAGAAGCATAACAAATGTGGGTGATAAGAGACAGAGTGTGGAGGACACATAAAAAAAAAACGGAAAACAGGAAATAAAATAATCTATATGGAGAAACAGAAGGAGAATCAAAGTTGGAGAGAAAGAGCGACCAGATAACGTAAACAACACATAAAGACGAAAACAACGCATATATAAATACATACATATAAGTATACACAGCATTTCAAGCCCTGAAACAACGAAAACAACGCATATATAAATACATACATATAAGTATACACAGCATTGCAAGCCCTGCTCAAACAATGCACTAGATGGAAGGGAAAAAAACCCTCATCACCTCACCGTGGTACAATTATCTAGCAGCACCATGCGGTGTATTTTTAAAAAAAAGGGGGGGGGGGAGGGGGTCACTACCTACACAAACCATTATTTAATCCACACGAAGAAGAGTTAAACTGACAATATTTTAATCGTCGGGTGATGAGCAACTTCCCAGTTTGCCATTGTGCCAAAGATGGTACTATATATGCGTAGCAAAACTGTTCAAGACAAGCAACTCTTTCATTCCTGGATTAATTTCCTTGCTATACATTTATTTATGATTCACTTTTGATGACAACTTTTAGCAGAAAGAAACTGGAAGGAAGCTGCTCTGCAATAAGAAAAAAAAGAGTTCGATTGAAGTTGAAGATTTGTCTCAAGATAGCTATGAGCATTGATTCTCAAAAGTGTGCATGATCTTCCAGCAGTACTGTTGTTGCTTTGGCGTGAAAGAGTTAATATCACCTTTTCTTGTCGTTTCACAAAGGAGTGTTTTCTTGACCTTTACATGCCAGCTACGATGTCCCAGTTATCTTACCCTCTAGCAACGATGACAATATCACCATTTCCTGTTTACTTGCAGCTCGATGTCTTACCACAGTCATATCCTTGGCCTGGTCAAGGTCTTTGCTCAATACTAGAACGTTTGATTCAGAAATTCAAACAAGAACGTTTGATTCAGAAATTCAAACAAGAACGTTTGATTTAGAAATTCAAACAAGAAATTTTGATTCAGAAATTCACACAAGAACATTTGATTCGGAAATTCAAACAAGAACATTTGATTCAGGAATTCAAACAAGAACATTTGATTAGAAATTCAAACAAATGAAGAGTATAATATCAGTATAAAAAATTCGGAGTCTATATAGCATCAGTTCTAAACGTCCCAGGTTCCAATCCTTTATCAAAAGAGAGCTGACCCGAATCCTCCCTTGTGTAATAAATCATCCAGAAAGGATTTTCATGTTCTTCTTTTTCACTGAACACTTTCAGGCGTCAACTTGGGCATCTTTGAAAATGCCCCAGTTTTTCTTGGTAAAGTAAGAGAACACAGTTTTGTAGGACAGACCTCGAAAAAATCGTAGACAAAGCACTTTTGTGAGACTTGAGAGAAAGAAAAATCACAAGAGAATTAACAGGGATTCGAACTACGGATTCCAGCAGGACAAGCAGCCGTCTATCTACGAGAGAACAGCGTACTAACGAACTGCGTTATCTCGCATCTCAAAAAAAAAAAAAAGATGTTTGAAAGCGAAATTATTAGTAACTGTTCATTCGACACGAGGATCGTGACACCTGGAAAGAAACGAGATCATGACACAGAAAATTCCGTAGCTTAGATTCAGTCTCTCAAGCAGGTACCCGCTTTAGATGAACAGTTAATTCTCTTGTGATTTTTTTCTTTCTCTCACGTCTCACTAAAGTGCTTTGTCTAAGATTTTTTTCGAGGTCTAATCCTACAAAACGATGTTATCTTACGTTATCGTACAAACGCTTCGTTGTTTCCTATTTATAAAAAAAAAGTGTTCCAGAAACTACACCTGAAACTAACTTCATGTAAAAAGTATTCTTTCTTTTCTTGTTGTTGTTCAAGTATTCACCAGACATGGCAGGAGTGTATGTTTGTCTAAAGTTGGTACCTGCTAGGGAGACATTTTATTTTAAACAAAAATTGTCCCCGTTTGTCTTTAGGCTGTTAAGATCACCATACAGCCTGTCATGGACTGGTCCAGGTGATGGTGAGAGCGCCGTCTCAGTTCTTCAAGTAAAGGGCAGTCCCTGTAACAGGTGCCGGGCTGTCATTTTGTCTGTACCACAGGGGGCATTCATCATTTGTGTCTATCTTTAGCCTTTTAAACATGTGGCGCCTCAATCTGTTGTGGCCTGCTGCTGAGTCTGAAGACCTTGACTTGTTCTTCTCTGCTAAGCTGGTAGTACGCATAATTCTTCGGCGTCCTGGGCTTTTTTTTTCTGTTTGTTCTTGCATCTGTCAGTGTTTTTGGCTTCATCATATGGTCAACCTGGGGGAGCTCTTCACCTCTCTTTGCCGATGGATTGACCTCCTCATTCCATTGAATATTTCAGTGAGATGTTATCCACTGTACGACAACTCTTGTAAAGATTTGTGGCATGTTATAGAGTGTCTCATGTAGTTCTCCAAGTTCTCTGTCCCCCCCCTCCTCATCAATGCTGTTTTAACTAATAGAGCATCCGTGAGCAGAACAACTTGGCTGCCTACAACTTCTTTTGCCATCAGGTTTTCTGCTGCTGTTTTCAGTGCTTCTGCCTCGGCTCTGAAGTTGCGAGAGAACTTTCCTGTAGCCACAGAAAGTTTTATGAGTTCACCACTGCTCAGTATCAGGAAGACTCCTGCATCCCCTTTGTTGTGTTGATTGCTGAAGTTGTTGTGTTGATTGCTGAAGTTGTTGTGTTGATTGCTGAAGTTGTTGTGTTGATTGCTGAAGTTGTGTTGATTGCTGAAGTTGTGTTGATTGCTGAAGTTGTGTTGATTGCTGAAGTTGTGTTGATTGCTGAAGTTGTGTTGATTGCTGAAGTTGTTGTGTTGATTGCTGAAGTTGTGTTGATTGCTGAAGTTGTTGTGCTGATTGCTGAAGTTGTGTTGATTGCTGAAGTTGTGTTGATTGCTGAAGTTGTGTTGATTGCTGAAGTTGTTGTGTTGATTGCTGAAGTTGTGTTGATTGCTGAAGTTGTTGTGCTGATTGCTGAAGTTGTTATGTTGATTGATGACGTTGCTTTGTTGATTGCTGACTCATCTGTATAAGCATGTGTCCCATTATACATTCTTTTCCTATGAAAATGAGACAGAGGGGGTGGGGGTGGGAAAAGAGAGAATCCTCACCAATTGCCCCCTTGAAAAAAGTCCTCTTCTTAAACTTGAAATTATCTCTGGTGAGTCATCTTTAAACTTCAGAAAGCTTAATGATTTGGGGTGGTGGGAGGGGTGGGTATGAGTGGGGTTGGGGCTGAGCTCTTCTGGGTCAAGAAGTAATTTGTTGGATTTTTTTCCCCTTCTTTCTTTCCCGTCTTATAGTTGAATATCGACCGTCTCCCGACAAACACTGAATCTTGAAACTTTTTTTTTCAACTCTTATCCTACTAAACAACATTTTAAGTAGATGAACATTTTTTTTTTATCAAACATTACAGTGCAATATTTTACCGGAAGATGATGCAATGCTTATTTTTAGCATTTATGGCTGTTCTGAATTGCCACCTGAAAAATAAAACCATATTATTGCAGTTGTTTTATTTTGCAAAAAGCCATTTAAATGCCTCCTGGTAGGCTAAGACTAAGACTCAAACGTAGAAACACACTTTTTTTTAAAGTTTCATAAATATGTTTTCAAAGAAAATGGCGGTTACCAGCGGTTAGCTGGAGTTATCACTCTAAGGTCCCCGCACGTAAAAGAATTTGGGTAGCAAGTCTAGCTTATTTTGAATACCAGAAATATATGAAGATTTCAATTTAATACAAAGTGGCTGGCGAGTGAAAAGAGAAAGTCTGGGGGGATGGTGTGGAGAGGAGGGTGGGGGGAACGTAGATTATCCTTGCCCTAGAAGTCCACGAAATCGCTGATTGTACTACTGTCTTTTGTTCTCGTGAACATTTTTGCTTTCATCATCATCATCATCATCGTATTTTCACGCACTCATTTCCTCACCGGAGCTAAACTACTGACATGAACAATACTTCATACACTGTCCGGTCACCTTCTGCCTGCTCAGGTTAAACCGACATCAGGGAACCCGGTCGTTAATCGCGAGCATCCCCGACTGCTCAAACTGAAGCAGTTACTTGCCATTAAATCACATGTAGCAGCTGCTCACGTGATGTGACGCTCTCGTGTTCAATTAAAGGGGCTGACAAGACCGACCACTTCGACAAGTATTCAACAGGCTGACAGCTGTTTAAGAAAAGTTTAAATATATTAACGCTTGAATGATGATTCCACGTCGTGCTGCGATCGCCTCCAGCGAAGAAGGATCTAAGTGCTGGTGGAATGACATAAAATTCATGCACTCCCTTGGTCTGTATCGGACTTAGAAAATGAGGCCGAATCCCGCCTGTCACCTCTAACTCACCACCCAGATGAGGCAAAAGGAGAAAAGTTAGTTTTAAGTGAAGAGAGGCACTTGTAAACCATTCAGACACTCGGGTTGGCTGTTAGCGATACAAGAAATTAAGACAGCGGTAGAAATCGTTTTGATAATGAAAGTAAGATGAAAGCGTATGGTTCAATTTTACAAAAAGACAGATAGAGCAAGGAAGGTGAGCATAAACAAAAATATCAGAAAGCAAGATGAGTACATACAAATGAAGAACATACAACAATCCAAAGTTTCGGCAAAAACCTTCTTCGAGGATAACATACAAAACCAAAACAACATATAGAAACACGAAAAATGGATGAAAAAACAGATAAAGTTTTTTTTTGTCTCCTCATAGTAAGAAAGACTGGTATAAAATGGTTGACTAACTGTTAAGATTACATTGGCAAAAACGAAAGCACGCTACGAGTCATTGAAAGCTCTTGTAAACAGCACATGAAAGAGAAAGTTAAACATGAACAGGATATCCTTCTTCAAGTTAATATGGCTTCTGAGAAAAAGAATGCTGAAAACTTGGTTGCAGGTTTTTAAAACAAAAGTAAACATTTAGAGAGAGAGAGAGAGAGAGAGAGAGAGAGAGAGTGTGTGTGTGTGTGTGTGAGAGAGAGAGAGAGAGAGAAGATAGAATCTAGAACCAAACATGAAATGAATCATTAAAGGACATAAAAAAGTTAAATCTGCAAATAACTCTTTCTAACTCTTTTGCTCCAAAACAGCACTGGCATGGTTGATAGATCTTGCACATCTAAGCAAATCAATGCTTAGAATGGTATATATAGGCAAATTCTAAATAAAATTAAAAGTAGCATATTTCTAATCCAACCCACGTTTTAATATTATCGAATAGGTAGAAAGGTAAAATTCCCGTTTCCATGCCATTAAGGCATACTGGGGAATACGGTGTTAGGCTCGAATTTTCCATGACCTTCGGCACATGAAAGTGTAATGTGGCCGCTTTACTTTCCCAGATTTCTCTGGTACCCATTTTCCGAGGCTGGGTGAAACCCGGGGCCGTATTGGTCAGGAAAAAAAAAATCCCGCTCAGCTGGGGATTGGAACCCTCGACCATTCGGTTGCTAGACGAGTGAATGTTATCGAATAACTTTCGAAAACTCTCAACAAAATTTATTCTGAAACAACATGGAAAAATAATTCAGAAGTAAGAGAGTTAAAGGGAGACTCAACTGAAAGAGTTTATTTTGCATTCCATTAACCCAAACCAGCCAAATTGAACCGCATTTTAAAACGAAATAGCAATCTAACCTTGAGAACTGTAACAGATATTGCGGACTAGCTTACATTTTAAAACAAAATAGCAATCTAACCTTGAGAACTGTAACATATATTGCGGACTAGCTTACATTTTAAAACGAAATAGCAATCTAACCTTGAGAACTGTAACAGATATTACCGACTAGCTTAGTTCTTTAAAAAAAAAAAAAGAACAAATAAGGGTAAGCAACTTGCTTCCAATAAACTGATCATGAAATATTTCTATACAAAAGGTCCTACAACTAAATGTTTTTCAACTTTTCATGAATTCCTATTCTAAAGGCAACTTGAAGCAAAGAAATATTCCACGCTGAAATCACAGGGTTCTTAAGGTATAAAATTATCCCATTACCTTGTGTGCTGTTCCCGAAAGCATTCAAGAAAATAATGATTCAAGAAAATAATGATGTGCTTTAATTTGAATTCAAGTATAAGACCGCCCGTTGTCCCGTTTCCTTTTTGAGTCTTACTTTAGACAAGGGGACAACATTGTGAAGTGCAAAACAAAATCCACTTTACATAAAAGAAGTGGGATTTCCCACTCTTAAAATCTAAAACCCTAGGTTCCTATTCCACTTGCACTCTTCCCATCGTAACATGAAACCAGGCGAAAAGAAAAGTCATGCAACATTAACGAACCGTGAAGTACACTGTGTCGCTGTGTTGTGAAATAAAAGCTGAATCCTTTTTTAAAAATAGAGGGCTTCTATAAGTTTGTTTTTTTAAAAAGGTATAAAAGCAGCCTTTTATCTCTCTTTATGTGCTTCTCTGTCTGTCTGTTTATCTTTCTCTGTCTGTCTGTCTGTCTTTGTCTCTGTCTCTATGTCTTTCTCTGTCTGTCTGACTGTCTTTCTCTGTCTGTCTTTCTCTGTCTGTCTATTCCTCTCTCTCTGTCTGCCTGTTTTTCTCTGTCTGTCTGCCTTTTTCTCTCTGTCTCTCTGTCTGCCTGTTTTTCTCTGTCTGTCTGCCTTTTTCTCTCTGTCTGTCTGTTTTTCTCTGTCTGTATGTCTGCCTTTTTCTCTCTGTCTCTCTGCGGAAAAATCAATGTCCGTGCTCTCGCTGTACGTGCGTGCTCGCATTAAATAGCAAGACTGCTCTGTATAGCAACATCTGCTTAACTCCCCTACTTCTCGGACATCTGTGTGTACACTGTACGTGACGTGTCAGTGGATACTTTCCGCTAGAAGTTTTAGTGTACTATCTATCTATCTATCTATCTATCTATCTATCTATCTATCTATCTATCTATCTATCTATCTATCTATCTGTCTGTCTGTCTGTCTGTGTCACACACACACGCTCACTCACACACACCCGTGTCTAGTGAGTAAGGAAGTGGGGTCGAGCCCAGGGTCACTTATTATGGGGCTCCTTAAGAAAACACCGGAAGCAATTCTCATACATTCAGAAATCTTTGCAGGCGAAACGTTACAGCCTTTTCCAGAATATTGTCATATAAGAAGTAGCTCCCAACAAGCCCGGGCCACAGATGTACGAACATGATCCCCCCTCCCCCCGTAAGAAAATATGATATTGAATTGAAGGGGAAGATAATCAGTCTTTTATTTTATTTTATTATCGTTGTTATACTAAATGTTGGAAGGATGATTATACTTTACGTTCACACCTTATGTATTGACACTTCACGACAATGAATAGGAACACGAAATAACAATCTTCATAAAATCATGATCCTTGTATTTACACAAATGTCGACTTACAAGGTAGCAAAAATCAAAATAAATCTTATGTACGCGATGCTAAATATCATGCCGATATGCATCATCAAATCGTTTTAAAAAAAACGTTTTCTTGAACAATATGGGTTCAGTTCTGATTGCACACAATTAAACTACACATATCTGTTCCTATCTAACGAATCACTTTCCTCCTTCATGTGTGAACAACGACATGGCTCCTAACCGTTGCTGGCCTCCAATCTACTCAGTATATCAAATCTCGACCACTTCCTCCTCTATCTTCTCGTCTTCTTCTTATATACCTCATCAGCGACGGAGTCAACGGACTGGGGATTTCCGTAAAAGCCCGTCTCTCGCCAATGGGGTTGGCAATCAAACCGGGCAACTGCTTGCTTTGTTATCTACTCCTTAACACCCCCCCCCCCCAACTCCCACTCCAGTCTCTCTCGTATGACCTGATTTGGCAATCATCTCTTCGTGCAGGTAATTTTTGGACACACCACATCAATTCAAAGAGATGTGAGTACAATACAGCAATTTTAGATTAGACGTGAATTTCATGTCAGAAACGCCAAAAGAAATCTAAGTCTACACGGAGCTAGTGTCATCAGTCGCTGTACACTGAAGGATGTACTGAAGGTGAGATAGAGGCGCCTGCGGGCTTGTCTTGGAACGCAGAGTTGAAGATACGGACCTGAGGTAACAGGGAGAAAGTTGGTCCGGCCGGTGGCGGCACGCGTACGTATAAGCACAGACCAGAATAAAATATCAGGCCCACTGATAAGGTTTGGGAGGGGGGGGGGGGAGTCCAGCCAGTGCGTTCCTACGGGACCAGGAGGACTTCATCTGTTTTTAGGTAGGGTCCGGAGAGTTTTTTTTTGGGGGGGGGGGGGGAATACCCGTAGTGGATGATGTAGGAATAAAAAAAAAAGAATTTTAATGGGGTAATATACTGCTCCCCCCCTCCCAAAAAAAAAAGAAACACATAACTACTGATGACTCAATTTTAGCCCTAACTTTGATGTTCTATAGATTTTTAAATTGAATGAATAAAATTTTCAAATTGCACACAATAATACCTAAGGGTTAAACACTCACTTGACAGTTTCTTGCTTCTGTGTGACGAGAATTTGTTAGTCTCAGGGGTTCTCAAGTTAATATGGTGTGTGGCCCCCACTTGCATCGATCAGAGACTGGCATCTTCTGGGCATAAATGCGATCAGATGTCTGATGTGCCCCTGTGGGACGAATGCCCACTCTTTATGGAGTGTCTGCCACAGATCACGACGATTGGCTGGAGAAAATTTTCGGCAACAAACACGTCTTTGCAGCTCATCTCATAGGTGCACGACCTGATTCGTATCTGGAGACAGGGATGGCCAGGGAAGGGTGAGAATGTTGTTGGCAATCAGGAACTGTGTGGTGAACCGTGCAGAATGGGGTCTGGCGTTGACCTATTAAAACACAGACCTATGCGCAGCCAAAAGTGGAAGGACAGAGGATCGAAGAATTTCATTGACGTATCGTTGCACATTCAAGCCTCCTTCAATCTGCACAAATGGACTCCTTCCATTGAAATTGATCATTCCCCATACCATTATACTTCCACCACCGAGCGGTGGAGCTTAAACAACGCAATTTTGAGCAAAACGTTCATTTGGCCTATGGTAGACGATTCTCCGCATATCATGGCGGTGCAACAAAAAGGAAGATTCGTCACTAAACCAGAACGTCTCCATTGATTGTCAGTTGTCCAGGGCCGATGCTGGTTGGCCCAAACAAGTCGATTTTGGCGATGGCGTCTCGTTAAGACAGGACCTCAGTGAGGTCGTCGTTCCACCAGTCCAGCTTCATGCAGTCTGTTCCGGACAGTTTGGCAGCTATTGCGTTCAGACTATACACGAAAATAGCAAAATTCACGCTAAATCATGGACTTCATATCTTGGTGATAATTTTTGGTTTGGTTTGAGATGCCCGAGAAAAACTTTTGTCATAACATATAAAAACTGAAGCTTATATAAGCTATGCATTTCTTTGATTTTTGTTTGTTTGTTTTTTTAACAGTATAATTGTCTGTAATTTATATGTTGTTATATCGTATTTTTATTATTAGTATCTTATTTTTATAGGTACATGAAGATTGAAGATTGCACAAACTAACATATTCACACATTACACCAATGAAAGAAAAAAATCAATACTACTTCTTCAAAATAATCATACAACTTATATATTGCTAAATCATCTGTTTACATATTTAGCAAAATCAAACTAAGAATCATCATTTTATATGTTGTTATTCATCAGCGTATATTGTTATCAACGCAGTCAAATCACTGTCCTTCAATATTTGGATTCCTACAAAATTAGACCAACAATAAATTAACAAAAATCAGTAAAACAATCTTACATATGTGAGTTAGTTTGATTTAACACCAATCGTCTCATACAAAATCTCTAACCTTCATCATTTAAATGATCAACTGTCTGAATATAATCAGAGGTATTAATTGGTAGTAACTGCTTACAACATGCTGACCGATTATTTTTTAATGCTAGGGTTGCCAGTCAACCTAGGTTTGCTATGATCATTATTTCTTCCCTTACAATGAAAACAGAAAGGCAAGCCTTGAGGGAAGTGTGGGGGTGGGGTGGGGAGAAAATAGTTTCGCACCGGTTCCAAAATTACCCTTAGAGGCTCTGACCTGCTTGTTGGCTGCTAAACATCGGTCAGCTGGTACAATCATTCTAACACATTCAGTCTTACATGAATGTAAATTTTATGATTACTGAATCGGATTACCACGATTACCGTTCCTTGCGTCTTCATGCAGTGATTTCATATGGGATGTTATAAATGTAGCATCGGGGGGGGGGGGGGCTGGGGGCGGAGGACGCAGAGGGAGGGAGGAGAGGATAAATAACTCAGTCATGTGCTACTATACCTATTTTGTTGTTATAGTTATTTTCTTGCTATAATTATTGCATTGCTATCATTATATTAAATGAGGTCGACCACGTGAAACTCTAAAGAGGATGTTGTTAAGAGAGGCCAGTTCAGTGGGCATAACATCCCTTGATGAGATTAAAAAACTCGCTGAAGACAGGAAATCTTGGCGAACTACCATGCGGGCCCTATATGACGTTTAGCGCCAGGGGAAGGATGTAAGTAAATATCATTATTTTGGTGCTATAATTAATTATTATATTTATTTTGTTGCTATAACTGTTTTATTGGTATAATTATTTTATTTCTTTAGCGATTTTGTTGCTGCAAGTATTTGATATTATAACTATATGCTGCCATAACTATTTTGTTCCTTAACTATTCACAGCTATAATTTGACAGTAAAATTGTTTTAACAAAAATTATCGTTTACTTAACGAAAGATGAAAGACGCAGAAGACTGTAATAAAAGAGACGGTATGATACGGCCTGGCTTTACGACAGGGAGCAGCCAGAAGCCTGCTTCATGAGTCCATTCCGGGGGCTTGAAAATTTGTTATCGCAACCTACTCCTCATCCGACTCTTACCTCTATTTTCAAGAATCGCAAAGAACTCAAGTTCGAGGTTACTGGTAAGTCCTAAAGCAACAACAACGAAAATTTCGGATATTGGCGACTGACATTCGTAATATAGACCACACCCAGAGCAGCCCACCCCCCTTAGAGTGTCAGGAGTTTAATGGGGCCGAAACACTTGTCTGAGGGGGGGGGGGTACTTCCTCTGATGATCTGAAGGAGTTGTGTTGTTGTTCTGCTCTCTACAGTAGAGAGTTTCCTGCATATAAGCTGATTTTATGTATATTGTTCCATTCACACTGCCTAAGGTTATTTACAAAGTTTAAAATTCTTCATCCGTTTAATGTGGAAGAGTATTCTAAGTATAAAAATATATTTGCATATGCGTCAGTTTATTCTCTATTTTAATCCTGCTACTGATCACTATTTTCTTTTCTTTTTCTATCATAATAAAGTATCCGCAAAGTGAAAGTTCGTTATCCGAGTAAACAAATTACATGACTGCGATAACGAAGTGATCCTGGAAATTATATTTGATCTATTGTTGAAGCTGTGATATCAGAGATTAAAATGAGTACCATGTTCTTGTTCTGTCTTCCTAAAACCCAGCTCAGGATGTTCTTTGCAACCAATGTGGTGTAGAACGGAGAGTGCGTCACTATGGCTTCACTGCATACCTGGAGTAGAGCTGAAACCAGGAAACGGTGAAACCAGGAAACTGTGAAACCAGGAAACGGTGCAGTGCTTCTTAAGCAGACTCTTCCTTTAAGATGGGAGCACCAGCGAAGAGGTAAGATAAGGTACTGGTTGGCTGCGTGGTTGGCCAGCTCTAACGTCATCAGTCAACTATGAGTCACTGAGTACTGTGCTGCATGCACTTTCATCCCCTAAAATTAATATAAAAATTCTCTTTAATGCTGCCACCACCCCCCCCCACTCAACCTCCAACATTCCACTACCAATCCTTCCCACATTCCGCCACCAACCTCTCCCACATTCTGCCACCACCCTCTCGCATTCTAACATCACCCCTCCCATATTCTGCCATCACCCCTCCCACATTCTGCCACCAACCCCTCCCACATTCTGCCATCACCCCTCCCACATTCTGCCACCAACCCCTCCTACATTCTGCCACCAACCCCTCCCACATTCTGCCACCAATCCCTCCCACATTCTGCCACCAACCCCTCCCACATTCCGCCACCAAACCCTCCCACATTCTGCCACCAACCCCTCCCACATTCTGCCATCACCCCTCCCACATTCTGCCACGAACCCCTCCCACATTCTGCCACCAACCCCTCCCACATTCCGCCACCAACCCCTCCCACATTCCGCCACCAAACCCTCCACATTCTGTCACCAACCCCTCCCACATTTTGCCACCAATCCCTCCCACATTCTGCCACCAACCCCTCTCACATTCTGCCACCAACCCCTCCCACATTCTGCCACAACCCCTCCCACATTCTGCCATCACCCCTCCCACATTCTGCCACCACCCCTCCCACATTCTGCCACCAACCTCTCCCACATTCTGCCACCAAGCCCTCCCACATTCTGCCACCAACCCCTCTCACATTCTGCCATCACCCCTCCTACATTCTGCCACCAACCCCTCCCACATTCTGCCACCAACCCCTCTCACATTCTGCCACCAACCCCTCCTACATTCTGCCACCAACCCCTCCCACATTCTGCCACCAATCCCTCCCACATTCTGCCACCAACCCCTCTCACATTCTGCCATCACCCCTCCTACATTCTGCCACCAACCCCTCCCACATTCTGCCACCAACCCCTCTCACATTCTGCCACCAACCCCTCCTACATTCTGCCACCAACCCCTCCCACATTCTGCCACCAATCCCTCCCACATTCTGCCACCAACCCCTCTCACATTCTGCCACCAACCCCTCCCACTTTCCGCCACCAACCCCTCCCACATTCCGCCACCAAACCCTCCCACATTCTGTCACCAACCCCTCCCACATTCCGCCACCAACCCCTCCCACATTCCACCACCAACCCTCCCATATTCTGCCACCACCATCCCCCCTTTCCAAAAAGTCTAATTTTCTCTAATTATCATTGCACAGTTCCACTTAGATCAACGAGTTGTACTGACTCTTAAAAAATAAAAAATACTGCTTTGGATAAACTGATTTGATTTAATGCAATACAGTTGTTAATGTCACCAGATCTCTTGGGTACAATAAGTTTAGCTCGCAGTTCTCTTTTTATTTCAAAATACTCACTGTCTGGTTACAAAGATAATAAATAATAAAACACAGCAGAAAAACACCTCAAAACAGATCTAGAAATAGGATGACGATCCTCATATTCCTTTTCAAATGCCTTCTGAGCACGTGTTACAAAAATGATGCCTGCGAGTCAGCTTTCAACCGCGGCCTATGCCAATTCCTCGCCATGAAATGCTCTTTGATAATCTATAAAGCTCTCGAGACCACAGTAAAGTTCATATCTAAAACAGGATTAACTATTTGGGAAAGAACGCAAAGAATAATTCCAATTTTTATCGAATCTATAAATTGCGCAGTCGCTCATATGCCAATAGGAATTTTTTTTCCACGTCACCTTCTGTACAGTTCCCTTATTACTGGGACATAGATTCACATGATATCTATTTTCATTTTCTGAAAGTCGGGTTTGCAGAACAGTCCACTGTACCTTGTCAAGACAAAATTTCTCCATAGTCAATGACATTAGCGTAATAAACTCATTTTTGCTTCTTGGCCGACCTGGACAGTGCCGGCAGCCTATCAGGAACCCAAAAGTTCAGACAGATGGAAGGACGCTTCACTGTGGACTAGGCTACTCGCGTACCACCTGGGATTCATACCGCTTCATAATCTCCCTCCCCTTTTCTCTCTAGAGCTGATTTCTCCTTCGTATTTTGTCAGTCATCTTTCGTGGGTAAATTTTGAGACAGGAGCAACAGAAACGAGAGTAAATATTGAATGCTGACAGCCATGAGTCTCATGAATAAACATAGCACCTCGAGGCAGCGGAGACGTTTTTCGGTTTGGCAGTCAGCAGTCTATAGTTGGCATGCTAAGCACAGGGTTGGTGAATCAAGATCCTGTCCCTCCTCTGTTGTGGTACTCCCAGGAACAGGCCTAGCCTAGCTAACGAAGCATAGATCATGGTGTCCCTCATGGTGGTGGAGTCTACTAAAGAAGCATTGCGCACCCCCTGCTTTCTAGCTCTACCCAAGGATTGAAAAAAAAAAAGAATCGCTTTAACCCGCTCCCAATCCGACAAGATGCTGTGCTTCAACATCTTCAATGCCACGGCTGCCAAAAACATCAGCTTGCAGTTTCAGGTAGATAGAATAATAATAAGAAGAAGAAGAAGAAGAAGTGTTCTTAATCTAGAAACATTACTAATGTTGTGCAGTCAAGTATAAGAAAAAAATAACATATGATGTTGATATTTTATTAGTAGCAGAGTCATAGGACAAAGCAAGATTCTGAAACAGCATACTCTGTAATGTTCAACCAGGTCTATGTAACAGAGATTCTAAAGTACACACATGTCAAACACAGAAAGGAAGCACACGGGTCCAAAGTCTAAGAGACACAGCTTTTTTAATTTGAGGAAGGGAGGTTAAAGACACGTCTGCACAAAACTGATAGGGAAAGCAAACTGCAGGGTTGCCAACATTTTTCCACAAAAAAATCTAGAACTGCCTCAGAATATATCTAGAAGTATCTAGATTTTTAAAAGGATATATATATATATATAGCTGACCAAGACCCTGTCCTATCTATCCGTGGTACCCCCAGTAACAGGCCTAGGCTGGCTAACGGGGCGGGGATCGCCATGGTCCCCGTGGTGGTGGAGTCTGCTAAAGAAGCATTGTACACCCCCTGCTTTTTAGCCGTACTCTGGGACTGAAAAAAGTAGCTGCCATAACGTGCTCCAACGACGATACGATGCTGTGCCCCAACATCTCTACAGCATCGGCTGCAAAGAACAGCAGCTCGCAGTTACAAGGAGTTCGTACAAGTACATATATCATCGCCTTCAGCATTTGAAGGATCCGCTTGACAAGATGACATAGAAGCTCCACCTCTTGAGAATTTTTTTCTGAAATGCTGCCATTGTTAAGTTGTTCCTATAGCTTTTGAAACTTCAGGAGGAAGTTGATATGTGCCAAAATAATGTCTTGATAAAGCTGAATTTGACCACTAAAATAGCAGGAAGACGTCCCCGCTTCATTTTACTGCAGTTTTGCTGTCAGCAATGTTGGCCTTGTACATATCAACAAGATGGTCGCAGTTTACAGTAGCACAATGGCAACTCATAAACATGGTAACTGATCACTCACGACTAGAGGGTTCATTATAAGCGTGTATAAAAGTCAAAGACGCTCGAGTTAGGGCACTACATTTGTGTGTTTCCTTGATTTCCATTGAAGGTTTCAAATCTTTGTATTTTGCTTTAATGTCACACTTGCAAAATTTACAATGATCTTTGGCATCATCCCTAGCAACCACCATTATCCATTTCACAAACAATTCATCTTTTAACCATTCTTTTCTAAAATTGTGTTCATATTTCCTGAATTTTGGCATTTTCAGAGAAATGTAGGGAAGAAATAATTCCAGTAAATATATTCACGTACTTAAACACAATTTCCACTGACAGCAATGGAACTGTTGGAACACAGCTTCCAGAATGTTGGGTTATCCTAACAAGAATAATTCTGTGGCTCTGTTTCACTGATTCATTCTCAAAAATTCTGACCAGACAATGGAAAGTTAAGACTAAGACCGGTGTCCATATAACAGAATAGGCTCAGCTAAAACTGAATGTCTCCTGAAAGTCTGGGGACTTAATTATACATCAAAACAAAGCTGCCCTCACTAGCAGAGATGATATTCCTCCCCTAACCTCTGACCCTTAATTTGTGATTCTCACCCTTCAACATCTCTCACTGAACTGATATTTTTATTGTTATTCCAAAGCTAGACAATCCCCAGGCCATTCCTTACAGAAACTAATTAGCTTTTACCTGTTATATTATTTAAGACAGCTCTTCCTGTATTACAAACAAGTGTTGCCAATGCGCAAAACTTTAAACACTGAAAAATAGATTTCATAAATGAGAAAAGCTTGATTCTGGAAGATTAAAAAAAGTTTTTTTTTAATTATCTAAAATTATCTAGATTTAATTTTGAAATATCTCGACTTATAGCTAACATCTATATGACTATTTTCATTATGTAGGCAGGACCAAAATTATCTAGATAAAAAGCTCCAGGAATGTGGAAAACTGGTTTTATAGCAAAACTACCAAAAGAAGGGGGACCTCAGAGATTGCGGGAACTGGAGAGGCATTACCCTACTGCCACTCACCAGTAAAGTATTTTGCACAATAGTCATCAACAGAATTGTACCAGCACTTGAGAAAAAACTTCGGAAAGAGCAAGCAGGATTTAGGAAAGGAAGATCATGCATAGACCACATATCTGTACTTAAATATTAGAGCAGGCAAATGAGTGGCATAGCACAACATATGCACTGTTTATAGATTTTAAGAAAGCCTTCCACAATGTCAGCAGAGATGCACTGTGGAATATTCTATGATGGCATACCTTCCTTCATGTGGTAGTGAATGTCATCAAAGCTCTATACGAGGGTTTTCAGTGCAAAGTCATTCGCGGAGAACACACCTCAAAGAGGTTTAAGGTACAAACAGGAGTAAAGCAGGGGTGCGTACTATGACCAACATTATTTTAGCAATAGACTTGCTAATGAAACAGGCAACATCAGATAAACGCAGAGAATTTCAATGGACCCTCGACACAGTGCTGGAAGACCTTGACTTTGCCGATGATATTTTTCTACTGTCAAGCAGGCACACAGAAATGCAAGATAAAATAAACAAGCTAACTCAGAATGTTAACAATATAAGATTAAAGATCAACATAGGAACGACAAATTTAATGAACAACAAAAATGTACTGAGAGCAGATAGTAATGTTGGTGGAGGAGGTCAACGAATTTGTATATCTTGGCAGTAGAGTAGTAGAAAATAGAGACAGCACACAGGATATCAACAACAGACTTACTAGAGCAAACCAGGCTTTTGCAATGCTGTAGACTGTATGGAAAAAAAACTAAGCATGAAGACGAAAATCAAGATATTTAAGAGTAATGTTCTAAGTGTAGTACTCTGTGGAAGTGAATGCTGGAAAATCACCAAAAACTATAGGAAACAAGCTGAATTCTTTCCAGACTAAATGTTTACGAAGAATTAGAAGAATATTTTGGCCAAACACCGTAAAAATGACATCTTTTTGGCAGAAATGCAGATGAAGCCACTGACAGCAATTATTGAGGAAAGACGATGGCGATGGTTGGGACATGTGCTTCAGATGGCCGACGACTCACTATCAAAAACAGCACCAAGATGGACACTACAGGGGAACAGAAATAAGGATAAACCATTGGAGACATGGAGAAGAATAACAGAGAGGATGTTACGCAACAGAGGACTCTCCTTAGAGCAGAAAAAAAGGAAAAGGACAGGCATTAGTGGAAAACTCTTGCGGAAGCCCCATGTGCCTTTGGCACTTAAGGTTCAGAGAGAGAGAGAGAGAGAGAGAGAGAGAGAGAGAGAGAGAGAGAGAGAGAGATCTAATTTGGCAACCCTATGGGATAAGATAATCCTTATAACGACGTAGCTCAGCTAGTGTAGGACGTATCAGAAGAGTGCGTGCGACATGTCAAGGCAGCCACTAGGAAAAGATACCTCAACTTCAAAGCAAGCGAGTGAAAAAAAAGGAGTAACAGAGAGAGTATCGATGGTTAAGGATCCATTAAGAGCTGTACTTAAACTGCAGTGTGCAGTAAGACAGATCTCTGTTATAATTTAAATTTCCTGAAGAGTTTGGTGATCACGTAACTGATACAATTTGTGAAACTTTAGAAGTTTTTTTTAATGATACATAATATTAGTAACAAGATTATGCAACTTATACGAAGAATTGCTTGTTTAAAATACGCTAGCCGGACCTTTTGTCTGTTGTTCCACGTGTTGTTGCCTTTTGTGTGAATATAATTAGGATAAAACTGCACAATGTTCTAGAATATCAAGTTTTTGGCACAATACGGACAAAGAAAATGTTTGCATGTGTCTCAATACCTTCACGCATCGGCTGCAAAAAACATTGATCACAATTCCAGGGAGATAGAAGAAGAAGAATTGTTCTTAATCTAGACGTTACTAATCTAGAAATTCGTTCACCTCAAGCTTAACGAAGACTACATCACTTTACAAACAAGAGACAAAACACTCTTTCACCGTTTTCCTCTAACGCTAACAGTATGAAACATTCTCAGCTGGAATACTGGGAACTATTCTCACAGAAGCATTCGTATAAATATATAAATGTACACAAATATGTACGTGATCGAACGAGAAGCTAAACATGCGGTACTTTTACAAAAGAATTAGTGGCAAAATACTCACAAATCCAACACCACCTCTCTTTTCAACTTCCTACCAAGCATTCCAGTAAACGCAGCCCTTGATTGCCTCTTGTGTCTATGTGGTGTGTGTATGTGTGTCAAACTCCGTTCACTCAAGTGTCAGATGCCTGTCACATCCAGGACATTTAAAAAATTACCTTAGTGTTTATGCAGCCCATGTTTGCTTTAGAATTTTAAATCATCTGCGGTTGGTTGATCAAACGTAAAATTCCAGAAAGAAGTTATTTTAAGCCGGGGGTTTCCTCCCTGCTTATTTGAAAATACTTTTAAAAAATAACTTTTGCTTATCCTGGAATCATTTCTGAATAATTATAATCAATCATTTTTGTATATCAAAAAGTGCCTTTACACATCATCCAAAAGAAAACATAAAATTATCAATAACTTAAAAATGTTTCTAGTAAAAATTTGAAGAAACTGTGAAGCAAATAACCATTTAATCTAAATCATAGTTTAGATGAGTATTTGCTCATTGCGTCGACAGTGTCACTCGCACAAACACACACATATACACACATCATCCTCATCATCAGGTGCCGTGCCGACTGGCGTTGGCTATTATGCTTCTCCAGAGTACACGATCCTTCATGCAGGCCATTAGCTCAGTTGGTGGTCTCCTCTCACACCATCTCGTCAGACCGTCCAGTATCATTTCTCTTTCTTGATGAATCTATTACTCTGTTCAAGCATGGCTATTCTTGGAAGCTACAACAGTGGTTTCCCGTTGCCTTCTGTCGGTTTGTGTACGGACTCTCCGCTAGCCTTTGGACTCCCTGTCCTACCCGCAAGGCAGCGGGAGCGAGAGGTTTTAAGGCGCACACACGAAAAAAATACACACGCACGTACGCACACGCGCGTCACACACACACACACACACGCAGGTACACATATGTTTACCACACACACACACACACGCAGGTACACATATGTTTACCTTAAGTTGTATTACCTTCCATGAAGCAGCGCAAAGTTAAATCTAAATGAAGTTCCACAGATATGTTTACATAATGTACGTATACACTTGTTTAGCTACTTTATGGAAATCATACTCAGATCATCCATGGCATTGTCTAACCATGAGTGGAGAAACAGTCAGTCACACAAAATTCATACAGTAGTAATCTACAAGTGTTTCTAGTTGTATTTTGGCATTTTTATCCACGATGCCGGGCACTCTGCCCTTCTGGGTCCATAAACTTAACCTTGTTCAGTTAATTAAACTTAGTAATCCGCCACTGATCATCGCGAGAGGAACAATCAGTGACACCAGATATTTAGACGGCATTATCAAGAGAAACAATCAATAACACCAGACAGTTAGACGGCACTTTCAAAGGAATACCAATCAATGACACCAAATATTTAGAAGTATGGTGCAATTTTACAAGGCGGCTGAAGGAATAATGAGTGAGGAAAAAAACGAATAAAAAGTATGAGAGTAAGATGAGAATGTATAAACGAAAAACATACAACATCCAGTATTTCGACGTGAGGCTTTTTTCAAGAATTACATACACAAACAAGACACAACATATAACTAAACGAAAAACTTATCTTAATGGCATCCTCCAGAAAGCAGAATGCGCCTGTCTCCACCCAGCTGGAATTAACAATGTCTTCAGGTTCCTTTAACTTCCTTAGTTTTTCACTTTTCTTTTTCTGTGATTTATACTCTACTTTCTTGTTTCTTTCCCCTAGCTTCCCTTCCCCCCTCCTTGCCTCTACCCTCTCTTCTTCGCTGGCGGCCTTTAGGTATTTTGCCTCTACAGGTCTTGTCCTATTCACCAGTTTCATATTATCTCCCTGCTTCCCTGCCTTTCCCCACAAACCCATCCCAGACACCTGATTTTCTAGCGGCTTACAGGTGTCTATTGCCCTTCCCCTTTTTCTCCCCCACCTGTTTTTTTTCCGCCTCTTCTTTCCGATTGGCTTCATCTACTTTCCTTTGTGGACACCTTCTCTTCCCCCCCCCCCCCCCACCCGTGGTCTCTATGGGACACGCATTCTTGTGTTTCCTACTTTCTGGAGAATTCCACTAAGATAAGTTTTTCCTTTAGTTGTATGTTTTTGTCTTGTTTGTGTATGTAATCCTCGAAAAAGGCTGACGCGGAAATATTGGATGTTGTATGTGTTTCATCTGTTCATTCTCATCTTACTCTCGTATTTTCTATTTGTTTTTTCTCACTTACGCACTACTTCAGCCGCCTTGTAAAACTGCACCATACACCTCTATCTACCTTTAGTATTTGAACCAGTTTTACTGCAGTTGCAGTCCCTTTTATCTGTCAAATATTTAGACGGCACTGTCAAGGGAAGAAGAATCACGACACCAAATATTTAGACGGCACTGTCGAGGGAAGAAGAATCAACGACACCAAATATTTAGACGGCATTGTCGAGGGAAGAAGAATTAGTGACACCTGATATTTATATGGCATAGGACTTCAATTCTCTTCCCCTCTAGATTTGTATGTCTGTATATAATGTTCTCCTGCAAGGTGAGAGCTGTGACGTCTGGTGTTTGCGCAGGCTGCCTCGTTTTCACAAGAGCCGGCCCTTCTCGTTCCGCGGACTTCCTTATCAGAAAGTTGAGGGAACTGAAGCGTGAAGAGTTCTAATGTCAGAGCCATTTTTTTATAAATAGGAAACAAAAAAAAAGAACAAATATATCTATACTACAAGAGCTTAATATTGAAGAAGGCTGGCTAGTGAAGAGGATTAAAGAGAGAAAACTGAAATATTTTGGACACATTAAACGTCATGATAATTTAGAGAAGACCGTATTGGAAGGATACATAACGGGAAAAAGAAAAAGAGGAAGACCAAGACGAAGATGGCTGCAAGACATCGTTGACGATCTGGAAATGGATGCAACAGCAGCAGGCCATCTTGCTCACAACCGAGAGGCCTACAGGAGTGCTGTTTGGGAGGCAAAGTTCCGCAAGGGACATGCAAATGAATGAATGAGGAAACTACGAGGCTTTGGTACGGTAAAGTAAGAGAACAAATTTTGTAGGATTAGACCTCGAAAAAATCGTAGACAAAGCACTTTAGTGAGACGTGAGAGGAAGAAAAATCACAAGAGAATTACCTGGGATTCGAACACGGACTCCGGTAGGACGAGCAGCCGTCTAGCCATGAGAGAACAGCGTACTATCGACGTAGCCAACTAGCACCCACGTCTCACTAAAGTGCTTTGTCTACGATTTTTTCGAGGTCTAATCCTGCAACATTTGTTCTCTTATTTTAATATCAGAGCCAGGTGTCTTTCACAAAAGGGAGGGTCGACGTTCTAATCTTTGTGTATTAAATCTTTTCAATAATACACACATTGTAATCGGTTTGAGTAATATGGACAAGCAAGGATAAGAATAGAAGAGGTACGGATGCAAGAAGGAAGTGAGAATGTGAGCAGGTTCTGGGGGTGTGGTAAGCAAACATGCTCCACATGAGTACTCAGCATTACAAGAGCTCTTAGTTTCTGAAATATTACTGTTGCTTCATCTCCCGGACAAATGGGCGATGTTTGAATGAAGAATTTCAAACCCTTTAAGGTATATTCTTCCTAGACTTGAAGATTAAAGTTCCATTTAAAAAAATCAAATTAAGGTCCTTATTAATCTTTACAAGTTACATCAGATGTTAGCAACCTACGACTTATTGATCGAGTTCGGCCAATTATCGGTAAGAAATATATCCTTGAGCTCACCGTGGTCACAAGAAAGAGAGAATTATTGTTTCTATTAAACCCGAGGCTTGATGTAGGCAACCTGCTTTCAACACTCCTGGGTATCAAGTGTATTACCACATATACAGACATTTCTGAAGCATTGATTAACTCTTTCATTCCAGAACGTGCTTGGCATACTGATGGATCTTGCACACCTTTGCGAATCAATACTCGGAGCGATATTTAATCACACAGTCTAAATAAAAATGGAAAGTAGGCAGTTTCTTACCTCAACCTATATTTTTAAATTATAGAGTATCTTGCTTTCAGTTTCTCTCTACCGAAATTTCTCACTAAAATATAACCTGAGAGAGCGTGGAAAATAACTTAGTGGTGAGAGAGTTAAGTGTTACCTGCGATGGTTACAGCTGGTCTGTGTGAAACAAGCGATGGCGTGCCGGGAGTGCTCGAAGAGACGATCTTTTCTAAGAGTTGGGGTAGGAGAGGAAGGAATTTTAAAAAAAGGAGGGGAAGAAGAAGGAGGAGGAGCCGGAGAAGGGGAAGAGGGTGGGGGTGGGTAGTATAAAGTTAAATTTCCAAATTTTAACGAGTAGGCCAGGTTTATGTCTTTACTTACAAAAGTGTCACCCAGACCTACTTGTATACTTCTCTACAGCGTGAATTTTCTTCAAAATAGCAGCATTTTTAAAAAAATGGATACTTCCCAACATGCGGCGATCAAAGATAAAAGTACAGAACAACATAGGACATATTTTAAAACAGGGAATGTTTAGGTGGCCTGGCTAAAGTAATACGGTACTGTCCCGTACAAAACGGAACGATTGGTCACGTTATCATAATATAATGAGTGCCTTGGAAATAATTTAGAGTCCTAAAAATGTACCTTTATAATCCACAGTACGTTAAGCCTTCATATCTGAAGACTGAAATCGATGCTTGTTTACTTTCTGAATACAATTTTTCCATTTTGTTCACAAGGCCGTGGTTCTCGTGACAAAGTCACGTGGGTTTATCACACACACGTTAGGCTCTGCCCAGGGACTGGCTACTTTCTGCAAAATCATCCGTGCGGCCTGAACGCGTGTGACTCCTTTTAGGTAAAAGATAAAGGTAAAAAAAAAGAGGTAAAAATTCTGGTTTCCATCGGCACATTAAAGTGTGATGTGGCCAGTATCATGCCGCGCTGCATTTACATTCCCGGATTTCTATGGTACCCGTTTTTAGAGAATAGACCCTCTTTAGGCTCAGTGGGAGACCTCGCTTCACGACAAGGGAATGAGGAAAAACATCCGGAACTTTACGATAGTGCGCGAATGTGACAGAAATGGATAAATCTACTAGTATTAAATAGATTGCACTGAATAAAAGAGGGGGTTGGGGCGGGGGGGGGGGGGGAGAAAGTATAGAAAACAATCCAAGAACAAAACAAAGCGTATCAGCCTTGTATACACAGCTAGTTATGTTGTAAACAAGATAAATAAATCGTTCATAATATTATATGATTTGGGGATCATATAATATTAGGGTAGGGGTATCCCCTATATTGATAGGGGATACCCCTACCCCGCTAACCGACGACTCCTTACCTCCGTCAGTCTACGGGACACCCTTGGGCAAGGTGGAGTACCCGTATAGCCCCCCGATCAGGGTGACATGAAGCCATGGGAGCAGGTGGTGGATGGAATGGGAGAGCAGCTGACAGATAATGTTGGTTATGGTCACCATTCTATGATGGTATGCAAATGATCTCAATGTAGGGACAATGGCTACGATCACTGACTAGTACAGTCACTGCCCGGAAGGAAAGCAATGGTAAACTAACTTCTGGAAACATACCAAGAAACCCAAACAGCAATCATGGAAAGTCAAATAGGAAAAAGATCTGGTGGTGAGTCCCCCAGGCCAGATAGATCTAATTTTAACACTGGGGAAGAGTGTGTGATAGAGGTCAGTACTAGTAATTGTGATGATGGACAAAATCCTGACAGTGTTACTAAGGAAAACCCCTGCATCAAACTAAAAAGAAAAATAAGAGTAGGAACATGGAATGTAAGAAGTATGTATGAGGGAAAATATCAAGTAATAAGTGACGAGATGAAAAGAACGGGGATACACATTTTGGGAATCTGCGAACATCGATGGAAAGGATCAGGACACATTAAGAGCGAGAATGATAATATCTTTATATACTCTGGTGGAGAAGTAGGAGGAAAGAATGGAGTGGCTTTTTATTTGGACAAATCAACATCAAAAGCATTACTAGGCTACAATCCAGTAAGTGTGGAAGAGATAGTGAAATGTTTAAAGAAATGAAGACATTGACGAGAAATGTCACACCTAAGCTAAATGTAATTTGTGATGAGATGGGGAATACCTTGACAGAGACAGAGGAAATTCTAGAAAGATGGAAGGAATATTGCAAAGGAATGTATGAAACAACCGACTGTGGAAACAGAAATCAACAGTGTGAATTATTATTGGAGGAGAAAGAACCCGAACCGACAATAGAAGTTTTATGGGCAATAAAGAATCTGAAAAATGGTAAATCACCAGGATGTGATGAGATAACAGCTGAATTTGTTAAAGCAGGAGGAAAGGAGTGTGCAACAATCTATCATGCACTATGTAAAAAGATATGGCATTCAGGTATTTGGCCAAAAGAATGGAAAAGAACTGTATTCATACCACTGCCAAAAAAGGGTAACCTGAAATTATGCACAAACTACAGAACTGTTGCCCTGATTAGTCATGCCAGTAAAATTCTGCTAAAAATCATAATGGGTAGACTTCGAAAGAAAATAGAAGAAGAAGTCAATATGGTCCAAGCTGGTTTCAGGCAAGGAAGAGGATCAAGAGATCATGTATTCAATATAATAATAGAGAAATGCAGAGAGTTTAATGTGAATCTATATTTATCCTTTATAGACTACTCAAAGGCATTTGCTTGTGTACAACACCAGAAACTTTGGGAAGTAATGGAAAAAATGGGATTTCCAACACATTTGACACAACTAACATCACTGCTGTATCTAGACCAACAAGCGGCAGTAAGAATAAATGGTGAAACAACTTCGTTTGACATAAACCAAGGGGTCCGTCAGGGGTGCATATTGTCGCCTTACTTATTTAACTTGTATACTGAAAATATAATGAGGAATGTTAGAGAAGATGTAGACAAAGAATATTACGATACCATAACAATTGGAGGTTATGAAATACCAGAGATTATTTATGCTGATGACACAGTGTTACTGTCCACAACACAAAGAGGATTGGAAAAACTAATTATGTCAGTCTGTAAGAACAGCGAAGAGCAGAACCTCTATCTTAATACAAAGAAAACTAAATTGATGACAACTGACATAACAAACAAGGCAGCTGAAATATGTATCACTGAGGAAAAATTGGAAGAAGTGGAGAGTTTTGAATATCTTGGATCACTACTAACTAATAATGGAGATACAATGAGGGAAATTAAAAGGAGGACATCTATCGCTCTTCACAAAGTAAAACAAATAAAGAATATGTGGAGAGGAGCAGACAGAACTACAAAAATAAGATTTTTAAGGGGATGCATCTTTCCCATCGCAAGATATACCTGTGAGACCTGGACACTTAACAAAACAGCTGAGAAACACGTAAATGCCTTTGAATGTAAATGCTACAGAAGAGTTCTCCAAATATCATGGACACAAAAAAGAACAAATATATCTGTTCTCATCATCATCATCAGGTGCCGTGCCGACTGGCGTTGGCTATTATGCTTCTCCAGAGTACCCGATCCTTCATGCAGGCCATCAGTTCAGTTGGTGATCTCCTCTCACACCATCCCGTCAGACTGTCCAGTATCATTTCTCTTGGTCTTCCTCTTGATCTTCTTCCTTCTATTTTTCCTGTTGTTATAATATTTTCAATTCCCCCTCTTCTCATTGCATGTCCTATGAAAGTACATTGTCTCTCTCTTATCTTCCTGACAAGGTTTTTTGTCTCTCCAGCTCTTCTCATACATTCTTCATTAGTTATTTTTGCTGTCCAGGGGATTCGCAACATTCTTCTAATAAACCACATTTCTGCTGCTTCCAATGATTTTTGTGCAGACTTGCCTATTGTCCATGATTCACTTCCATATAACAAGATAGGTTCAATATAGCATTTTAGGACTCGTTTTCTAACATTCATTGATAAAGATGTGTTAGCTAATATGTTTCTCATTCTCTGAAATGCAGTCTTTGCTTGGCTTATTCTGTTCCTAATTTCTGTTGTGCATTTCCCATCTGAAGTTATTACTGCTCCAAGGTATTTGAATTTCTGCACCTGCTTTAGAATGGTTCCGTTTAATTTAATACTGCATGCTGGTGGATTCTGTTTCTTAGATATAACCATAGCCTCTGTCTTTTTGATGTTCAAAGTAAGGCCTTTCTGTTCACTTTCTTTGGCGACTTTATCCAAGAGATTTTGCAGGTCTTGTTGGTTCTCCGCTATCAGTACTGTGTCGTCAGCATACCGAAGGTTGTTAATATTGTATCCTCCAATTTTGATGCCTGGTTCTGTGATGATTGTTCTTAGACTATTCTCGTTGTACAGAGAAAAAAGGTCTGGAGATAGTACACATCCTTGCCGCACCCCTTGTTTTATAGGTGTTCTACAAGAGCTTAATATTGAAGAAGGCTGGCTAGTAAAGAGGATTAGAGAGAGAAAACTTAAATATTTTGGACACATTAAACGTCATGATAATTTAGATAAGACCGTATTGGCAGGATACATAATGGGAAAAAGAAAAAGAGGAAGACCAAAACGAAGATGGCTGCAAGACATCGTTGACGATCTGCAAATGGATGCCGCAGCAGCAGGCCATCTTGCTCACAATCGAGAGGCCTACAGGAGTGCTGTTTGGGAGGCAAAGTTCCGCAAGGGACATGCAAATGAATGAATGATATTACTTTCCACTATAGTACAGGAAGTGATACACTTTAGAGTTTTATGTTTTATGTCAATACAAAAATATGTCTTGTCTACATGTTGTTTTGCGTTCTATTTATACGAATTCAGTTAATTCTGTTTGTACAAGGTGTATCGTCCTCACGAGTAAGGACAAGATTACCACAGAAGAGTATGACAAGTTAAAAAATACAAAGTTATCTCCCTTCGAGCTTAATTTAGAAAATTTCTCACCTTAATTGTTGCATTAGACATTACAAAGAAATAATGATATTTTTTTCCCTTTAGAGAACAAAACATCTTCTACAGTTAAGGTGAATTTCAACGACGTTCATAAGCTGAACGATTATTTTTTTTTTCTTCAATTCGCTCCGGCACGTACAGGAAACAGTGAGTGCTTGGTGACTTCCGGATTGTCTAAAAAAGGCAATTTTAGAAAACAAAACTGTTCTGAGCTGTTTCCGTATTAATTTGTCCAGTTTTCTTAGCGCCGGGGGCAACATTTTGAGTTATGGCCAGCAAAATTAAAAAACTTGTAGATGATGCAAAGGAAGGAAACAGCCCGGAATTAGATTTGGTTGACAAGGGAATTGTGAACATCCTGGACATTCCTGGGTTTGGTAAGTGTTGCCTGATCAAGGATCAAATACGATCTCCAAGTTCACGTTGCTTCACAAGTTAGAATTAAAAGACTGTTCTAGGCAGCAGAGAGCATTGCTTTAGCCAGTGTGGGTTCCGTTACGAAAATGTATCATGTTTTTATAATCAGCTTTTCAAGATAACCCTCAAGTCATCGACTTCAACTCGCGATTCGAGTCGAGTCGAGTCGCTACGCTTCCTCTCTCAGAATCTTAACAAAATTTTAGTCTTCCTAGTCCCATGAGGCCCAAGTCATTCAGCTTGATTTTACTTAATGTAGATTTATAATTTCTAGATGCGAACAAAGAAGAAGATAAGTTCTAGACATCTGAGAGTTTTACTTGACTAAGGAAAAAAAATTACATTGCTTGTAAATGGAGCATGAAATAGGACTACTAGTCTCAAAAAAAAAAAGGTTATTTATTTACAATTTTATTCCTTGGCCTTACATTGACATAATTTGGCAGTAAAAGAGAGAACTATAGACTAGTGTGTGCACTCTTGACAGCTGACACCCTTTTTTGTTCATGTAGTTTTCACCCCTCTAGCAAATCAAGTTTTTCCAGATACACATTAGTGTACAGACATTCTTTTTCTCCTGTTTTATATGTCTTCAGATATCTGCATGTTGTACTCTAGAGATCTTTCATGGCTTCACAAATCTTGCCATAAAAACCACTTGCCAAGACCACTATATTCTTTCTTTGATCTTCATAAGTAAAGTGTTCTTGTAACAAGTACTCTGTTATCATTCTGCCAGTACCATAAGAACATTTTCAGCAGTTTCAGTTTTAAATTTGCTGTAGCAGTGTCATATTAGCAATATATGGGCTGCCATTTTGCCAGTATCACAAAGACTTGGTTAGTAGTTCCAATTATAAGTTTGTAATGGAGGTAACTTCCCAGTCTGTTATATCTCTTTGGAGATAATTTCAGGGATTGTTAAGATTTCAACATTCTTTCACAAACAACAGTCTGTTTTTACTTGCTGTCAACATTTCCAAAGTGTTTCTGTGTGTTTGGATAATTCGCCTGCATGCAGGAATGTGCTGGTCAAGTGTGTCTTGTGTAGCTAATGTAACTCCCAGGGTTGGAGTATTATAACTTGTTCTCATCTGCTTAACTGACAACATGCATCACTTTTTAGCATCCAAGGCATGCTCTGTGTATTTAAACAATTATTTGTAGTTTATATGACAACAAATGGAAACTTTGAGGATTTTGCTAATAAAGTATGAAAATCAAAACATTAGAAAATCCCATCCAGACTTAGAACTCAGAATCCAGACACATAAATCTGAATGAGAAGGAAATGTTGCTAGTGATTTTATCCTCAGAACTCCTGAAAATTAAGCAAGTTTTTTTTTTTTCATGAGGATCATAATTTTCATAATGTACTATGAAGCATTTATTCATTGTATTAAAACTTGTGTCTCATCTTCTGCCTCCCTGTAACTATGAGCTGGTCTTCTTAGTAGCTGATGCTGGGAAGATGTTGAGGCACAGCATCATAGCGATGTGGGAATGGGTCATGGCAGTTATTTTTCCAGTCCTGGAGTGCAGCTATAGTGCAAGGGGTGTGCAATACTTCTTTAGCAGACTCCACTACCATGGGATCTGTGGCAGTCCCTGCCCTGTTGGCCAGCCTAGGCCTGTTACTAGGGGGGTACCAGCGGAAAGATGGGATGGGGTCTTGGTCAGCTATGGTTCGCCAGCATATCAGCTATGGGTCACTGATTGCTAAATTGGACAGCGTCTTCAACTCCGTCATATTAAAACAGACCAGTTTAAATCTGTTTCTGTTTCTGGCTTTATTATAATCACCATCCACTAGGGCTGTAGAAATGGGTACCCGACTTCTTCTGGAGTTGGGGAAGGAAAGGCGGCCAGACGTGATACTGACCATATCACCTTCTAGTGTGCTGACAGGTCAAGGAAAATATGGGCACTAACACTGTATCCCTATGTGCCTCTAAGGCATGACAGGATTACCTTTAGCTTTACCTTACCATTAGGGCTGAGCTGTCCAGATTTTTAAACTTGATTTGCTTTATGTACCTTTTTTTGTTTTTTCACAGTTTTGTTTAATCCTACACTCTTTCTCCTTACGAAAAATCAGTCCAGTGAAGATAAAATGTGCAGTTGTACGAAAAGGGGTGGGAGCATACCACGAGGCAATAAACACAAATATTTTAGCCAAACAAAACTTAAAGTAGTAACTAAAAAAAAGAGTATGTGAACACAGAAAGGAAGAAATCACTTATCAAGAAATTTTTTTTTTCTTTATGGGAGTGAAGCATGGAATGATTTTGTTTAATAGTGTCATTATTATATTCATTTATTTATTTATTGAAGTATACTGTCTGTAAGGTTATGTTTTTTTTATATATTACAGTTAATCTGAAAAACTTGACCAAACTTGTGCTGGCACACAACAAAATAACAAGTAAGTACTGTTATAATATAACATGTAAGTACTGTCATAATATAACACGTAAGTACTGTCATAATTGATTTTTTTGTGCCATTTAATTTCAGTCTGAAACAAAGAAGAGATCACAGGTTGTTAATTTGTTAATAAAGACATTAAAAATCTAAAACTATGGAAGAGCATGTAGAAAAACCTTATCTGAAAAATGGAGTTTCTTTTTTTTTTGCCTTATGTTTGCGTAAGTAAAATTAATAGTTATTGAAATTCTCTCCGGGCTTAAATTGTGGGAAACTGCCATGCATCATTCTTCTTAGTGGATTTCCCATTTTTCTTTGCTGGTTGTATGGAGAAGGTGGCCTGGTTGGTCGATTTATCCGGTGGTATTAGGTGAGGGTTATTTTCTGTTTCCGCAACACCAAAAAGGCGCAGGGTCCACCCTTGCTCTAAAACTGGGTACCAGAGAAATCTGGGAAGGTAAGTACGGCCAGGCGTGATACTGACCACATCAAGATTCCATGTGTCAGTGGTCTTGGAAATGCTGGTCAAACATCATATTCCCAGTATGCCTTAATGGCATTGAAGTGGGGATTTTACCTTTTTTTTCTTTTTTCTTTTCTTTTAGTGCATGGAGAAAATCTTGCCTTAACTGTTGCACTAACATACCTACCCACTTTGATTTTACTGATCAGCCTCAAAGGAATATTTATGTTCATGTCAAATGATGGAAAGCAAAGAACCCTGCCATCGACCATTTTACGGTCCCTTTCTGTAGCGTTTTCTGCCAGAGTGTTCCTCTTTTGAATGGCCCAGAAGGTGGCGAGTCTGATAGCTGCGGATGCTGTTTAATGTCATCTTAAAGCGGGTGAACCAGGCCTGACTCACAAATACAGCCTGCGCTTATAATGGGGGTTGCATTAAACTGATAAACTCATCACAGGTCCACAAAAAAAAAAATTTAAGTTGAAAATGATGACAGTGGTAGTAAATGTGCATCAGTATATACACTGATCTGAAGCTGAGTTACTGGAGGAACATACATGATGTTTATATTCAGAAATATGTTTTATTTGTAATTTCATTCATTCATTCATTTGCATGTCCCTTGTGGAACTTTGCCTCTCTAACAGCACTCCTGTAGGCCTCTCGGTTGTGAGCAAGATGGCCTGCTGCTGATGCATCCATTTGCAGATCAATGATGTCTTGTAGCCATCTTTGCCTTGGTCTTCCTCTCTTTCTTTTTCCCATTATGTACCCTTCCAAGACAGTCTTCTCTAGATTATCATGACGTTTAATTTGTCCATAATATTTAAGTTTTCTCTCTTTAATCTTCTTTACTAGCCAGCCTTCTTCAATATTAAGTTCTTGTAGTATGGATATATTTGTTCTTTTTTGTGTCCATGATATTTGAAGAACTCTTCTGTAGCATTTACATTCAAAGGCATTTATGTGTTTCTCAGCTGTTTTGTTAAGTGTCCAGTGACTACTAGTCAGTGATCGTAGCCATTGTCCCTACATTGAGATCATCTGCCTACCATCATAGAATGGTGACCATAACCAACATTATCTGTCAGCTGCTCTCCCATTCCATCCACCACCTGCTCCCATGGCTTCACATCACCCTGATCGGGGGGGGGGGGGGCTGTACAGGTACTCCACCTTGCCCAAGGGTGTCCCCTGATGGAGGTAAGGAGGCGTCTTACTTCTCCTTTGATAGGGGTACCCCTACCCCGCTAACCATTATTTGTAGTTACTTAATAATAATAAAAGTGATTTTAAAGTTTTTAGAAAATGAAATAACAAATAAGCACATCATATAATCCGATCTTTATAAGTTGAATGGATGCAAGCTAAAGATGATCTGATGCAGAATTTGAAGTTTAGAAGAATCACTGTAAAATTTTGGGTGTCTTGTCTTGTCTGATGGCTCCCTGGAACTGGGTGCTGATATTCTTTGCAGTTGGTGTTTTGAAGTTGAGAGGCATAGTAGTGTGTTGGGCCTGGGAGCGGGTTTTGGCAACTTTTTTTTTTATCCCTGAGTACAGCAAGAAAGCAGGAGGTGTGCAGTACTTCTTTAGCAGATTCCACTACCATGGGAACTGTGGTGATCCTTGCCCTGATAGCCAGGCTAGATATGTTACTGGGTGACCAATGAAGAGGTGGGACAGAGTCTTGGGCAGCTGTGGTTCACCAACCCTGATGCAAGCATGTCAGCTATGGTTCACTAACCCTGATGCCAGCATGTTGGCTATGGTTCACTAACCCTGATGCCAGCATGTTGGCTATGGTTCACTAACCCTGATGCCAACATGTTGGCTATGGTTCACTAACCCTGATGCCAGCATGTTGGTTATGGTTCACTAACCCTGATGCCAGCATGTTGGTTATGGTTCACTAACCCTGATGCCAGCATGTCGGCTATGGTTCACTAACCCTGATGCCAACATGTCGGCTATGGTTCACTAATTGGCAAAACAGACACCATCATCACCCCTAAAATTCTACATATGCAGATAATAAAATCTTCATGATGATTTTCCTTCTGTCAACAGCTGTCCCACCAAGTATTGCCAACTTCTTAAATCTGGAGATTATTATTTTGTTTAATAATGTCATTGAGGTAAGCAGATATATAAGCAGATATATATATATATATATATATATATATATATATATATATATATTATATATATATATATATATATATATATATATATATACATTTTAGCTGATCCAAAATTGTATATCATATGACCTGCTATTTCTCAGTTTAATGTATAATACAGTCAATTTTTTTCTTTGGTTTTAAAGTCTGTGGCGTAAAATACAAGACTTTATTTTGGGAATGGCTGTATTTTGTAATATATGAGGTTAAGTTATTTTAGATTTCTTTTAGTGGCATTTTTTTATGTCAGATTTTTTTGTTGTTGGTATTATTGTTGTTGAATTATCTACCTGGGGCTGCATACTGTTGGTAACTGTTCTTGTGTTTTTGGTAGCTGATTTTTCTGATGAAGATCTTGGTAGCTGATTCTCGTGCTGTCGATAGCGAGTGCTTCTGGTGAAGATCTTGATAACTGATTCTTGTGCTCTTGATAGCCAGTGCTTCTGGTGAAGATCTTTACAGGCTGATCCTTTTGCTGTAATGCTGGTTCTCATTTAACTCCGAGAGCAGACTCAGAGTTCAGTCTTCATAGCAAGTTCTGTCATGTTCTTGGGAACATGTCAGTTTTTATTCGCTCAGCTAGGTTGTGTTGTTGGAACAGATTGTTGACTAGAAGTTCTGACTAGAGATAAGAGGTGTCTTGACCACTCACATATCTGACATAGTCATCTCAAAATTCATAATATTTTTTTTTATTATTCAGTTAATTTGGAAGGGTACAAATATTTCATAATTTTTTTAAAGAGTGTAAATTCTTTAAGCAGAACGAGGTGAATTGGTTAAAAAAAAAAAAGAAAGACATGGTGTCCTGTTTATTGATAATGATTACGTTTGATTTTTCAGGAACTGCCCACAACATTGAGCTCCATGCCAAAGCTGAAAATCCTTAATGTAGGGTAAGTGTGGAACTTTCAAAAGATACGCACAATTTAACTTATTCTTATGGATCTGGACAAGGAGATGAGTTGGCTGTGCGAACCTCATCGTTAGCAGGACTTTAGAAGAAATAAAAAAAAAAAAAAAAGAAACTCTGAATTATGTTTAAAGCATGTTATAAGGTGCATGAATAGTTGGTAGATGGTCTAAAAATTCTTGGTCTTGGCAGTTATGAAGTGAAAATCTTGATAGCTGATACTTGTGTTGAAGATCTTGATAGCTAATACTTGTGCTCTTGGTAACTGATGCTCCTGGTGAAGACCTTTACATGTTGATACTTTTGCTACCGATACTCTTGCTGCTGGTAAAGATCTTGAAACTAGGTGTCAAGTTGGATAAAAATGGGCTGCATTGACTTTCTTCAATACACAGAGTAAATTTTAAAAACATACTTCACAGCAAGGTTCACTATCACAGACATGTTCATCCTGGTCAAGCTTGATACCATGAATGGCTTTTTCAACAAGCATTACAAGGAGATAAAAAAAAAGAATCTTAGCCAGCTCCATCTCCTCCTCAAGGTTCCTGCCAACAGGCTCAGGATATCATGTCTCTCCACAACCCGCGATCCCTTGTGCATCTCAACAGGCTTGTCACTGAGCATTTCCTGTGCCAGGATGCCAGATCATCAAACATCTTTTCTCTCTGTCTGCCTCTGTCTCTTCTAGATACGATCTTCCCCATTGTCCTTAGGAGCTCTAGCCCACCTCTCTTCCAAATATGGCCCACAAATTTGGAGTGTCATTTTCTGATCTTTGTTATAATTTTCATTGTTTCTTGCGCCTCTTTCGGAACTTCCTCTTTTGATTTTCTGCCTGCCCATCGTACCTTCAGCATTCTTCTTAAGAACCACATTTCAGCAGATTTCAGCCTTCTTTGTGTTTCTTTACTGACTGTCCAGGCTTCGCATCTGTGCAACAGGATTGTTCAGTGTAAAACAGTAATACTGTCTTCTTGGTTTTAATAGATTGTGACTTATTACAAAGTATGTATTTCAACTTTTGAAAGGAAGTCTTGGCTTGTGCAATTCTGCTTTTTACTTCAGTAATACATTTTCCATCTGACGTTAGCAAGGTGCCTAAGTACTTGAAACTGTCAGCTTGGTCTAATTTTGTGTCTTTTGCTTGTATTGTTCACCTTGGGGGGGGGGGGGGTCTTGGCTTTTGAGATGACTACATCAGTGTTAAGGTTGACCTCCTTTTTCTCACTTTCCTTGATGACCGTCTAGCAATTTCTAATAAATATATCATGTCTGGGGTTGGCCCCACCTCTAAAAATGGGTACCAGAGAAATCTGGGAAGGTAAAGTGGCCAGGCGTGATACTGACCACATCACACTTTCATGTGCTGAAGGTCATGGAAAATACAGACCTAACACAGTCTTTCCTAGTATGCCTTAAGGGCATGGAAATGGGAAATTTACCTTTTTTACCTTTTATATCATGTCTATCCATGTTCATCCTTGGCATCCCTATTTCTGACTTTTTTGTTGTTGTTTTTTTTAAACTGCTCTTTAAACCAAGATGAATAGATTAAACAGCCTCCCTTAACTGTGCTCTTTAAACCAGGATGAATAGATTAAACAGCCTCCCTTAACTGTGCTCTTTAAACCAGGATGAATAGATTAAACAGCCTCCCTTAACTGTGCTCTTTAAACCAAGATGAATAGATTAAACAGCCTCCCTTAACTGTGCTCTTTAAACCAAGATGAATAGATTAAACAGCCTCCCTTAACTGTGCTCTTTAAACCAGGATGAATAGATTAAACAGCCTCCCTAGAGGGTTTGGAGCTTGCCCTGTACTTGAAGTTCTTGACGTCACATACAACAATCTGAGTGAGCACACTCTGCCAGCAAACTTCTTTTGCCTAGGTAAGGGTCTTAGTGTTGAAGCTCTTATGTTTGTCTCATTTACGATTTTGTGAGAGGAAAGGAGAGAATGAATGAATGATCTTTATTTCTAAAGTGTAAAGAATTGGGCACATAGACTCATCTTACATTCTGCCCTTTATCTCTCCATCTTTTGTTCTTCCCAAAGACTCGATTTAATACAAGTATACAAATTACATGAGGAAAAAACATATCAAAAGAGTGCTAAAAACTATTACATTCACAGTATAAGATAAGAGGTAATTAATGTAACACAGCGCGCGCACACACTCAGACATATGCATAAACAAAAATACATTTTCAGTACAGTTCTTTTAACATGTATTATTTAACACTCATTAACTCTTTCCATGCCCGCGGGAAAAAAACACGGACGTCCCATTGGTGCCAAGCAAAATGTGCGGGTGTCGCGATATTTTTGGGGTATAGTTTAAAAAGTGATTTAACAGTTATTTCCATCTTACACAAATATACTTATTATACATAAAAAAAAAAAAATGAATGAAGATTCTGTAAATGCAGAGTTTGTTTAGAAAAAAATAACTGGTGAGAAAATACGACAACATTTTCAGCCCCCCAAGGGAAAAAAAATTTATGAAACACAAGTAAAATTATTTTCTACTTACCATTCTTATCTTATATCTTATATCCTTCCCGTGCCGTTAAACGTCACATAGGGCTCGCAAAGTAGTTTGCCAATTTTTCCTGTCTTCGGCGAGTCTTTCAACCTCATCAAAGGATTTTATGCCTGTTAACTTGGCCTCTCTTAATAATGTCCTCTTCAGAGTTTCCCGCGGTCTGCCCCTTTTTCTTCGGCCTGTTGTGTTCCACTTGATAGCTTGTTTTGGGATTATCTGATCATTTCTTCTCATCAAGTGACCAACATATGTCCATCTCCTTTTCCTGATCACCCATGAGACTGGTTGTTGTTCAGTCATCTGTCTTATCTCTGCATTGTTCTTGAATTCATTCCACTTGATGCCGAGTATTTTCCTTAGGCATTTGTTTTCAAAAGAGTCTAATTTCTTTTCTATTTCTTTAGTTGTTTTCCAGCTTTCGCATGCATAAATGAGGGTGGATATTACATTTGAATTTAATAGTCTTAACTTGGTTTTTGTGCTTATAACTTTTGAATTCCATATGTTCTCAAGATTCTTGAAGATTGATGCTGCTTTTGCAATTCTGATCCTAACTTCCTTTCTAGTGTCACGATCCTGGTCTATGTAGCTGCCAAGGTATGCAAATTGATTGACTTATTCAATATCTGTCCCTTCTATGTGTATTTTTCCATTTTGATTAATGGGAATTTTCATTATTTTTGTTTTGTCCTTGTTAATTTCAAGTCCTATTTTGCTAGCCAGTGAAGACAGGCTATCTGTTTTTTCTTGCATGGTTTTTCTTGAATACTTACCATTGGAGCTGTAAATATCCACTTGGAAATCACAAATCGATGATAAATGGAAATCCTCACATGAAATGTAATCACTTGATCACTTTGTGCACAAATTTGCAGAAACAAACAAATAAAAACACAAACACAACAGAAAACATTAGACGAGCTATCAGAACCATTGTCTGAGACACTGTCAGACGAACTATCAGAATCACTGTCAGATTGCCGGTCAAAAGCATGGTCAGAAACAATGTCGGAAGATTTCTTACCATAATATGCAAGAAAAACTGCCTAGCACCTGTTTTAGCCTTTCTTTCTGGTAAAGACCTAACTAGGGAACATCCAGTAACATGTGTCTTGTCTGAGGGTGCGTCCATTCTCGACTAGGGTTAGAAAAATATTCACAAATTTGAAGAGAAATGTAGGAAAAAATGGCTACTGGCCGGTGATGCGAACGAAAAGGATGCCGGGTAATTCTGACATGCGCAGATAACTTGCAAGTGAAAATTAAAATCGTATTTTACTCGATTTTAAACAACTGAATTGTCACTATATCAACTATGGCACCCAACGCAGTAACTGGAAGTTCTCACTATAGCGACTATGGCACTGGAAAAGTTAAAATAATTTCTAACAAGATCTAACACATTACTTTTAGAACTTGATGGCTGGCGAGCCATGGATTGAGAGACCACTTATTCTGTGGAGGCATATAGTTACAAGCAAGTAAATATTGAAAAAGGTTTGAGTTAAAGGATGAAGTATTACTAATGGATTTTTAATGGTAGGGGAGGGTGTTCCAGAGCTGTACTGTAGAGTATGCAAGGTTTTTCTTGTACAGATCAAATCTGGGTTTAGGAAGAAGACAGTTTTTTAAACGTTGGCTACGTTTAGTGTTATATTTAGACAGTGACACATTGTGTCACAGAATTCTATGAACAAACTTAACTTTGTTAAAAATGTTTGAGATTAGAATTTCTAGTTCTTTAGTCTGGGCATTTGCCACAAATCAGATTTACTGCTCATTTGTGAAGTGAGTAGAACCTTTTTGTGTTTGAGACTAAGCAGCCATCCCAGGTTGTGGAACAGTAATCTAAGTGTATTTGTATATGTGATATATAGTATATTTTTCTTGTGTTCTGGTCGATAAGTGTTTAATTTTGGCTAGTTGGTAAACTTTCTGTGCTATCAAGTTTGTTAGGTAATGCATGTGAGAATTCCAAGTTAAATATTCATCAGTGATGTTTAGAGTTTTATGTTCATGAATGTTTTCTATTTCCGTAGTCCCAGCACAAAGCTGTAGTGAAGTTTTTGTTGCATTCTGTAGTTTCTGTCTTGTAGTGATGAGCATGGATTTTGTTTTGTTGGTGTTTATCAACATACCATTATTATTACTTCATTTAAACTGTTTATGTTATTTTAGGGCATTGTCTGTAAGTTATTGATGTCATAGTCAGTGTTGTAAACAGTACAGTCATCTGCAAAAAAGACACATAAAGAGTGCTTTAAATGTAGTGATAAATCATTAATATAGATAGCAAAGAGAAGAGGACCAAGAGTGGAGCCTTGAGGAATGCCAGTATCAACTACAGAAGAGTAGATATTTTGTTTCTAAAGCAAACTACTTTACCTGAGAGAAAAGATGTAATAAATTTTGTCAGGTCAGGGTGCAATCTATAACCTTCCAGATTTTTTGCAAGAATTTCGTGATCGGTCATATCGAAGGCTTTCTTGAAATCAACAAAGACAGCACCACACAGTTTATCTTCATTTATATTAGATAGCCAGTTTTCAGTCAGTTTAGTTAACTTTGTGTGGCAGGAGTGATTTGGTCTAAAGCCTGACTGACTGCCTCTCAGTAGATTGTTTTCCTGCACATGGAGCAGAGTTAACTTTTGTATATGTTTTTGAAGAGGTTTAGATAATAATGACAGAATGGATATGGATCTGTAGTTTGAGAGGTCACTAGTCTGTGTGGATTTTAAAAAAAGAGGAAACACTTTGGCGAGTTTAAAAGCATCAGGGAAATAGTGTTTGTCATTGCAAAAATTGTATACATATGTTAGTGTGTCTGTAACAACTGGTGCAATGTAGCATAGTATCTTGTTACAGATGTCATCACATCCTGCTGAATTTGTGTTTTTTTAAAACATCAGATGTAGTCATAAACTTCACCGACTGTGAGGAAAGGAATATTTAATTGCTTTAGCGTTACGCATTTTCTGTCGCTGTAAGTTTTCAACACACTTGGGTTGCAATTGGGGGTCGGTACTGAAGATTTTAGAATATTAATTTCTTCCCTAAAATGTTTGCTCAAGTTAGTGCAAGTATGTTCACCATTAAGTGTTTGTGGGTCAGATTACTTTCTCTTATTTACAAGAGATTTATTGCTTTCCAAATTGATTTACTGTCAGTTTTATCTTTCACAAAGTTTCTAAAATAATTGTTCTTTTCCTGCCTTATTAAAAATACTGCACCTTATTTCTAAGTGAATGATAGCTACTGAAATTTCTGCTTTTATGAGCTTATACCATGTCCTCATGAATTGCAAGATATCAGGAGTTATCTACAGGGATTTTGTCAGATGAGGGTAACCTCATTTCTCTGATGGGCACATGCTTGTCAACAATATTTCGAAATATCTCAATCCAGTATTCGATAACCTCATCTGGATTGGTTAACTGGTAAATGAGGCTTTTAAATCAGTTAAAAATAATTCCAAGTTAAAGTTTTAAAAATTCCTTTATTTGATGGTGGTGTGTCTTTGTTTAGGCATTTTATAACCCTTGTGCAGACACGTACAGCAGGCTGGATAATGATCACTCAGCGACACAAAAGGACATTTGAAAATTTCAAGCAGAAAGTCAAATTTCAGGAAAGAGAAGGTGGGGGAACTGATACAGAAGCTGAAGACACAGATGGATAAAAAAATGTTTATGCCATGTGTTAATCTGTGCATGATGATGTTTGGTGATGGTAAGAGAAATGACAACTGCAGCAAAACTGGTTCTAGTAGTGGAGCTAGATAGAAGTGTATTAGTTCAGTTTTACAAAAAAAAAAAAAAAAGATAAGATTGAGGAGGGTGGGTAGAAACAAGAATGGCAGTGAGATGAGCACATATAAATAAAGAACATACAACAATCCAGTATTTTGACACTGCCTTTTGTTTTTTTAAGGATCACTAACAAAAACTTAGTTTACCTACACTTATCTGGGCACATTTTGTGCCCGTCTTTCTTACAAGGACACCAAAAAAGCTGTTTAATTTTTCATCTGTTTTTCATGTTTTTTATTAATCTGTTGTTTTTTTTATGTGATCCTTGATAAAGGCTTATGATGAAATATTGGATTTTTGTATGTTCATCATTTATATGTGCTCAGCTTACTTTCTGTCATTCTTGACGATGATGATGATAACGACGATGATGATGATAGACTTGCAAAGGAAATTCTGACACTCTGTCTTCCTGCACTTTAACTGAAAAAATTCTCTCTCTCTCTCTCTCTTTCTTTCTGTCACTGTCTCTCTCTTTTTTTTTTTCCTTTCTCTTTTTCTCGCTCTCTCTGTCTGTCTGTCTCTCTCTCGCTTGCTGTGTAAATAGGTAAAGGCAAATACTATGCAACATTTTTTGATATGAAGAGAAATTCTTAAGTCAAGTTGTGTCATTTGAAGAAGTACCTTTAAACTAGGGAGAGAAAAAAAAAAAACAAAACCACAAGTTCAAAGAGACTGTGACATTAGATCAAGAGAGTTTTTTTAACATTGTGAGAAAATACACTGAAGTGGTTTTATTTGGTCTAATTATGAGAGATAATCTTGTGATGGCATAGCATTTGGGGCAGCATGCTGCACCTCACATGATTACTGTCAGTGCATCACTGTATATGACTACTGAACAAGTTTTTGAGTGTTCTAGAATTAATTGATACTCAGACATCTTCAGAAAAAAAACTTTTTCTTGAGAAATAAAACAGACATAAAACAAACATAAAACAGACAACATGATCAACAATAATGTAGATTCACTATGACTGTTGGTTATGTTTGCAGACACTCTGAGAGCCTTGTATATGGGAGATAATGACTTTGAGTATCTGCCACCAGAAATTGGACGTCTCAAGAATTTACAGATTGTAAGTTCTAGTAAATTTGGCACATGTTTTTATTCTGCTTATGGAATATAAATCAGATGCATTTTGATGAAAGTTGATGGTAGTCTTGCAGTACAAAATTTGTGAAGTAGAGTAGTGCGCAGTAATTTTTTTTCTGAGAATGGAATCCTGAAGAATGTTGATCATCATCAGGTGCCATTCTGACTGGCGTTGGCTATTATGCTTCTGAGCACGACCGCCAGTGCCTTTCAGCATGAATAGTGGATTGTGGAAGAGCACGACCGCCAGTGCCTTTCAGCATGAATAGTGGATTGTGGAAGAGCACGACCGCCAGTGCCTTTCAGCATGAATAGTGGATTGTGGAAGAGCACGACCGCCAGTGCCTTTCAGCATGAATAGTGGATTGTGGAAGAGCACGACCGCCAGTGCCTTTCAGCATGAATAGTGGATTGTGGAAGAGCACGACCGCCAGTGCCTTTCAGCATGAATAGTGGATTGTGGAAGAGCACGACCGCCAGTGCCTTTCAGCATGAATAGTGGATTGTGGAAGAGCACGACCGCCAGTGCCTTTCAGCATGAATAGTGGATTGTGGAAGAGCACGACCGCCAGTGCCTTTCAGCAGGAATAGTGGATTGTGGAAGAGCACGACCGCCAGTGCCTTTCAGCAGGAATAGTGGATTGTGGAAGAGCACGACCGCCAGTGCCTTTCAGCAGGAATAGTGGATTGTGGAAGAGCACGACCGCCAGTGCCTTTCAGCAGGAATAGTGGATTGTGGAAGAGCACGACCGCCAGTGCCTTTCAGCAGGAATAGTGGATTGTGGAAGAGCACGACCGCCAGTGCCTTTCAGCAGGAATAGTGGATTGTGGAAGAGCACGACCGCCAGTGCCTTTCAGCAGGAATAGTGGATTGTGGAAGAGCACGACCACCAGTGCCTTTCAGCAGGAATAGTGGATTGTGGAAGAGCACGACCGCCAGTGCCTTTCACCATGACACTATTCCCTTCTCAGAGTTGCTTTCTTGATAGCCAGTCTGAAAATGTCTTGCCTAGCCAGGATGGTTGCTTCAGTGAGTGCCAGTGACACCTTGGACCCATCATTTCCTCTGTTGCTCCCGCTTCTTATTTCCAAGGAGTCATACTCTCCATTATTGTTCTTTCTGAGCCATCATGTTTGTTTAACTTAATCCACCCGAGTTATGTCCAAAACGTTACTTAATTTCCTGACGGCGCAGACATTTTGGGGATGGGGGTCCCTGTGTAAAAGTTATTGTACTGAATTAAATCCATTATCACCACGTGGGTATCACACATTAAAATAAGTGGAAATGAATGAAGATTCCATAAATGAAGTTATTTGTCATTCCAAAAAAAAAACAAAGAAAAGGGGAAAAAAAAACACAACTGGTGTGAAGCGATGGAACAATTTTTGAGCACTAAAAAAATTTTTTTAGGGCTGAGCAATAAAATCTACTTTATGCTTACCTTAACTATGTCATAATCCAATATAAAATATGTTGTCATTCAAATTTAAACACAGAAAAATCAATATTTATGGATGTTTTTGACATCCAATAAATCTAACAGGTCTACAGCAACGAGAAACGCATATAGTAAGATAGGTCTAGTCAGTCAGTGTGACCATTCTGCCACTCGATCTCGAAAAAAACTTGAATTTTACACTCCTATCATGATATTCACCGTCTTCCTTTATCAGCAGTGCTGAAAATCACTAGTTTAGCTTTGGATTCAGAAGAGCTCTGACTGGTTAAATGAAAAGTTAGATCGATTTTTCAATGAAATAAAAGTCCGAAACCTTATAGGGCTGGGTTGTTGGGAGCAGCATATACCGGAACAGACCTTTTGGGGCTGGCACAGGTGGAGACAGTTAATATCACCAGAGCAGGGTAGTCTTCTTTTCTTGATGGAATTGATGAGCTAGTTTTTCATGTATAACCAGTTCTAAGATTCTTTTGTTGCTCCTGTTATCTTTCGCAGTGAATTAAAATTTCTTGTATTCTTAAGCACTTGTGTGTAAAGCATCATTAGTATATGGCATCTGGTACAGTAAAATACCATTATAACAGACTCCGTTTACAACTGAGCCTTGTATTTTATTCTGGAAAAAAGTGGACTTTGAATATAATGGACTAATTTGCCAATTCCTTTGAGGTATATATATATATATATATATATATATATATATATAATATCGCTTTCAGCTGGTACTTCGAGACAATGATCTGGTGACTTTACCAAAAGAACTCGGAGAACTAATTCGTTTACGGGAATTGCACATCCAGGGCAACAGGCTTACTGTTCTTCCTCCAGAAATGGGTAGGAACATTTCACTCACTTCTGTGAAACTGTCCTCATCTATCTTTATCTTTATCTCTCTCTCTCTCTCTCTCTCTCTCTCTCTCATCAGTATCTGAGACACACAAGCTTCTTGTAGCAAAAGCACTTTTGTCAGTCCTTTGCTATTTTCTTGGCTGTCTCCTACATTAGTTTTTTAGTTTATCAGCATTTTCTCTGTTGTCTCTGTGGGTCATCCCATGCTTATTTTGCTCAGGGAAGTCCAGTTCTAAACTGCTCATGGCATGGATTCATCTGCCATTCTCATAGTGTGGCCAGACTATCACCACTTCCTCTTTTTTAATCACTGTTGACAGTTGTGTCATGTCCATCTCTCTTAACAAGATGTTATTTCTTATGGTGTCCTCATCTATGCAATTTATTTTTTCTTTGTCATTCACAGAAGCTGAAAAAGAATTGTTAATTATTAAGATTGATAGTAGTGTTGCATATTTGCATATTGCTACTGTTATATAATTGTAAAAAAAAAACCAGAAAGACATTTGATATGACTAGATATTGGCAAGATTCATTCCATTTGCTATTTTCTGTATTTGAAAAAACAATATGCTGTATTGCTGATGTAACAGATATTCATATATTAGATATCTGTTTTTAGATATAAACTGCACATGTGACAGCTTCAATTACTAAAAAAAAAAGCAGTTCATTCTTTGCTTGTGAAGCATCCTTAAAACAGAGTGTATGTCTCTTTAAAATGCTACCAAAATAAGACATTTAAAGTCTTTCATTTGTATGTATTATTTCCCAGGCAATCTTGATCTGGTTGGAACCAAGCAGATTTTCAAGGCAGATGGAAACCCATGGGTGACACCCATTGCTGATCAGTTTCAAGTTGGTGTGTCTCATGTCTTTGATTACATTCGTTCAGACACTTACAAGTTGTGAGTACAATTTTCTTTTAATATATTACAGTTTTAAACAAACAAACAAAAAAAAAAACATAGTTATAATAGTGCTTGCATAAAAATAAGTTGACATATCATCACTATGCATGGTACTGTAATAGTATAAAGTATGGCTGTGCTTTTAATAATCTTCAAAATGAGACTATTGGGCAAACATTTTTGGCAAGTCATGAGGCATATTATGAGGGTGATACAGAACATTTTTTATATCTAATGTAGTTAGTCATCATTTTAGAAGTAGCATATGATGATGATGATACCTTTATTACATGTTAAATTTATTTTAGTGAATGTTTCTCAAAATCTGTAATAAAGTTTAACCAAAAAAAAAATCAATTCTTTTGTTATCTAAAGTGTTACCTTTTCATAATGCTTAAACTTGAATATTTTAATATAGTTGTATTATGTAAACAAAAGGAATTTTGGTGTTTTAATAAATCTGTTGATGATGGTGATGGTAATGAAAACTTATTTTGTATCATGTAGATATCATGAATAACACATCAGATGTTTTATAAAATGCTTATCTAGATTGTAAAATATTACATGTATATGCTTGTGTGGTTTATTCAAAGGATATATTCCAGTGTCTTATGAAGGCATGTTTTTTTTAAGTTGATAAAGAGTGCTGTGTACACAATTAGAGGGAAAAACCAAGAAATTTTTTTTTGTTTTTGTGGGGGAATAAAGATTGTGTACACAAAAGGAAAAAAAAGTCTTTTTTTAAGGAGGAATAAAAAGCATTGTGTACACAATTAGAGGGAAAGTCAGACTTTTTTTGTAGGGGAAATAAGCACTGTGGACACAGTTAGAGGGAAAAACTTCCAAGACATTTTTCTTTCTTTTTTTTTAGGGAAATAAGCACTGTGGACACAGTTAGAGGGAAAAACTTCCAAGACATTTTTCTTTTCTTTTTTTTAGGGGAAATAAATTGTGTTCACAATTAGAGGGATAAACCTAGACAATTTTTTTAAAGAGGAAAATAAAAGAGCATTTATTACACAATTAGAGGGGTAAACCAAGACATCTCTTTTTTAATAAACATAGTTCTGTTATGACATTAAGACATATAGGGATATGTTAGTGCCCAGCTTTTCGTTGATCTGATGGCACACTACAGGGTGATGTATCAGCACCATGTCTGGCCGCATCCTCAGCTCTGGCAGCACAGTACTCATTTCTACAGCCGGGTGGATGGGGTAACTACAGCTGGGTGGCCGGGGCAACTACAGCTGGGTGGCTGGGGCAACTACAGCTGGGTGGCTGGGGTACTGCGGCCATACTTGAACCACCGACCATCACGTGAGAGATGAGTTCATTAATCACTATGCCACTTCTTTTTCTTTTTAATAAGGACAAGGACAAAATGAGCGATGTTACAGTGATGTGAGAAAAGAAGAGAATGAGTGGGGAAAATATGAGAATATATGTTACAGTGCAGAAGCAGACAACATAAGGGTGATAAATAGTGAAACTAACAGTACTGTTTCCACCACTTATCTTTCAGCCTTTATGGGCGGCACATTGCGGCAAGCGCTACAGCTCCACCAAAAACAAATGACAAGTCAAAAAAGATAAGCCGAATTAAGAAGTAGATTTCTTATACGTTGACTCAGTACTGCCTTTTAAATGTCATTCTAAAGTCTTTGTTCCTAGCTTTAGTCTTAATGCTTGTTTTGACAAAATAATTCACAAAGGAGTGAATTATATTGGATACTGGAATCAACAGAGTTTGTTGGAGAGCATTTAATTTGTCACTTATCCATTATATTTTCACTTGAAGTACAGATCACAGTAATCTGTTCTTATTTAATGAATTCAGATATCAGATAAGGATTTTGTTGCATTGTCAGTAATTTCGAATTGTTAATTTACTGAGTTGATATATCTTCAAGATAATCTCTAGCATTTACAGATCAGGTGCTAGAATAAAGTGGTTTCTGTTGTGTTATCTTTATTTTTATTAGTGTATCATTAGTATGAGCTGTTTATGGAGTCTTGATACAATATAACTTGAAATATTATATTGTGTGCTATGTGTTGCTGAAAAAAAATGTGTAATTTTAGTCTACATTTTTTAAAAGTTCTTTTATTTACATTTTAAAAATTGTAACAAATAAATAAGTAAATATGAAAAAAACATTTTTCTTCATTTGATATTTTGTTTTCATCCTGTACAGAACCAAAGTATTAAAAATAGAAAAAGCATAGACACCTTTACTTCCTTTGTGTGACTAGCAATATGCAATTATTCCTTAAATTTTGTACTATGAGTATTTTACAAGTTTACACTAGCACATTATATCTTACTTTATAACAAGTCTACAATAACACAATATATCTGAAGTAATTTGTAAATTTTTCTTTGTACTTTATTTTGTACTAGCGGTAAAAAACATTGTTTGCAGAGTTGTGATGGAGCACTTGTCTTAAACCAGCTCCCTCCAAAACATATGAGATTATTCCATGCTGTCATTTCAGACTTTTTCTTTTATTTTTGCAGTTCTGGCTTCAGTTTGTTCCTTAGCATTTTAGAAGAAAGGGGAATATTCTATTAACGAGATGAAAAAATAAGACACCCCTATACCACTGCCTTGACCTGGACACCTCAAGGGAAAAGAGTGAGGGTTAGGCCATTGAGGACTTGGAGGTGCACAACACAGGAGGACTAAAGGAAGCAGGATAGACATGGTTTCAGGTATCCTGACTTGCTCAAGACAAGGATGCGCTGGAGAACCAATGTTGATACCTTAAACTGCATTAAGAGTAAAGAGGGCTGATGATGATGATTTTCTTAAAAGACTGCAGTCATTCAGCAACATCTTACATCCTTCCCATGCCGTTAAATGTCACATGGGCCTTGCATGGTAGTTCACCAAGTTTTCCTGTCCTCAGCGAGCTTTTCATCCTCATCAAAGGATTTTATGCCTACTAATTTGGCCTCTCTTAACAATGTCCTCTTTAGAATTTCACATGGTCCTCTTTTTCTTTGTCCTGTTGTGTTCCACTTGATAGCTTGTTTTGGGATTCTCTGACTGTTTCTTCTCATCATGTGACCGACATATGTCCATCTCCTTTTCCTGATAACCGATGAGACTGGTTGTTGTTCGCTCATCTGCCTTACCTCTGTCTTGTTTTTTAATTCTTTCCACTTATGCCAGGTATTTTCCTGAGGCATTTGTTTTCAAAAGAGTCTAATTTGTTGTCTATTTCTTTAGTTGTTTTCCAGCTTTGACATGCATAAATGAGGGTGGATATTACATTTGGCAACATCAGGCAGTGTTTATTAGAACTCTTCAAGGAAAGACTGCTAAGGAAAGTCCCATAATAAAAAAAAAATGTACAGATGTAGTGATGATGTAGTGAACACAGATTACATATGAAGAAGCTGATGAATGGTATAGAAAACCCTTTAGGGACACGTTTGAAGATGTGTTCTAGTTAAGATTTTGAGAAGTTCATCTTTATGACTGGAAAATACACTTATCCTCTTTGTACTGACATATATGACATATGTATATTTCTATGTCATTTAATTTTCTTGTAATAAAATTTGCTGTCAGCTGTTAATTTATATGATAATATATTAAACAATATATAAACTGCTTAACTGTTGGTAAGCTGTTTTCTCATATGAGACTGCCACATTTGGACCATATTTATTTGCATAATCACATATAATTAATTTGTAGACTCATTTTTTTCTAACATATTTTACAGGTGTGATATTTGTTTACTTTTAGGTGTTGTTTATATGAAGCACCCTCTCCAAGATCTTTTAGTTTGTAGAATCATTTTTTTTATCTTTACAACTCAATTTCTGAATAGTAGATCTCCTGTATTGAGACTTCAGTCAAGATCACATGATCTTCTAGGCAGGAGAATAAAAATGAAAAAAAAAAAACTTTAAGAAAAAAAAAAAAGAGAGAGAGAAAGTGACATGTCTTATCTAGAAGCTTAACCCAATGAAAAAAAAAACACGCACACACAAAAAATATGAGATGAATGGACTTTTTCTATGTTTCAGAGTCTATTTAATAGTGGAATCTTAACCCATTGGTTCTAGATTTTCCACACAGCCATGTTAAAATGTGTCAGTTCACCGTTCCAGACTGTTTAAAATAACAGTCGCTGAGTAAGAATTCAGGGTCACACAGTGTGTACAGTTTAATCTCGGAGTACTCCTGTGCTTTCTTCCACCCATTTGCCAGGATGCCTGAGACATACGGTGTGATTGAATAACCTTCATTTTCAGAAGTTAAAAAGAATCTCGACCTAAAAAACGGTCATATCTCAACATATTTCAGCATATTTTTACTACAAAGAGCTAACATGTATAAACATAGTTTATATATCAAACTGTGATACTGTAGCTGTGTATGAGATATTTCAGAGCTGTTTCCCCCCCCCCCCCCCCCAAATAAAGTTTTCATTTTAGACAATTTTTTGTAAACACCAGACCATTTTATTTTGCATAGCAGAAGTCTCATAGTCATAGAAGTGAATTTTGTTCCTTGTTTGGTGATTTCAAATGAAGTATAGTGGACTTGAATATTCTGTGTCACATTTTTTTCTTCAGTTTGTACAAGAAAAATAAAATAAGGGTTGTGTGGAAAGGGGGTGGGGGGTGGTGTTTATAACATGATTGTGCCAGGTGCAGATATCATGTTAAATTCCTTAGTGTTACGTTTCCATTTTAAAAAAAAAAAACACTGCTTAGATTCCATGATGGCCTCACCCACTAATATTGATTAAGGAGTTCCCATAATTATTGTTTGAAGCTTGTGACCTCATTTCATTCACAATTTGGCAGTATAGGTACTACCCTGAATGTTATTTGGGCTTAACACTTTGTATGGGGTAAAAAAAAACAAGTTGGTCCATATAACATATGGCTAATGATTTTAGCATGGAAAATCTATATATGATCTATATAACACATGGAGTTAACTCCAAGGAGGTGAAGATCACTGTGAGGAGATCAGAGCACCCATGGACTTGCGCAGAGTGCAAGAATAATGATCCTAACTAACCAGCGTGGCTGTTTTCAAACATAACATTACTGTTGGAAGAACAAAAAATGTCACTGCCTTTTACTTTGAATTCTTGACAACTTTTACATTCGGTTCATTCATTCTTTTTTCGTATAATTTTGCTTGGTGTGAAGATATTAAAAACGATGGGATCTATTAAAGAAAATAGTTCATGAATTCCCCCCCCCCCTTTATTAAGGTCTGAAAACTACACTGCAGCTACAAGAATTAGTTATTTACACTTGTCTTTGTCATATCTTTCCAATTTTTTTTTTGTTTGTGCTGATGTGTGTGCATTGCTTTTGTTTCTCCCCCCTCCCCACCCCCCTCCCCCATGCGATCTGTTAAATTATGCTGCCTTAACTTTTAGTCTCAGATGTTAAAGATGCTGCTTGTACATTAATGACCGTACATCATTATACTGGTGCTAGTCGTTCAGTATTGTTGTGTATAGATTGTACAGATCCCATTGTAACTGTTATTAATTTGTTACCTCTGATAACATATATTCTTTCCTTTATTTTTCCTCCTTACAGTACCACTGTGGTCCAATATGTACTTCTTCTTCTAAATAAATTTGCTTTAAAAACCAGAAAAAGAATTTGTTAATTCTTATTTGTTAATTCACAGTAATAAACACAGATGATTAACTGATATATACTGATGCCCATCAACTTATGATTGGGTTACATTCTGATGAACCCATTAAAAGTTTAAATTTCATGTTTCCAGGTAGATTCAGTAATCCAGGAGACATTTTTAAGTACCAGAAAATGTTTTTTTTTTCAACTTGTTTCCAAATACAATTATTCACATTCTGTTATTACTGTATTTGATGAAGAATAAATTTACACCAAAGTATCTTTGAGTAAAATAAAAGACTGTTATCATATAAAACTACAGCAGATATCACACAAGTCTTCCTGGCACTACAGTATTGCACATGTTCAAGTCTTCCTGGCACTATAGTATTGCACATGTTCAAGTCTTCCTGGCACTACAGTATTGCACATGTTCAAGTCTTCCTGGCATTACAATATTGCACATGTTCAAGTCTTCCTGGCACTATAATATTGCACATGTTCAAGTCTTCCTGGCACTACAGTATTGCACATGTTCAAGTCTTCCTGGCACTACAATATTGCACATGTTCAAGTCTTCCTGGCACTATAGTATTGCACATGTTCAAGTCTTCCTGGCACTATAGTATTGCACATGTTCAAGTCTTCCTGGCACTACAGTATTGCACATGTTCAAGTCTTCCTGGCACTACAATATTGCACATGTTCAAGTCTTCCTGGCACTATAGTATTGCACATGTTCAAGTCTTCCTGGCATTACAATATTGCACATGTTCAAGTCTTCCTGGCACTATAGTATTGCACATGTTCAAATCTTCCTGGCATTACGATACTGCACATGTTCAAGTCTTCCAGGCACTACGATATTGCACATGTTCAAGTCTTCCTGGGACTATGATACTCCACATGTTCAAGTCTTCCTGGCACTGTAATACTCCACATATTCAAGTCTTCCTGGGACTATGATACTCCACATGTTCAAGTCTTCCTGGGACTATGATACTCCACATGTTCAAGTCTTCCTGGGACTATGATACTCCACATGTTCAAGTCTTCCTGGCATTATGATACTCCACATGTTCAAGTCTTCCTGGGACTATGATACTCCACATGTTCAAGTCTTCCTGGCATTATGATACTCCACATGTTCAAGTCTTCCTGGCATTATGATACTCCACATGTTCAAGTCTTCCTGGCATTATGATACTCCACATGTTCAAGTCTTCCTGGCATTATGATACTCCACATGTTCAAGTCTTCCTGGGACTATGATACTCCACATGTTCAAGTCTTCCTGGCATTATGATACTCCACATGTTCAAGTCTTCCTGGGACTATGATACTCCACATGTTCAAGTCTTCCTGGCATTATGATACTCCACATGTTCAAGTCTTCCTGGGACTATGATACTCCACATGTTCAAGTCTTCCTGGCACTGTAATACTCCACATGTTCAAGTCTTCCTGGCATTATGATAATCCAGATGTGCAAGCCTTCCTGGCACTATGATATTCCACATATTCAAGTCTTCCTAACACAATGATATTCCACATGTGCAAGCCTTCCTAACCCAATGATATTCTACATGTGGAAGTCTTCCTAATGCAATGATATTCTACATGTGCAAGTCTTCATGGTACTATTATATTTTCCATGTGCAAGTCTTCATGGCACTATGATATTTTTCATGTGGAAGTCTTCATGGCACTATGATATTTCTCATTTGCAAGTCTTCATAGCATTATGATACTTCTCATATGAAAGTCTTCATGGCATTATGATATTTCTCATGTGCAAGCCTTCCTGACACAATATTCTACATGTGCAAGTCTTTTGGGCACTATAATGTTCCATATGTGCAAGCTGTAAAAACTGGGACAAAAATAGGAGCAGCTTTATTGCTCAACAACTACAAAGTTGTGACAAAGTTGAGCCTTAATTATACAAAAACATACAGGATGAAGAAATAGAAAGAGGAAATAGTATGGATTCATATGAATACTACTAAAAAAAAAAAAGAAATAGAGTACTTAGCTGTAAATTGTAAGATGTGGCTTGTCCAGCGGTGTGTCAGGTATGGATTATAGCAAAACATGGAGACTATTTTAATGGAGATTTGTGATAACTTAACTCTGTCAGATGGAGTAACAGGTTTTTTCCTGAATACTTCTTTGCAGCTCACTAGTTGGATATGGTTGAAGGCTTCACAAAGGACCTTTTCTGGGTAGTGGTGATGACAGAAAAATTCTAATAACTTGTTGGACTGATTATCATTACACATGCAGTGAAGACGCTATTTTCTCAACAAAGACCCCCACCCCACCACTAACATTGACACCATAATCAGACTTACACAGCTAGTACTAAACTTAAATTCTTTCGAATTCAACGGCAAATATTTCGAGCAAATCAGTGGTGTTGCTGTGGAAACGAAAATTGGTCCCAGTTATGCATGTCTATTTATGGGCTTTCTGGAAGTCAAATTATGGGAAACCTACACTGGCAGACTTCAGAATTCTATAAAAGGTACATCGGTGATGGCATTGGAGTCAAAAGTATGCCACAGGAAGAGCTAAAAAAATTTATTGAATTTGCCAACTCACTTAACAATAACATAAAATTCACTTATGAAATTTCTGACAAGTCTGTCAACTTTTTAGACATTAAAGTTTTTATCAGCACAAACAGGCTTATCATCTCTGTATTTTACAAGCCCACCGACAGCCACACCTATTTGCTTTACACTTCCTCCCATCCTGAAGCCTGTAAGAACTCCATTCCATACTCCCAATTCCTCCGTCTTCGCTGCATATGTCAGGATAATTTGGACTTTATAGATCAGTCCAATAAGTTATTAGAATTTTTCCATCATCGCCACTAACCAGAAAAGGTCCTTCGTGAAGCCTTCAATCGTATCCAAATAGTGAGCCACAAAGAAGCATTCAGAAAAAAGCCTGTTGCTCCATCGGACAGAGTTAAGTTAGTACTGCCTTTCCACCTGCATGATCAGGTGGTTAAGAAAATTCTTTATCATCATCAGCCACTAATTCAGCTCGACCCCGACACTCACGACATTTTCTCTGATCCACCCCTGTTGGCGTACAAATGTGAGCCAAACCTTAAGGACATCTTCGTCCACAGCCACCTGAAGCAGAGCCTTATATATGTTGGCACCAGAAAATGTAACTGCCCCCGCTGCGTTACCTGCCTGGTAGTCTGGAAAACAAAAACGATCACCTTTCCTAAAACTATCCTTACTCTTCATGAGGGATTCACATGCAAGTCCCGTAATGTGATATATGTCATCATTTGCAAACGATGCAGGATAACGTATATTGGTGAGACTGGCCTCAGATTAAGGGACAGCATTCAAAAACATCTGTACGACATTGCCCAGCATGCTTCGAAATCAATCCCAAATCATTTCAATGGTCTCAACCACAGAGGCAAATCTGATTTTCTGATAACAGCAATCAAACAATGTCATGCAGATGACACAAGCCGCCTGGTGCTTGAGAACCGCTGCATTCAAAATTATGGGACATTTGAGCCACATGGGTTAAATTCACTTTTCAGCTACGCTTAACATTCTCTTCAATCATCATAGTACCTCTCCACTAAGCTCCACCCCCTTCTTACTTGTCACACACAGTTCAAAACCTCACAGCATCACTTTGCAAATCATCTTCCCTAATCATCTATTTCAACTTCTCCTGGTTAAGTCAACATTATATCACTCTCTCTCCCCTCCAAGTTCTACATTCACCACCCCCAGTTACAACCCACCGATCACATATCACAAGTCTCCATTTAAACAGCCAGCACATTCTACTAAATCCATTCATGACACACACCGCCAGACAAGCCACATCTTACAATTTACTGCTAAGTACTGTATTTAATTTTTTTTTTTAGTAGTATTCATGTGAATCTATACTTTATCTCCTCTCTATTTCTTCGTCATGTATGTTTTTGTATGATTAAGGGTCACGCCGAAACGTCGTAACTTTGTAATCGTTAAATAATAAAGCTGCTCCTACTTTTTTTCCTAGTTTATACATTCTGGTATCACAGCTTTACTGCAGTGCTTTGTGTATAGTTGTACACTAATTTTTGTGTGTTACATATGTGCAAGCCTTCCTGATACTATTCTACATGTGCAAGTCTTTTGAGAACTATAATGTTCCATATGTGCAAGCCTTTTTGACACAATGATATTCTACATGTACAAGCCCTCTTGACACAATGATATTCTACATGTGCAATCCTTCCTGATACTATGATATTCTACATGTCAAAATCTGAATATTATAATCTTTTCCATAAGTTTTCTGAGTGTTCCTCAATTTCTCTTTTGAAGATTTGCTCCTGAGCTCCAGTCAGAGCCAGTTATCTAGAATAACATTTTCTGCATCTAATCTTCCTCTTGTACGAATTAAGCAAGACAATTTTCATGACTTCTTGTGTAACCTTCCCACCAATGTATGGTTATGTCAGTATAAGCTTATGGGGAGAAATTACTCCTTGAGTGTTTTTGGTATTCACTAAATCACAATTGAAATTCACTGTTCTATTACACATGTAAACACCCTATAACATACTGCAAACAATATAAGTAGTGTTTAATTAATACTGTATTTGGAAAGCTACCACTTTTAAGTCTAGGGCATGCCTGCAGGGGAATTGTAACTGGACACATCACTTTTCAAATGCTTTATTTTTTCAAAGACTTTATGATGGAAATTTGCAGTTTCCCCATTTCCAAGAAATCTCTTCTCTCCTTTATCCACCATTAGACATTCTCATTTGTTTAAGTACATATACATGGTCTGGTTCAAATGTATATAAATTTATGAATCTAATTTATTATAATAAACAAAGTACTTGCAAAGCTCCTGAGGAAGTTCAATTTCTAAAAAATTCTGGTTGTATGCAAGATTACTAAAGAAGAAATAACATGAAAGATGCAACTAACCGGTAACTGATTACAAGATATTAGAAACAAAATTCAGATTTTGCATTCTTTTTATAATGGTTAACTGACCTGCACTATTGTAAAATTTGAATTTATCTGAAGAAAACATGTATAGTATTGTTCGGTTAGGAGACTTCAGTGTTAAAAAAATAATGCTTTGCAATTACTTTGTTCCTGAAGATTCATTACTTCCATAGTTTTTATACTTTCCAGATTTAAACTGCCATAGATGTGTAAATAATCCTTTACCACACTCTTTGTTTTAAACATTTTAATTATTGTTTATTCATCCTTTAGAATGAAAAAAAATCACAATACGTAAACATTGATAAATATACGTGTATATGATGGCACATAAATTAAAGGTTTAGAGTAAATAATAATAGTTGATTCTAAAATAAAATCCGAAGATTATGAGTAGAGCATGCTGTTTACAAACAGTATTTTGTTTTTCAAAAAGTGAGTCTACAACAACACATGCAAAATTTTGTCCCAAAACAACAATCTACAAAACTATAATAAAACCAGCCATTATGTGTGGATCAGAAATGTGAAGTACAACAAAGAAAGATTAGCAACTGCAGAGGTTTGAAAACAAGGTCCTAAGATGAATCATTGGGCCCATGAAGGATACCAACAGTGGAGAAAGAAAGAACACTGAACTGAACAGCTTATTTACATCTCAACATATTATAAATGTCTTGAAACTGAACAGACTACTCTGGCTGGCCCATGTAGAAAGAATGGAAGGGAACAGACAAACGAAAATTATGTATGCACAAGAGATGAGGGAAACAAGACCATGGAGTAGACCAAGATAGAGATGGAAAGACAACATAGAAGAAGATATAAAAGAAAATGGTGTCACCAACTGGAGAGAGAAGATTAGGAATGAAGAGGAATGAAGGTGAACTTTATCTGCAGCAATGAGTCTTAATGGCTTGGAAAGCTGACGAAGAAGTCTAAAATAAAATCCGAAGATTATGAGTGAAGCATGCTGAAGATTATGAGTGAAGCATGCTCTTTACAAACAATATTTTAAAAAGTTCTCATTGTAATCATCCTTTTACTTATATTTAAAGTCAAAGGTAATACACTTACACTAATAATGTGAAGATAATACTTAAATGTATAAAAGTCAGTCTTTCTGTATGGAAGCAGTGATCGCATTAGCATTTTTTTGAAGTTGGTACAACTGTATCTACCTTGCATAAAGTGCTTTCTGAAATATCAGTTTTCTCAATACATTTGGTATGGTGCTTTATACTTTTATTTTCCTTTTTTTTTTTTAAATGTAAAATTAAACACTTTACAAACATCAGCAGAAAGTAAATGTTTGTATGAAATTTTTTGTCTTACTTTATTTTCAGCAAGATTTACTATTTACAGGTTGCTGACATGCTGAACCAAAGTCAAACCTGGCTGATTCTCTTCCATGCAAACTGAGCATCATCAGTCTAGTGGTCTGATTATCCTCCAACTAATTCTGCTTGTTGCGTTTTACTAGGTTTTTTTTATATTATAAACTGGTTATGGTAACAAACGACCTCCAAAAGTTCTGTTTTTCTCTTTTTTAATTGGTACTTTACCAGTAATTGTCAGTTAATGCGATCACTGATGGAAGTGAACAATTTTTAAAAATCAAAAGAGTCATCAATGATGTGCTTTCTCAGGACACAAATCTATCTGCTGCCCTGCTGACTAGCATTGGGTATCATGCTTTTCCACAACTCCCTGCTCCTAGTGCTGATTATAAGCTGTGCTGGTGTTCTTTGTCCATGCCATCTAGTTAATCCATCCAGCATTTTCTCTGTCTACCTTGGCCTCTTTTGCTTTCTATCTTTCCTGTTGTCACAATGTATTCTAGCTTTCCTCACCGTAGAAAGTGTCCTAAGAATCTGGATTGTCTTTTTCTGACTTGTTATTATTTGTCTTGTCTCCCCAGCCTCTCTCAGAACCTCCTCATTTGATTTCTTTGCTGTCTATGGTATTTGTAGCATTCTTCTAAGGAACCACATTTCAGTCGCTTCCAGTTGGTGTTGTACTTCACTAGTGACTGACCATGCCTCACATTCGTAAAATATAAAAAACTGGCTCAATGTAGCACTGGAGTACTCTTTTCCTCACTCCCATTGACAGTGACTTATTACACCGAATGCTCTTCATTTTCTGAATCATCATTTTGGTTTACATTATTCTTATCTCATTTAGGCATCTTCCATCTGAGGTCAGCAGTGTCCCCAAATATCTTAAACTTGTTCACCTGTTTCAGCACTGTGCTCTTTACTGTTATTTTACATTTAGGAATCGCATTTTTCTTTGAGGTGACCATAACTCGGCACATATAACATTAATATACTCTGATAATTAAAAAGGACAAAGCGCTAAAATGTACAGAATCAACCAACATACCAATGATGATTTTTTAAAACAAATTGTAAATAAAAACAGAAAATGTATAGAATCAACAAACATACCAATGATGATTTTACAAAAAAATTGTAAATAAAAACAGAGTCATCTGTGATATCTAATCTCTACACGAAAATAAAATGTCATAAAAAAAACTGATGATGTCTGAGACAAAGGAAAGCTTCCTGTACAATGAACATTCTGACATTATGGCACAAGAGGAGACTTAATTATCATTATAATGGCATAAGAGGAAACTTCATAATCATCATAATCTGTTTCTCTGACCATCTATATCATAAACTTTAAGGTCTCACCGGGGCTTTCTGGTGCTTTCTCGTAACCCACAAAGTTTTCATGCCAAAATTTCAACTTCAAAATGTTTACATGAATTTCTAAGCAGTCTGGATCAAACAGTACGTCAATTTATCAGAGATGCATTTGAATTTTTCATAGCTAGTTACAGGTCATGTCTCAAGTCACTACCTTTATACCTCAAGTCCTTGCAAGCAGCTTCAAGTCAAGACTGAAGTCTGTAAATCAAACTGTTAAAAAAAAAAAATCACCGTTGATATCAGTTACCAGACCAATCAATCAAGTGCCGTGCCATGTGGCGTAGGTGATCATGTCTCTCCACAATTCCCCGTCTTCAGACTTGATTATGAGATCTGCCGGTGACTTTCTTCCTAGCCACACTGAAAGCCCATCCAGTAACTTCTCTGTCTTCCTTTGTCTCATCTTCCCTCAATTTTTCCAGTTGCCACAATGTCTTCCAATTTTCCTCTTCTCAGAAAATTTCCTACAAATCTCGCTTGTCTGCTTCTGATCTTTGCTGCAATTTGCCTTTTAACTCCAGCCTCTCTTAAGACTTTTTCATTGATTTTCTTAGCTGTCCATGGTACCTTCAACATCCTTCTTATGAACCACATTTCCATGGTCTCCATTTCTTGCTGTACTCTCTTATTCATGGACCATGCTTCACATCCATAAAACAAATTGGCTCAATGTAACATTTAAGTACTCAGAATCTTGTTTCCATTGATATGGATCTGCTGCACAAGATGTTTCTCAATTTCTGGAATGCTGACTTGGCCTGAGCACGTCTGCTTTTTATTTCGTTGTGACATTTCCCATTAGTTGTTATAATCGTTCCTATACTCTAATCTATCAACTTGTTTCAGATTTGTGCCATCAATGGTAATGCTACATTTTGGTGGTATTCTTTTCTTTGAGATGACCATCACTTCAGTCTTCTTTTTATTCAGGCTGAGACCTTTATTTTTACTTTCACGAACCACGATGTCAAGAAGGGCCCGTAGCTCCCCTTCACTTTTGGCAATCAGAACTGTGTTGTCTGCATATCTTAAGTTGTTAAGGTTGTACCTGCCAGCTGATATTCCTGGCAAGCTCTCTATATTCCTCATTATTTTTTCACTGTACAAGGAGAAGAAGTTCTATCTCCTGACCTCTTCTCCTTGTTACCAGACCAGCTTTACTAAAGGTGATTAAAAATAGCCTACACAAAGACTTAGAAGCTGTGAAAGTGAAGAAAGGACAGCAAAATAAATAACAGTGAAATACAACATATACTTTATTTACTACTTTATCAAGCATTCAAATTAGATATGTTTGACAGCACACAGGGGAATGACATTGCTGAAGTATCTACTGTTTTACTATGCAGCAGAGTCATTGAGTTGACTGTCAGCAAAATGTTGTCACAAGTTGGGTCCAAGTCACTGTTCTACACTTTCAAGTTGAGTCTTTAACTCTTAAAGGCCAAAAGATCAATGACATCCTTTCTACAGTCAGCTAAGCATGCCAACACAATGATACCATCGTCGATTTAAATTTTGACATAGCTTTGTTTCATGTGGAAGTTCTAAAAGACTTTTTTTCTTAAAGGGAAGTCGTTCAAATAATATTTATAAAATGTGTTTTCCATGTGGATGGTCTGATTTTTCCATTGTGATGATTTTTTTCTGCCCAGATTCATGCAGAAAACTTGACAATTGTGATCAGCTGATCATTTATTTTGTAAACATGCTGTGTCAACAATGTCAAATGAGTGTAGGTCAACTGATTTATACCAATAAAATAGCATTTTTATTATCAGAAAAAGCTAGGAACTGTGCATGCTAGATGAATTTAATGAATGTTCATGAATCGGTGACAAATCTGACCTCAGTGGAGGCTCCAATTTAGGACAGTTTTTTTCTTTTTTGCAAAGGGTGCAGTGATCAACCTCATCTTCATTCCCAAAGCCTGTTACAACATATGGCACACACAAGCCATACTTGAATAACATGTATTCAAGATATTTGTAGAAGAAAAAGTTTAAATTTAGTAACAGGGATGTAAAAATATCCATGTATAATATATGCTTTCTTTGTTTCCAGCTGTAAACAAATGTACATTTGTCACAAACACCATGGTTTACTAGACTGAATATAAAATATAAACTGTTATTCTGGCAGCCTTTTAAGTGCTTTGTACTGTTATTCTGGAAGCCTTTTAAGTGCTTTTTACTGCTATTCTGGAAGCCTTTTCAGTGGTTTTTACTGTTATTCTGAAAGCCTTTAAAGTGCTTTTTACTGTTATTCTGGAAGCCTTAAAGTGCTTTTTACTGTTATTCTGGAAGCCTTTTAAGTGATTTTTACTGGTATTCTGGAAGCCTTTTAAGTGCTTTTGATCATATTTATGAGGCAATCTGGGTAAATGAATGATTTTTTTACTCTATGAAAACATTATTTTAGTCAAAACAAATGGAATTTTTTTACATAATTTTTTTGTACGTATTATTCAAAACATATCAAATATTTATTTAAATCTGAATTTTGCATTCATTTACCTTCTTTTTCATGTATCATACATGTGTCTTCAATGTGTAAAGACTAAAAGAAAAAAAAATGTCCTTCACCCTCTTCTTGTCACAAGAAAATAATTCTAGCAAAAGTGCTTTAAAATTTTCAGCCTTTAAGAGTTAAAGCAACTCAAGTTGCACTCAAGTCCTAGTCAGTCAACTCCAGTTTACATCTCTGAAATTTACATGACAAAACACTGAACCAAGAGGTGAATGTATGACAAGTAACTGACATACATTTATAACATTACCATGTCTACAGCAATAGTTTAATATTTAATTTCTACAAATTTGCATGAAGAAAAAAAAAATCTGAATCAAAAGGTAAAAGTACAAAATTATAACAAAAATCTTCAAGAAACAGTTTATTTCAAATTCATATTCAAAGTAGATTAAATGGAATATTAACCAAGAAAAAAATAACCAAAAGAATGATAAAACACATAGAAAAAAAAATAAAGATGATCCTTGCTGACATCAAGAGAAATCTATATAAAGACTGACTACATAAAGAATGAAAACTGCACAAGAAAAAGTGCTCACATGCCACTTCCATATCAAAATCCTTAAGCAAAAATAAAAGAAATATACAACCAAAAAAACAAAAAAAAAGAACTTGCAAAGAACTGAGTAAAGAAAAAAAATTGGAAGGAGGCAAAACCTTGAGAAAACTGACAAGGTTTACTCAAGACAGAACATGAAGGAATTTGTCATTTGTGCATAACACTGAGCACAAGAAAGATGCAAGGACAAACTAAATTCTTCTCCTTATTCTTGCTATTTAATAAAAAAAGATGATCAGATATTTAGCATATACAACAGAAAGCCATAAAGCATTACTGAATGGTTATGTTTGGTGGTAGCAGTTGCACTGTATTGTGCCAATGAGGTTTTTCAGCATTAGAGGATGTTTTATCAGGGATCATGATGGTTAACTATGGAAAATAAATGATATACAGCAGAGAAAAATATGTAATTTAAGTACTGTAATAAGTCCAGAACAAACAGTGATTAATGTGTGATTAATACTAATTCATAGACAACACTTACCAATTACATAAAAATAATGATAATTAATGACAATGAAACTTACAGTCAAACAGTGCTATGTAAGCAAAATGGTTAAAAACATTCATCTGATATACCATGGAATACACAATAGCAGTTAAGTTTTACATCATGACAAAAAGTAACAATTCTGTCAACTCACATTTTCAAAAATTCAAAAATTTCAATGTTCTCTTTCTTCATAGAGAAATGAAAGGAAGAAAATTACTTCTCTCAGCTCCACAGTAAAATTAAACTTGCCCATCTCTTGAACAGCTATTTATGTACCTTATAACGTGGACTTGTCTGCTGGACATATGTTGTTTCCATAAGCTCAGTCCATTTAGTTCTAAAAGTTTACAAATATAATAATGTTATTTTATAAGTTACTCTAAAAAAAAAACTTGAGAATAATTAGGAATCCCTAACATCTAAAGTGTAAATATTTCTAGAACAGGTTAATTTGTAACTAATGGTAACAAATGTGAAAGAATGCTTTACCTGATTCTAAAAAACATTACTGCATATATTACACACGCAGTTTAACGTTTTATTGATGTGATCCTATGTACTTGTGATGCTGCATAGAACAACAATTCCAGAGTTGGTATCCCTGATGCTCGATTGATTTTGTTGCAAGTTTCCATAACAATTCCTTTTTTCCCCATCTAGAGTCACCTCTAGGTGGGTCTCAGGATAAGGCTGTTAGCCTTACGCCCAAATCCTGTTTTATGATATGTGATGATGCAAAAGATTCATACGAAAGTACGCCAGCAAGGGCATTAAAAAGCTCCCACTATCATTATGTTCCATTAAGTGGAGCATAACAGGCTGAAGAAAAAGAGGTCGAACACGTAAATTGTTAAGAGAGGCCAGTTTAGTGGCCATGGGCATAACATCCCTTGATGAGGTTGACGAGCTTGTCGAGAACAGGAAAACTTGGCGAACTACCATGCAAGCCCTATGTGATGTTTAGCAGCACGGGAAGGATATAAGAAGATGTAAGATAGAAAAACAATGGTTTATATTTTTTAGGCTTTTTTTTTTTTTTTTAGAAAACATATTTAAGAGTACAAATGACATGCACTGAAACTGCTGAACCTTTCTGCAGCACATTATCTGTTCTAAGCTTTTCTTCCTGCAGGAGATGGCCTGAGAATAAGAGGGAAAAAACATGGAGATAAGCATTGAACATTTTTTTGGTGTGCAAGAAATGAGATGCTGTGGTAGAAATCTTGGTTCAGAATGGCATTCTTTGATGAGTGAAAAACTGATTTGTGAAGAACAGTATTTGGACATCAGTACTGTAGAGTGCTAGGCTCCATGTGATACAAACTAGCCACGCTCAACTCATGGCAGAGAGCAAGCCTTTACTACTACTACTGGTGGACAACAACCCCTTGTTGCAATGGACTGCTATTCCAGCCTGAGAAATGCTGTGGACTTATTAAAAATAAAGCAATAAACAGAGGCAAGATGATGCTAAGATTTGTCTATTCAAGCTAATCCATTTGATGGTCCAGGGACCCCCAAAAATCCTTCTATGGATTCCCAAGGAGTACATGGATTCCAGGTCAAGAACAACTGCATCAGAAGAATCACCTTATTTCATTTCCTGAGTGCAGGCAGCAACAAGAGACCTTGATAATGGAAAGGTTTGCTCACAGTGGGTGCTTCAACTGCTCAGCACCAATATGAAACAGAAGACAGCATTAGACATCAGCTGCGTAAATTACAAATGAAGGTGAAGTATTCAGTCCTGTGACAGGAGATAAACCTTGGCATATCATTCTGAGTCAGAAAGCAAGAGAATGTCAATGAAGTTCTGTTACAAGGGATCACCAGCATTAATAAGAGGCAAGACTGCAGATTTTTGGGCAATATCAGCTTACATGCCCTCAATGTTAAACATATACTGCCTCTTTGCTGGGTTGTCCTTTGTATGCAGCAGTCTGGCTGTTACAGATCAATGCTACTGGCTATCATACAAGGTATTTCTTCATCACAGTTTTGTCCACATCAGCTCAATCATTTTTCTTACAAAGTAGATCAAAAGATTTGGCCTAACAACATTTGTGATATCTTTTTGTACCATAATGTTAAATACAAGTTTTATATGCAGTACTGACTAATACTGAACATCACAACTAGTAAACGAACTAGTTATTAAAACATCACTCTCTGGCATAGCTATTATATCTTATATCCTTCCTGTGCCGTTAAACGTCACATAGGGCTTGCAAGGTAGTTTGCCAATTTTTCCTGTTTTCAGCGAGCTTTTCAACCTCATCAAGGGATTTTATGCCTATTAATTTGGCCTCTCTTATCAGTGTCCTCTTTAGAGTTTCACGTGGTCTGCCTCTTTTTCTTTGGCCTGTTGTGTTCCACTTGATAGCTTGTTTTGAGATTCTCTGATCATTTCTTCTCATCACATGACCAACATATGTCCATCTCCTTTTATCTACTCCCTAAGATTCACAAACCAGGCAACTCCGTAAGGCCCATAGTGTTCACCTGTTTCTGCCCTACAGAACAAATCTCTGACTTTCTTGACAGTATCTTTCAAGCTCTGGTCACTAGTCTGCCCACTTACCTTAAGGACACCAATCATGCTCTCATTGCTTTTGAGACCCTTACACTCCTGCCTGGTCACACCTACCGTATCTTCACCCTTGATGTAGTATCCTTATACACATCCATCCCGCATGATCAGGGACTTCAGGCTGTCAAGTTCTTTATGAACAAAAGACACAATCCCTCTATTTCTACGTCTACTATTCTGTGCCTTACACGACTTGTCCTCCAACTCAATTCTTTTGAATTCAATGGCCTTGAGAAATGTCACACCTAAGCTAAATGTAATTTGTGATGAGACGAATACCTTGACAGAGACAGAGGAAATTCTAGAAAGATGGAAGGAATATTGCAGAGGAATGTATGAAACACCCGACTGTGAAAGCAGAAATCTACAGTGTGAATTATTATTGGAGGAGTAAGAACCCGAACTGACAATAGAAGAAGTTTTATGGGCAATAAAGAATCTGAAAAACGGTAAATCACCAGGATGTAATGAGATAGCAGATGAACTTATTAAAGCAGGAGGAAAGGAATGTGCAACAATCTATCATGCACTATATAAAAAGATATGGCATTCTGGTATTTGGCCAAAAGAATGGAAAAGAACTGTATACATACCACTGCCAAAAAAGGGTAACCTGAAATTATGTACAAACTACAGAACTGTTGCCCTGATTAGTCATGCCAGTAAAATTCTGTTAAAAATCATAATGGGTAGACTTCAAAAGAAAATAGAAGAAGAAGTCAATATGGTCCAACCTGGTTTCAGGCAAGGAAGAGGATTAAGAGATCATATATTCAATATAAGATTAATAATAGAGAAATGCAGAGAATTTAATGTGAACCTATATTTATCCTTTATAGACTACTCAAAGGCATTTGATTGTGTACAACACCAGAAACTTTGGGAAATAATGAAAAAAATGGGACTTCCAACACATTTGATACAATTAACATCAGTGCTGTATCTAGACCAACAAGCAGCAGTAAGAATAAATGGTGAAACAACAACTTGGTTTGACATAAAACAAGGGGTCCGTCAGGGGTGAATATTGTCACCTTACTTATTTAACTTGTAAACTGAAAATATAATGAGGAATGTTAGAGAAGATGTAGACAAAGAATATTACAATGCCATAACAATTGGAGATTATGAAATACCAGAGATTAGATATGCTGATGACACAGTATTACTATCCACAACACAAAAAGGAATGGAAAAACTAATTATGTCAGTCTGTAAGAACAGCGAAGAGCAAAAACCTCTATCTTAATGCAAAGAAAACTAAATTGATGACAACTGACAAAACAAACAAGGCAGCTGAATTATGTATCAATGAGGAAAAACTGGAAGAAGTGGAGAGTTTTGAATATCTTGGATCACTACTAATTAGTAGTGGAGATACAATGAGGGAAATTAAAAAGAGGACATCTATCGCTCTTCAGAAAGTAAAACAACTAAGGAATCTGTGGAGAGGAGCAGACAGAACTACAAAAATAAGATTTTTAAGGGCATGCATCTTTCCCATCACAACATATGCCTGTGAGACCTGGACACTTAACAAAACAGCTGATAAACACATAAATACCTTTGAATGTAAATGCTACAGAAGAGATCTTCAAATATCATGGACACAAAAAAGAACAAATATATCTATACTACAAGAACTAAATATTGAAGAAGGTTGGCTAGTAAAGAAGATTAAACAAAGAAAACTTAAATATTTTAGACACATTAAATGTCATGATAATCTAGAGAAGACCGTCTTGGAAGGGTACATAATGGGAAAAAGAAAGAGAGGAAGACCAAGGCGAAGATGGCTGCAAGACATCGCTGATGATCTGTAAATGGATGCATCAGCAACAGGCCATCTTGCTCACAACTGAGAAGCCTGCTGTTTGGGAGGCAAAGTTCCGCAAGGGACATGCAAATGAATGAATGAATCAATGGCCTTTACTTCAACCAGATTAGTGGTTTGGCCATGGGTACCAAAATGGGCTTCAGTTACGCATGTCTGTTCATGGGCCACTTCAAACACAAGGTTCTGAGACCCTTTAGAGGCCCCTTTTCCGCCTTCTATAGACGCTACATAGATGACGGCATTGGGGTCACATCAATGCCAGAGGAAGATCTTAACAACTTTATCAGTTTTGTTAAGGAGTACAATCCTGTCATTTCTTTCACCTCCCATGTCTCTGCTACTTCCGCTAACTTTCTCGACATTGCCGTTACTATCGGCCCTACCAGGCTTACTACTTCTGTCCACTATAAACCTACAGACTCTCACAGCTGTCTCTTTTACTCTTTCTCTCATCCCAGATCATGTAAGCAGTCTACTCCTTTTTCCCAGCTTCTTAGGTTGCGACGTTTGTGTAATGAGGATTTGGATTTCCAGGATCAAGGCCATAAAATGCTAGATTTCTTCTGTCAACGTGGTTATCCCGAACATGTTTTCTCATCATCTTGGAACTGCATCAGCCATATATTGTGGCAACAAGCCCCTCACTCCTAAACCACACTGTAGCTCGGACAGTTAAACTGGTACTTACGCACCACCATCATAGCTTGGCAGTTAAAAACATACTGTTTCACCATCTCCATCTCCTCCAGACTGAGCCTGATACATGTGAACTTTTTGGGGAACCCCCACTGGTGGCCTACAGATGGGACAAGAACATCAGGGACCTTTTAGTTCTTAGTCGCCTTAAGACAGATGACACTTTTTATGGTACAAGACGCTGCAGACACCGTAGAAGCAACACTTGTCTGTTTGTTGTCGAGGCCATCCAGATCTCCTTCCCTAAGTCCACGTTATCAGTTCCGGAGGGTTTCACCTGCACTTCACGCAATGTTATTTATGCTATTATGTGCAAACGTGGTATGAAGTACATAGGGGAGACCGGTTTATGCTTAGGAAATCGTTTTTGCCAACATCTTAACGATATTTCTAAGAGGGCCTGGACACCTGTGGCTAAACATTTTTGCCTTGGCAAACCACAGGGGTAAACAGGACATTTCTGTTAGTGCGATCTGCTCTTGTTCTGCTGATGTACGATCTCGGAGGGTCCTAGAACAGCGCCTTTTTTTCCAGGCTGGCTGTCTCCATCCAGCTGGAATTAACAATGTCTTCAGCTTTCTTTAACTTCTTTAGTTTTCCACCCCCCCCCCCCCCTTTTATTTTTATTCTACTTTCTTTCTCCTAGCTACCCCTCCCTACCGCCACCTTCTTTTCTTCTCTGGCAACATATTGGTGTTTATAGCATTTTGTCCTATTCACCAGTTTCACATATTCTCCCTGGAGGTGTTTATGTTCTTCATTCATTATTTCTCCACTTTCCCTTTCCCCCTCCCCCCCCCCAACACCTCCTCTAGCAGCTATCATGTTTCTATTGCCCTTCCTCCTTCCCTTCAGCCACCTGTTTTCCTCCTCTCTCTCTACCTCTTCTTTACGACTGGCTCTACTGGCTTATCCTTTGTGTGGCCTGCATGATCTCTGTGCATCCTTTAGTGGACATGCATTTCTCTGTTCCTACTTCTGGAGGAAGCCATATTAAGATAAGTTCTTCATTTAGTTATTTGTTTTTTGTCTTGTTTGTGCATGTAATCCTCAAAAAAGACTCACGGCGAAATATCAGATGTTGTATGTTTTTCATTTACACATTCTCATACATTCTATTCGTTTTTTTTCTCACTTTACTCATTCCCTCTGGCACTTTGTAAAACTACACCATACACCTCTATCTACTTTTCCTGATCACCCATGAGACTGGTTGTTTTTCACTCATCTGTCTTACCTCTGCATTGTTCCTGAATTCATTCCACTTGATGCAGAGTATTTTCCTTATGCATCTGTTTTCAAAAGAGTCTAATTTATTGTCTATTTCTTTAGTTGTTTTCCAGCTTTCGCATGCATAAATGAGTGTGGATTTTACATTTGAATTGAATAGTCTTAACTTGGTTTTTGTGCTTATAACTTTTGAATGCCATATGTTCTCAAGATTCTTGAAGATCAGTGCAGCTTTTGCAATTCTAATTCTAACTTCCTTTCTGGTGTCACCATCCTAGTCTATGTAGCTGCCAAGGTATGCAAATTGATTGACTTCTTCAACATCTGTTCCTTCTACATATATTTTTCCATTCTGATTAATGGGAAGTTTAATTATTTTTGTTTCGTCCTTGTTAATTTCAAGTCCTATTTTGCTAGCCAGTGAAGACAGGATATCTGTTTTTTCTTGCATGGAATTCACATTGTTACTGATAAGAGTTATGTCATCAGCAAAATCAAGATCTTCTAGTTGGGACCCATGTACCCAATCAATACCTGTGTTACCTGTGCAGCATTTTTTTCATTATGAAGTCTATTACAATTCCAAAAACCAAAGGAGATATTATACATCCTTGTTTCACGCCCGTTGCAATCTGGAACCATTTACTCATCCCTTCTTCTGTTTTGACTGCACAAACATATCCATTGTAGAGGTCCTTAACGATGCTGACAGCTTTAGATGGTAATCCATACAGACTTAAAATACATATTACTGGATGTGTTGAGAAGGATATATCTTGCAATGTGAGATGATGTTGTAACAAGGGTATTAAGACATTTTTTATCCCTTGCTCCAGAAGGAGTCTGGTACTCATTTCTAATTCTCCACAGTGAATCTCCGTGTATGCTATCAAATGCCCTCTTAAAGTCTATGGAGTTCAGTATTAATGGTTTCTGTTTTTCACTATGTTCTTCAAGTATTATTCTAAGAGTAAAGAGCTGGTCGATACAGCTTCTCCCTTTTTGAAATCCTGCTTGTTCTTCTCTCATTGTGGTATCCACTATATCTTTAAGTCTATTCAAAATGACCTTGCAAAATACTTTTGACACAACTGATACTAAAGTTACTCCTCTCCAATTGTTACAGTCACTAAGGTTGCCTTTTTTTGGTATTTTAACAATGATTCCTTTTTTTCCATTTAGAAGGGACCTTTACTTCTTTCCAAATCTTATTAAACATTCTCTGTAGTTGTCTCATGTTGTCACTATTGATAACTTTTAACATTTCGGGTGTTATTTCATCTTAACATTTCTACATAAATGTTCTATTTTTTTTATTTGAATCTGCAGATTCAAGGCCATGGAAAGCAAAATCATGTCCCATTCATTCATTAATTTGCATGTCCCTTGCGGAACTTTGCCTCCCTAAAAGCACTCCTGTAGGCCTCTCAGTAATGAGCAAGATGGCCTGCTGCTGATGCATCCATTTGCAGATCATCAACGATGTCTTGCAGCCATCTTTATCTTGGTCTTCCTCTCTTTCTTTTTCCCATTATGTATTCTTCAAGGCGGTCTTCTCTATGTTATCATGACGTTTAATGTGTCCAAAATATTTAAGTTTTCTTTGTTTAATCCTCTTTACTAGCCAGCCCTCTTCAATATTAAGTTCTTGTAGTATGGATATATTTGTTCTTTTTTATACCCATGATATTTGAAGAACTCTTCTGTAGCATTTACATTCAAAGGTATTTATGTGTTTCTCAGCTGTTTTGTTAAGTGTCTAGGTCTCACAGGCATATGTTGTGATGGGAAAGATGCATGCCCTTAAAAATCTTATTTTTGTAGCTCTGTCTGTTCCTCTCCACAGATTCTTTAGTTGTTTTACTTTCTGAAGAGCGACAGATGTCCTCCTTTTAATTTCCCTCACTGTATCTCCATTATTAGTTAGTAGTGATCCAAGATATTCAAAACTCTCCAACTCTTCCAGTTTTTCCTCATTGATACATATTTCAACTGCCTTGTTTGTTTTGTCAGTTGTCATCAATTTAGTTTTCTTCGCACTAAGATAGAGGTTTTGCTCTTCACTGTTCTTACAGACTGATATAATTAGTTTTTCCATTCCTTTTTGTAACCAAGTCCCAGGTTCAGTTATTTGTGGATTCCTTAACCTGACTTTTGTCTCTAATGTGAAAGGTTGGGGGGGGGGGGTGGAACTGGGCCACTGGGTCCCCTCACCTGCCTAGGCAATGGACTCCTCCCCCTCTCATTAGGCCTACACAGACTGTCATGAGCAGTCAATGTGCCTGACCTTGAAAGTAGATATTCTTGCTTTTCAGAATAACTTCCCCTACATAAGACTGAGTTACTAATTTTGTAAGCAGATTTGTTTGGAGCATTACAAAGATTACACATATGCACTCCCTCACTTCAGAAGTTGCCTTCCTATGAGCTATCGTACTCCTGCCCTCAGTTATATGTGAAATATTTATGTATACTTACATTCCATTCTCTGGCCAGAAGCAAAGCTAGTTCTCTGTCAGCATCAATGTTATCCCAAATTGGTTGCTGGGCATTGTCCATTTCACCTGCCATTTGATTATCTGGTAAAAGCTCATGGTTTGTGCCCCCAATCTTTGCTTTGCATTCTGGACATATTGCTTCCTCCATAGCCCGGCCACATTCACCAATGCAGTAGATGTGACCTAAAATAAAACAGGAAGCAGAATTTGTGACACAAATATACTCATCCTGTAATCTAAGTAAAACTCCAAATTTTGCAGTCTAGAAATTTAACTATACACCCATACACAAAAGATTGATTTTTCTGAATCAATATTCTGGGTTTTTTTTTCCCTTAATACACTGAATGATTTTTGTATACAGTGTATTCTAGTGTGCCAAAGGTATCCAACCAATTCTTTTTACATTGCTAAGTAAGATTTGCAACCAATACATAGCCTAAGAAAAATACTGTTAACTCAGATTTGACAAATGAAACTTTTCTGTATCAAAATGTATGAGAAATATTCACAGCTCAAACTGTGAAGTTATTTTTTGTCATTCTGATACCATTTCTTACAAAGAACTGCATCAGCATAATATTGTTAGCACCATTAGTTCTGAAACACAATTGACAATAAGGACCATAGCCCTAAAAGAACTAAAATTTTAGTAAAAAAAAAAAAAAGAATATTTACCATTTCGACATTTGTACCAGGCACCTTGACTGACATTAACTGCTCTGACAATCTCAATTTTTTCAGCGGCTGTAAGAGCAATGTGTGAATCTGGTACTAATTCTCTTAGCTCTTTGCAAAGTTTGTTGCTTTCTTCAATCTCTAGTCTGTCAGCTCTTTTATATGCAGACAGTGCCCTGTGAAAGTCAATAACTTTGCAGGTAACATTTTCCTATGAATTTTATTAGCTATTACAAAGGTTTATTGGAATTTCAGTTATTTAATTTTTTTTTTGCACTATGATCTGTGACACAATGATGGCGTGACAACCTGAAAGTAGATCTACAAGCCCTAGGAGCTGACAATTGACAAAAGAAGACTAAGAACACAGAGGAATGGAAATAAGTCTTGTTTGCAGCAATGAGCTGCAATAGCTAAAAAAATTGAATGAAAGAAGAAACGATCTGTGACTAAAATTCATCAATATTCCAGGATACTGGAGATGCATAAAAACGCTGAGATGAAATTCATTAGTGTAATTTATTACTTTCAATTTCATATCAGATATTTTAAGAATGAATTTTGTTTAATGCTTTAAAGCTGCATAGAGTAATTATTAGCTAGTATAAATTAATAGATGAATGTAAATGTAAGCTTAAATGTACAAACCAAATGTATGCGGTCTCAGGAAAGCCCTGCATGTTAAACTAAAACAAAAGCATACATTAATTATACAAAGATCTCTCTCTGTCTCTCTCTCTCTCTGTGAACCTTAACTCTTACAGAGCCACTGGTCGGATATTTGACACTTCTGGCTCTCCCGTTTCGTGACGCCGTGGTCGAAAATTTTACTTTGGTTTGTTTCAATACAACAACCGGTGTAACATTTAGATTATACATATTTCGTCCGCGTTTCTGGTGACACTTTTCAAAATGGTGGAAGAGTCCTTAGTTACTAGCGATGCCGAGCGAGAAAAAGGAAGAGAAACATCGAAAATTTTCAATTTTTGACAATGTAGATAGGGGTATGGACATGGCCTGTGACCACCCCACTCCTCTTGAATCCTTAGTAGATCTAGACATATTAGACGACGGGAGTAGTAGATAGGATGTTACTTCAGACATTAATTTAGCGAGAATGCAACACAGAATCACAATACAAGATCGACAAGTAGATCTAGACATCTCAGATGGTAAGTACTGCATATCTAGACCTAGCAAATGGTGAGTTGGACACAATCATTGTCTAAAAACATCACATTACTACTTTTTTCCTAAAAAACTCTGCATTTATGAAATTTTCACATTTAGTTATACTTTGAAACATAATAAGTACACGGAAGTACATGTAAATACTGTTTTCCACTCATTTTACAACTATACCCCTAATACCGCTATACAGATCAGGACCTGCGCTTTTATCCCGGCACCCAGCTGAACGTCCGCGTTTCTTCCTCTGGCACAGAAAGAGTTAAGTGCCCATGGCACATGGGGTTTAAACAAGGGTTTTCTACAAATGCCTATCCCTTGCCTTTTTTTCTGCTCTTGCCCAGGTGAGCCCTCTAATGCTCAACAAACATCCTCACTGTTGTTCTTCTCCATGTTTCTTTTGGTCTACCCTTACATCTGTTCCATTATACAAAGATACGAGTACATTATTTTTTAAAATTATGAATATTTTGTAATCTTACTTTGTCATCTGACCAAGCATGATCAAATGTCGAGGTGAAATATTTTCTCGAAGACCCCTTTGTGTCATGGTCTCCTCTATTTTGTGAAGCTCTAACAAAACATCTAAACGATCTCTCTCTGCCTCAGCGTCCATCTTGTTCTGTTCTGAAAAGATAGTTCTTTTCCGCATGGTCCATGCTGAGAAGCAGTTCAAATCTTGAAGTATCTTCCTAAAGGTTTCTGCACGATGCTCAAATCTTCTTTGGCATTCTTCTGTGGCAGTTCGCATGCCTGAGATCAATTTGAAAAAGTTCACCTGGTTTAACTGGGCCTCCAGAATTGTTTCAGAGAGTACTTGGCTTCCTGTGATTTTAAAAAAAAATTGAAAAAAAAAAGAGTTACATATAATCTTGTGGTTTATCATTAATAAAAAAAAAACAAAACAATTGCCCAGTGGCATTTCCATGCCATAGGAATGTTATGCATTCATGCCCTCATATTTCTAGACTACAACATTTGCAAGGTTAGGAAACCAGCGAATGTACCATGATCAAATAAGTACCTCTTTCTTGGGGCTGGGTTGATCCTAATGTTGGTCTATCCACAAATATTCCACCTACCGGAGAATTGAGCTCATGACCTTCTGTCTGGCTATTAAGAGCGGTCACCTCTCTTTTACTGCACCATTTTATCCCTCATACACACACTAACACACAAACACACACACACAGACATATATGTATATGTGTGTATATATATATATAAGCCAATTTTTTTTTAAATCAGAATTTATAGATAGAGAAAATATAAATGTATTACCTTAATCTGCATCCTTTTCTTCACTTTTTAACATAATCTCCATTTCTCTGCACACATTTTTCCCTTCGCCCTGCAAGTTTGAACATACCCTCCTGGTAGAATTCCGTACCAGCTGACAGACAGCACAGATGCACTGCTTTCTGAATGTTCTCTCCTGTGAGACCCAGCTGGCACAAACTTTTCTATACCCTAGGGTTTCAATCATTTCCTGCACTGCATTGTGTCCTATTCCAAGATTTATAGCGATTTCAGATACTGTGACACATCTGTCTTCTTTAATGATGCTGTCAACCGTTTCCATGTTGCGTTTAGTGGAGGCAGTTCGAGGGCGACCGCTGCGAGGCATATCTTGGATGCTTGTGTTTCCATCTTTGAAATGTTTCACCCACCACCTAACACTGCTAGCACCCATACACACATCTCCATAAGGAAGTTGAAGTCTTTGGTGAATTTCAACGGTGGGGATTTCCTCTTTAACGATGAACTCAATAACAGCATGTTGACGAAACGAAACTTCAGCACCTACCATTTTGTTTATGCTGCATGTGGTCACGTGACACATGATGGTGATGTCATGTGACCTCTACATGAAGTGCAAAGGATGCAGTTATGGTGATACATTTATATTTTCTCTATCTATAAATTCTGATTTTAAAAAAAGTTTTGCTCACAACTTTTGGTATGACCCTCATAAAATGAGATCTAACTGCTTTAACTGCAGTAAAAATTTTTAAAGCATAATCTGAAATATTAAAACATTAGAAAACATAAAAGCTTCTTATTGCACTTTATTTGATTTGTAATCTTTATACACACAGGTCTCTCTCTCTCTGTAGGTCTATATGCATGTTTTTGGTACATATAAAAAGTTTTCCCAAAGTAAAAATAATACATCACTAAGTAGAGAGCAGTAACATCATCCTTTGTGAATAATACAAATATGTTGTATTATCACAGTCTGCACTCAAAAGATCTCTTACATGTCTGTGTTACTGAGCTTGCCATATTTTATTTTAACAACTCCTTTCATTAAATCATAGCTTACCTTGTTCAATAAAGGCATCAATGACTTGTCTTTCTGGACCTCTGATTCTGGAGACAGCCTGCTCTAGGCGTCCCCTCATTTCTGTATCCCTTTCTCCAATGTACTTTCTCTTAACTATCTCAATCAGGCGCAGCATTTCCTGGAACAAATTCAATAACTGATCATAAATATATTAATAATAGGTGGGTGTCTGAGTGGCAAAGTGATTAGTGCACTGGCCTCTCATGGTGAAAGTTGGGGGTTCAAATCTGGCCGGAGGCGCCCCAGTCACCCAGAGGTAGAAATGGGTGCCTGACTTCTTCTGGAGTTGGCCAGGCATGATACTGACCACATCAACCTCTAGTGTGCTGACAGGTCAAGGAAAATAAGGGCACTAACACCATATCCCTATGTGCCTCTAAGGCATGACAGGATTACCACCACACTATTTGTACAGCATTCCCACATGCAGCTCTTCATGGCATTATCTTTTGTTGCTCATTAGTAAGAATAAATTTTTTTATGCACTTTAGTATAGCTCAAACAACAAAGCTTGTACTAAGCCAAGGATCAGAGCAGACTACATAGGTCTTGTGCTAAAGCCAAGGATCAGAGCAGACTACACAGGTCTTGTGCTAAAGCCATGATCAGAGCAGCCTACACAGGTTTAGCCTTGAAAAATTGTACACAGAATTTTAAATGTGAGAGGAAAAAAAAATTAAGAGAGTGACTGAAAATGAAATCCTACTCCGGCAGGACAGCACTGGTCTGGCCATGAAAGAATAACACAGCAATCACATATCCCAGGTAATTCTCTTGTGATTTTTCTTTCTCTCACGTCTCACTAAAGTGCTTTATCTATGATTTTTTCAAGGTTTAATCCTACAATATTTGTTCTCTTACTTTACCGTACCAAAACCTCGTAGTTTCCTATTTATAAAAAATTGTTCCTTAAAACTATACCTGAAACTAACTTCATGTAATAAGTATTCGTTCGTTTGTTATTGTTGTTCAAGTTTGCACCAGACATGGCAGGAGATCGTGTGTATGTTTGTCTAGTTGGTACCTGCTAGAGAGAATGAATCTAAGCTACGCAATTTCTGTGTGTCACGACCTCGTTTCTTTCCGGGTGTCACGATCTCTCATGTCTGCTGAGCGGTTACTAAAGACTATGTCAACAAAACACCTTTTTTGGGGTGCTAGTTGGCTAAGTCGATAGTACGCTGTTCTCTCGTGGCTAGACGGCTGCTCGTCCTACCGGAGTCCGTGTTCGAATCCCAGGTAATTCTCTTGTGATTTTTCTTTCTCTCACGTCTCACTAAAGTGCTTTGTCTACGATTTTTTCGAGGTTTAATCCTACAAAATTTGTTCTCTTACAATCACATATCCACAGTGCATCCTCATTAGCATAGCTGCAAGAAGACAGCATGCTTGCATTGAGTTAAAAGTGTCCCTAAAAAAAAACAAGAAAACAAGATGCTCACTGAATTAGGTGGCTTATTATATGACATCAGAATTTAATATGAGGCAATTCAGAAATTCTTGTAAACTCTCACAGGTATTACTACACACATATGTCTCACTGCAAGTGTCTAGCATCAATCAGAGAATAGTTATAAAGCACTCTTCACATTTCCTCTCTGTAACCATAAAGATTAGCACTAGGCACACAAAATATATCACAGGTGGCATGTATCAAACTGAAGAAGTATAACGCTATTGACCTAGCACAGGAGATACTGGTAGGGAGCTGGACAGTCACGGTGAAGGGAATAAACTGTCATACAGCTCCAGTCAAACCAGATGTAAAAAAATGGTACCTGACACATGCACTGAGAAGTTACCTTTGAAAACAGAATTTATGACTGCAGAATGATGTGCAACATCATTGTACTCAGTACAACATGAGAATATTTAACTGAAAAATTATGTGCAGTAAATACAATATGAGAATATTTTACTGCAGAATGATGTGGAGCAGAATAGTATAACATGAGAATACCTGTCTGTAAAATGATATGCAGCATAGTATTAGTACGGCATGGAGAATATACAGAGTAATGTGCAAATTTGAAACAGAGTACTCAGTACAACATGAGCAAATTTGACTGTGAAGTGATACACAACAAAGTATTTACTACAATATAAGAATAGTAAAACATGAGAATGTCTGATTGAAAAACAATGTGCAGTAGAATACTCAGCACAACGTAAGAATATCTGACTGAAAAGTTATGTGCAGAGCAAACAGTACAAAATGAATGTTAGCATAAGTGAGAATAGGATTTTCACATTAAAAGTATACATACTGAGAGATGAAAGCAAGCGAACAAAAAAAAAGTTAAATAAATTGATAAAAAGAACCATCACCTTACCTTAATCTGCTTGTTGTAGCGGTTACACTTTCTCACTGCTGATTTACAGACTGGACAGGTTAGGAGTCCAATAGTTTGTTCTCCAGATTCATCGCTCACTGCTGTAGAAGTCTTCACCCACTGGTCCATAAAGTCCACTTCAATCACATGACCACAGTCTAGTTCAATAAAAATTGTTGTCGGATCACCATCATATCCAAATAGGCTTTCATTCACGAGTTTCTGTTGAGGAAATATATTTCATCTGTGAATTATAATCTAACAGAATTTTTTAAAAATCAGTTTATGAAACAATTCTGACCAGCTTATCAGACAGAACACATAACTGAAAATTAAACTAATGAAGCGCTTTATGTAAATCAAACATTTTGAAAAAAATAAGACAAGAAAATATTTTCATACTAAATGTAGTAGACTCCAGTGAGACCTGGACACTTAACAAAACAGCTGAGAAACACATAAATGCCTTTGAATGTAAATGCTACAGCAAAGTTCTTCAAATATCATGGACACAAAAAAGAACAAATATATCCATATTACAAGAACTTAATATTGAAGAAGGCTGGATAGTAAAGAGGATTAAAGAGAGAAAACTTAAATATTTTGGACACATTAAATATCATGAGAATTCAGAGAAGACCATCTTGGAAGAGTACATAATGGGAAAAAGATAAAGAGGAAGACCAAGACGAGATGGCTGCATGATGTTGATAATCTGTGAATGGATACATCACCAGCAGGGTATCTTGCTTACAACCGAGAGGCCTACAAGAGATCTGTTAGGGAGGCAAAATTCCCGCAAGGAACATGCAAATGACTGACTGACTGAGACTCCAGTTTAGAGGGGAATTGCTAAACTGATATTGATTCAGCTTCTCACATAAAAAGGTAGCTGATTCTGGCTGCTTCTACTTATCAGAGTTTTCATGCCAGACTTTGTGCTGGAGACTGGAACACCTATAGTCTCATATGCAATGCAATGATGAAAATAACATTGAAAATTCTATCATCTGATCACAATTTCTTGTTACTATTATTTGCAAATTATGTTTCATCTAAGTAATTTGTTTCCTACTCTTTGTGTATTCTTACTGCTGTGTGAATTTCAAGAAAGATAATTTAAACTATGAACTTTTTTCTTTTTTCTGTATAGGATATTTTCAGTCATCTATTATTCATTATATGACATTATCCATTATATATAAATATATATATATCCATTATATGGCACTCAAAAATTATAAACACAAAAATCAAGTTAAGACTATTCAATTCATTTATGCATGCGAAAGCTGGAAAACAACTAAAGAAACAGACAAGAAATTAGACTCTTTTGAAAACAAATGCCTAAGGAAAATACTCAGCATCAAGTAGAACAAATTCAAGAACAATGCAGAGATAAGACAAATAAGATAATTCACCAAAAAGATCAAACTGTCCTCTTGGCAGGTACCATGACCAACAAACCCTTTGGTTAAGACAAAAGCCTAGTTTTTTTTTTTAACTAAACAAGATGCCCGAGGCCTGCCCTGCACACAGAATCCTGGGAGAATGGTCCACATCTCGTTACGGGTTGACCCAGTATTGTAGTACCACTGGGTCACGGCCTATTGTTTTCATCATTTAAAAAAAAAAAAAAAGATAAGCCAAATGAGCGAACAACAAGCAGTCTTGTGGGTGATCAGGAAAAGGAGATGGACATATGTCGGTCATGTGATGTGAAGAAATAGAGAATCCCAAAACAAGCTATCAAGTGGAACACAACAGACTGAAGTAAAAGAGATCACCCACATGAAACTCTAAAGAGGACACTGTTAAGAGAGGCCAAATTAGTAGGCATAAAATCTCTTGATGAGGTTGAAAAGCTCGCCGAAAACAGGAAAACCTGGCGAACTACCATGTGAGCCCTATGTGACATTTAACGGCACAAGAAGGATGTAAGATTATTCATTACTCTAGTCAACACTGGCAAGTATACCTCTTCATTCTGCATGATAAACTTGTGAAGAATGATATTACTCGGGAATGAAACTTTGAAAATTGTTTTCCTTTACTTTCCATCAGCCTGTGTATAATTTTCTCAGCTAGTTTTTGTCTAAAGAGACTAATCTCATAATGTAGTAGGTCATTTTTGTGTCGTGAGAGCTGTTGTTTATTTGGTTATCCACAACAAATCCATGTATCCAGAGGCTGGTACATTTCCAGTCATGCTGCAGCTTTCCAGACAAGCATTTAAACAATAATAAAATTTGCTTCTGAAATGAACTACCTGTCTAAGAAAACTTAGACAAAGGTCTAGATTGCCAAATTGATTTTCTAAAAGATCCTTGGCATGTTATAAAAGTAAGGTTAAAAAATAGTCCTGCCATATCATAAAGGCACCTAGGAGATATCATGACAGTGCCCATATTTCCCTTGATCTGCCACAACACTTGAGGGTAAAGTGGTCAGCATCACATCTGGTTGCATTTATGGAAAGGAGAAAGAGTGATACAGTGGTAACCTATCTGACTGAATAGTGGGAAAAGGCCCGAACCACAAAGGCAATTTGATTTTCTGGTTAGTCACAAAGCAATGTCACTCTGATGACACAGGCACCTTGAACTGAGAATCACTACATTCAGGAATATGGGAAGTTAAAATCCCATGGCTTAAACTCGAACTTCAGCTATATTTAACATTCCCTTTCTCTACAATCAAATTCCTTCTGTACTAAATTCTACTCCTTCCTCATTCTCCAACACGTATTTCAGAAACTCCTCACAGCATTACATTACTAACCCTCTACCTCAACCACATTCACCTATTCCACCCAGCCTTCTCCCAGATAGGTTACCACTGTTTCACTCTCCTTCCTTTCTGCGATCCCCATCCTTACTATCAATCTATAACATATCTGAAGTCTCGATTTAAGCATTCTGAACACTCTACTGCAAACATTCCTGGATGCAGCATATTATAAGTCACAGCTTGGTGCTCCTTTTTTTTTTTTACATTACTGTTTGTCATATAGCATTCAACTTTATAGTTTACCCTCTTTCCCTATTTCTTTTTCCTGTAAGTGCTTGTATGATTAAGGTACAAACTGAAATATCACAACTATGTACTCATTAATTAATAGAGCTGTTTCTACTTTTTTCTTAAATATTTTTAACATTTTATTATTACAGCTTTACTGCAGTGGCATCATGTATAGTTATATTTTTGGTTTTATATTCCTGGTTGCCTTTACTTCCTCAGCTATAAGAGGAGCCAAATAAGTGACTGGGACATGTCAGATCTGACCACCTTGTCATGAGACAGATCTGATCACCTCACTGTGAGACAGATCTGACCACCCTGTCATGAGACAGATTTGATCACTTCACCATGAGACAGATCTGATCACCTCGTCATGAGACAGATTTGATCACCTCGCCATGAGACAGATCTGACCACCTTGCCATGAGACAGATCTGACCACCTCACCATGAGATAGATCTGACCACCTCACCATGAGACAGATCTGACCACCTCACCATGAGACAGATCTGACCACCTCACCATGAGACAGATCTGACCACCTCACCATGAGACAGATCTGACCACCTCACCATGAGACAGATCTGACCACCTCGCCATGAGACAGATCTGACCACCTCGCCATGAGACAGATCTGACCACCTCGCCATGAGACAGATCTGACCACCTCGCCATGAGACAGATCTGACCACCTCGTCATGAGACAGATCTGATCACCTCGTCATGAGACAGATCTGATCACCTCGTCATGAGACAGATCTGACCACCTCACCATGAGACAGATCTGACCACCTCACCATGAGACAGATCTGGCCACCTCACCATGAGACAGATCTGACCACCTCATCATGAGACAGATCTGACCACCTCACCATGAGACAGATCTGACCACCTCACCATGAGACAGATCTGACCACCTCACCATGAGACAGATCTGACCACCTCACCATGAGACAGATCTGACCACCTCGCCATGAGACAGATCTGACCACCTCGCCATGAAACAGATCTGACCACCTCGCCATGAGACAGATCTGACCACCTCACCATGAGACAGATCTGATCACCTTGTCATGAGACAGATCTGATCACCTCGTCATGAGACAGATCTGATCACCTCACCATGAGACAGATCTGACCACCTCACCATGAGACAGATCTGACCACCTCACCATGAGACAGATCTGACCACCTCACCATGAGACAGATCTGACCACCTCGCCATGAGACAGATCTGACCACCTCGCCATGAGACAGATCTGACCACCTCGCCATGAGACAGATCTGACCACCTCACCATGAGACAGATCTGATCACCTTGTCATGAGACAGATCTGATCACCTCGTCATGAGACAGATCTGATCACCTCACCATGAGACAGATCTGACCACCTCACCATGAGACAGATCTGGCCACCTCACCATGAGACAGATCTGACCACCTCACCATGAGACAGATCTGACCACCTCACCATGAGACAGATCTGGCCACCTCACCATGAGACAGATCTGACCACCTCACCATGAGACAGATCTGACCACCTCACCATGAGACAGATCTGACCACCTCACCATGAGACAGATCTGACCAGCTCACCATGAGAAACTAGTTTTTGCAGCTCAGGCACTGTGACATGTGATAGCAAGGTGTAAAGCAGGCAAGCCATGCAGTCAGTGAAAAAAAAAATATCTAAATGTCTGAATTACAAGTATTACTGAGTATGACAAGATGAAAGACTGATAACAGAGGACAATATCATTTTCAGGAAATAAAAACTCTTCTAAAATTAATTCTGATATTCTGAACACAAAAAAGGAGGCAAAGACACTGCCTAATTTGACAGTCTGTGACCCACATCTGTGGATGCATCAGCAGCAGGGCATCTTGCTTAAAACTGAGAGGCCTACAGGAGAGCTGTTAGGGAGGAAAAAGTTCTGCAAGGGACATGCAAATGACTGACTGAATGACTGACCCATATCTAACATGCCAGCATCAGGTTTGGTAAACTATAGCCGATCGACATTTTGTTCCACCTCTCCATTGGTGTCCCCATTAACAAACCTAGCCTCACTAACTGGACAGGGATCACTATAGTTTCCATGGCAGCAGAGTCTGCTAAAGAAGTGTTGCCTATTCTCCCCCCCCCTCCCCCACCCTGCTTTATGGCTCCACACAGGGACTGGAAAAATGGTTGCTGTAACCTGCCCTCAATCTATTAAGATATTTTGTGCCTTAACATCTTCATGACATTGGCTGCAAAGAACACCAGTTTGCAATTCCAGAATGTATAAACTAGTAAAAAAGTAGGAGCAGCTTTATTACTTAATGACTACAAAGATGTGACATTTCGGCGTGAGCCTTAATCATACAAAAAACATACAGGACAAAGAAATAGAGAGAGGAGATAAAGTATAGATTCACATGAATGCTATATTTTTTTTAAAAATGAATACAGCACTTGTCTGTAATTTGTAAGAAGATGTAGCTTGTCCAACACTGTGTGTCAGAATGGGCATGGTGGAGCGTAGAGGTTGTTTAAATGGAGACTTGTGATGTGTGGTCGGTGGGTTGTAACTGGGGGTGGTGAGTGGAGAAACCATGGAGGGGAGAGAGAGAGTGATACAATGTTAACCTAGCCAGGAGAAGGTGAAATAGATGATTATAGAGGGTTTGTAATGTGATGCTGTGAGGAGGTTCTGAACTATATGTAACAAGTGAGAAGGGAGTGGAGCTTAGTGGAGAGGGATTATAACTGTTGAAGAGGTTTAGCTGAATAGCGGGTTTAACCCGTGTGGTTCCAGCATCCCATAATCCTGAATGTAGCGGTTCTCAAGTGCTAGGTGGCTTGTGTCATCTGCGTGACATTGTGTGATGGGTGTTACCAGAAAAGTCAGATTTGCCCCTGTGGTTGGGGCCATTGAAATGATTTGGGACTGGTTTCAAAGCTCGGAAATCCAGGGAGTTGGAAGAGGACATGGACAAAAATTACAGTTAGCAGACCTTATTTTGAAAAAAAAATTGAAAGATAAAAAGTAAATGAAAAGTATTGTTGTAGAGTGTTGACAGGTATTATAACTACAAGTACTTTAAGAGTCAAGTCAGGTGTTACCATGACTGAATAAACAGTAAAAATTTCCAAGAATTAAAGATGAAGTTACTTTTTTAAAGGCTATTTTCTCCCTAGGCTACAAATCAAAAGTAAGTAAATTGTTATCCTTTTTTTTAAAGCAAAAATTGGCTTTACTGAAGCGACAATATATTAAGAAGGGCCTGTTAATTCATGGCTGAATAAAATACTATGAGGGTTGTACCGAAAGTCATGAGCAAAATTTTTTTTTTAATCAGAATTTACAGACAGAGAAAATATAAATGTATCACCTTAATATGCATCCTTTTCTTCACTTTTCAACATAATCTCCATTTCTCTGCACAGATTTTTCCCATCACTCTACAAGTTTGAAAATACTCTCCCTGTAGAATTCCGTTCCAGCTGACCAAAGGCACAGTCACACTGCTTTCTGGACATTCTCTCCTGTGTTGTAGTGATGGTCTCACATTTGTTCTTTCACATAACTGAAAAGATGGTAATCACTGGGTGCCAGGTTGGGGCTATAGGCAGGGTGTGGACGAATTTCCCAACCTATTTTATGAATTTCCTTAGCTGTCTGCCGAGCAGAGTTTTTCTCACAGCTCTGTGATCTTCAGTCAACAAATGTGGGACCCAGTGGGTACAAACTTTTCTACAGCCTAGGGTTTCAATCATTTCCTGTACTGCATTGTGTCCTGTTCCAGGTTTACAGTGATTTCAGATACTGTGACATGTCTCTCATGTTTAATGATGTCGTCAACTCTTTCCATGTTCAGTGGAGGCAGTTCGAGGGCGACTGCTGTGAAGCATATCTTGGATGCTTTTGTTTCCATCTTTGAAATGTTTCATCCACCTCCTAACACTGCTAGCACCCATACACCCATCTCCATAAGCAAGTTGAAGTCTTTGGTGAATTTCAGCAGCGGGGATTTCCTCTTTAACGATGAACTCAATAACAGGACGTTGACAAAATAAAACTTCAGCACCCGCCATTTTGTTTCTGCTCTGCATGGTCATGTGACACATGATGGTGATGTCATGTGACCTCTACATGAAGTGCAAAGGGTGCAGTTAAGGTGATACATTTATATTTTCTCAATCTATAAATTCTGATTTTAAAAAAAGTTTTGCTCACAACTTTTGGTATGCCCCTCGTACTTTCAGGTCAAACAGGTGGTCAAACTGATTTAGTCTTGCTAGTACAATACTGACACCATGAATGAAGGAAAGATGCTGGCAATGGTTGGACATGTGCTCCAGATGACTGATGACTCACTACCAAAAATAGCACAAAGACAGAAGTAAGTGTGGAGCTAAGGAGACATGGAGAAGAACAACAGAGAGGATGCAACAGAGGGCTCACCTAGGCAAGAGTGGAAAAAAACATCAAAGGACAGGTGTTTGTGGAAAACCCTTGTAGAAGTCCCATGTGCCTTGGACACTTAAGGTTCAGAGAGAGAAAGAGAGGGAGAATAAAGAAGCAATAAATTCTTAAAAAAAAAAAAAGATGACTTTATCTTACATCTCTGTCACAAATGGAACACAAGTGAGGACATTTTTCCCCACACAAACCAGAGCAAACATGGTTACAAGGAAGTCTCCTAGGGCACTGTATGTCACATGGAGGTCGTTCACATGGCTGGCAACAGAGATCTGGACAAGATTCATGTCTGCATTTCCATGAACAACGTTCTAAACATGGTGAGCACAATTCACCACATTTCTTGGGACAGCGTGAGTGAGAGCATTCTGTCTCACAAGGTTGCCTGGTGAACAAAGTTCTAAAGTTATCACAGTAATTTTGATGATTCCTCCATCCAGTGGAGGAAGAAAAACAGAATGTGTAAAATTTTTTAAAAACTGAATACAATAAAAATAAGTATCATCATGGAAGATGTGATGGTTTTAACATAATGAAATCCCAAGAATATTTTTTAATGAAAATGACAAAAGCTAAAAAGTAAGACATCTTCAGAATTACTATTAATAAAAAATAAACTATCATATAAGCATAGAAATACTAGCTGAAAATGTCCAGTATGAAAAATAAGTAAGTTTTTTAACCTAGTGTTATGAATGTAAGAACATGCAAATAATTGTAAAGTATGATGAGGTTGAAAAGCTTGCCGAAAACAAGAAAACTTGGCAAACTACCAAACGAACCCTATGTGACATTTAATGGCACAGGAAGGATGTAATATGTAAGATGAAATTTTAAGGGACTGGATAGATTCTAAGTGAAACTCTGGAAAAATAAAAAGAATAATATAAAAAATAACACTGTATTTAATGTGCACTGAAATTCCACATTAAACTCACTTCAGACAAGTGGCCATGAAGCAATGATCCCTCCTACAAATGTTTTCAATTCTGGAGACGGAATATTTCCTCAAAGAAGTCTTCAGTCAATCTGATATTTCAACACACATTTCCCCCCCTCTGTATATGTATAATCCATTCATTCATTCATTCATTCATTCATTTGCATGTCCTTTGCCGGAACTTTGCCTCCCAAACAGCACTCCTGTAGGCCTCTTGGTTGTGAGCATTTGCAGATCCTCAACGATGTCTTGCAGCCATCTTCACCTTGGTCTTCCTCTCTTTCTTTTTCCCATTATGTACCCTTCCAAGACAGTCTTCTCTAGACTATCATGACGTTTAATGTGTCCAAAACATTTAAGTTTTCTCTGTTTAATCCTCTTTACTAGCCAGCCTTCTTCAATATTAAGTTCTTGTAGTATAGATATATTTGTTTTTTTTTGTGTCCATGATATTTGAAGTACTCTTCTGTAGCATTTAAAGGCAATTATGCGTTTCTCAGCTGTTTTGTTAAGTGTCCAAGTCTCACAGGCATATGTTGCGATGGGAAAGATGCATACCCTTAAAAATCTTATTTTTGTGGTTCTGTCTGCTCCTCTCCACAGATTCTTTGGTTTTTTTACTTTCTGAAGAGTGAAAGATGCATAATCCACACAAGCCTAATAAATGTTGCTCTGCTACACAGTTTTGACACATTCCAATCACTTTCACTTATACCACAACTACCATCATTACCTACTACCACTACTTTTGCTGCTACCACTATTGCTTCTGTTATTATTACTGCTGTCACTGTCACTGCTACAGTTACTACCACTGCTGCTGCAACTGTTGATGCTGACAAGCTATTACCACTGCTTCAACTACAATAACTACAGCTCTAAAATGTATAAACTGGGAAGAAAGTAGGAACAGCTTTATTATTTAACGATAACAAACTTGTAACATTTTGGCGTGAGCCTTTATCAAACAAAAAACAAACAGGACGAAGAATTAAAGAGAAGAGACAAAGTATGGATTACATCAAACTAATGTAAGCGAAATAACAAACAAACAAAAAATCAATGAAAAAATTAACGAAAAATAGCAATGGAATGAAAACTTATTTCAGTTCTTGTAAAGGCACAAAAAAGGCTTGTGTGTATAGTTGTACAATTATACACTAATTAATTGTGTGTAACTACAGCTCTGTGTCCTGTTTTGCTTTCATTACTATCTCTACTACTGAATATGCAGCTTTTACTCCTCTGTCAATGTAGACTGTGTTCTTATTATTACTAGTATGTGTTTCAATGTTTACTTCCGAACAACACCTTGAAGAGATCATTAATATGCATGCTGCACTTTTTAATAGCACAAATCTTTTAAAATAATTGATTTGATTGAAACCACATATGAACAGATTATGAAACTTACAAGCAAGGAGGACAATTACTGCAAGTACTACGGCACTCATGGCCACAGATGAGTATCTTCTGACACTTCTGCTTGCAGTCCATGTGTAAGCGGCCATTACTGCATTGGCCACAGGTTCCTTCACAGATATGCCCACATGCCAGTTCAGTTTTACAGGGCTTTGGGCATTTATCTCTGTCCATATTTCTGGACTGGCCACACTCAACCAGGAAACACTTGTGGCCACACAAGTCTGAGGTGACCTGAGTGATAAATCAACATCAAATGTGAAAATGTTGATCTAATATGAGTTTTATTTCAGATGAAAATTTAGCAAACTGTGCAGCCCATTTCAAATCATCACATAAGATTATTGTCCAGTGGACATAGCAGGCTAGGAATTAGGTACTTTCTCCTCAGTGCCATACTTTTTTTTAAAAATGTTAAATTTATCAGATTTGTTGACAGCATTATTAATAAATGACTCATGTGCTTTATTCATGTCTTTGGCAGCCATATAATTATTGTAAAATTATGATTGACTTTAAACTACACTGAAAATTATATGCAATTTTTTACTTAGAAGATGTCTTTAAAGTAAATATATATTAACTGTTTGTGTAATTTGTTAAGTATATGTTAACTATATAAGTTGCTAAGCATAAGTTAACCATCTGTGTAAGTTGCTAAGCACGTTACCTTTTTGTGTAGGTTGCTAGGCATAATCTCTTATGGGTTTGGGGCACTAAGGAAAATGGCATGAATCAAATCTACAAATAGATCCAATAGAAATAATCTACAAATATTTCATTGATATAACTGGTCAAAGTAGCACCAGACATGTTTGTATAGTAAGGTCCCTCCTCTATGCAACTGTATCTTCTGTCTCCAGTTTTAGTCTATTATTTGCATCCTATAAAATCCCTAAACAGAATAAATATATATGTTTGGCATGGTCTTCTACTAGTTCTTTCCAGTCTTGATGGGAAAAATCTCTCTTGGATGGGTCACAAAAATCCAGGGGTCTCTGTTTTAGTTCTCATCCAGAAGCTCACCATTTATTATTTCCATGGAATGTAGATGTCAATAATTCTTGCAACATAGCCCGGTCATCTTTATCTTTTGCTGTTAATGTTATCTTGAGCAGAAATTAAGCATGTGCAGAACCTCACTGTTTGTTATTTTGTCCTGCCACTTGTTGTTTATTAATTTCTGAAGGCACAGAAGAGGTGTTTTTTTTTTTCCCCCTCATCTCTTGAATATAAGTAAAATGTCAACCTTGGGTGATACAACACCAGAAATCAAGTCCTGCATTGCAATGGCTTCCCATACTTTCAATAAACTGTCTACTATCTGGAAGTCAAATATGCTCAGTAAAACCACAAAACTTAAAATTTTCAACTCCTGTGTGATCCCAGTGTTAATATACAGTTGTGAGAGTTGGAAACCAACCAGTCTACTCAATCAAAGACTTGATGCATTTGAGAACAAATGTCTCCGTAGACTATTGAACATAAGATGGTCCGACTTTAAATCGAATGAGTCAATAAGACAGGAATTGAATCAAGTCTATGTATCAAGATATATCAAAAGACGTCAATGGGCCCATCTCGGCTACGTTCTCCAAATGGACGAATCTAGACTCCCTCGCCAAGCCTTCAAATGGTCAGCGAAGGGCAAAAGAAAGCAAGGCAGGCCAAGGGAGAATCTATGTAGAACCATCACTAGAGAGAGTACAACTTTGGGTTTCAAGTCCATCCAAGACCTACAGCGGGCGCCAGCGAGTCATCAGACATGGAAAGATATAATTTCCGCCCTATGAGCCAATGTTGGCCCTAAAGGAATGTCAATCAATCAATCTTGAATATGTTATTCATGTTTCAGGTTTATTTTAGAGAATGCTAAGCATGCAAGTGTAACAAAAGTGTAATAAATTAGTATCTTTGTCTTTAGTGCTGATCATCTTTTGCTTCATGCCATTTTCCTTAATTCCCCAAATGTGGTGACTGCCTTTTCTATTAATGTATTTATCACCTCATCTGAAGAATATCTAACTCATATGGTTGATGCTAAGAATTTCAAATTTGCAGCTGTAGGAAGATATTACTAAAGTAAATTAATTTATAATATAAAAAACAGACAATCTAATTTCCTTGGGAAAATGAATTATTCTCTGTGGTGGCAGAGCTGGTAAACTGCAGTTAGATATGACCCTTTCTGACTTCTACAAAATGCTTTTTTAAATCAGGTTTTGTAAAAACAGCTCACTAAATGAGGTTTAAATCAACATATTCCTGACCAAGGTTCAAAAGAATTGGACACGCAGGCCCATCTGACATTCTGCTCTTTATCATACAACTTTCACTCTGTTCCAGACATTCTACAAATATGCTTCTCATATAACAAACATAATTAACAATAAAGTAACTACATGCACATAAGAATGACTAACTACATACATATATAAATGACTAACTACATACACATAAAATGACTGAGTACATACACATATAAATGACTAACTACATACACATATAAATGACTACCTACATACACATAAAATGACTATCTACCAAACAAAAATTTCATTACTATTCAGAATAATGAGTTCACTGTCTGTAAGAGCAGTCTAAAATAACTTTTTAAGTTTTACGATTCATGGAGGCATGTAGTTGACATCAAATAGATATTGGAAAAGTTTGTAGTTGTAGGAAGGAGTATAGTTTATATTTTTTATACAGGATGGGAGGGTATTCCAAAGATGAGCAGAAGAATAAGTAAAGCTTTTCTTGTGAAGGTCAAGTCTAGGTTTTGGAAGACTTATGTTGTTCAAGCATTGGCTGCACTTTGGGCTAAATTTAAACAGGTTCCATAGATAAGGTAGACCATACAGTGAAAGAATTTGATGTACCAACTTGGCTTTGTTGAAGAGGAACCTGTTCTTAAGAGGCAGTATTTTGATACGTTTGTGCTGGTTAGTTGTTTGTGCTTGATCTTTGTCACTAATAAGCTTTACTGCTCGCTTTTGAAGTGAATATAGCCTCTTTGTATTTGACAATGAGCAACCATCCCAGATCGTTGAGCAATAGTCTAAATGTATTTGTATGTGTGATATGTAGTATATCTTCCTTGTGTCTAGATTGATGAAGTGCTTGATTTTGGCTAACTGGTATACTTTTTGCGTGATGAGTTTTGTTAGACCTTGCACATGAGAGTTCTAGGTCAGATGTTGGTGGAACTAACTGAGAAATCCTGGAAAATGAGGATGTCATAACAGTCTGCTATCATAATCAATTATGACCAAGAACATCATCATCATCATTAGTGAGGCAAAAGAGCAAAGTGCATTAGTAACATAAACAATAAATATTCAATGTTCCTTCTGATATATAGTTACATTCACATGCTGAACTGATAATTCTGGGTAGCTAAATTAATTTTCTTGTCAACTAACCTCAATTTTGACTTTGCACATGTCCTGAGTGTGTCCATGCCTGCTCCCACAGCGACTACTGCACTGGTGCCCACAAGGGAGTTGTTCTTGACAGAGGTCTTTACATTCAAACTGATTGGGCTCTAAATAGCAAGATATCTTCTGCACATGGCGACAAATAGGAATACGTTTCTCCACCAGGTTTCGACAGACATCATGCTTCCCACAGGCATGGTTTTCATTGCAATGCTGGTTGCATTTCTCACACATCTGTCTACATCTTTCACTGCATTCTGAATTTTTATGGTCAAAGTCATCTGCATGACAGACCCTCTTGCAACTGTGTCCACATTTCAATCTCATCTCACAAGGTTGGCTACATCCACCTTCAGATACTTTATTAAAATCTTCTGGGCTCCTTATAATCGTCTCCTTTTTCTTGTGCCTCAGACAAGACAAACTGATGTGGTCACTACAGTACCCCAGTCTATTAGCTTCATTAACTATCTCTTGTAAGAGGGGACTACTTTTAACCAAGCCAGCAAAGTTCCCTATGACATAAAGGCCAATTTTGGCACGAGACAAAGCAACACATATTCTGTTATTTGCTTTTAGAAATCCAATCTCGTTGTCTTCATTGCTCCTGACTAGTGAAAGGAGAATGATATCATTCTCTTCTCCCTGATAGTTGTCCACTGATGAAATCTTTACTCCTTTCATTTTTGCTACAGTTCTGTGTGATTTTGCCAGTGGCTCAAATAAATTCTTAATGAGATGAATCTGGCCAGTATAAGGGGACAGAATGGTTATCTGATTTGCAGTGAATTGCCCTTGCTGGAGCAGATACTCACATAATCCAATAACAAAACGTGCCTCATATTCATTGCTAAATGTGCTTGTTTCAGATTCTTGCTGGTCATATGCACTGTGGTGGATGAAAGAAATATTCCCCTTCACTCTCAATACGTCTGGGTATGTTTTCACAACATCATGGTCTTGCAGATCTGGATAAAGATCAGGTACACGGAGAAGTCTAGATATTTCTGGTCTCATCCTGTGCTGATATTTCAGGCAGTCAAAATTAAATCCATTGTCAATAAGTCTTTCAAAGAGTGAAATGTCGAGGCCGCAGTCTTTTTTTAACTCATAGACTGAAGGGTTAGGTCGAAGCTGTTTGTGGTCTCCAATTAGCACTACATGCTGACACTGATCAGTGAGTGATGTAATCACATGACCCTCCAAAACCTCTGCAGCTTCCTCAACCAGTATAATTTTAGGTCCAATTTCCTGAAGAATTCTCTGATACCGTGCAGCACCAGTTGTGGTCATGCCTATTATGGTAGCCCTTTCCAGAATTGTCTTGTCTTCCTGTTGCAAAATTTCTTGATATCGCCTGGCTTTTTGCTCATACTGTGCAGATATATCACGTATTTCACCTCTGATCTGGCGGCAATATATGTCAATCCAGTAGCGATATAGTCTCCATCTGTCACTTTTTCTCATCTTCCATACATTATAAATTTGTCTCACTTCATCTTCATGCATTTTCTCTGTGTTCTGAAGATGGTTCAAAAGAATTGCTCTGTATCGCTTTTTAAGAGGAATAAGACTCTTCCAGTGTTCTCTTTCATCTTTGGACAAGCCAGATGGCACTGGTTCTTCTCCATACTCACTGATATTGAATGCCACATTCTCTTTCCTAATTCTGGCTGCTTCCATGTCTGCTTCATCAAGTTTTCTATTGACATTTCTGCTGATATCAATGAATTCCTGGCCTAAACCTTCTAAAAGCTCTGAAAACAGATCATCATCATCATCATCATCATCATCATCATCGTCATCATCCACATCCAAATGCCGTGTCTGAGGCAAACCAGTGTTCAACATTTCAAGAAGATCAACATCATCATTTTCATCATCTTCTTCAGTTTCTTCATGCTCACCAGCACCAGCATTTACTGCAACTGGAGCATCATCTCCTGCTCTGTTTGCTTCGAATCTTCCTACATTCTGTGCTTGACCTTGGTTGGCTCCTTGTGGATGGTTTGGTTTCTTTTTTTTTTCAAGCTTGTTGGTGTCAAAAGTGATTCCCAGCCACTGAGCAATAATACTACTTTTGCCAGCACGCTGTGTTAATTTTTCATAATGGTCTTCATTTATCACACATTTCAAGAAAGACTCTTTAACAATCTCCCTCTCTAAGATTTCAAGTTTAGCAGCTTCTGTGTGGATTTCTGCTTTAAGTTCTTTCATCTTTATTCTGGTCTCTTGTTTTGCAAGATGAATTTCCATGGGAACTGTTCTGTTTTCTCGAGCTCTGTTTCTCATGCCCCTTAAATTAAATTCTTCAAGCCTTTCACTTTTGCTTCTTGACCCCACTCGTACCAAAGCTCCCTGGAAAAAATTTAGAATACCCTCAAGAAATTGATCCAGTGCATGGTTAGTGTAGCAGACTAGGAGAATAGGAGACCTGTCTCTATCTCCTAGCCATATCTGCTTGTTATGCAGCAGAGCCTTCATTACCATTAGGCCAATGAAAGTTTTACCAGTGCCTGGAGGACCCTGAATTATTGAAAACTCTTTGGTCAAAGAAGACTGCAAGGCAACAAACTGTGAATTATCCAGGGAGAATGTGTTTGCACTTGGCCATGATTCCAAATCTAGGACATTCACTGCAGCAGCAACTGCTGAAGTCTGACTGAACTGAGTTTCTTCATTCTGGTCATCCCTGATAACATAATCTATGTCCACAAATGGTCGAAGATCATACACTGGGTTCTGTATGTTCTGTAGATATTCTGGTGGGTCAACCTGATTCTGACACTGCCCTATGTATCTCCAGAAAGGAAAGTTATTTTCTGTGAAGTGCTGCAAACCTAACAAAACATATTTGTATGCTTCAAAATATGTTGGGGACTCAACCATGATAAATCGTTGATCTCTGGCTTCACCAATCAACCTCATGAACTCCTCATGTCCTCCAATTTGAAAGTCTGGTCCATTAGCATTCAGAACAAACTGTACATCCACAAGACCTCTTGCCAGATCCTTTGCTTCACGGTTTTCTACAACTGCACATTGGTAAGTATTGAAATTGTCAGTGGACATGCAAAGAAGAGATCCATACTTCAGTCTCTGAGAGACTGCCCAGTTGACTTTTCTCAGTTTTGACACATCAAAGGAAAGTCGAAAGCACAGACCTTTATCATGACAAATGGGACGTACTATCCTGACCTGCAATTAGGCAGTCATAATTAATTTTAGTTATACGTGCCAGTGAGTTCTCTGAACATAAAATAACATACTAGCATTTAGTTAAAAATCCCACACACAAAAAAAAAAATCAGATTTTCTTATCCATGTAGTGTTAAATAAAAATAGACACACTGATAAAAAAAAAACCTTTACTGCTGAGGCATCATAAGACTGTCAATAAGCTACACTTGTTTTAGAGTAGAAAGTGATATAGTGAATTTTCTATTTTCTTATGCACAGGTTTTGGGCTGGTGGCCTGCTCCAGTTCCCCCAAGCTGTAAAAAAAAAAGGTAAAATTCCAGTTCCCATATCATTAAGGCATACTGGGGAATGTGGTGTTAGGGCTGTATTTTCCTTGACCTTCAGCGCATGAAAGTGTGATGTGGTCGGTATCAGATTTCTCTAGTACCCATTTTTAGAGGCTGGGTGAACCCCGGGGCCCTTTTGGTGTGTACTATCATCATCATCATGTGCCGTGCCGACTGGCGTTGGCTATTATGCTTCTCCAGAGTACGCAATCCTTCATGCAGGCCATCAGCTCAGTTGGTGATCTCCTCTCACACCATCCCGTCAGACTGTCCAGTATCATTTCTCTTGGTCTTCCTCTTGATCTTCTTCCTTCTATTTTTCCTGTTGTTATAATATTTTCAATGCCCCCTCTTCTCATTGCATGTCCTATGAAAGTACATTGTCTCTCTCTTATCTTTTTGACAAGGTTTTTTGTCTCTCCAGCTCTTCTCCTACATTCTTCATTAGTTATTTTTTGTGTGTACCAGAAAAAAAAAATCCCACTGCTGGGACTGAACCCAGTACCACCAGATTAGTAAACAAAGGACCTAACCACTCAGCTAACCAGGCCACCGACCAAGCTGTAAAATACATATTTAACATACAGTGTCTATATTATGGAAAACTGCCTCCAATAATGAATAATAAAGCTGAGGTATACCGGAGCACATGTAAAAATCAGTCCGAAGAACAAGATATTATATTTGTTTTCATAGGAAGTGGTCCCAAGAACAAAGATTATGCTTATGTTCAAAGAAAGTGGTCCCAAGAACAAAAGATTATGCTTATGTTCAAAGAAAGCAGTCCTAAGAACAAGAGATGATGTTTCTGTTCAAAGAAAGTAAAGGTCAAAATTAAAATAAATATTTTTTTTAGAAATGTGACTGTGTGTTATTCTGAAATAATTCACCTCTAACAAAACCATTTTACACTTTGCTGTAAGAATTAAAATGGCACAACCCAATATTCTAAAACTGAACAGCTACAAATAGTAGCCACCAAGATGGTGAATGTTGCTGCTCTCTATCCCACGTATGGTGTGTGGTAAGCATGTACAATATAAGAGACTAACATCCAGCAATCAAAATTGTTGAAATCTGTCACTATTTTTTTGTTCATACAGCTTCATCTCTGTCACAAGGACAGTCAACTTCACAGGCTGTCCTCACCTATCTAACAGATTGTATGAGCAGACAACTCTATCCAAATGTCACTTCAGGCAGTGTTCACAACTGCTTAGGCTCACAAACTCTTCAAAATTAAATGACAGTATGCCCAGTGATCAGCAAATATCTATTTTAATCCTGCAGTGGGAGTTGGAATCAAACAAACTAGAGCGAGATGTTCACAGCAGGAAAAATTCTTATTAAAATTTTAAAAAAACTGATTCTTTAATAAATGATTCATAACAAGACTTAGAAGGTTGATTTTACTTTAAACACTTTTCTTCAGCTGTTCTATTAATTAGCATTGTTGCTGTTGTTCTATCTATTAGCACTGTTGCTGTTGTTCTATCTATTAGCATTGTTGTTGTTTTGTTCTATCTATTAGCATTGTTGTTGTTGTTCTATCTATTAGCATTGTTGTTGTTGTTCTATCTATTAGCATTATTGTTGTTCTATCTATTAGCATTGTTGCTGTTCTATCTATTAGCATTGTTGCTGTTGTTCTATCTATTAGCATTGTTGCTGTTGTTCTATCTATTAGCATTGTTATTGTAGTTTTATGTCTCCCTGAAAATGTAAGTGGGAAGGTAATATAAGTGCTATATTGAATTATCTGTTGTGGCCAACTTGAAAACCCAAAGAAGTTCAAAAAAAAAAAGCAAGATTCTCAGCAGGCTCCACTGCCATGATGTGTGACTTTGTCAGGGGTAGCTCTCCTTAAGATAGCTCTGAGTTAATCGCTTGAAGTCTGAGTGATTGTACTTCTTTTCTAGAACATTCTACAGCATCTAGGTCACATTACCAGCCTTTTCTGATTGGCTGGCGGAGAGGAGAAACTTTGGGTCATATGATTTAGCGGCATTCAAAGTGAAGTGAGAAAGCTATGTTAACGTCACTCATGTGAGATATGTTCCTGTGTTAGTACTGAAGAGTGTAGTCAGATGAAAGTGATAGATTCTTATGGCGCTAGTTAGGTTTAGCTGGCTAGCAGCTCTGAGTCTTATTCATAATGGAGTTCTGTACTTGTTGAAGTTGTCACTTGATTTTGTTCATCAGTTTGATTCATACTTATTCATCAACACACTCCATAAATAAATGGTTGTGAGTGTTTGACAAAATGCGGCCTTGACTGATAATTTTATGCGCCAATTTGTATTCATCCTGGGTTCGTCCTGTGAGGAGAATATCATTATAGGGAATGTTCAATGTGTTGCGATTGTACATCTGCAAATTAGTCACACTACAATGCGTCACAGTTAACACACTGCTTTACCAGCTACAAGTGTATGTATTAAGCACTTCATACTGTCAATCAAGTTACTGGTCATGGTTCACCTTTCACCATCAGCCAGGCTTAGCCCGTTACTAAGAGCAGCAATGGGGAAGTTGGACAGGATAATGTCTTGGCCCTGGTTTGCTGCCTCTGATAAATATGCCATCACATTAGCATATAATCATTAGCACTGGAATCTATACAGTTTTATTCTTCTTTCTCTATCTTTCTTTGTAGGTAATATACTTGCACACAGAAATATTACATGTATCTGAAAACATTACAAAGTAATGCTTCTGCTGCCTTGGATCTTTGTGTGATCTCTTCTACGACATTCATGTTTTCTTTGACGAGCATGCCTACCAGGTATGCATAGTTTGAAAACCTTGACATTCTCTTAAAGTCACATTACAATTTTTTAAGATTCTAAACTTGTATTTTTGTTTTATAATTTAAAAAAAAAATATGTAAGATCAAATGACTGACACTTTATTGACTTACCTGTGAGTAAACTTGAATTCCTCGAAGATCATCCCCATCTAGATATCTCAAGATGTTTTTTCTCAGTGGGAGTATCAAATCAGCTCGAAGGAGGCGGAACTATTTTTTTTTGTAATAGTCATAAAGAAATGCCATTACATTTTGTGATCTATACTTGTGTATACACAGACTAACAAAAATGTAATGTATACCTGCAATTTTTTTATGTTTAGTGGTTTTAAAGTCGATTTTTTTTTTCACTTACTTTATCCTTTCTCTTGCACCATGAGGTCTCGAGAAGAGATTTAGTTGTCATTTTTGGCCATGTGAGTGGCTTCAGTGATCCTCATGCCATAATTTGTAAGTGTTTCTGTAACACCATCTATCCATCTTTTTCATAGTCTTTCTCTTGATCTGTGTCCTGCAGTTCTTTGATTGAAGGCCCTCACTGTTGGCTGGCTGTAGGTGCGTCATTCTCAATAAGTGGCCAAATCATTTAATTCTTTGTTTCTCACAGAATCAACATCATGTTTATATATAAACTGTGTGAATTAAGATATTAGTCCTTGATTAACTATTCTCATAATTATGGTAGTTATTTTGTTTAGTTTAGTTATTCCACATTCTAAGCTAACTTTGGATTTCAATCAGACATTCAGAATGGACCTATAATGCTGGCACAATAATTGGTGTATAAGTATACAACTATACACTAAACACTACAGTAAAGCTGTGATACTAGAATGTATAAAATCGGAAAAAAGTAGGAGCAGCTTTATTACTTAAATTTCTTTGTCCTGTATGTTTTTGTATGATTAAGGCTCACGCCGAAACGTCACAACTTTGTAATCGTTAAGTAATAAAGCTGCTCCTACTTTTTTCAGATTTTATACATTCTATAATGCTGGCATACTTTAGGAAACATGTAGTTCTCACTCTGATGCTCAGTCTGTAACATCAAATAATCTGCTTAAAGGGAGCATCATTTCAAAGTAGAATGGAGCCCTGACTTGATAATGTTACTGGCCTTGATAAAAATATTCTCTAACTAGGTCATTTTAGTTACCTAAACTTATTCCTCATTTTGTATACAGCTGCTGAATACAATAATTGGTAGAAGATATGTTCGAGGGGTGTCCTAAAAGTAAGTTTACAAGGCATTTAACATTCATAAAAGTATGTCGAACTAATGGGCATGGTTCGGAATTTTCTTTTTTCATCAACTGGCAACACCATGCCAGATGGCAGCACTGTCTAGGTGGTATCCATTAGTTAAAGATGGAGGTCAAATGGAGCTTTGGTCCAAACACGATGTTTGTGCTGTGATATGATTTCTGAATGCGAAGCAGAAGCCAGCTTCAAAAATTCATCACCAGTTGGTGGAAGTCTGTGGAGACAGTGTGATGAGTCAACAGCATGTGGCAAAATGGTATGCAGAAATTCGAACTGACCAAGTGATAATCAATGATGCAGTGTTGAGTGCAAACCCATGACAACAGGTGCAGCAGCAAGCAAAACACACATCAAACGTGCAATACTGAAGAACAGATGAGTAACAAACTGATGCCTGACTTGAGTATGTCACATGGAACAGAGTCCAGAATGACTGTGCAGTTGGGATTTCACAAAGTGTGTGCACTATGGGTACTGTGCACCATTTCTGAGGACCATAAGGTAAAAAGAATACCATATGCCCTGTCATTCCTCCAACAACATGACATTCACTGCCAAGACTTTCTGGAATGCACTGTCACAGATGATGAGACATAAGTTCTTCATAGCACCCCAGAATCAAAATGTGCAAGCATAGAATGGAAGCATCCAGGCTCCCCATGAACCAGGAAATTCAAGGTCATGCAATCTGTTGGTAAAGTGATTTCTACCATGTTTTTAGGTAGAAAGCCATGTTGTTCAGTATCCTGGAAAGGGCAGCAACAATTAATGCAACACTGGAACATTTACAAGCTGCCATCAGACACTCAAATTGGGCTGTTGACAAAAGTTGTGTTGCTCCTCCATTCTTCTTCTTCTTCCTCTTCGTTCGCTTCTACCACCAAGACCGCACTGTGATCCTACTGAATTTTCACCTGTGGTCCTCGTTAGGTCCTATGGTCTCCTGTGTGGTCCCCGAAAGGACCACACGAGATCCACGAGAGGACCACAAGTGGTTCAGAGTATCGCAGGGCTTTAGCCTGTATTCTTGGTGGGTCTCTGAAGCGGACTGCATGACACCGTGGTTTTCGTTGCACCAGTTTAGTCTAGAGTTGGACTTTCTCACCGAAAGACCTCGACGTGTTTAGGATATCAGTGCATCCCCGCTGGGTGAGAGGTGGTAGCCCACCCAGGCCAGAGTTGGACCTTCTCACTGGAAAACCTCGACATGTTTTGAGATACCTGTGTATCATCACCGGGTGAGAGGTGGTTGCCCATCCAGTCCAGAGTTGGACTTTCTCACCGGAAAACCTCAGCGTGATTAGGATACGCAAACATCCCCGCCGGGTGAGAGGTGGTTGCCTATCTCGACTGCCCTGGTCCAGTGTCTCCGACTTCAGCATTTTGTGGTCGTAGCCGCTACACTTCCTATTTGTGACCAGGATGGAGCTTTTGTCCAGGAGGACGAATCCTCGCCACTAGTGACTTCCACCCCCTGGGTTGAGTGGGTTTAGGCATATTATCCCAGTATGGGCGTGTTTGGGACATGACCGACCTCTAGAGCAGAGGTACAGTGACATGCGTAGCCTTCAAGATTCACCCCTGGTGTGAGCCAGTTTAGGCAAAATTCACCAGTATGGGTGTATATCAGGCTCCTCCATGTTAGTGCTTGCCCACACACACCACTTCGATTCAGGAAGTCTTGCAACATTTTCAGTGAGAGAACGTAGACCATATGCAGCATAGTTCCAATTTGGGGCCAACTGATTTCCATCTCTTCCCAGCTCTCAAGAAACATGGCCACAGATTTAAGAGTAATAAGGATGTAAAACAGTGGTGACACTGTGACTTTATGTCCAGCAAACTGTGTTTTATGAGATGGGTATAAAAAAAAAACTTGTCCTATGCTTATAGAAAAATCCCAGTCATCATGGCAACTATGTAGAAAAATAAGGTGTCCATCATGGAGCACAATGTACAGTGTGTTATGTGGAAATAAATTTTGCTCTTAAATAAATAAATTTTTACCCTTGTAAACTTACTTCTGGGACTGCCCTAGTATACATACTCCAATAGTGAAGTTTAAGCTTTATGTAGTAAAATCCAAATAAAGTAAGATACTTCAAATTTAGCACTTATAAATAACATATAGATTCACATTAGTAATATAAGACTGTTACAATGTGTCATCATCATTGCACACTAGACAAGTCCATACTAACTCTAAATCCTCCTTGGAACAGGCTACATATACTCTGTTCTGATGAGAATCCTCATTAACACAAGCAAGTGGAATAGAGTCCACTGCCTTCAATCTCTGAAGATGAGTTTATACTGATTCAACCACTCTCATCTTCTTCTTACATCTTACATCCTTCCCGTGCCGTTAAACGTCACATAGGGCTCGCATGGTAGTTTGCCAAGTTTCTCATCTTCACAAATATTAAAATAATCACTTTGTAATAATTCATTAAAAACTTAATAAATAAGTGATCACTGGATAAAAAAAAGGCAAAGCAAGCATGTACAATGTTTGTAAGCCTATAAGCAAAGACTAGATGATTCTTCCATAATTTTACCTGTATATCAAGATAATCATTTATGTTGTCAAAAGCTCCTTGGATCTTGTTAGCACGATACACAATATCTTGAGCTGGGTCAAAATCTTGTGCTGTTGGAATAATGGTAAGTTCTCGAAAAAGATTTGGATCTACATCTCTGTCATTCTGTGGAATGACATTGTGTCTTCTGTCCTCTTGATAAGCCAACCTCTGTGGTTGTAGTATCATACGTCGGACTTCAGCCATTTCTTTCTTCAGATCTGCATTATCCTGATATTTTTCTTCTATCACAGATTCAAGAATATAACAAATTTGTGCTAGCATTTTCGCAGCATTGTTTGGATATCTTTGCAATGTCAGTTTAAGAAGAACTAGAACAGCCCTGATGTACTCTGCATCTTTTCCTGATGTATGTAAACTGATTTGAAGTTTATCATGAAAGTCTTCAGAATCCTTAAATTTAGTGAGGACAGAATTGATAGCTTCTGGCTGTGCATTATATGCGTTTTCAACACCTTTGGCCATAACCTTCACTATCAAATTCACTTGATCACGTGATGCATTTTCCAAAAGTCTTTCTAAAGTTCCATCACCTCGATCAATACGCAGCAAAACAGCAGATGCATCAGTTTTGCCACTCAGTAAGGTTCGCAGTTCATTGACTGTGAGAGACCGCCTGTGGTTCACTCTTCTTCTGTAATATCATTAACGAATTAAAATTGTATATAATATACAAAGTTTGCATCAGACAATTTAGCTCATAATGAAAGCAATTTTCAAGGGCTGTTTACCCAGTTCTGTATCATTACAGTATATATTAACTGTTTCATCTCTACTACATAACTAAAATCTCACATATGTGCACAAGAATTAAAGACAACAGCACAAAGGAAATTAATATATGCACAAAAAAATTATACACAAAAAAATAGTGAAGTTAATTATTATACCGTTTAGTAAGTTTAAAGCAGTCTTTAAAATTAATACTCCATATCTTGTCAGTGGGTTTTTTTTTAATTGTACAAGTTGTGAAAATTAGCATCAACTTTCATACTGTAAATGACTGATGTTATTAATTTATGAGCATGTTTTATCACATACGAGGGGTGTTCAGAAAGTAATGCACCACATTATTTTTCTCAGGAGGTGTTTATTCAAAAACCTTGAAATTTATCTGTATGGATATGTTTGTCCAGTCAAAACAAAAGAAAGGATGAGTGAATGGTTCCAGATTGAAACAGGTGTGAAACAAGGATGTACACTGTTTTCTTTGCTTTTTTGAATTACAATAGACTTCATAATGAAAAAATGCTGCACAGGTATTGACTGGGTACATGGGACCCAACTAGAAGTTCTTGATTTTGCTGATGACATAACTCTTATCAGTAACAATGGGAATTCCGTGCAAGAAAAAACAGATAGCCTGTCTTCACTGGCAAGCAAAATCATTCATTCATTCATTTGCACGTCCCTTGCGGAACTTTGCCTCCCTAACAGCACTCTTGTAGGCCTCTCAGTTGTGGGCAAGATGGCTTACTGCTGATGCATCCATTTGCAGATCATCAATGATATCTTGCAGCCATCTTCACCTTGGTCTTCCTCTCTTTCTTTTTCCCATTATGTACCCTTTCAAGATGGTTTTCTCTAGATTATCATGACGTTTAACGTGTCCAAAATATTTAAGTTTTCTCTCTTTAATCCTCTTTACTACCCAGACTTCTTCAATATTAAGTTCCTGTAGTATGGATATATTTGTTCTTTTTTTGTGTCCATGATATTTGAAGAACTATTCTGTAGCATTTACATTCAAAGGCATTTATGTGTTTCTCAGCTGTTTTGTTAAGTGTCTATGTCTCACAGCAATGGGAAAGATACATGCCATTAAAAATCTTATTTTTGTAGTTCTGTCTGTTCCTCTCCACAGATTCTTCGGTTGTTTTACTTTCTGAAGAGCAATAGATGTCCTCCTTGTATTTCCCTCATTGTATCTCCATTATTAGTTAGCAGTGATCCAAGATATTCGAAACTCTCCACTTCTTCCAGTTTTTCCTCATCAGTTGCCTTGTTTGTTTTGTCAGTTGTCATCAATTTAGTTTTCTTCGCATTGAGATAGAGGTTTTGCTCTTCACTATTCGTACAGACTGACATAATTAGTTTTTCCATTCCTTTTTGTGTTGTGGACAGTAATACTGTGTCATCAGCATATCTAATCTCTGGTATTTCATAACCTCCAATTGTTATGCATCATAATATTCTTTGTCAACATCTTCTCTAACATTCCTCATTATATTTTCAGTATACAAGTTAAATAAGTAAGGCGACAATATGCACCCCTGACGGAGCCCTTGTTTTATGTCTAACCAAGTTGTTTCTCCATTTATTCTCACCGTTGCCTGGTGATCTAGATACAGAAGTGATGTTAATTGTATCAAATGTGTTGGAAATCCCATTTTTTCCATTATTTCCCAGTTTCTGGTGTTGTACACAATCAAATGCCTTTGAGTAATCTATAAAGGATAAATACAGATTCACATTAAACTCTCTGCATTTCTCTATTATTAATCTTATATTGAATATATGATCTGAATATATGCCTGAAACCAGCTTGGACCATATTGACTTCTTCTTCTATTTTCTTACAAAGTCTATCCATTATGATTTTTAACAGAATTTTACTGGCATGACTAATCAGGGCAACAGTTCTGTAGTTTGTGCATAATTTCAGGTTACCCTTTTTTGGCAGTGGTATGAATACAGTTATTTTCCATTCTTTTGGCCAAATACCTGAATGCCATATCTTTTTACATAGTGCATGATGGATTGCTGAACATTCCTTTCCTCCTGCTTTAATAAATTCTGCTGTTATCACATCCTGGTGATTTGCCATTTTTCAGATTCTTTATTGCCTATAAAATTTCTTCTATTGTTGGTTCGTGTTCTTTCTCCTCCAATAATAATTCACACTGTTGATTTCTGCTTTCACAGTCAGTTGTTTCATACATTCCTCTGCAATATTCCTTCCATCTTTCTAGAATTTCCTCTGTCTCTCTCAAGGTATTTCCCATCTTGTCACAAATTACATTTAGCTTAGGTGTGACATTTCTTGTCAATGTCTTCATTTCTTTAAATATTTCACTGTCTCTTTCACACTTCTGATGTCCTTCTATTTTTCACAACAATCTTGTATGTATTGTTTTTTGTCTTTTCTTATGTTTCTTCATACTTCTTTTGTTAAAGATTTATATTTCTCTTTGTTGTTGTTTGTCACTTTCCATTGAGTCTTCATTTCTCTATGTTGTTTTATCAGTTCTAGTATGCCCTCCTTAATCGATCCATTCTTTTGTGTTTTCTTTACTGGAACCATGTCTTTAGCTGTTGTTATCATCTGGTGTCATCTCCTCCTGTACAGCCATCAGGATTTCAAAATGGTTCTTCACTTCTATATCATATTATCAGTAATATCAGTAACAATGTGAGTTCCACACAAGAAAAAATAGATAGCCTGTCTTCACTGGCTAGCAAAATAGGACTTGAAATTAACAAGGACAAAATAAAAATAATGAAACTTTCCATTAATCAAAATGGAAAAATTCATGTAGAAGGGAAAGATATTGAAGAAGCCAGTCAATTTGCATAGCTGGCAGCTACATAGACCAGGATGGTGACACCAGAAAGGAAGTTTGAATTGCAAATGCAGCATTGATCTTCAAGAATCTTGAGATCATCTCTCTCTCTCTCTGAACCTTAAGTGCCCAGGGCACATGGGGCTTCTGCAAGGGTTTTCCACAAATGCCTGTCCTTCGCCTTTTTTTCTGCTCTTGCCCAGGTGAGCTCTCTATTGCTCAACATCCTTTCTGTTGTTCTTCTCCATGTCTCTTTTGGTCTACCCTTACTTCTGTTCCCCTGTGGTGTCCATCTTAGTGCTATTTTTGGTAGTGAGTTGTCAGTCATTCGGAGCACATGTCCCAACCATCGCCAGCGTCTTTCCTCAATAATTGTTGTCAGTGGCTTCATCTGCATTTCTGCCAATAACATGTTATTTCTTATGGTGTTTGGCCAGAATATTTTCCTAATTCTTCTTAAACATTTAGTCTGGAAAGAATTCAACTTGTTTTCTATGGTTTTGGTGATTTTCCAGCATTCACTTCCATAGAGTAGTACACTTAGAACATTACTCTTAAATATCCTGATTTTCATATTTATGCTTAGTTTTTTTGATTTCCATATAGTCTGCAGCACTGCAAAAGCCTGGTTTGCTCTAGTAAGTCTACTATTGATGTCCTCTGTGCTGTCTCCATTTTCTACTACTCTGCTGCCAAGGTATACAAATTCGTTGACCTCTTCCACTAACTTGCTATCTACTCTGAGTACATTTCTGCTGTTCACATTTTGCTTCATTAACTTTGTCTTTCCTACATTGATCTTTAGTCCTATGTTGTTTGCATTCTGAGTTAGCTTGTTTATTTTATCTTGCATATCTTTGTGACTGCTTGATAATAGACAAATGTCGTCCGCAAAGTCAAGGTCCTCCAGCACTGTGTCAAGGGTCCATTGTAATCCTCTGCGTTTGTCTGATGTTGCCTCCTTCATTAACCAGTCTACTGCCAAGATAAATAATGTTGGTGATAGTACACATCCCTGTTTCACTCCTGTTTGTACCCTAAAGCTGCTGGAGGTATGTTCTATACAGATCACTTTGCACTGAAAACCCTCATACAAGGCTTTGATTACATTTACTATCTTGTGGGGGAGGCCATGCCATCTTAGGATTTTCCACAGTGCATCTATGTTGACACTGTCAAAGGCTTTCTCAAAATCTATGAATAATGCATATGTTGTGCTATGCCACTCATTTGCCTATTCTAAAATTTGTCTAAGTACAAATATGTGGTCTATGCATGATCTTCCTTTCCTAAATCCTGCCTGCTCTTTCCGAAGTTTTTCCTCAAGTATTCGTACAATTCTGTTGATGATTATTCTGCAAAATACTTTACTGGTGAGTGGCAGTAGGGTAATGCCTCTCCAGTTCCCACATTCTCCGAGGTCACCCTTCTTTGGTAGTTTTACTATAAGGCCAGTTTTCCACTCCTCTGGGGCTTTTTCTAGATCCCAAATTTGTTGTAATATCCGGCAAAGTTGTTTTGGTGTTTCTGTTTCTTCTGCTTTCAACATCTCCGCAGTCACTTCGTCTTCACCTGGTGCCCTGTCTGATTTTAGCTTCTTTATTGCCTCATTTACTTCACTTATTGTTATTGGTCCTGTATTGATGTTTAGTTCCATTTTTGCTTCAGGTATGTCTATTGTTTGTGCTGCTTGTGTTCTATTTAGTAGGGTGTTAAAATGTTCCCTCCATCTTTCAATTTTTTCTCTTATTCCACTGACCAGTTGTCCATTTTGTGTCCTTACTGCACTTTCACATCTTGTGTTGAAGTTACCTGTCATCTGCTTTGTGATTTTATATATGGTTTTCATGTCATTTGTGTATGCTGCTTTCTCTGCTGCTTCTGCTAAGTTGTCATAGTATTGACGTTTATCTTGACGGCATGATTCCTTTACTTCTTTGTCTTTTTGTGCATAATTACTTAAAACTCGTTCTTTAAGCCGTTGTGATTTGGTGTTCAGTAATTTTTTCTTGATTTCTTTTCTTTGCTCTATCTTTTCCCATGTGGTCTTGCTTATCCATTTCTCTTTTTTCCGTTTCTGATATCCCAGCACCTCTTTTGCTGTTTCCTGTAGTGTTTTATTGAATTCTAGCATGGACATTTCTGCTTCGTCTTGTAGGACACTGAAGCGGTTCTTAAGTACTATTGAGAATTCATTTCTTGTTTGCTGATCTTTCAGTTTTCTTGTATCAAAACGTATCTTTCTGTGTTCTCCGATTTCGGCTTTCCTTAATTTTAGTTTTATATTTTGCTATCAGAAGGTTGTGATTACTTCCTACATCTGCTCCTTTCCTTGCTCGCACATCTTGTAGTGACCGTTTCCACTTGTTGTTTATTAGTATGTGATCAATTTGGTTTTCTGTGTTTTTATCTGGTGACCTCCAAGTCATCTTATGGATGTTTTTATGTTGGAAAATTGTCCCTCCGATGGTCATCATGTTTTCTTCACAGAAACTGCACAGTCTTTCTCCATTTTCATTTATTTCTCCGATTCCTTCTCTTCCCATGATTCTTCTTCTATTTTCATTTCCTTCACCTACTTTTGCACTGAAGTCGCCCAAGATGAGTAGCATATCATGCTTGGGTATTGTTTCTACTGTGGCTTGGAGGCTGTTGTAAAAATCTTTTAATTCCTCTTTAGCTGCTTCTGTTGGTGCATAACAAACTATAATAGACAGCTTCGTGAATCTTGAGTTGAACCGTGCATATAATAATCTCTCATTTATTGGGGTCCATTTCAGCAATGCTCTTGATGCTTCTTTTGTTATAATCAGTGCTACTCCTCCTTCATGAAGATCTTCTTTACCTGACCATATTATTGTATCTTCTGTGTGCTGTGTTGTTAATTTCCTTCTGCCTTGTCCTGTCCATCTTGCTTCTTGTATTCCTAGTATGTCTAGTTTGTATCTGTGCATTTCCTTGATGGTTTGTGCTAGTTTTCCAGTCTGGTTAAGTGTTCTTACATTCCAGCTGCCTATTTGCATCTTGTGTTTAGGTTCCAGGAGGTCTGCAGTCGGGCTGGGGACTTCCAGTGGCTGGCTTTCATCCACAACCTTCATGGGCTCAGTTTCCTGATACACATTTCTCCTTTTTTTTGCATTTGTTTTTTCCCTTGCTTCCGTTTCTGTAGCAGTCTGATAGTTTTTTTACCAGATAGGGTTGCTGGCCCTATGCCGAACCCTCCTTAGTCGCCTTTTACGATCATGCGTGGTAGGGTACAGTGGTCCTATTCTTTGCAGATCCCGGGTACCACACGGGTGTTTGAGATCATATAGCAAGTTATAACCACAAAAATCAAGTTAAGACTATTCAATTCAAATGTAATATCCACCCTCATTTATGCATGCAAAGGCTGGAAAACAACTAAAGAAACAGACAATAAATTAGACTCTTTTGAAAACAAATGCATAAGGAAAATACAATGCATCAAGTGGAATGAATTCAAGATTAATGCAGAGATAAGACAGGTGATGACTGAACAACAAACAGTCTCATGGGTGATCAGGAAAAAGAGATGGACATATGTTGGTCATGTGATGAGAAGAAACAGTCAGAGAATTCCAAAACAAGCTATCAAGTGGAACACAACAGGCCAAAGAAAAAGAGGCAGACCACATGAAAGTCTAAAGAGGACATTGTTAAGAGAGGCCAAATTAATAGGCATAAAATCCCTTGATGAGGTTGAAAAACTCGCCGAAGACAGGAAAAATTGGCAAACTACCTTGCGAGCCCTATGTGACATTTAACGGCACGGGAAGGATATAAGATATAAGATACATTGATATGTCATGTAAACAATGGTATTATTCAACATAATCCCCATCAACTTTTACAGCTTTACGCCAGTGCAAAATAAATGCATGTATTTCTAACCCATACCAGATTTTCTCTTGATTATGTAATCATTTCTTCGCTGCATGAATCACTCCTTTGTCATCTTCAAATCTTACCCATCAGAGTGCATCTTTAAGTGGACCAAACAGATGGAAATCAGAGGATGCCAAATTGGGATTATAGAGTGGATGGGGTAGTACAGTCCAACCCAATTTGGTAATTGCTTCACGTGTTGCCAGACTTGTGTGAGGGCACACACTGTCATGAAGGAGAAGCAGGTCTGCTGGATTCTTGTGTGGCCGAACTCTGCGAAAACTTTGAGTTTTTTCAATGTCTTAATGTAAGCTTGTGAACTGATTGTCTCTCCACTTGGCATAACATCCACAAGTGTTACACCTTCAATGTCCCAGAAGATAGTGATTATGACCTTTCCAGCTGAAGGAGTTATCTTGAATTTCTCTCTTTGTGGTGACTGCAGATGATGCCACTCCATTGACTGTCTTTTTGTCTCGGATTCAAAATGATGTGCCCAGGTTTCATCACCTGTTATGATCTTAGCCAAAAAAGTTCTCTTCCTCACCTTTGAAATGCTCCAACAATTCAGAAGAAATTGCTTTCCTTTGCAATCAATGTTCATATTCAAGGAACCCATCTTGCGCAAACCTTAGAAAATCCAAGAGCTTTTATAGCTGCATTTGCACTAACACTGCTGACTGACAGCTTTAAGGCCAATTATTGAGTAGTGATATGCCTATCAGTAAGAATAATGACCTCAGCGCATTTCAACATTTCTGCCTTGGTGGCTGTGGCAGGACATCCACAGCGCGGCCAATCTTGCAACTCCTTATCTCCACTTATTGATTCTTTGATTCTCTGAACCCAGCAACTGACTGTAACTCCTGTCGACTGCAAAACTTTCATACACATCACATAGACACTTGTGAATGTTCTCTGCAATGAGAAATTCTATCACAATTTGCTGCTTATATCACAAGTTGCTAACATGCTCCATTTCAACGGTTAGAGCGGCCACATTCTTTGGCCAGTTGTGGTGCAATTTGGTTCACACAATCGGCACATGCCATATTTAAAGTGTGCAAAATTTCACACATCTATCTTCATTATTAGCTGAAAAAAAACGATGTGCTGCATTACTTTCTGAACGCCCCTCGTCCTTACTCTTTCTTATTAACATGCAATAAATGACTGATGAGTTTTCTAGAAAATAACTTTATAACAAAATGGCACTTCACAGAATGAAGATGTAGCTGTATGAAAAATTGCCAGTTAACTTTTAGCATGTGTTATAAATGCCACAATTATTCAGAAACTATTTCAAGTTTTCACACATGTCAGAAATAAATGTGCACATGCTTTTTGTTAGGGAGAAAATTTGCAAAGTATAAATTTCTTCTGTGTACACCCACTTTTACAAATGAGAGGGAACACCAGTCCAGAGGATGTCAGATCTGCAGCCTTGTTTTCAGATGGAAGTTCATGGGCCTTCTGAATCTAGTGACAACCTGTCATTTTCTACTCAAAATCCATATCTACTGGCCAAGTTTGACTGTACTTACTAGACACATTTTGAAAACTATGATCCTACAAAAAGAACTTTTTATGTGGAATACCTTCAACTGAACCAGTGGCATAAAAGTCTGCAGAGACTAGTTCATAAACTTCCATGAAAATATTCGTCAATACATTATTCTGCACTGAATTCTATAGAATGAGGGCGTATCAAAATGGCTCTGGACTGTCATTAGAAAATGCATTATATGACTATTGCATCAAATGTGAAAATTTTTAAAAATATTCCTTTCAAAATGCAATCCCATGCTTTTGCCATGTCAGGAAATATTTCAGAAATCATCATTTTCATTTTCCATTTCATCAGTTTCTTCCAATCAGTCAGTCAGTCATTTGCATGTCCTTTGTGGAACTTTGCCTCTCTAACAGCTCTCCTGTAGGCCTTACGGTTGTAAGCAAGATGCCCCGCCTGCTGATGCATCCATCTGCAGATTATCAACGATTCTTCTTCCATTATGATGTTCAAAATATGTCCCACACTATGGTTTATTTTGCTTTCTCGAACACTGAAAATGTTTCTTGTGAGTCACTTTAATATAAAGAAAGGGGAAAATAGCAGGAGGCAAGATTTGGATTATACTGGATTGGGGAAGTGACCATCATGTTATTTTTGGTTTAAGAAATCATTGGACAGTCCACGCTGGGTGAATAGGTGCATTTTCACTTCTTCTTCTTCTTTAGCTTTTAACTCTTTCCATGCCACGGGGGACAAAATGTGGAGGTTCAGTTGAGTGCCAGAGTAAAAGTGCGGGTCTTGATATGTATAGAGGGTATATTTGTAAAAGTGAATGAAACAGTATTTCCTTGTACTTCCGTGTACTTATTAAGTTTCAGAATATAACTAAATGTATGAAGATTTCATAAACGCAGAGTTTATTGGGAAAAAAGAAGTAATGTGATGTTTTTAGACAATAATTGTGTCCTACTTACCATCAGGTACCTCTAGATGTAGAGTACTTACCATCTGTGATGCCTAGAACTACCTGTCGAAGTTGTCTTGTTTTGATATGTTGCATTCTCGCTAAAATAATGTCTGAAATAACCTTCTAACTACTTCTCCAGTCATCTAATATGTCTAGATCTACTTGGGATACATTCAAGAACAGTGGTCTGGTTACAGGGCATGTCCATACCCCTATCTACATCAACAAAAATTGAAATATCTCGGTCATAAACTTCATTTTTCATGCTCGAATCGGTCATAACTAAGCACTCTTCTGCCATTTTGTAAAAGGACATGCGCAGTTAACGTGCGAATCAAAATGTGAATTGTAGTTATATGAAACAAAACATATGGCAGTATACTGCTTATGGCACCAAATTAAAAAATTGACTACGCCAGTATACTGCCTATGGCACGGATTGCTGCAGATAAAGTTCACCTCCATTCCTCTCTATTCCTAATCTTCTCTCTCCAGTTGGTTACACCAGTTTCTTCTATGTTGTCTTTTCATTTCTGTCTTGGTCTACCCCTTGGTCTTGTTTCCCTCATCTCTTGTGCATACATAATTTTCATTTGTCTGTTCTCTTCCATTCTTTCTACATTGCCCAACCAGTATAATCTGTTCAGTTTCAAGACATTTACGTATAATTCACTGGGATTTAAATAAGCTGTTCAGTTCAGTGTTCTTTCTAGTTCTACATTCTCCACTACTGGTATCCTTTATGGGCCCAAAGATTCTTCTTAGAATCTTGTTTTCAAAGATCTGCAATTGTTGTTCATCTTTCTTTGCAGTACTCCACGTTTCTGATCCATACATGATCACTGGTCTTATTATAATTTTGTAGATTGTTATTTTGGTGTTTTGGGACAGGATTTTGGATTTTAACAGTTGTTGCAATGTGAAGTATATTTCATTCCCTATTTGTACTCTGCTTTTAATTTTCTCACTTACTATGTTGCTTCTGTTGAAGGTTGTGTCTAGATATTTGTATGTTTCTGCTTTCCTAATAATCATCTCTCCAACATTTATATAATCTGGATCATTCTGCTTCTGGTCTCTTGATATCTTCATATACTCTGTTTTATCTTAGTAATGGTCAAGCCCACTTTCAGTGCTACATCTCTCAGGTGAACGCAGGTAATGAAGACTTCTTGCATAGTTTCCCCCACTAGGTCAATGTCATCAGTGTATCCTAGTATTTTTATTGCTCTTCTGTACTGCTTCCTTCTTTCACTTTTTTGATTATCTTTTCTAGTACTAGGTTGAAAAGTAATGGAGATGATGTATCAACTTGTTTTAAGCCAGTTCCTATATATATAAAAGTTCTGACTTTCTTCCTTTATACGTTACTATATTTTGTGAATCCTCCAAGCATATTCTGGTCAAATTTATTAATTCGTTAGGTATCTCAAGTTCTTTCATAAATTTCCATTAGCTGTTCCTATCTGTGCTGTCATAAGCTTTCTTGAAGTCAGTTAAGATATTATATACTTCTTTTCCGTATTTCCAGTACTTTTCTGCTCTTTGATGTAGATAAAATATTTGGTCTACAGTTGAATTATTCTTCCTAAAACCTGCTTAATAGTCTCCCAGTATGCTCTCGCTGGATAATTTTAATCTATTTAGAAGTATAATAGATAGTATTTTGTAGCTTGTTTGTAGTAAGGATATTCCTCTGTAGTTTTCACACTTCCTCTTATCACCTTTTTCTGAATACAGGTTTTCACTGGTTACTTAAAAAGCTGGATGTTTCCCATAGACATCAACAGACTTCAGTGTAATAATGTTGATTCACTTAGTGGAACACATTCTTGGTGACCAATGTCTTTTTTGCCTAAGAAAATGACCATCAAACTTTTCACTACGCTTCTCAATCATCTCACTTCTGTAGATCAGGGTAAGTACACACTTCTCCACTGTGATGACTGTTGTTCTGTTTATAGATCTCACTGTACATCTATGTTTTGTTACTGGCAATGACTTCTGAAAGAAAATCTACATCAACTTTAACACATCATTTGATATCCTGGCAAACTTTCAAATGCGGTTCTTTACAAATCTGAAAACAAAATTTCACTCACTCTTGTAACACATAAATTTTATCCAGCAAAAAACTATGCAACAAATTGCTGACATAGAGTGTATATTTCAGTCAGTCAGCTATTTGCACATCCCTTGTGGAACTTTTCCTCCCTAACAGCTCACCTGTGTGCCTCTTGGTTTTTGTAAACAAGATGCCTGCTGCTGATGCATTCATTCGCAGATTGTCAACAATGTCTTGGCCATCTCTGCCTTGGTCTTCCTCTCTTTTTTTCCCCCATTATGTACCCTTCCAAGATTGTCTTCTCTAAATTCTCATGATGTTTAATATGTCCAAAATATTTATGTTTTCTCTGTTTAATCTTTCTTACTAGCCAACCTTCTTCAATATTAAGTTCTTGTAGAATGTATGGATATATTTGTTCTTTTTTTGTGTCCATGATATCTGAAGGACTCTTCTTTTGCATTTACATTCAAAGGCATTTATTTGTTTCTCAGATATTTTGTTAAGTGTTCAGGTCTCACAGGCATATGTTGCGACGGGAAAGATGCACGCCCTTAAAAATCTTATCTTTACAAAAGAAAAAAAAATTGATCAGTCAAACAGACCAATCAAATTAAGCTAGAACAGAAAAAAAACCCTCTAAAATAAGCATACTAGTAATGGCCACTATGTCAAGTAGAACATTCAAAGTGATAATTATGTCATAATATCAATCTAGGAATTTTTTTATGTATTTACCCTCAGATAATTAATCTAACTACGGGTAGAGTTCTGGCACTTTCCCTGTGATTGTATACTGCTACTATTTCATGAATGGATGGATAAAGGAATAATCATCATGAAAAAAAAAGACAAAAAAAACTGAAAATACACACCCAAGATTTTGATCTCTTGTGACGTTCTGCAGAAATGCATCATCTTCTTCATCCATGTTTGCTTTGTTTTTTTAAAATCTGTACCTAGAGAAAAGATTTTCAAGCATAACAATTTGCTGACATTTCTTTGGAAATGTATGCATAAATTTCATGCTCACGTGTTTTTAAAGATGTATTTAAATATTTTATTTAAAATTCATTTTAATGTGCATTGCTATTGCTTAATTACAGTCTCCACTTCTCCCAAAACTCATTTTAAAAAAAAGCAGACCAGGAAACAAATGTGTGATTACATAGTCCATAATTATTACTGGTTCTTATTATGTGCGCAGTCTCATAAGTGCACAGTTACCAACTTTAAGCTAGTCTTCCTTAGTTGTCATTTATGACATCTGTGTATCTGAATGGTGAAGTGGTTAGTGAACTGGTCTCTCATGGTGAAGGCTGGAGGTTCAAATCCTCAGTCACCCAGCTGTAGAAACTGGTACCTGACTTCATCAGGAGTTGGGAAAGGAAAGCCGGCCAGGCATGATGCTGAGCATATCACCCTCTAGTGTGCTGACAGGTCAAGGAAAATATGGGCACTATCACGATATCCTTACGTGCCTCTAAGGTATGACAAGGTTACCTTTACTTTTTTTTTTTTAACTTAAAAAAAAAAACAAAACTGGCTTCTCAGCATGCTCCATAAAGATAGGGAACATGCCAGTCCCAAATCTTTGCTTTGACTAGACAATAACTAAAGCTGCTCATCTACTGTGAAGGTAATTGAAGATCTTGACCAGTTATGGTTATCTCATATCCCATGGGTTCATTCATTCGTCCATTCATAAATCCTCAGAAATTAACACAATGTTAATGACTACAGGAACAGGAACATTCATATTAGTCCACAATCATGCCTCTTCATTCTTTGAAGTCCTTAGTATGTCTAATCAAACAGGTTTCCATTTCTTTCCCAGTGCCACTTGCTCAGTCCATTCAGAATTTCTCTTTCTGTCTCTCCCTGTCTTAATTATTTTGTCAACAGTTTTCCAGTGATTATCTATCTTCTCACAACATGTCCAAAGAATTTCATTGTAATTCCCTTATGGATTTAGTTTCAGGCATTCTGCAAAATCTCTGGAAACTTCATTTGTTTTGCTGGCCGTCCTGATATATGTTATATATTTCTCCCAAACTATATCTTCATCATTTTCATTTTCCATTTAATCAGTCTGTTTAATGTGCAAGTCTCACAAGTAAAGATTCTCTGCTTCATGTCCAAAATTAGATTTGTTTTTCCTATTCTGACTTTTACTACTGTTTCTAGGTATCTGAATTCATCTGCCTGTATCACTGTTTTCCCATTTCTATGGATATTACATTTTGGTATTTTCTTCTTCTTCTTCTCCTCCTCCTTCTTCTTCTTCTGGTCAACCATCTAGACAAGAAAATGGTTTGCCTTCATGAATCTCATCATCAGTAGGAATTTTTCATGTGTTGCCCACAGTTTTCCAACCATGGTCTTCTGCTGAATGCCAGGTTTGGGCTTTTAGATCTTTGTAGAGAGTAGGGTTAGGGTTAGGGTGGAAAACAACTAAAGAAACAGAAAAGAAATTAGACTCTTTTGAAAACAAATGCCTAAGGAAAATACTCTGCATCAAGTGGAATGAATTCAAGAACAATGCAGAGATAAGACAGATGACTGAACAACAACCAGTCTCATGGGCGATCAGGAAAAGGAGATGGACATATGTTGGTCACTTGATGAGAAGAAATGATCAGAGAATCCCAAAACAAGCTATCAAGTGGAACACAATAGGCCGAAAAAAAGAGGCAGACCGTGTGAAACTCTGAAGAGGACATTATTAAAAGAAAGGCCAAATTAAGAGGCATAAAATCCTTTGATGAGGTTGAAAGACTCGCCGAAGACAGGAAAAATTGGCGAACTACTTTGCGAGCCCTATGTGACGTTTAACGGCACGGGAAGGATATAAGATATAAGATAAGAGAGTATAGGTTTATGGAACACATTCAAGAGTATGAAGATCATTCTGATAAGTATACTCTTGGACCTGCACAACTTTCATTTTATGTATACAGGCCTGCACTCTGCAGTGCCCTGTTCTTTTACTCAGTATAATAAAACCATCTTGTTTTGTCTTGTTGCTGGTTAACTCTGATCCTCTTACTGCTATATTTGAAAGCTTTGCTCACTACACTAAAAACACTAATCAATAATCACATTATATTTCATGTTTCCATTCTGGATACAACTCGACAATGTCGCACACGCACAGAATGATTTTACTGAACCTTTTCAGCTGGGACTGGTTTTACGCGCAGCACCCTGTTTTATAATAAAAGAACGTATTTTCTGTGATTACTATAACATAATGAACAGTCATACTGAGGCCTCGAATATTACCTCACAGCACTGACAATAATCTACAGCAATTATATTTAATAAATGCACATAATTAGCTATTATGACTCTTTATTCATCTGGTGTCTCACATCTGTCGTCAAGTATATAATTTTCTTCAACATTTCATTTCCATGTATATCAAATGTCCACTTCTTTAAAAGCTGAACGTTCTAAAACTATATGCATATCTTACAATACATTTTACAATTTTACAGAACTGGTAGGATTGGCTATAAATCGTGAAGAGAAAAAAATTAGAGAATAACTAGCACACTAACTACTCGGTATACCTAAACAAACAAACAAACAAACAAACAAAATATGCTCAAATTACCAAGTCCTCGATGCGTGTCTTACACCACAAACACTTTAATTAACACACACCTTGATGAACAAAATTATATCACTTTCGTTTCTGTTCTCTTTATCCCAGAGCCAGTTGTACAAAATGTTACACTGCTTCCAAGAACTACTGTATTGTTTTCGGTTTCAGAACGTGTGGAATTCCCTCCTATGACGTATTGATCATAATCATCATCATCAGGTGCCGTGACGACTGGACGTATTGATGGGAGACCCGAATGACTACACATAATAATATTCTCTTGGGGGGGGGGGGGGGAGTACTTGAACCTATGAGCACAGGGGGGAAAATGTAGCGGGGAGCGATTCAGCAAATTATAATTTATTATTGCCTGTGACAATCATTGTTAACTTACTGGTGCTCTAGCAGTTATGTTTAGGGGGGGGGGGGGGGGAAGTAGGAACAGCTTTATGACGTTTCGGCGAGAGCCTTAATCATACAAAAATACGCAGAACGAAGAAATAGAGAGAGGAGATAAAGTATAAATTGACATGAATGCTATGAAAAAAAAAAAAATGAATAGAGCACTTAGCTGTAATTTGTAAGAAGCTGTGGGTTATCCGACGCTGTGTTCAGAAATGCGCATGGTGGAGTGCAGAGAACATTTAAATAGGGAATTGTGGTGTGTGTGTTTTTCCTAGTTTATACATTTTGGTGTCATAGCTTTACTGAATGACTTCTACACTTTTTATGGTACCAGACGTTGCGAACGCCGTAGATGCAACACTTGTCCGTTTGTTGTCGAGGTTAGCCAGATCACCTTCCCTAAGTCCACGTTATCAGTTCAGGAGGATTTCAGCTGTACTTCACGAAATGTTATTTATCCTCCGTAGCTAAATCGCTAAAGACGCACTTTAAAAAAAGTGCAGTTGCAACTGGAAGATCATGGGTTCAATCCTGGAACCGGGGAAAAAAAAGCAACAACTCACAAGACCTCTGGGAGTCATGACCCAGAGGGGCCCACCCCCCTTAGAGTGTCAGGAGTTTAAAGGGCCGAAACACTTGTCTGGGGGGGGGGGGTACTTCCTCTGATGATCTGAAGGCGTTGTGTTGTTGTTCCGCTCTCTACGGTAGAAAGTTTCCTGCATATGCTATTATGTGCAAGCGTTGCGGTTTGAAGTACATAGGGAATACTGGCTTACGCTTAGGAGATCGATTTCGCCAGCATCTCAGTTATATTTCCAAGAGGGCCTGGACACCTGTGGCTAAACATTTTTGCCTTAGCAACCACAGGGGAAAACAGGACATTTCTGTTAGTGCGATCCGCTCTTGTTCTGCTGATATGCGATCTCGGAGGGTCCTAGAACAGCGCTTTATTTTCCAAAGTTGCGGTTAATGACTAAAATATTTCAAATTTTATTACACATCTTTTTTAAGAGTTAAAAGCGTCATATTCTGTCTTATGCTGCACATGTACGCGAATACAAGTTCTTTGCTTTTTCTTATGTTGTTGATCTGTTCTTTTTTTTCAGCTCGCTGTGCGCATGTCAGGTTCCTGTCTACTATGGAGGCAGACTAAGAACATTCCAAGTGTGTGTGTATGTGCTCGAAGGAGACGGAAGAATTTGGACATGGAAGGGGTTCTGTCCTGTATCGTATGCCTTTTTTGCGTAATGATTTCGGTGATAAGAAATGTCTTGACATTTCTTTCTCTCTCTCTCGCTCTCTCTCAATGTGTGTGTGTGTGTTTCTCTGTCTGTCTCTCCTCTCTCTCTATTCTCTCTTTGCAGAGGAACGTCAGAGTGTTTTCCTGAATTTTGCCTGTAATAAGAAGGCGGGGGGGGGGGGGGGGGAAAGAGAAATAGAGTCCCTTCACTAGTCTGGGCGCCAGGGATGTAAGCCTAACATTTACCTCCTGTCGAACCTGGTTCCGACCCAGATAATAATCTCTGAGTTTATTATAAATTTCGGTTTCAGTTTTGTCAGGTTAAGAAGAAATGTAAAATTGCCAGTTTGGCAACAGCGCAAAACCAGAACCAGTGGAGGCCGGCTTAACAGCGTTTGGTGATAGCTGAATATAACAGTGACGCTCTCGAATGTTTTTGAACAGAACTACACCAGCTCAAAACAGTATCTTGACTTGTAATATTCCCGTTTCCATGTCACTAAAGAATATTGAGGATACGGTGTTATGCCCGTATTCCCACGACCGTCGGCACATGAAAGTGTAATGTGGTCAGTATCACGCCTGGTCGCATTTACTTTCCCAGATTTCTCTGGTACCCATTTTTAGTTATTGTGATATTCGTGTATAAATGTTCCTTAAACGTTAAAATCAGACGTTGGATGGCCACAAAATCAGAGCTCTTTTTAACTAGATAAAAAGTGCCATGGGGGTTTCAATACAGATAACTTTGGAAGTACTAAACTACCTATTTTTATGCTTGACTATCGCAGGACCTATCCCAGACTATTTTGCGCCCTAGACAAGGCTAACAAATAGACCAGTAATAAGCCATGAGATCTCTGATTTATGCCGTTGACTGATTGAACAAATCTTAGCACTGGCCACAATTATACTACTGTATGTGGTAATGTGAAACACAGTTGTGAAAGTACTGGAAGATAATAAATGCTCTTGGGGGGGGGGGAGGGGGGAGAAATATATATTGAAACAAAGGGAAGGCATCAAGAAGAAAAGTAATAATACGCAGATACCAACCAACACAACAAATTAGGCGACAGTATTTCCTCTTACCATATTTGTACTTCCTGTACGAAGGAACAATGTGGAGCAGTCGTAACGAAATTTTAAGTCTGTGTTTGTGATTGCAGTGTGAATAATCTACAGTGCACTGGTGATAAGTAATAACTGCCGTGCTGGGGCTGAGAGTGGGGAATTCAACCGGTTTATCACTCTAGGGCTTCTCCTGTTTTAGAAGGCGGGGTCGAAAGTAGTGGATAATAATATGAATGGGTAATCAAAAATTACAGCGTGGAATGTGGTGGGGGAGAAATAATTCGGCACTACCATACAAAATTCTTCTCGCTGACCTTGCTGCCAAGAAAGTCAACAGAAATTATTGGATATCCCAGTGGAAATGGATGAAAACTTCACATGAAGTAAGATATGTTGTTTTGCACTACTATATGAAATTATCATAAATCACTGTCTTAATATATATTTTTGTCACTCCATCTTCATTTGTGTTTTGTTATTAACATTCAAAGTGTGAGTACATTATTTCGGGACATTCTGTACATCTCAGAAGAGAACAGAATATATCTAGGAACTTAATCTGACCTTCTTTTCTAAGTTGAAACACGGGACACTCAATCAAGTAACCCACGAATAATTATTGTATATTTTATTATTTTTTTACATTCATTTTCTACATAGCATTCATGTGAATTTATACTTTATCCTTTCTCTCTCTATTTCTTTGTCCTGTGTGTTTTTGTATGATTAAGGCTCATGCTGAAATGTCACAAATGTTTCCGCCAGTGCCAGCCCTAAAAGGCCTGTTCCGGTATATGCTGCTCCCAACGACCCAGCCCTATAAGATTTCCAACTTTTCTTTCGTTGAAAACTCGATTAACTTTTCATTTAACCAGTCAGAGCTCCTTTGAATCCAAAGTATTTTTCAGCCTGGCTGATAAAGGGAGACGTTGAATATCACAATAGGAGTGTAACATTCAAGTTGTTTTCGAGATCGAGTGGTAGAATGGTCACACTGACCGACTAGACCTATCTTACTATATGCGTTTCTCGTAGCTGTAGACTTGTTAGATTTATTGGATGTCAAAAACATCCATAGATATTGATTTTTATGTGTTGAAATTTGAATGACAACATATTTTATATTGGATTATGACACAATTTATAAAGTAGATTTTATTGCTCAGCCCTAAACAATTTTTTTAGCGACAAAAAAATCGTTCCATTGTTTCACGCCAGTTTTTTTCTTCTTTTTAAATGACAAATAACTTCATTTTTTGGAATCTTCATTTATTTCCACTTATTCTAATGTGCGATACACAAGTGGTGATCATGGAATTAATTCGGTACAGTAACTTTTACACAGGGACCCCCTTCCCCAAAATGTCTGCGTCCTCAGGAAATTAATTAAAGTTTTGGACATAACGCGGGTGGACTGATTAATAAAGCTGTTCTTGCTTTTCTTCCTAGTTCATACTCAATCAAGCTGGGGTAGTGTGGTTGTAAAGATAATGATCACACGTGAGAATGTGGGTCAATATGGGGCACATATTTTAAAATAGCAGGCATTTAGTCGTCCAGATGGAACTTTTTTTCAAATATGAAACCAAGGCTTTTCTATGGTAGTGACAGGACCACAGTGTTGTATGGTTAGAGCACAAATCGTAAACAAAGTACTTCTGAGGGCTTCGCTGTCAAACACCTTTTACTAGAGGTGATTAGCAACAAAAGTTGACAGAGGTGTAAGGTTCAGTTTTACAAAAGAACAGAAAGATTAGCACGTATAAATGAAGACTATAAAAAAATCCAAAATGTATAAACTAGGAAAAAAAGTAGGAAGAGCTTTATTAATTAATGAGCACAGTTGTGACATTTTGGTTTGCATCTTAATCATACAAAAACACACAGGAGGAAGAAGTAGAGAAAGAAGACAAAATATAAATTCACATGAATGCTATGTAAAATGTAGGAATGGAAAAAAAAAAAAAATAAAATTTTTTGATCCATCCCTTCTGTCTGACGTCTCTTTCATTCTCATAAACTCTGGAATGCTTTGAAGCAAAGGCGTAAATAGTTTTTTGTGAAAACTCATATTGACACAAACTTTGTCAATGATTTCTGTGGATTCTCGCCGATGAAATGGAGTGGATGCCTGTGAGATGACAGCTTTCTCAACAGATCAGATAGTGCATATTCAGTATAATTTATTTCTGTCCAAAATATTAAAAAATTAATTCTGAGACCAAACTGTACTTTTCTGTGGAAAATCATGGACAACGAAAAGATCAGCACAAATTTTTTTTTTTTTTTCTTCAGAAGTTTGTTTAGCCACAATGACAATGAGGCATAATCTGACAAATATCAGTGAAAAATGCAATAACTTGCTGGATTCCAGTGCTGTAATACATGCTGTTAGAATATACTGGGTTGAAGTTGAGGATTAGCATCATATTCAGCGTTCTTAATTTTATTTAAGTGACAATGAAAGTGATGGGAGGTATATTTCAAAGTCATTTGTAACATAATTCACTAAAGTTCACTGGTTAGATGTAACAGTTTTTGGGTAAAAAGCATAAGACAAAATATATAAATATTACACAAAGCCACTGCAGTGAAGCTGTGGCAACAAAATGTTAAAACTATTTAAAGCAAAAGTAGGAACAGCTTTATTAGTTAACAAATGTCTTATTGTAACAATTCAGTTTATACCTTAATATTACAAAAAAAAACACAACAACATATAGTACAAAGAAATGGGGAAAGAAGATAAAATATAAATTCACATGAATGATGTACAGCAAATAAGAATGGAAAAAACCAAAAAATAAAAGGAGCACGTAGCTGTGACTTCCAAGTAGTCATGTCTGAGAATTTATAATTTTTTTTTTTTTTTAAATATGATCACCTGGTTGGCTGAGTGGTTAGGTGTTCAGTCTACTAATCTGGTATTACCTGTTAAATTCCAAGCAGTAGGGATTTTTTTCTGGTACCACCGCACCAAAAAGGCCCTGTGTCCACACCGCCTTAGATATGAAAACAGGTACCAGAGAAATCTGGGAAGGTAAACATGGCCAGGTGTGATACTGACCACATGACCTTTCATGTGCTGAATGGTCTTGGAAAAACTGACCTAACAACGTATCCTTAATATGCCTTAATACCATGGAAACTGATTTTTTTAATATATATATTTATCACCAGATATTGGCAGGTGTTCCATGATTTCTGATGTCTTTGGTCTTCCCGTTTCCGATGGTGTGTAGTAGTACCATCTATTTATTGACCTTGCTGTGACTGGGAAAATATTTTAAATTTTTTATCAACATAATTTAGTTTTCTTTAGTGATAGTATTTCCAGGTTCAAGGTGTCATCATCATCATCATCATCATGTGTCGTGCCGACTGGCGTTGGCTATTATGCTTCTCCAGAGTACACGATCCTTCATGCAGGCCATCAGCTCAGTTGGTGATCTCCTCTCACACCATCCCGTCAGACTGTCCAGTATCATTTCTCTTGGTCTTCCTCTTGATCTTCTTCCTTCTATTTTTCCTGCTGTTATAATATTTTCAATGCCCCCTCTTCTCATTGCATGTCCTATGAAAGTACATTGTCTCTCTCTTATCTTTTTGACAAGGTTTTTTTGTCTCTCCAGCTCTTCTCATACATTCTTCATTAGTTATTTTTGCTGTCCAAGGGATTCGCAACATTCTTCTAATAAACCACATTTCTGCTGCTTCCAATGATTTTTGTGCAGACTTGCCTATTGTCCATGATTCACTTCCATATAACAAGATAGGCTCAATATAGCATTTTAGGGCTCGTTTTCTAACATTCATTGATAAGGATGTGTTGGTTAATATGTTTCTCATTCTCTGAAATGCAGTCTTTACTTGGCCTATTCTGTTCCTAATTTCTGTTCTGTATTTCCCATCTGAAGTTATTACTGCTCCAAGGTATTTGAATTTCTGCACATGCTTTAGCATAGTTCCATTTAATTTTATACTGCATGCTGGTGGATTCTGTTTCTTAGATATAACCATAGTCTCTGTCTTTTTGATGTTCAAAGTAAGGTCTTTCTGTTCACTTTCTTTGGCGACTTTATCCAAGAGATTTTGCAGGTCTTGTTGGTTCTCAGCTATCAGTACTGTGTCGTCAGCATATCAAAGGTTGTTAATATCAAGGTGTACTTGATGCATAATTAAAATCTAAATCAGTTAATCTATTAAAAATAACTGTCTTATAACATGGGCTTGTTGAACTGAACTTAAGACTCATCCATTTTTTTTTTGGGGGGGGGGGGGGGGTTAAACGAACCTTCATTCAAACGATTTAATCACAAATTCAAATTTTCTTCCATATTACACATTGCCCCAGCAACTCCTTTTCTCTGTCCTATGTCAGTTTTCACCCATGTGGTTACCGGGGCCCAGATCTGGGGAGAAAAGATTATGACCACTGCCACCTTCCACGTATGTTGTAAGAGGCGACTATGGATGGGGGATAGGCCAGCGACCTGTTCCCTGTAAAAAAAAAAAAAAAAAAACTGGTGCATTACAGAAAGGTGGAGAGGAAAACTAGGAAACTTTGTCTTGGAAGGGACTCTGATAACAGAGCGCCTGAAGTTATGCAGTCAAAGCCGAAAGGAAGCTGCAGAACTGATATCCCAATTAAGTACCAGGACACCTTTTACCACTGTATGTCAGTTTTCTTCATTTTTCTTTCTGACTCCAATAATTCAACCTCAGTGACTTTGCATCATATGTGATACTGACACATGTTCATTCTGGCTCATGTTTTACTTCAGCAGTTCATTGGTCTCGTTGCTGGTTTTAGAGTAACTGGTGTCCTGCAATATTTAGTTATATGTTGTTCAGTGTAATACTTCACATAAATTTGTTTCTCAATCTTCTTACGCAGCAAAGTTTTCTATTCTGTGATATTCACTCATTTCACCATTTCCTCACTGGAATGCTGTTTACGAGCAATAATATTAAGACAAGTAAAAACAAGGTTAAACAACATACCTTACAAATAATATTTGCAAGCAACAATATTATGACACCTATAAAATAAAGGAACATACCTTACAAATGATGTTTACATGCAACAATGTTAGGACATACAAACAAAGTGAAAGAATATACCACACAAATAATATTTCATTCATTCATTTATTTGCATGTCCCTTGCGGAACTTTGCCTCCCTAACAGCACTCTTGTAGGGCTCTCTGTTGTGAGCAAGACAGCTTGCTGCTGATGCATCCATTTGCAGATCATCAACGATGTCTTGCTGCCATCTTCACTTTAGTCTTCCTCTCTTTCTTTTTCCCGTTATGCACCCTTCCAAGACTGTCTTCTCTAGATTATCATGACGTTTAATGTGTCCAAAATATTTAAGTTTTCTCTCTTTAATCCTCTTTACTAGCTAGCCTTCTTCAATATTAAGTTCTTGTAGTATGGATATATTTGTTCTTTTTTTGTGTCTTCTGTAGCATTTACATTCAAAGACATTTAGCTGTTTTGTTAAGTGTCCAGGTCTCACAGGCATATGTTGCGATGGGAAAGATGCATGCCCTTAAAAATCTTATTTTTGTGGTTATGTCTGTTCCTTTCCACAGATTCTTTAGTTGTTTTACTTTCTGAAGAGCGATAGATATCCTCCTTTTAATTTCCCTCATTGTATCTCCATTATTAGTTAGTAGTGATTCAAGAAATTCAAAACTCTCCACTTCTTACATATTTCAGCTGCCTTGTTTGTTTTGTCAGTTGTCATCAATTTAGTTTTCTTTGCATTAAGATAAGAGGTTTTGCTCTTCGCTGTTCTTATGGACTGACACAAGTAGTTTTTGCATTACTTTTTGTGTTGTGGACAGTAATACTGTGTCATCAGCATATCTAATCTCTGGTATTTCATAACCTCCAATTGTTATGGCATTGCAATATTTTTTGTCCACATCTTCTCTAACATTTCTCATTATATTTTTAGTATACAAGTTAAATAAGTAAGGGGACAATATGCACTTCTGACGGACCCCTTGTTTTATGTCAAACCAAGTTGTTTCACCATTTATTCTTAGTGCTGCTTGTTGGTCTAGATACAACAATGAAGTTAATTATAAAAATGTGTTGGAAATCCCATTTTTTCTATTATTTCCCACAGTTTCTGGTGTTGTACACAATCAAATGCCATTGAGTAGTCTGTAAAAGCTAAATATAGATTCACATTAAACTCTCTGCATTTCTCTATTATTAATCTTATATTGAGTATATGATCTCTTGATCCTCTTCCTTGCCTGAAACCAGCTTGGACCATACTGACTTCTATTTTCTTACGAAATCTACCCATTATGATTTTAACAGAATTTTACTGGCATGACTAATCAGGGCAACAGTTCTGTAGTTTGTGCATAATTTCAGGTTACCCTTTTTTGGCAGTGGTATGAATACAGTTATTTTCCATTCTTTTGGCCAAACACCTGAATGCCATATCTTTTTACATAGCGCATGATAGATTGTTGCACATTCAAATAATATTTACAAGTAACAATATTAGGACAAGTACAAAACAAACTGAAATATCATACCACATAAATAACACACAAAAGAAGTAACAATATTAAGTATTAACAAAGTGAAAAAACTGCTGATGGTCAGGTCTATTTAATGAATGGTTGGAGACTGAACATATTTTGTAATTCATGCCCACGTTCTTGCATACTAAATGATGTGAAGCCTGATGCTTATCATTCTGTCAACTTGCAATGATGGAATGACACAAAAAACAGTCTGCAACACAAGTGGCACAAACACCAGATACTAAAAACTGCTGAGTTATTGCTGGTAACATAATCAGGGGTAGCAATGAATGATGAGTCAAGCTCTCAAGAAGGAAATTTCCATTACTACAGCCAACATGCATGATGATCACATTGTCTTGGCTTACTTTAATATGTCATTGTAGTGGTTTCCAATAAACATATATTTTCCAGTCAAGCTGATGCCAATGATAAACATACAGCATCCACTCAAGCTCATTCCTGATGATAATTATACAGAATCCATTCAAAGCTAACTCTTCGTTTATGAGAACATCTTTTTAGTGATAGATTTTTAGCTGCTGCAAACATACATCTTCCAATCACAATGAATTTGCACTGCAGCAAATGTGCATCATCCAATCGAGCTGATTCTGATAATTATACAGTTTCTAGCCAAGATGAGTCCTGGCAGTAACAAATCTTTCATTCAAGCAGACTCCTTACCTCAGTCATGCTGACTCCTAATTCTACTAGCATACACCTTCTATCATGATGACATCACTGCATCTCCCAGTTAATCTTTAACACCACCAGTGTTCTGGCTTTAGAACTTTTCTCACACTTTCAGCTGTATGCAAACCATCTCTCATATGAGGCTTGGTTTATTCCTTCTGGAATAACCTACATTAACAAATGATGCTCATATGACTGAACCATATAAACAGTTACTGCTGGATCAGTGCATTCGACATGCCCTGATCATGAGGATCTGAGAGAGAACAAAGAGTGGTGCAAACACTTCTGAGCAGTTCAGATTGCCAGTGACCAATTTCTGACACAGAAGGAGCTTGAAAGTGAAGATCATTGCTATAACAACCAGTGAGCTTGCTACTCGCAGACTGGCCTGTGGATACATTTAGAAAGAAATGCTCTTCATTGATGTTTGAATAAGATATGGTTTACATGAGATAATGTCAACTTTCATATCAGATAATAAAAGACAAGAGGGGCATGTGTACCACTGGCTCACTATAAGAATTTGCAATCATGACTTTAATTTGCCCCATTCTGAGCCCCAGTGGAAAACAAGAACCTGATTTATAGTCAAAACAATGAACATTCTAAAACTCTTTCTTACACTCTCTGTTCTACACTCTGTCTTTAAGGCTCATTATTGAAGATACAGTCTGTCTCTATGACACCGTCATATCTGTTCATGGGTTTCTCATCCTAGTTTTTTACTCAAAATTTTCTTCTACCATTTTGTCTCTATATTAGACTGCCCCTTGGTCTTGTCCTTACCATTACTTTTATATACTATTATCATCATCATCAGGTGCCGTGCCGACTGGCATTGGCTATTATGCTTCTCCAGAGTACACGATCCTTCATGCAGGCCATCAGCTCAGTTGGTGATCTCCTCTCACACCATCTCGTCAGACTGTCCAGTATTATTTCTCTTGATCTTCTTCCCTGTTTTTATATTTTCAATGCCGCCTCTTCTCATTGCATGTCCTATGAAAGTACATTGTCTTTCTCTTATTATTTTTACAAGATTTTTTTGTTTCTCTAGCTCTTCTCATACATTCTTCATTAGTTATTTTTGCTGTCCAGGGGATTTGCAACATTCTTCTAATAAACCACATTTCTGCTGCTTCCAATGATTTTTGTGCAGACTTGCCTATTGTCCATGATTCACTTCCGTATAACAAGATAGGTTCAATATAGCATTTTAGGACTTGTTTTCTAACATTCATTGATAAGGATGTGTTGCATAATATGTTTCTCATTCTCTGAAATGCAGTTTTTGCTTGGTCTATTCTGTTCCTAATTTCTGTTCTGCATTTCCCATCTGAAGTTATTACTTCTTCAAGGTATTTGAATTTCTGCACCTGCTTTAGAATAGTTCCGTTTAATTTTATACTGCATGTTGGTGGATTCTGTTTTTTTAGATATAACCATAATCTCTGTCTTTTTGATGTTTAAAGTAAGGCTTTTCTGTTCACTTCCTTTAGTGACTTTATCCAAGAGACTTTGCAGGTCTTGTTGGTTCTCAGCTATCAGCACCATGTCATCAGCATACAGAAAGTTGTTAATATTGTATCCTCCAATTTTTATGCCTGGTTCTGTGATGATCGTTCTTAGAATATTCTCGCAGTACAGAGAAAAAAAGGTCAGGAGATTACACACATCCTTGTCGCACCCCTTGTTTTATAGATTGAATTTTCCAGTTCTATTTTCAACTCGAATTGCTGCTTCTTGCTGCCAGCATAGATGTTTTACAATCCTCGGGTCTTTGCCGTCTATATTGATGTCTTCAAGCATTTTAATAATTTCATTATGTTTCACCCTGTCGAATGCCTTGGTGTAATCAATGAAGTAGAGATCTTTTTGTACTTCTAAAGCTCTTTCTGTTAGTGTTCGTAAAGCATAAATGGCATTGTGTGTTCCCTTTCCTTCAACAAATCCAAATTGTTTATCTGCTATTTCCATTTTTATCGTTTTCCTTGTTCTTCTCATAATAATTCTCTGAAGTAGCTTTGTTATGTGACATGTGAGGCTGATAGTCTGGTGGTCATCACATACCTGTGCATCTGGTTTCTTTAGTAGTACTATAAACATGGATTTAAGCAGGTCACTGGGCATATAACCACTGTTATAAATGTCATTCAGTAACTTGGTTATTATTTTTATTCCTATCTCCTATAGCACCTTTATTTCTTCTATTGTATACCTTTATTTCTTTTACTGTTATATTATCAGGCCCAGTCGCTTTTTCTTTCTTCATGTGTTTGATGGCATCTATGATTTCATCTTCAAGTATTGGTGGTCCATCACAGTTTTCAGTAGCTGGTGTTAATTCTGGTCTTTCTCCTCCATATAGCTCACCGATGTACTCTGTCCACAATGTCTTATCCTATTAACATTTTACCTTCTTTTGATTTCAGACATCCTGTGGTATATTTTGTCTTCCTGCCTGTAAGTTCACTAATTCGTTTGTGCATGTTTTTGCTGTCTTTATCATGGGAGTACTCTATTTGTCTGCACTGTTCATTTAAACACACACTTCCTTTGCTTCTCTGCATTTGCATCTTATTTCTTTATTTATCTTGTTATATTTTTCTTGGTTATTTTTACTCCTCCTCCTCTTGTCCATCAGTCCTAGGATGTTGTCTATCATCCATTTATTTTTAGGGTTTTTTTTTCAGTGGTATTATTTCCTTAACAGTTTGGTGGATAGAATCTCTTAACACTGCCCACTGTTCATCTATACTATTTATCTTTGCTATTGCATTGTATCTATTTGTTATAATAACTCTGTATTGTTCTCGCATTTCTTGGTCATTTTTAAGTATTTCCGCATTCAGTTTGATGTTTCTCACTTTTCTGCATGCTTTCTTTAGCTTTATTCTAATTTTTCCACAGAGTGGGTCATGGTTACTATTGCAGTCAGCTCCTGGAATGATTTTTATTGTCAGTAATGCATTCCAGAATCATTTGTTGATTAATATGTAGTCTATCTGGTTAAAAGTCTTTTTGTCTGGGCTGCACCACTTTGCCAGTCTACGGGGATGTTGTTTAAACCAGGTATTTCCTACAACCATGCTATGTATTCTTGCCCATTCAATTAATTTACTACCCATGTCATTCCTCTTCCCCAGTCCATAGTCACCAACGATGTCTGAAGTTCTTCCTTTACCAACTTTGGCATTAAAATCTCCCATGACTATGGTAACTTCATGTGACTTTGTGTGTTTTAGTGCTGTCTCTATGTCATTATAAAATAGCTGTACATCTTCTTCAGAACTTTCAGATGTTGGAGCATACACTTGTATAATATTTATGTTTATTGGTCATCCTTTCAGTTGGGCTAGCAGGACTTGGTTCGAAATGTTCAAATATCCTACAAACGTCCTTGCTGTTTGTTCGTCAAATATTATTCCTACTCCTCGTTCATGTTTCTCACTTCCTGAATATATATTATTGTATATTTATCAGAGTTTATCTTCCTTGCACCTGTCCATCTAACTTCATTCATTCCTAATATGTTGATCTTCATCCTTTCCATTTCCCTCCTTACATCTTCTAATTTTCCAGCCTGGAATAAAGTTCTAACATTCCATGTTGCTATTTTGAACTTGATGATGATCTGGCCTCGACTGTGGCTCATGAGCTGTCTTACCAGTTGAGGCTGTTCCAAAGGAACATCCATTAATGTCATTCATGACAAATCTATTACTCTGAATAAGCATAATTGTTCTTGGGAGCTGTAACAGTGGTTTCCCATTGCCTTCTGTTGGTTTGTGCATGGACTCTCCGCTAGCAAATATAAATATACTAATATATATATATATATATACTCTCTCTCTCTGAACCTTAAGTGCCCAGGGCACATGGGGCTTCCGCAAGGGTTTTCCACAAATGCCTGTCTTTCGCCTTTTTTTCTGCTCTTGCCCAGGTGAGCCCTCTATTGCTCAACATCCTTTCTGTTGTTCTTCTCCATGTCTCTTTTGGTCTACCCTTACTTCTGTTCCCCTGTGGTGTCCATCTTAGTGCTATTTTTGGTAGTGAGTTGTCAGTCATTCGGAGCACATGTCCCAACCATCGCCAGCGTCTTTCCTCAATAATTGTTGTCAGTGGTTTCATCTGCATTTCTGCCAATAAGATGTTATTTCTTATGGTGTTTGGCCAAAATATTTTTTTAATTCTACGTAAACATTTAGTCTGGAAAGAATTCAACTTGTTTTCTATGGTTTTGGTGATTTTCCAGCATTCACTACCATAGAGTAGTACACTTAGAACATTACTCTTAAATATCCTGATTTTCATATTTATGCTTAGTTTATTTGATTTCCATATATTCTGTAGCATTGCAAAAGCCTGGTTTGCTCTAGTAAGTCTGCTGTTGATGTCCTCTGTGCTGTCTCCATTTTCTACTACTCTGCTGCCAAGGTATACAAATTCGTTGACCTCCTCCACTAACTTGTTATCTACTCTGAGTACATTTCTGTTGTTCACATTTTGCTTCATTAATTTTGTCTTTCCTACGTTGATCTTTAGTCCTATGTTGTTTGCATTCTGGGTTAACTTGTTTATTTTATCTTGCATATCTTTGTGACTGCTTGATAATAGACAAATGTCGTCCGCAAAGTCAAGGTCCTCCAGCACTGTGTTAAGGGTCCATTGTAATCCTCTGCGTTTGTCTGATGTTGCCTCCTTCATTAACCAGTCTACTGCCAAGATAAATAATGTTGGTGATAGTACACATCCCTGTTTCACTCCTGTTTGTACCCTAAAGCTGCTGGAGGTATGTTCTCCACAGATAACTTTGCACTGAAAACCCTCGTATAGGGCTTTGATTACATTAACTATTTTATGGGGGAGGCCATGCCATCTTAGGATTTTCCACAGTGCATCTCTGTTGACACTGTCAAAGGCTTTCTCAAAATCTATGAATAATGCATATGTTGTGCTATGCCACTCATTTGCCTGTTCTAATATTTGTCTAAGTACAAATATATGGTCTATGCATGATCTTCCTTTCCTAAATCCTGCCTGCTCTTTCCGAAGTTTTTCCTCAAGTATTGGTACAATTCTGTTGATGATTATTCTGCAAAATACTTTACTAGTGAGTGACAGTAGGGTAATGCCTCTCCAGTTCCCGCAATCTCTGAGGTCACCCTTCTTTGGTAGTTTTACTATAAGACCAGTTTTCCACTCCTCTGGGGCTTTTTCTAAATCCCAAATTTGTTGTAATATCCGGCAAAGTTGTTTTGGTGTTTCTATTTCTTCTGCTTTCAACATCTCAGCAGTCACTTCATCTTCACCTGGTGCCCTGTCTGATTTTAGCATCTTTATCGCCTCTTTTACTTCATTTATTGTTATTGGTCCTGTATTGATGTTTAGTTCCGCTTTTGCTTCAGGTATATCTATTGCTTGTGCTGCTTGTGTTCTGTTTAGTAGGGTGTTAAAGTGTTCCCTCCATCTTTCAATTTTTTCTCTTTCTCCACTGACCAGTTGTCCATTTTGTGTTCTTACTGCACTTTCACATCTTGTATTGAAGTTACCTGTCATCTGCTTTGTGATTTTATATATGGTTTTCATGTCATTTGTATATGCTGCTTTCTCTGCTGTCTCTGCTAAGTTGTCATAATACTGACGTTTATCTTGACGGCATGATTCCTTCACTTCTTTGTCTTTTTGTGCATAATTACTTAAAACTCGTTCTTTAAGCCGTTGTGATTTGGTGTTCAGTAATTTTTTCTTGATTTCTTTTCTTTGCTCTATCTTTTCCCATGTGGTCTCACTTATCCATTCCTCTTTTCTCCTTTTCCGATATCCCAGCACCTCTTTTGCTGTTTCCTGTAGTGTTTTATTGAACTCTAATATGGACATTTCTGCTTCGTCTTGTAGGACACTGAAGCGGTTCTTAAGTATTATTGAGAATTCATTTCTTGTTTGCTGGTCTATCAGTTTTCTTGTATCAAAATGTATCTTTCTGTGTTCTCCGATTCTGGCTTTCCTTAATTTTAGTTTTATTTTTGCTACCAGAAGGTTGTGATCACTTCCTATATCTGCTCCTTTCCTTGCTCGCACATCTTGTAGTGACCGTTTCCACTTGTTGTTTATTAGTATGTGATCGATTTGGTTTTCTGTGGTTTTATCTGGTGACCTCCAAGTCACCTTATGGATGTTTTTGTGTTGGAAAATTGTCCCTCCGATGGTCATCATGTTTTCTTCACAGAAACTGCACAGTCTTTCTCCATTTTCATTTATTTCTCCGATTCCTTCTCTTCCCATGATTCTTCTTCTATCTTCATTTCCTTCACCTACTTTTGCATTGAAGTCGCCCAAGATGAGTAGCATATCATGCTTGGGTATTGTTTCTACTGTGGCTTGGAGGCTGTTGTAAAAATCTTCTTTTAATTCCTCTTCAGCTGCTTCTGTTGGTGCATAACAAACTATAATAGACAGCTTCGTGAATCTTGAGTTGAACCGTGCATATAATAATCTCTCATTTATTGGGGTCCATTTCAGCAATGCTCTTGATGCTTCTTTTGTTATAATCAATGCTACTCCTCCTTCATGAAGATCTTCTTTACCTGACCATATTATTGTATCTTCTGTGTGCTGTGTTGTTAATTTCCTTCTGCCTTGTCCTGTCCATCTTGCTTCTTGTATTCCTAGTATGTCTAGTTTGTATCTGTGCATTTCCTTGATGGTTTGTGCTAGTTTTCCAGTCTGGTTTAGTGTTCTTACATTCCAGCTGCCTATTTGCATCTTCTGTTTAGGTTCCAGGAGGTCTGCAGTCGGGCTGGGGACTTCCAGTGGCTGGCTTTCATCCACAACCTTCATGGGCTCAGTTTCCTGATACGCATTTCTCCTTCCACCTGCATTTGCTTTTTCCCTTGCTTCTGTTTCTGTAGCAGTCTGATAGTTTTTTACCAGATAGGGTTGCTGGCCCTATGCTGAACCCTCCTTAGTCGCCTTTTACGATCATGCATGGTAGGGTACAGTGGTCCTATTCTTTGCAGATCCCGGGTACTACACGGGGGATATATATATACTAGGGTGAGTAAAAAAGTTAAGTGTAAATCAAGGGACACAGCCACTGAAAACATATGAAAAGATTCACGGGTTTGACCTGATAACTCTCTCTTATTCTTTTTTACAAGACCCAGATATCACAATCTGTTAGCTTTCATAGCAGAGGTGATTAATCTCCTCTTGCTTTCACTCTAAAAGAAGTGGTGGTTTCACTGTTCTATGGTTTACAGCTAAGCTATTATTTCCGTGAATTTTGGCCAAACATATTCATCTTTGGAATAGTATATCTGGCTTTGAATTCAATCCTTATTCTCATAAGATGTCCTGAACCATAGTATGTTTCTAAAGACACCACTCGTAGATAGAACAGGGTCTGGCTGATGAAAGCAGCTGTGGTTTGCTAACTGCTATCCTTTGAACTGCATCTCCACCCCCCCCCACCCCCTTTTCCATACCACCCACACACATACACAAATGATTTGTAAGACTATCAGGATAGCTAATAATAAAAGAAGTTACTTTGAACTCATTTATATCATTTTTCACCGTCACTTTTTTCAGATTTATGTAGCTACATGATCTGTAATAAGTACCAAATTGTTTATATGACAAGCACCGCAACAAAAAGCTGCTCTTAACATGAATAACTCCTGGATATGTCTTTACTTTGAGATTTACATTTAGGCATATGCTAGATCAATGTCAAAACAGAAAGGGTCCTAATCTGAACATTCACATTTAATTAGACTTCTCCTGAAATTCACTAAACCTGCAAGCAAACTTACTTTAGAGCAGTTCAGTTACATCAACAAGCATGTCTTTTTTTTTTACTAACTCACTCGAGCAAGACACAATGATTCTTATTTCAGAAATGGAGGTCTCAAAGCAGAAAACAAGACAGGATCTTTCACTGGTTGCAGAAGTCTTTACAATGGAAAAATATATCAGACAATAATTTAGCTTTCTTCAGAGTCTGATAATTAGTTCATCATTAAAAGAAGAAAAAAAAATGCACAGGAATTGCCTGTTGTGCATCTGAACATGTCTATTTTGTCTTAATTCTATTACTGCCTATTCCAACAAAAAAAACAAAACAAAACAAAACAAAACATGCATTCAATAAAATATTAATCCATTTAAAAGCTAAATACTATGCAAAAAACTTGTACTGTGATGTTATACACTTAATATAAGAACTTGAGAATAAAAGAAATTAAAAAAAGGTCTGAAAATACTTATCACATTCACATTAGCTACACAAGGCTATGTAGGACCTAATACAGAAGCAACGGTGATTGCGAGAGGGACTGCACAGCATTAAACTGGGGTCTACCAAGTCAGAATCCATGATGCTACTGAAGAACACTATCATTTTCCTATGGTGGCAGGGCCTGATGCGAAGCTTGCTTTTGGAGTTAATTCAGGGAATTAAAGACATTTCCAACATGTTCAATTGCCTTTGTTTTGAGATGTCAGTTTCAGAGAGACCATATCTGCAGTCATAAGTGATACAGAAACAACAAAGGTGATAATGCTAGGACTTTTTGAAACTGGTACAACTGTAATTGTCTTTCACCCTGCATGAAGAACTCTCAGAAATACCAGGCTTTCTCCATACATTATAATTTTTTTTTTTAAATGTAAAATTAAACACTTTACAAACATCAGTGGAAAGTAGATGTTCATGTGAACTTTTTTCTTACTTTATTTGCTGCAAGATTTAATCTATAGAAAATGCTTGCTAGCATCTGAACATGTCTGTTTTGTACAAAGTCAAAACTGACTGATTCTCTTTCATGATAAACAACCTACTGGCCTGATTATCCTCCAGCTAATTTCAGTGGTAAGTTTTTGCTAGGTTTTGGACAATATAAACTGGTTGTGGTAACCGACGACTTCCAACAATTTCAGTTTGTCTCTTTTCCACTTGGTAATTTACCAGTAGCTGCTGGTTAATGCAACCACTGCAACAAGCTCACATATAGTAGCTGTTGCTCAAAAGTAAATCTACTAATCTGTTTGAAAAACACTACCTGCCTACATAACAACAAAATGAAGCCAAAATATTGCATACCTGTTTGAGATCATACTCCCTGTACTGCCTCACAAAAACTATAAGACAGAGGTAGGCATTAAGTCCATCACATATGAACAGTGGCGTGAATATAGTTGGCCATGAGGCTGAAAGGTGTCCTTCGATTTTTGTTGCAACTAGAACTGAAAATACTAGGATGGAGAGAAGATGTAGAAACAGTTCAAAGGCCGTCATCCGAGTCCACTGTATAACCTCTTTTAGTTTCAGCAACATGACTTCAGCTCAGTACACGTGACCTGTCAGGTTGGTTAAAATTTAAAAAAAAAAAAGGACAGTTATTTTTACTAATTATCTATAAAGTTTTATTTTATATCATCATCATGTGCCATGTCAGGTAGCATGGGTACTCCTCCACAAATCTCTGTCCTTGACAATTCTGAGAACTCTGTTGTCAATTTCTTTCCATGCCACAATATCAGGGCTTCTAACATCCGTTCCTTGTCTGCCTCTCCTGCCTTCAAATTTTTACTGTTATGACATTTTCCACCTTCTCTCTTCTCACCACATGCCCCAAGAATGATGACTGCCTCATCTTTGTTATTACATTACACTTTTCATTAGCTTATCTCAAATACTTCTCATTAGCTATCTTGGTTGTCCATGGGATCCTCAACATTCTTATCAGAACCACATCTCTGTTGTCTCCAATGATTTATTCATTTGCCTGCCAACAGTTCGTCTATAAAGCAAAATATATTTCAATATAACACTGTAATACTTTCTTTACTTTCTTTCTCACATTCAGTGACAATGATCTATTGCACAGGATTTTCTTTACATAAAACAAATTTATATAAAATACACAGGTAATCCATTTCTTTGTCTAAATTACTGGGCATATGAAACTGAATAAAGAACAAAAAGAATGAAAATACACAGGTAATCCATTTCTTTGTCTAAATTACTGGGCATATGAAACTGAATAAAGAACAAAAAGAATGAAAATAAACTGAAATAAAACTTATATGCAATGCACAGAAAAGTAAGTAGGCATGGATAGAGACATCTACTTTGGTGTCATGACTGGTGAACTATAGCTAGATGAGATCTTACACCTTCTTCCATGCAGTTCTCTCTGGAACAGGTTGTGTCACAAGAGCCTGATTAGACATAACACATGATGATATATCCACCATAAATATGCACTGTAAGAAGTCTGGAAGTGCAGCTTCCTGCAAAAGCATTATCCAGTCTTTTTTTTTTCGCACTTGGACATGAGACAAGCCATGACTGCCATTCATCATTTATTATTATCACCTGTTGTTACCATTAATGTAGTGTTTGTGTGAGAGTGACAGAGAGAGAGAGAGAAAGTGGTGCTTGGGGTGAAGAGAGAAAAGCCTATCAAACAGCTTTGCCTGTATCATTTAAAAAAGCAAAGGGAGCATTTTATCCTTTAGTTTTAGCATTATATAGGTAAACCTTGATGTATGTGGTTAATTTGTGCAACGAAGATGCTGCTCACACTGCAGTTAAAATAGTGGGAGGAAAAACCTCTAATTCATCCACGATGTTTTGAATTATTCCTTATAAGATTCACTTTAGGCATTTAAAGTAAATTTTACCTGTGCCCGTAGATAGGTATATAGAGAATAATGAAAAGCAAGTAGCTGAAATAAAAAAAGTTTAGTAAAGAACTGAGTCACAAAATGAGAAGGAAAAAAAAATGGATAATCCACCTTCCAGAAAAATAGTTTTCAAATGTCATTTGAACAGCTGTGTTCTTTATTTCTTCATAAAATTTATGATAGCAGCTAATTGCACTTTCTATGTTTCTGCAAACTAACATTTCTGTATTCAGATTTCAGTCCATGACTTGTTTAACATTTTACAAATTTCAAAACATCTAATCAAGTTCATTTAAAGAACATTCTTCCGAGACACACTCCTATCTTTCAGTCATAAGTTTTTCTTTTCATCATATGCATGCTTCTGCTCCAATTGTACTGCTCTAACATGTCTGCTTAAAAGAAACTGAGTGAGTGATAGCATAATGGCACATAAACAGTACTTCCAGTTGACAGCTGTGTTTTATTAAAATAATCAACAGCACTCTTCAAAATTATAGGTATACTTATAGAAGTATGGTATATAATTAATTGTGACTGCATTAAATGAAAACTGCACTGTTCAGAACTGGGCATATAGAGGTTTACCAGCTTCTCAAACTTCTTTGGCATAGCATAATCCTTAAAATAACTTACCACATCCTGTGGAACCAAAGCCCATGAGTATATCTATAGATCATAAAAATGACCAGCAGAAGGGCAATCACACAAAAAAAAAATTCAAAATACTTTTTTTATAATCTTCCTGAAAGTGAGCTGTATTTTTTCTGAGAATAGGTCAGTGTTCTGCTACTTGTGTTTGATGGTTAAACCCAGCTGAAAACTGCATACATTAAAGACCAAAGGTACCTGACCTCTTGAGGATGAATCCTGGAAAAGTGAAGTTTCAAATATTTCATTGCTTTCTGACACTTCAGTTCTGAACTGAAGCATGTCTTTGGTAAAGGTAAAAGATAAAAATCCCATTTCCATGTCATTAAGGCATATTGAGGATATGGTGTTAGGCTTATATTTCCATGACCTTCAGCATTTGAAAATGTGATGTAGTCAGTATCACACCTGGCTGCATTTACCTTCCCAGATTTCTATGGTACCCATTTTTAGAGGCTGGGTGGACTCAAGGGACTTTTTTTTGTGCTTACCAGAAAAAATCCCACTGCTGGGATTTAACCCAGTACCAACAGATTAGTAAACCGAGCGCTTAACTACTCACCTAACTGGGCCAGGTGTTTGAATGTTTTATTTTGAAACATTAAGTATTACAATGTTTTACTTTTTTTTAAAAACTAAGTGTTAAAGCATGTTTTATTCTGAAATTCTGCAATATTAAGTGTTAAACATGCTTTATTTTAAAATACTATATTAGGAAAAATCCTTCCAGTACAAATTTTCATGCTCTATAACATAAAGAAATGTGTGTTTTTGTGTATGCTTTATAATTTCTTGTAAACATTTTTACTGTGACAATATTTCCTTTCGATCTCATTAAAAAACAATGTGAAGGAGACCTTTACAAATAAATGACTATCCACATGGTTGAGAAAAAAACTTACTATAGTGACATCATAAGCCTGGATTATATGAGACAAGAACATTTTACGGAAAAAAATCGACCAAGAAAACAGTATGTCAGAAAAGGACAGAAACTAACAAAAGGAATTCTCAGATAAGTAATAAAACATCGCAGATATCATTAAGGGAAAATAACCAAAGTACATATCGAGATAACTGAAGACCCACTACTGAGTAGAGGGGAATATCTAGTCAATGAATCAAGTTAAAGTTATGAAATACTAAAAACTGCATGCCTGATGATGACCCAGCTTACTCTGTTTACACAAAGACAACAAGAGAGAGTAATCATTAAATGAATCTTCTAGCCGACTGCGACTCTACACAAGCACGGGTTCTTGTTCTGAAGCGAGAAGAAAATCATGTTGTCGTCTGCTCAGTTCTTGCTATCAACAAACCGGAAGTTTATCATTAAACCGGAAGTTGTGCTACAACGAATTCGTCTGCAACTATTTCTGCTAAAATATCTCTGGGGTGTCAATAAAACATCGTTAATAAAAACTATATTTCTCTGACAGTTGATGAGAACTTGAAAGTATCATGGGCACGGAAGATAAAACAGTAAATGACTCATAATAATACCGAAGGAAAGAGAGAGTAATGCGTAGTTCTGTAGGATGAACTGATAGAAAATTATGGACAAAACATTCAGCATAAATCATTTGACTGTGACTTTATCAAAAGGTGAAACCGCCTACCTATTGTTAACATATGCTAGGAAGAGCTGTAAAGATTAGGTTAGATAACAAGTACAAATTGGCACGAACACAAGCGAATAAGATTAAGTTATTTCAGCGCGTGCTTTCTATTCTCTTCGAACGGCTACGTTTACGCCCCAGTTTTAGTGAAATGTTTTTTTTTCCCCTCCTGTTATTTAGCGTTCATTTAAAGCAGAGCTTTGGTTGATATGTGATTGGTAGCAAAATTGTGCCAATAAAGTATTAGTATGATCAAGATGAAAGTAAATTACAAAAAGTGCAATCTTCCAAATTTAGCCAAGATAGTAATAATCTTGCGTCGTACCAGTCACATGACAACAAAAATGGTCACGCTAGCAGAAATATAAACATAAGTAACAGTCAAATCGCATATTTCTGTAAAGACAGGGAAAAAAAAAGAATCATGAATTGCTCAAGCATTCTACATCTTTGGCGAAAGTGGATTCGATTTGCCGTAGTTGTGATCTACATCGTTCTTCTTGTGATCGCCGTTCCGTTGTGTATATGGGAGTTAGAGAGACAGGGAGCGCCCGACCATGTCCAAGCTTGGTTTGTCGGTGGGCTCTTTGTCTTAATGGCACTGCCAATTTCGTTTTGGGGCATTCTTCAGCATATCCTCAACTATACAACACCGCATATGCAGCGATATATAATACGGTAAGTATTCTTGTTTTATCTTACAACCCCCCCCCCCCCCCAGTTTCTGCGCTTTTTCGTAATCACTTGTCCCTACCGAAACTACGTTATATTTTGGTAGAATTGATCATTTAATTCTTATGTAGATTAGTGTACATGAAGGTGAATATTAAAAAAAAAACAAAAACAACATCAGTGTGGAAGGCAGTGACAGAACGTATATTTCCATTGTTATGTACATTAAAAAGGTAAAATTCCTGTTTCCATAACACTAAGGCGTATTGGGGATATGGTGTTTAGGCCCGTACTTCCACGAGCACATGAAAGTGTGATGTGGTCAGTATCACGCCTGACCGCATTTACCTCCCTAGATTTCTCTGTTATGTATATTGGTTTATGTAAATATGAGCTCAGACATCACTACATCCACATTCAGAAAGATCATTCATTTGCAGAACTTTGCCTCCCAAACAGCACTCCTGTAGACCTCTCGGTTGTGAGCATGATGGCCTGCTACTGATGCATCCATTTGTAGATCATCAACGATGTCTTGCAGCCATCTTTGCTTTGGTCTTCCTCTCTTTCTTTTTCCCATTATGCACCATTCCAAGACGGTCTTTTCTAGATTATCATGACGTTTAATGTGTCCAAAATATTTAAGTTTTCTCTCTTTAATCCTCTTTACTAGTCAACCTTCTTCAGTATTAAGTTCTTGTAGTATGGATATATTTGTTCTTTTTTGTGTCCATGATATTTGAAGAACTCTTCTGTAGCATTTACATTCAAAGGCATTTATGTGTTTCTCAGCTGTTTTGTTAAGTGTCCAGATCTCACAGGCATATGTTGCGATGGAAAAGATGCATGCCCTTACAAATCTTATTTTTGTGGTTCTGTCTGTTCCTCTCCACAGATTCTTTAGTTGTTTTACTTTCTGAAGAGCGATAGATGTCCTCCTTTTAATTTCCCTCATTGTATCTCCATTATTGGGAAAGTGATCCAAGAAATTCAAAACTCTCCACTTCTTCCAGTTTTTCCTCATTGATACATATTTCAGTTGCCATGTTTGTTTTGTCAGTTGTAATCAATTTAGTTTTCTTTGCTGTTTTTACGGACTAACACAAGTAGTTTTTGCATTCCTTTTTGTGTTGTGGACAGTAAATACTGTGTCATTAGCATATCTAATCTCTGGTATTTCATAACCTCCAATTGTTATGGCATTGCAATATTTTTTGTATACATCTTCTCTAACATTCCTCATTATATTTTCAGTATACAAGTTAAATAAGTAAGGCGACAATATGCACCCCTGACAGACCACTTGTTATATGTCAAACCAAGTTGTTGTTTCACCGTTTATTCTTACTGCTGCTTGTTGGTCTAGATACAACAATGATGTTAATTGTATCAAATGTGTTGGAAATCTCATTTTTTCTATTATTTCCCAGTTTCTGGTTTTGTACACAATCAAATGCCAGTGAGTAGTCTATAAAGGATAAATATAGATTTACATTGAACTCTCTGCATTTCTCTGTTATTAATCTTATATTGAGTATATGATCTCTTGATCCTCTTCCTTGCCCGAAACCAGCTTGGACCATATTGACTTCTTCTTCTGTTTTCTTACGAAGTCTACCCATTATGATTTTTAATAGAATTTTACTGGCATGACTAATCAGGGCAACAGTTCTGTAGTTTGTGCATAATTTAAAGTTACCCTTTTTTGGCAGTGGTATGAATACAGTTATTTTCCATTCTTTTGGCCAAATACCTGAATGCCATATCTTTTTACATAGTGCATGATAGATTGCTGCACATTCCTTTCCTCTTGCTTTAATAAGTTCAGCTGTTATCACATCCTGGTGATTTACCATTTTTCAGATTCTTTATTCCCCATAAAACTTCTTCTATTGTTGGTTTGGATTCTTTTTCCTCTAATAATAATTCACACTGTTGATTTCTGCTTTTACAGTCAGTTGTTTCATACATTCCTCGTCCATCTTTCTAGAATTTCCTCTGTCTCTGTCAAGGTATTCTCCATCTCATTATAAATTACATTTAGCTTAGGTGTGACATTTCTCGTCAATGTCTTCATTTTTTAAAAACATTTCACTATCTCTTCCACACTTCTGATGTCCTTCTATTTTTTCACAACAATTTTGTATGTATTGTTATTTGTCTTTTCTTATTTTCTTCTTTTGTAAAAGATTTATATTCCTCTTTGTTGTTGTTTGTCACTTTCCATTGCGTCTTCATTTCTCTACGTTGTTTTATCAGTTCTAGTGTGCCTGCTGTAATCCATCCTTTCTTTTGTGTTTTCTTTACTGGAACCATGTCTTTAGCTGTTGTTATTAAGATATCTCTGGTCTATGTAGCCAATTCATCTGGTGTCATCTCCTCCTGTACATCCATCAGGATTTCAAAACGGTTCTTCACTTCTATACTGTATTGTTCTGGTATTTTTGTAAGATCAAAGCGGAGTGGTCTTGATCCTGTAACTGTCTTTTTTATTTTTATCTTCATGTCTGCTATTGGTAACTCATGGTCCTTGTCACAATCAGCAACTGGTAAAGTTTTTGCTGATGTTATACTTGATCTCCACCTTCTTTGCACTAAAATGTAATCTATTTGACTCTTGGCTTTCCCATCCGGTGATGTCCATGTGAAGTCTTCTTGAATGTTGTTTTAAAAGTTTGTTAACAATCATTAGCTCATTTTCCATGCAAAACGCCATTAGACTGAAACCTGGCTCATTGCTAAGTCCTATGCTAAATTTCCCTACTACATATCCTTCATCTTCTGCTCTTTCTGTACCAATCTTTGCATTAAAATCCTCCATTATTAATACAATATAATTTTTCCGTACCTAGTCTATCGTCGTTTGCAGTGTGTTATAAAAAATCATCTACTTGCTCTTCTTCTGCTACTGATGTAGGTGCATATATCTGGATGATTGTTATATTTCTAAGAGTGCCCTTAAGTCTGTGAGGATTGATCAGAAAGATCAGAGAGCATACATTTATCCAAAATTTATAAAGAACTTTATGCCTAGTAATTCAGAGACATTGTTACAGAAGCCTAAAGCTGACACACAGCTGCATCTCTAATATATAGCTAACCTCCAGCTAATAAGCAACCAGACCCAGAAAACATACAGTATACAAATAAGAGGCTTATACTGAATAGAGCAGCATTCAAGTGATACCAATCTTTCTGTGGAATCAAATGATGATCCATGACTGAACAATAATATTTTGTCTTAAAGTACACATATGACTGATTGAATATAGTTAACTCCATATCCCCATTTATACAAAATTGCTGACTAGATTGAGTATTCTTGTGAGATCAGTGGGACTGACTTACACAAAGAAGCAGTCTCAACACATAAAGCAGATTCATAAAGACATTTTTTCCTGGAAGTAGCCTTCTTGTGTTAAAATTATGATGACAGTATGAACATTAAAAAAAATATTATCACTTGAATAAATATTCAGTATTATTTTCTTCAGCTAGACTGTTATATTATAAAGATTATAAAGAAATGGGGAAAATAAAACATAGATATAATCTTTTTTAGATTCTAATAACACATCAGTTGCAGGTGAATGCATGATACTGCTACATGCAGCAGCATATGTTTTGATGATGATGATAGGAAATGTATATTCTTGTACTAACCAGAATTCTTGTAATACACATTTTATTATTTTCTCCTTAACAGAATTTTGTGGATGGTACCCATCTATGCTTTAAATGCTGTAAGTTCAAAAGTCTATTATAGTTTGAGAGCTGATTATAACATTTGTTATGAATTTATTATCCATGTCATCATGTCTCGGAAATTAAGAATTGTTTATATTGATATAATAACAAGAATGGCAGGAGACCATCACACACTAGTTTGTAATGCATTCCACCTTTCTTTGTAAGCTACATATGAAACATAAAGGCACCACATATTTCCTCTTTTCACATGCTTCATCTCGTTTAACTCTCCCTTTTATATTGTGATCCACTTAAATGACTTTGCAGGAAAAAAAACAACTGTTTCTTTATATCTTTGTTCTAGTTTTTAGAAATTGAAATTTTAAACTGCAACATAAACTAACTATAAACATAATGTCATTGCCCATTTTGTGCAGTCATGATATTTTTGTTTGTTTGATGGCATAAGAGTTAATGTTCTGTTTGTTCTTGACATTGATTTACATAAAACTACCTGTTTAAATTTAGTTTCCTATAGTGAGATAGTGGACTTATTTGTAACTTACATTGGTATAGTTACAGGTTATATGTATTGACAAAGGACATGATACTTAATGTATGTTCAGATATCCTGCAAATATAGATTACTCTTACATATGAAAGGAGTATCATATTGGTAATATATATTCTTCTTCTTCAGCTTTCCAAGCCATCAAGGCTCATTGCTGCAGATAAAGTTCATCTCCATTCCTCTCTATTCCTAATCTTCTTTCTCCAGTTGGTGACACTAATTTCTTTTATATTCTCTTCTATGTTGTCTTTCCATCCCTGTCTTGGTCTACGCCTTGATCTTGTTTCCCTCATAATTTTCATTTGTCTGTTCTCTTCCATTCTTTCTGCATTGCCCAGCCAGCATAGTCTGTTCAGTTTCAAGACATTTATAATTCATTGGGATTTAAATAAGCTGTTTATTTCTAGCTTTCCATTCTCCACTGTTGGTATCCTTTGTGGGCCCAAAGATTCTTCTTAGGTCCTTGTTCTCAAATATCTGTTGTTCATCTTTCTTTGTTGTACTCCACGTTTCTGATCCATACATGATGGCTGGTCTTATAGTTTTGTAAATTGTTATTTTGGTGTTTTGGGACAGGATTTTGGATTTTAGCAGGTGGTGCAAAACGAAGTATATTTTATTCCCTATTTGTAGTCTGCTTTTAATTTTCTCGCTTACTATGTTGCTTCTGTTGAAGGTTGTGCCTAGATATGTATGTTTCTGCTTTCCTAATAATCATATCTCCAACATTAATATAATCTGGATCATTCTGCCTCTGGTCTCTTGATATCTTCATATACTCTGTCTTATCTTGGTTTAATGCCACTTCTCTCAAGTGTATGGAGGTAATGATGACTTCTTGCAGTTTCCCCCACCGGGTCATTGTCATCAGTGTATCTTAGTATTTTAGCTTGTTCTTCGATACTGCTTTCTTCTTTCACTAGTCTGATTACCTTTTCTAGTACTAGGTTGAATAGTAATGGAGATAATGTATCACCTTGTTTTAAACCAATTCTTATATAGAAGGGTTCTGACTTTGTTCCTTTATATATTACTATATTTTGTACATCCTCAGTGCATATTCTGGTCAAATTGATTAATTTATTAGGTACCTCAAATTCCTTCATTTTCCATAAACTGCTCCTGTCTGTGCTATCATAAGCTTTCTTGAAGTCAGTGAAGATATTATGTACTTCTTTTCCATATTTCCAGTGCTTTTTTGCTCTTTGATGTAGATAAAATATTTGGTCTACAGTTTATCTATTCTTCCTAAAACCTGCTAGATAGTTCTGTTCTTGCTGTATGATTTTAATCTATTTAAAAGTTTACTAGATGGTATTTTGTAGCTTGTTTGTAGTAAGGATATTCCTCTGTAGTTTTCACACTTGTTCTCATCACCTTTTTTGAATAGTGGGATCAGTAATGATTCTCTCCATTCACTAAAATGTATAAACTAGGAAAAAAGTAGAAACAGCTTTATTACTTAATGACTACAAAGTTGTATTACTGCAGTGCTTTGTGTATAGTTGTATACTTATACACTAATTATTGTGTTACTCTCCATTCACTAGGGAGTTTTTCTTCTCTCCATATTTGTTGTATTAGTGCACATATCTGTTCATGTAGATTTAAACCTTCTTCCTTAATCATTTCTGCAGCAATTCCATCTGAACCCGTTGCTTTGCTGTTTCATAGAATCATGATACTGTAGATGACTTCTAAGTCTGGTTCCTCTATTTCAGGTTCACAAGTCTGTATTTATTTGCATGGTAGTGTGTTTATAAGCTCTTCACAGTTTAGTAGTTTCTGAAAATATTCTTTCCATCTGATACAGATAATTTTTACAGGTAATATATATGCACTTGAAAAATATTGTTTAAAGATTGGCTTTTTCATGCGTTGTGTTAGAGGGCTAGTGATGTGAAAGAAAGTTTTGGTATTTCTGTCACATTTTATTTGTTTTTGCAAGTACTTTAAAAAAAATATTTTAACAGAATTTGAGTTCAAAATAAAATTAAAGTAGAATTCTAAAATTTGAAAATGTGACAGCTGATAACTCAAATGCTGATTGCTTCATGTTTGTCTTCTTCCAGTGGTTTGCTCTACGTTTTCCAGCTGCAGCAATTTACCTCGACACTCTCAGGGAATGTTATGAAGCATACGTCATCTACAACTTCATGGCATATTTGTTATCATTCCTCAGTCATGAATACCCTGAACTTGATCTTCAGGTATTTTCTTTTCTTTTATTATCTTTTTTTTTTTTTTTTTCTTTAATCCATTGTCTGTATTAGGAAGTGATGCATAAGAAGGATGTATTGTTTAAAATCAGATACACAGCATTACCAATAAAATGTTCACAATTGTTTTTTTTTTAAATATTCTAAAACATATCAAAATTATGCATATTTTAACTGAAAAAATTTTTGAATCTGTAAACATATGTAGATCTTCATGATTATTCTTAGGAATTACAGTAGTTGTTTTCCATTGTCTCCTGAAGGTTTGTGTATAGTCTCTCCACTAACCTTTGGGCATTGTCCTCCACACAAAGCAGCAGAGGCTTAGAGGTTTTAAGACACCTCTTACAGGCCCAGTGGTCATTTCTCTGAGCATATAAAGTATTTTATAGGAATAGTGATGCACACTCACTGCTCCACTTTGCTGTCTGTGACAATATGTGCACAGTAAAAAGTCACCAATTGAGTTGATGCAAAATATCAAGGACCAAGATCTGTGGGATGCATGACTGCTAACGCCTAGTGCAGTGCCATCTGATGATGATGATGATGATGAGAGAAATGGATTGTTTTTTTTTTTTGCATCAGAGTATTTTATCTCTTTCTTGTCAGATTGAGGGAAAACCTCCTGTGAAGCACATTTTCCCATTTTGCTTGCTTCCGCCTTGTCGTTCATCTCCGTAAGTAACACTAGATTTAGTATCATGCTTAGTTTTTGTGTTGAATTATTAGAAGAAGAAAAAATAAGAAGTGTATGACATTAACCTTTGGTAAATAAAGAGTCACTTAGCTGTGTGTAGGACTGAAATATCCTTGATGTTTTATTTTCAGAAGATTTATTCATCGTTGCAAGCATGGAGTTTTACAGTACACAGTTGTGAGGCCAACCATGACGATCATTGCACTGTATGTTAACTCTAAATCTGTTTTTCATATGTGAACTAAAGGTTTTAATGAGGTTTATTCAGCAACACAGTAAAAAGAAGAGAAAAATATTTGATACTTTGTCATTAGTAGAGCAGGAGTGAAAGTTGTGTGTAACATGTTTTATATGTGTATTAGAATAATTGTATCATACATGGATATATCTGACACTTTGTTTTTGACATTTTAGCACATATAAAATAGAAACAGCAGAGATTATGACAGAGAAGTTCTGTTTGTGCATATTATGTGTAGTCTGGAAAGAGAAATGTTTTCCAAACATTTGCTCTTGATTTCCCTTTTTGTGTGCATGTGTGTCTGTGTGTGGAGTGTGTGTGTGTATTTTAAATTCAGCCATTAACAGATGTGTGAAAATATTTAGAACTCTGATTTGTTTTTTTTGCAGAATATGTGAAATTTTTGACAAGTACAGTGAAGGTGATTTTAATTTCACAACAGCATGGTCCTATATTGTAATCATCAACAACTTGTCTCAGATTGTAAGTTCTTTTATTGTCTTAGATGGGAGGGGCGGGGTAGGTGACGATACTGTCCAATCTAGTAGTCAGTGACCCATGAATGAAGTTCTAGTGTCAAGGTTGATGAACCATAACTAACCAAAACATTGTACCACCTCTCCATTTGTATCCCAAGTAGATCTAGACATATTAGACAACTGGAGAAGTAGTTATAAGGTTATTTCAGACATTATTTTAGCAATTATGCTACATTGAATCACAATATGACATCAACAGGTAGATTTATGCATCTCAGATGGTACGTAGTGTACCTCTAGACCTATCTGATGGTAAATTGGACACAGTCATTGTCTAAAAACATTACATTACTTCTTTTTTCCTAAAAAACTCTGCATTTATGAAATCTTCATACATCTTTAGTTATTTGAAACATAAGTACACTTTTCACACTGAAAAACTGTTTCATTCACATTTTACTGATATGCCCCTATACATATCAAGACCCGCACTTTTAATCCGGCACCCAACTGAATGTTCACGTTTCTTCCTGAGGCACGGAAAAAAGTTAAAAAGGCATTAGTTCCATTGTATTACATTTAGGCTGGGATATTCATACCTTTCAGTCCAATATATCCAGCTTTGGCATGACATATTTTTAGGGCTGGGTCTGCTTTCCCTTTTTCAGTCCCCGTTTGTTTAGTCAGACTAAAATCTGTTTCCAGTGGGCACCACAGGGAGGTAGAATAGGTTGTTTTTATTACCAATAGGTCACCAGTCCTGATGTAGGCAGTCTCACCTGTAGGTCTCTTTGTCACCTGCTTTGAGTTCAGTAATTGTAATGCTTGTTCAAAACGTCAAAGAACTTGATTGATTTGTTTAAACTAGGAAAAAAAGTAGGAACAGCTTCATTCATTAATGAGTACACATTAACAAGTTAATTGATTTGTAGCTCGCTTCGGAGACCCACCAAGAATACAGGCTAAAGCCCTGTGATACTCTGAACCCCTTGTGGTCCTCTCGTGGATCTCGTGGGGTCTTTTCGGGGACCACGGGACCTAACGAGGACCACAAGCGTAAATTCAGTAGGATCACAGTGCGGTTTTGGTGGTAGAAGCGAACGAAGAAGAAGAAGAAGAAGATTTGTAGCTGGCACTTTTGGAACTGATGTGTAAACTTTAAGTGATTTTGTAATTTTGTTTAATGATTTTGGTAACCTTATTAAACTGTTATGTTCCTCTTGTAGCCTGTTTCTTAACATAAAGTCAAATATGAAAGATGCAAATCTTTAACATTTGTATGTTAGAGATATTCAGCCCAGATGGTTGTGTGTCACTTCCCAAATGTGAATTGGAACACAGTTGAAATTTATCACTACAGAAAGAGCTCATTGTTACATCTAGATAGAACAGTATGAAGGGAACACTTTCTGGGGAATGGCCAAGGAAACCATGAGGCCAGGACATCACTGACACTCGGTCTCCCTGGCTGAGAAACAAAACATCCCTGGAAATGGAGTCATCACTTGGATAACAAAGAAGTTTGCTGGCTCATTCAAAGAAACAAACAAGTCTGCAAGGGATAGTCTAAGGCAGAGTGACATATGCATTTAAAAATTTCAGTATCATTATTTGTTTCTTTGTGTATCTTTCTCCACAGTTAAAACATGTACTATATATAAATCAAGTTTTTATTATATCTTCATACCAGGCAAGCTGTGATCATTGCAGCTCTGGCCAAACTTGGAGCCATTCCCACCAATGGTTCATGGATTTTCTATAAAGATATCAAAGAGGTGGCCACAGGTGTTCAGGTATATTTGTAAAAAGAAATAAGTTACGGCTGTTTTCCTTTTTTTTTTTCTCTCAAAGTCTCCCTTTTGATGTGATGTAAAAAATTTTCTGGACTGAGACCACGTCTAAAACTGTTGGAGTGGCATATTCAGTATCAGGTGGCAGTACTAACATGAGGTATGAATCAGTAGCATGGAGCTAAGCTTATGCAGAGAATAGTGATCTTCATTTGTTTGATATCATGTGCTCTTTGTCTGTTGATTTTCAAGATGGATTTGAAGAAGAAAAAAAGGAATGGCAAGTTTGCATCAGATTTTGTGTGAATCTTGGACAAATTGCAACAGAAACCCTGATGAAGATTCAGTGTTAGGTGAGTAATCTCATTGCCAGACAGAGGTATTTGTGTGGCCTGTTTGATTCACAGTTGTTCGAACGTAAGTTGATGACTGTGATCACACAAGGGGGGTTACTGACCAGCAAAACTCCTCAAAATATCAAAGAGATCCAGCAGCTCATCCATGAGAATTGATATCTGATTGCTTGAGAGCTCTGTAAGGCAGTGAGAATTGATGGACATGTCAGAAGATTCTTAATGAAGAACTGGGTATGCACCACTTCACAGTCAAATTTGTCCCCAGGATCATCACGGTTGACCAAAAGTCAAGTTGAAGTCTGCATTGATCTTCAGTAACTCACCTCAGAGATGAAACCCTCTTGTCCAGGATCATAACTGGTAATGAGACCTGGGTATATGATTATGACCAGGAAACATAGCAGTCATCTTGATGGAAGAGTCCAGGGTCACAAAAACCCAAGATGGCCTGACAGTTGAAAACCAGTATCAAAAAGTATGGTGATCATTTTCTGTGATAGGAAGGGAATTCTGTACCAAGGATCTGTCCCTGCTGACCGGATTGTGAATCCCATCTTCTGTGCGGTTTTGTGGTGACTGTGTGATAATGTGAGATGGAGACGCCCCAGGCTGTAGTGAGAAAAAAATTGGTTGTTTCGCCATAAAGGTGCCATGCCCCCATTCACAGTACATTCAACAGCCAGCAGTTTTTGGCCAAGAACAGCATGGCTGTCATCTTCTGCCATTGTTATTTGCCGGATTTGACCCCCCTTTAATTCTGTTCCTAAAATTGAAGATGAAGCTGAAGAGCTGTCGTTTTGACAACATTGAGAACTTGCAGATGAAGTTACAAATGATGTTCTACAACTTTGTTGAAAGGGACTAGGGGAGCATTCCAACAACGGAGGGAGTGCTGGTCCCAGTGTATCCATGTATTAGGGAACTACTTTGAAGGTGATGTTGGCCAGTAGAAGTTATGATAAGTTTTTGTAACTTTTATGCCTATTAAACATTTTTATTATTATTTCTAGCATGGATAATACATGAATTCATTTGTCTGTTCACTGACATTTTCAGGACACAAAATTATTGTGTAAAAACATGCATGTTCTTGATCTTGTTAATTTATCTTGAACTGACATACTGCATATTCTTTTCATCATCCAGGACTTCATAATATGTATCGAAATGTTTCTAGCAGCCATTGCTCACTATTTCTCCTTCTCGCACAAGCCATTTGTGAATCCAGCTGCAGAGCAACAGAATTGCTTCATATCATTTTTGTCCATGTGGGACGTGAAAGATGTAACAGAAGATGTAGTAGAACATGCACGTTACATAGGTTAGTAGTGGCATCAAATATGGTTTTTTTTTAGCATGTTTTCTCTCTCTCTCTCTCTCTCTCTCTCTCTCTGAACCTTAAGTGCCCAGGGCACATGGGGCTTCCACAAGGGTTTTCCACAAATGCCTGTCCTTTGCCTTTTTTTCTGCTCTTGCCCAGGTGAGCCATCTATTGCTCAACATCCTTTCTGTTGTTATTTTCCATGTCTCTTTTGGTCTACCCTTACTTCTGTTCCCCTGTGGTGTCCATCTTAGTGCTTTTTTTGGTAATGAGTTGTTAGTCGTTCGGAGCGCATGTCCCAACCATTGCCAGCGTCTTTCCACAATAATTGCTTTCAGTGGCTTCATCTGCATTTCTGCCAACAAGATGTTATTTCTTATGGTGTTTGGCCAGAATATTTTCCTAATTCTTCGTAAACATTTAGTCTGGAAAGAATTCAACATGTTTTCTATTGTTTTGGTGATTTTCCAGCATTCACTTCCATAGAGTAGTACACTTAGAACATTACTCTTAAATATCCTGATTTTCATCTTCATGCTTAGTTTTTTAGATTTCCATATAGTCTGCAGCACTGCAAAAGCCTGGTTTGCTCTAGTAAGTCTGCTGTTGATGTCCTCTGTGCTGTCTCCATTTTCTACTACTCTACTGCCAAGGTATATAAATTCATTGACCTCCTCCACTAACTTGCTATCTGCTTTGAGTACATTTCTGTTGTTCACATTTTGCTTCATTAACTTTGTCTTTCCTACGTTGATCTTTAGTCCTATGTTGTTTGCATTCTGAGTTAGCTTGTTTATTTTATCTTGCATATCTTTGTGGCTGCTTGATAGTAGACAAATGTCGTCTGCAAAGTCAGGGTTCTCCAGCACTGTGTCAAGGGTCCATTGTAATCCTCTGCGTTTGTCTGATGTTGCCTCCTTCATTAACCAGTCTACTGACAAGATAAATAATGTTGGTGATAGTACACATCCCTGTTTCACTCCTGTTTGTACCCTAAAGCTGCTGGAGGTATGTTCTCCACAGATCACTGTGCACTGAAAACCCTCGTATAGGGCTTTGATTACATTTACTATCTTATGGAGGAGGCCATGCCATCTTAGGATTTTCCGCAGTGCATCTCTGTTGATTTAGCATGTTTTATTCAGTGTTATTTCAGCTGATGGCAAATGCAGAAATGAAATCAAATCACAGATAGATAGGGCAAAGACAGCTTTTTATGGCATGAACAAGATACTAACAAATAAAAAAATGTCCATGAAAGTGAGGAAAAGAGCATTACAATGCTATATAGAGCCATTATTGCTATGTGGTTGTGAAACTTAGTGAGCAAAAAGAAACTGGCAGCAACAGATGTGGTTATGGCAAAAGATCCATCAAATACCCTGAACAGACAGAAGAAAAAATAAAGAGGTCCTCAGAGAAGGAAAAGTCAAGGGAAAAAGGAAGGCCAAGAGGAAAAAATATCTCAGTGGACTGACCAGGTGACATGGAAAAAGAAAAGCGTCTGAATTAATGGGACACACAAAGGGCCTACAAGATGGAGAAGCATGGTTGGCAAAGCTATCCAGCATGGCACATAATAATAATAATAATATTCAGTGTTGTTATTTTTGTATTATTTTTATATTATCATAAGCCATTCTTTTTATAACCAGACTAGCAATAAATGTTTCTGTGTTTTAGGAACATAGATAATCTCTAGAGCTTTTGGTCCTTTAGAATAAGTCTTAGAGAAAACTGTTTTCTAATAGCATATTTTAGGCTTTTAAAGTATCATGTACTTACAACATCTTATATTTTACATCCTTCTCGTGCTGTTAAACGTCACATAAGGCTCGCATAGTTGTTTGCCAAGATTTCCTGTTCTCGGCGAGTCTTTCAGCTTCATCAAGGGATGTTATGCCCACTAAACTGGCTTTTCTTAACTATGTCCTCTTTAGAGTTTCACGTGGTCGATCTCTTTTTCTTTAGCCTGTTGTGCTCCACTTGATAGCTTGTTTTGGTATTCTCTGGTTGTTTCTTCTCATCACATGGCCTACATATGTCCATCTTCTTTTTCTGATCACCCGTGAAACATGCTCATCTGTCTTATCTCTGCGTTGTTCTTGAATTCGTTCCACTTTATACCAAGTATTTTCCTTAGGCATTTGTTTTCAGCTTACAACAGCACAAGCACAAATGCAATGTAATAGCTATATTAACAACAGTTTACAGTGGCTCAGAGTAAAGATGTAAATTTTAACTCCTGCAGTGTCTGTTGTGACACGAGAGCTTGCCCACCATGGTAGAGATTAAGATTTTGGTAGCGGTGAAGTGTCCTCTTAAGTTTACTCTGGGACTCAAATAAAATCACCTTAATATGATCATCAGTTATTATGATCTTACATGATCTTCACACTAACATCATTTGGAGGTCTTGCCAAATGAGTTCCAGAGAAGGACTATGAAGATAACAAAGTCTTCAGTATTTATTAATGGTTATTGTGTTTAGCTTATGCCACTTTGATATCATAATAATTTATCATTTGCTTCGCACAGGTCGAGGAATGAAGAAAACACTTAGCCAAGGAAAAAGGTTAGTAAATGGAGGAGGGAGTGAGAGGACACCACTGCTTACAGACAGAGACAGCCAGATAGCAAGTGGAGGAGTAATCATGCTGAAAGTTGTTAAAAACTCTCAAGTTCAGGAGTCGGCATCTGTAACATCATCCACATATGATGATACTGACTCATATGGTGGTGAGAGCATTCATGAAAGTGGTTACAATACCTTTGCCAGCAAGCCCACGACATCCAGCATGATTAACTATACAGATTTTAGATCAGACTCTGCCTCACAGCAAGAAGATGTGCAGAGCCAAACCAGATCTCTCAGCTTAGAGGGTTATGATATTAGTATGCTTGAAACAGACAAAAATGTAAGTAGTGCTCATAAAAAAGGTGCACATTTACAAGTGAAAGTTGTAGCAGAGATTAATACAGATAACAGCAGTAAAAGTGTCAGCACTGATGAAACTTTCAAACACTTGGATGTTATTCAGGATAGTTCTGATTCCAAGTCCATTCATTCACATTCCATCAGTGTTGTGCCAGAGAAACATTCAGAGACGGATTCTTCAGAAAGTCTTCCACATGAAAGATCAGCACAGATGGATCATTTAAAAGATGAAAACATTACCTTTGGGAGAAGTACAGAAGAGAAGCAAAGTGGAAGCACTGTGTGATGAAAGAAAGTTATTCTCATGATAGGAAAGGTTCTGTTTGTGAGGATCCAATAGTAGCTTCTGGAGGATAGCAGTCAAGGATTGGGCATTAATAGTGGACTTGTGTAGTTATGTAATAGTGGAAGTATTCTGCAACTTTTTCTGTCTTGAACATTGTAACTAATATATGTTTCAGTTTTGAAGATAAAACTCAAATTTGTTTTTTTTTCACTATGTGCTCTTCAAAGAACTGTAGTCTCCTTGGAGTGTTTAGTTTTATTCAGGTTTCCATTCCAGTCTTCTCTTTGATATTTTCCTCAGGTTTCAGTAACCAATGAATTTTGGTGTTTTTGATGAATCATTCACTTTTCACCACCCCAGGTTTATCCCCAACTCCTTCATTCTTAACAATGCTGATTAACAGTTGTCAGTGACGTCCTTTGTTGTTTGACCAGCTTCACTTATAGTGCTGATGATGTTTGTTCATTCCATTGCCTGTCATTCCTCCATGACAGCTGCATCAGCTAACTTTTCTGTCAGTGACCAGTTCCAGTTCTTGTGTTATTTCTTATGTCCACATTTTTATTTGAATTGTTCTGTATGTAAAGAAAGGCAGGTTCATTATAAATTCATGCCTGTGCTCTATGGCTTAAAGATTTTGTTTTAAATGTACAAAATATGAGCTCTTAGCGGTGGGTCTCTAACAGCATTTTACACCAGAATGAGATTCAGGCGTCAAATGTAAAAAGAAAAAAAAATCTTTCTTTGAAAATACGATGAAAAGAAGACATCATTTTGGAAATTATGTGAAAATTAAGAGCAAAATAAACTACAGTTGAACCTGCTTATTGTCACATCGTCGGGACCATCAAAATATGGTGACATTAAACGCCGTTGACATTAAGCAAGATCCATTACAAGGGCTTTAACTTTGCCAGTGTGTGTGTGTGTCTATCCATCCCACGTTTGCTACATTAAACACATAACAAAGAGCAAAAGCTATCATCATTGAACGCAAAATGTACTAATCACAAAATACAGTAAGGCTTAGTCTTACAGTATATATAACACTAAAATCAAGCAGCATCTGACTTATCAGCAGGAGTAGTAAAAAAAATGTGTTGTGTAGTGATAACTGGTCTTTCAAAAAATTATTTAAGCATGATACAGCATTAAAAACATCCTGAGTCACACCAGGCATACTGTAAATGAATGAGCGCAGAGTCTCGAAAGCGCTTACAGACTGAGCATAGAAAACAGTTTTGGTGGGCGTCTGGTCCATGAGGGATTCATTGATGTCATCAGTACTATGTTCAGTGTCACCATCTACCTTGCTTTTATTGCAGCTAGCAATGATCTCTTTGACTGAATACATTTCCATTGATTGTAGTCCGTCATCAGCTGAAACAAACTGATCAAACGTGACACTTCCGTCAGAAATTGTTGCCCACTCTTCATCTTTGATCAGGTCCAGGGGAAAATCACAAATATTGCTGCCATTTGTATTGATCACTGGCTTGGGCAAGAAATAAACTGCAATTTATGAAACCAGTTCACAGTCATTGACTGACTGATGCTGTTCCGTGCAGCATGCATAAAATTAATTACTATCTTGATGTCAATCTTGGCGACATGCTTTTGTTCCACAGCATGCAGCACGTGACACACTATTCACATTCTGTACTGTTGCTTGAAGGTGTAAATGTTACCTTGGTCACAAGGCTGCAGGATGCTGGTTGTGTTAGGTGGCAGGAAAACAAGTTTTGTAGCCATCAGATTGGTGACATCAGTGTACTGGACACAATGAGAACCAGAGAGAAGTTCCTGGCTCTACGTTTCACAGTACACTACACGAGAATGACTGACTATCGACTCTCGTTGCCAACTTAACACTACCCACATCTTTTTAATTGTCTTGAAGAAAACAGACAGTGACCGAAAGAAGCTAGTTTTTAATCACATTCTTTTGAAAGGGTGGCCATGGTAAGCCTTTCATTCACACCACCTGAGTTTTGATACCCACATGTTCAAAAGGTTGATGCAGTATGTACTCAGTGATTAGGCATTTCTGTGTTCCCTTCTGTCGGAGGATGCCACATTAAGATAAGTTTCCCATTTCATTTTTTGTCACGTTTGTTATGTAATCCTCGAAAAAGGCTCATGCCAAAATATCAGATGCTGTATGTTTTTCATTTATACATTCTCATACTTTCTATTCATTTTTTCTCACTTTTCCCACTCCCTCTGCCACTTTGTAAAACCACACCATACACTTCTATCTACCTTTATTATTCAAATGGATGATGACTCTTTGATGAGTTGTGAAACTGATGAGACTGTGAGATATTTACATATAGCTTGGGCTTGGTCACTTTGTGATACAAAATGAAGTCTGTAACTCTTTTTGGGGTCAAAAATACATGACATTAACCGATTTCTGCCAATAGGCAGGGTGATATTAACTGAAGTAAAGCCCATTAATTACTTTTGGGAGCTGACTAGGGTTGACATGAAGCGATGTAATGCTAAGTGGATTCGACTGTAGTTTCTTTGAAACAAAGCCTTTACAACAGTTATTTCCCTGTTTTTTTGCCAGATAGATATAACTTTATCATCTTTTCTTGATATGAGTATACATTAATAATATTTAGATGCTGTAGAGGTTGAAGATGGTATTTCCCAAAAAAAAGCTGACATTGTTGTCAGTTATATCAGAGTGGTTTGGAAGCAATAGCAAGTTATTCCATCTCTGTACCTCATTTTCTGTGATAAATTTTGTGTAGTTGAAATGTAAAATTCTGGAAAAAGTTATTTTGACATCATTTTGATGCTTCGCAACAGAAACCAATGTCATCAAACTAAAAACTGAGTATACAGAATCATTCTATAAACAATATTCTTAAAAGTTTTTAAAATCTCTACCGATTTGTAAAAGCAATCTGCACATGCCAGAACAGGGATTATGATGCCTTTCTCCCAGACTTAATTGTGTTGCATGTACCTGTGTGTATGTAAAATTTGTTTCTGTTGTGCTTTTGAGTAATTTAATGCACAGAATTTGCAGAGAATGTATTTCTTCTTTTTACCAGATTGTGTTAAAAAAACACACATGTCAAGATTTGTAGCTTGTACATTTACACATAAGTTTTATTTGAGCCTTTTGTGAATTTTTTACAGTAACTATTTTTATTTTTTTTAAAAATGGAAAGTCTACCGGTGTTTTCATATAAACATTAATCTGCAAATAATATGTTTATTTAGAGTCTTTACCACTTCCTCAGATTTTTTTTTCTTGATCATCTCATCTCATTATTCCCCCAGTCCAGTAATTACATTGTCTGACCAGTTCTCTTTCTAACAGTGATTCCAAACCAGTTAATCATCTGTTTATCTGTTCCTTCAGAAGTTAATCCATTATTTTGTCATGCACCTATTCCATACATGAATTTAAAAAAAAACAGTGAAATTTATCCAAGAGATAGGACTGCAGATATAGAAAGACAGTGTGTATGAAGAAGAAGTCATGCTATTACTAAACTGTTGTTTTTATGCTCCAGTTATTTATTTTGATTTGAAACTAATAGCAAGATTACTGGACATTAGTATCATGTTCAGGGGTTGTATCTTTGTTGTAATATGAATATTCAGATGTTTCATAAATTGGATGAGCCATTAGGTTAATTTTTTAGTTTTTAAATTCTTGTTACCAACTTCTCTGTCTATAGTGAGCGCACTGGTCAGGTGTTTTAATTCCTGAATTTGTTTTAATTTGATTCTGTGTCATTGCACTTTGTGCTTAACTTACTACCAATATTTTTTGTTTTATTTACATGTTACAACTTTGGATAAGTGGCAAAAGGAGATTAACTCATTCCCTGCTGGAAGTTGCGATCGTGATCTTTCCAGTATATCGGTTACCTGCAGTGAATCGCAAAAGTGACCCATGCTTCATTTCATAAAAAAAACTGGTGTAAATTTTGATTGTAAACGTTTTATTTGTGCATGTCCAGTGACCCTTTTTCACTTCTTGATGGTGTTCATAGTTACCATTGCGATCTTTGAAGTTTTGATCAAGAATTTCCAGTTTTTGGTGACTTAGGTGGGCATACAGACATGCCCTATGACCAGACAGTTGTTCTTGAATGTACCCCAAGTAGATCTAGACCTATTAGACAGGCTGGAGAAGTAGCTAGAATGTTATTTCATACATTAGTTTTGTGAGCATGCCACATGTCACCACAAGAAGAGATCATATAGATCTACAAGTAAATCTAGACATTGCCACTGGTAAATAGGACACAATCATCATTTTTGTTGTTGTTGGTGCTAAAAATGTTCTCCTATTTTCATACCACTCAGGAAAAAAACTCTGCGTTTATGGAATCTTAATACATTTACAGTTATTTTGATACATAATAAGTATACTTTTAACGTGGAAATACTTTGTTACATTCACTTTTACAACAATACCCCCTATACATATCAATACCCACGCTTTTAATCCCACAGGAAAGGAATGTCAGCGTATTGCCTCCAGCAGGGAATGAACTAATGTAATTCAGATTGTAAGGATTTTGGCTCGTTTCCTGGATATTTTTTGTTCATAAAAATGGTAAACATCAAAGATACTCATACTTGCCATATTCCAGACTATGTCTGACAAATTTTGATAGCTTCTTCTTCTCTGTATATCACTTTACATTCCAGTAAGTGCCCATAGACTATATGTTCCACTGAAATCTTTCACAGCTTGTATCTCCTACCTTAGTCAGTGGAGACCAAGATTAGTTTTTGTATGTTGAAAGATAGCTTACAACAGCACAGATAATTATTTATTTACTTTTTTTGCATCACGTGTTCAGTAAGACAACATGTGCAGCATCAGGTTCCTCTTATGCATTCCTCAGCCATTAGAACCAGATTTTTCCCTATTGAAAATGATGCAGGTTGAATGGTTGCATGATACTAACCACATTAAACTTTCATGTGCTAATGGTCTTGGAAATGTGAATCTAACACCATATCCCCAACATGCCTTAATGGCATGGAAATTGGGATTTTATATTTACCTTGAGTGGCAGTTTGAGATAATGAGTGAAACAATTTTATTTTCTGTATATTTTTAAGATTGTTGTGAAGTCTTGCCATAATAGTTGTCTGATATCATCAATTTGTCATTGTGTTTTCTTCAGGTAACATTAAATATTTTGCTCAGGAAGCTTCTAGTAAATGTGATCTTGCTGATGTATTTGTATCAGGTGTTATATAGTTCGTGTGACTGGTTATTGTTAGTATGAAAACTGTAAAGCCATATTTTCTTATTCTCAAAAGTCTCAAGTACTGGGGCTGAGGTAGGTTTATTAAACCATAGATATTGTCCTCAACTGCTCTGTGTCAAACATGAAGATCAAAATTTTTTGTATTAAGGCTTCATAATTTTTTTTACTGACATTTCTGACTCACTGCTTAATCAGTTTTCCTCATATATTATGAAGAGAGTATATACTGTCTGCCACACAAACTCTTTTTTCTTTTTAGTATTCCACTCTGCTCTTGAGTGTTACCAAAAAAAGGCTGAAAGTCCTTACTCATCAGTTATGCACAATATTATTATATTTTTCTTATCATTCTCCCTTTTTTTCTTTTTTTAAAACTATTGCTTTAATTCTTCTTTTGTATTTGCTCATATTATATATATATATATATATTGGTAATACATGGACTATGCATTTAATAGCTCTGTTGTGATTTTCCTAGTGTTAAGTAACTCACAGAATGTAGACATTTGTATTGTGCATATTTTTTAGTGAACATTTTATTGCCACAGTTTGTGAAGAAAACTTGTTATACACATTTATGAACTAATATGAATGGTTTTACTGTATAGGGCTCATATTGGTATTTGTTATTTAACAGGGGTTGATTGTGTTGATGCAGTTATATGTAATTTTATTATTCTATTCATATTCTTTTCCTTTTGAGCACTGTAAAGCTTAGTTACATAGTTGCTGTTTCAGAGAACTTTTATCTCTTTGTATGTTTGTCTGTTAGAAATCTGATTTCATCAGTCTTCCTGTATTAATGGTCTGTTTGTTGCAAAAGTGAGGTGTTCATGTTATATGTTTAATATGAGAAGCACATCAGCTGTATGTTGATTTATCATCATTTTTGTACCAGTATTCATCATTTTTGTACCAGTATTTTTTTTCCTGCATTGCTTTTTGGAAAGATAGTGATTAACATGGGGAGATAACAGACAGTTTTGTTGTATCATTAATTCAGTATATGTGTTAAATCATTCCTTTCCCTTGTATTCTAAATAAATTTTATTATTAGGTCTCTGCTAAATATATAATCTTCTGGCAAGTCCATTTGTTATCAGAGATTCTTTTTAGAATTCCATACTCATCACTACCACATGCTTTGTGACAGTCAGCAAGGCATCTAGTCTTCTGTGATTATGTTAGGATCTGTTTTTGTACCAGCATATTTAGTTCACACATTACATTCCTAATATTATGTATCATGCTGATCCAGACTATGTCACTCTTCTAGATTTTTTTGTTGCTGCTTTCATTTTAAATTTTTCCCTCACAAAAATGTGTCCATGTGTTAATATTTGTATATAGTATTTGTTTATATATTAAGCCTTCACTTAGTTTACTAGGTGGGAAATTTGCAGTAACAATATATAAGAAAGCTTGCCTATTTTTTTAATCACTTGAGCATTTACTTGGATATATGTGTATATATGTTAGCACAGATTTTGTTATGTACTAGTGATGCTTGCCATATTTATACGAGTTGTGCAGTTATTTTGCCAATGAGATTCCTGTCTGTGCTATATTTGTTATTATTGAATAAATAAATTCATGAATTTGTTGTGTCTGAATTTGATCTTAACACAGGACAGAATCAGTTTATTCAAAGTGTATTCCCAGTTCAAAGGAAACTAAGTTTCATTAAAATGATACTGAGAGATATCTTTGCATGCCAGAGCTTGTGAAGCACACCTGGTTTTCACCATGCCAATACTTCAGTGATTACCGGGTGACAGATTGTGTAACAACAGCCAGATCTGGGGTTGACATGGTTTGCTTCATGGTGGAGCCTATTGAAAAGCTAGACATTTGCTTTTCTGCTGAGAGGAGATTGTTTCATTAAGTGTAATATACAACACGAACCCCATCTTGTTTTTTTTTTTTTTTTACTTCAGAGTTCAGCAATAATGATTACAGGAGATCAAGGCATATATTTGCTTTACCTTCTTCTTGACAGCATGAATCATCTATTTAATGTGACGACATATGTGGAAACTGTGCCCCGTTCCCTCCGCAAAAAAAAAAGAGACAAATATTACAGAAAATAGTATTTTAATACTTGCTGTATGTCTCATACCATCTAAAACTGTTAACATCATTAAGGATCTCTGCAACGGATATGTTTGTGCAGTCAGCATAGAAGAAGGAATGAGTGAATGGTTCCAGACTGAAACAGGCATGAAACAAGGATGTATACTATTTCTCTTGTTTTTTAGATTTGCCATAGACTTCATAATGAAAAAATGTTCCACAGGTTAAACTGGCATTGATTGGGTACATGGGACCCAACTAGAAGATCTTGATTTTCCAGATGACATAACTCTTGTCAGTGAGAATGTCAATTCAATGCAAGAAAAAACAGATACTGTGTCTTCACTGGCTAGCAAAATAGGGCTTGAAATTAACAAGGAAATAATGAAAAATTAACAAAAATAATGAAACTTCGCATTGATCTAGAAGGAAAAATACAAGCAGAAGGAACAGCTGTTGAAGAAGTATACTTGCGATTTACCATGCAAACCCTATGTGACGTTTAACGGCATTGGAAGGATGTAAGATGTACGTCTCTTTGGTTACTAATCATCCCTGCTTTCAAAATTCAAAATATCATAAACCTGCAAGTTTTTATTGCTTTTATTTGTAATTTAATAAATCCAGTACCTGCATTATCTCTTCTGTTATATTCCATGTCTCACATTTAATGTTAATTATTATAATGACTGTTTTGAACACGTTGAAAGACCAGGAGCTTCAGTTATCAGAGAAAGCCCACAAGTAATAAGCGACGCAGTAAATCACGTTTAGAACTGTGAAGGTCAAGGGAAAAAGAACTCTTGCCGCTCTGTCGACCTGACTGACGCTGTTGCTGAACGCTGTTATCTTCCCTTTGGGATAGTCTCGTCCGTTCTTTGTTCTAAGGAGGATGCGAAGAAGAAACATCCAGATAAACAGGTGGGAAACAAAAGTGACTACTTACAGAACTGTACAGTTGTCAAGGTCAGAGAACCAGAGGTGGCCAAGACCTTATGCTCCTCCTGGTGCTGTAGTAAAAGAGTGATGTGCTGCTTCAGTTTTGTTGATGGCGCCTGCTTCTTATATCCACTTATGGAATCCAGCAAACCAGTCTATATGTAAACCACTCCTGATCATCTTTAAGAAACATAAGGTCTAGACGGTTCTTTCTCTCTCTCTCTGAACCTTAAGTGCCCAGGGCACATGGGGCTTCCACAAGGGTTTTCCACAAATGCCTGTCCTTCGCCTTTTTTTCTGCTCTTGCCCAGGTGAGCCCTCTATTGCTCAACATTCTTTCTGTTGTTCTTCTCCATGTCTCTTTTGGTCTACCCTTACTTCTGTTCCCCTGTGGTGTCCATCTTAGTGCTATTTTTGGTAGTGAGTTATCAGTCATTCGGAGCACATGTTCCAACCATCGCCAGCGTCTTTCCTCAATAATTGTTGTCAGTGGCTTAGACGGTTCTAAGGACTGTTATAACCGGAGGTGGGGTGGAGGATAAGCTCTCCACTTCATTGAAATGTCTCCAAGGTGTGGGTCTCAAATAGCCTCTGACAGTCAAGTCCAGCTCCTGGTCTTCTCATGGCGGAACTGTTCAAACTGACAAGAGAAGGGGTGAAGGCGAATATCTGGTGCCTGAAAACCAGATGCTTGTTTGGTAGCTCATCTGAAAGAAGGAAAACTCTGATTTAAAACACGCTCCTGGCGAGATTCTTCAGCTGCCGTGCGTGGAGTGGGGCTCCTCCTGGCCAGTGAAGAAAGGTGCGAATGGGGTTGCCGCGCGGCGCCACCGTGGAAAAGATGAAAGAAAGGATTAAGTGAAGTAATCAGTAGTCTTGAGGACTGCTCAAATCACGGCACCTCTGCTCTGGAGGTCGGCCACGTTCTATGTGCACTCATCATACCGGGCAATTTGCCCAAGCCCCGCGAACTCTGAACCTCATGCGGTCCTCTCGGAGATCTCCTGTGGCCCTCTCGGGGACCACAGGACCAATCAAGGACCACAGGAGTAAATTCAGTAGGATCACGGGGCGATCTTGGTGGTAGAAGCGAACGAAGAAGAAGAAGAAAAGGTCTAGACCGGTGGTTCTAACTTTTTTTTTCTTTTTTTTTTTAAGGTTTTGGTCCCTCTTTTCCAGCCTGAGAATAGCTGTGGGGCCCTCATTATAAATAAAACAGTAAATGGAAAGCAGATGATACTAACATTTTAAAAAAAATTACTTGAGCCTCTTGTGTTGGTCCACGGACCACTAAAAATCCTGCAGCGAATCCCCAAAATTGCGTGTATAGACAGCATGTCAGCTCCGCTTAACCAGTGTCTGACCACGAGTAACTTGACATATTTAGGTCGGCTTCACCGCTGATCTCAGCAGACCAGCTCAGCTGTGACATCCCTCGTGTAGGATCCCCTTGTTGCCAGCGTCATCGACACAGAAGAGAAACAGCATGGTCAGACGGGGGAACAGGGGTGGGAAAATGTTGAGAAACTTGGTTTAAATACTAAACCTTCACTTAAATGTGCTAGGTGGAAAATTTCAGTAACAATATATGAGAAAGCTTGCCTGTTTTCTAATCACTATATATATATATATATATCCCTCAAATCAAGTGATCGAGTGACGTAACAATTGAAAAAATACAGAAATGAAAAGACTTTTGGACTCGTCCTGGAGTCTTTTCATATATTTTTTCCCACTTGTTTTGTATCTTAATCTGCGGCTACTTTTTTACCCGCCCATGTATAAAAAAAAAAAGATAAAAATTCGGAAACTGGTTAGCGACATAATTAAAAAAAGAATGATTACCGTGTCAAACAGTGGCATAGTTTGGCCATGATTCCGACCTTCACGTTAGCTTCATTTGGTGGCCATGGATACTTCTGTACCTTAAATTTGCCATTCTCTAAAGTCAATGAATCCAGGCTAATGTTGTCTTCTGACATCTGAAATAACGAGGTAATAGTTTAATTTTCACAGACTTAACATCACAGTGATTCTTCTTGTGTTGTGAATCCGCGGCGTAAATACAGCGCTAATGCATTATACTTATGTTGTTGTTTCCTAGCGTTTTTTTTCTTTCACTACAGTATTTCACAGTGCACATACATATATAAGGATCATAACCTACCTTACTGCGGGCGCAAAATGACCACTGCAGAGTTTAATGTACAGTGGCCTCTTAGAAGCTGGATACAGTCCGTTTCAGGAGGTACGAGGGGTGACTGATAAGTTCTCGGCATAAGGTACAACGGATTATTTGTGGACAACTTTTTTGGGTTATTTCTCAACATAGTCCCCTTGCAAGTTTATGCATTTAGTCCAGCGATCCTGGAGCATACGGATCCTTTCTTTGTAAAAGTCAGCATCTTGTTCCAGTAGAAAGTGGTCTACAGCATGATTGATGTCATCGTCTGAAGCATATTTGCGACTAATGAGCTCCTTTTTGAGTTTGGTAAACAGGGATTAGTCCGGAGGGGCCAAATCTAGAGAATAAGGAAGATGTTCAAGAAGCTGGAAGCCGCATTCATGAATGGCAGCCACTGCCACCGCCAACTTGTGAACTGGAGCATTGTGTTGATGAAAGATGACTCCTCTCGTCACTTTCCCTCGACGCTTTTCCTTCGGTTTAACCCTCAGTTGCTTCACAAGATTAGCGTAATAGGCCCCGGTGACCGTTCTGCCCTTTTGAAGATAGTCTACCAATAGCACACCTTCTGAATCCCCAAAGATGGAAGCCATCATTTTACCTGCAGACAGAACCACTCTTACTTTCTTTGGAGGTGGGGATCCATGATGTTTCCACTGGTTTGACTGTTCTTTGGTTTCTGGTTGAAAATGATGAACTCAAGTCTCATCCATAGTCACAAATTGCTGAAGAAACTTTTCAGGATCAGCAGAAAAATGGGCAAGATTGTCTCTTGACATGTTGAGACGCTGTCGTTTGTGATCAGCTCCAAGAAGTTTCGGTACCCATCGAGCAAAGATCTTTGTCATTTGAAGATCATTGTGAATAATGGTATGAACACGTTCCTGGGAGATGCACAATTCAGTAGCAATGTACCGCTCAGTTAGTCGTTGATCCTCCATTATCATGTCATGGACTGTGCCGGTGGTTTCATCGGTAGTTACCGTTCTTGGTCTTCCTGGGCAGGGATTATCTTCCAGACTCTCCCGTCCATGTTTGAATTGAGCTGCCCATTTCTTCACTGTGTTGTAAGAAGGGGCACTCTCCCCTAGAGTCTCTACCATATCCTCATAGATCTCTTTCGATGATAAACCCTTGATGCAGAGGTTGCGAATGATTGCTCGATGAGAAATTCTATCTATTTTCTCAATTTCTGCCACCCCTTACCACTTTAGTAGGCTGATAAAAAAAATTGGTTGCAATTATTTTCTTGAAGCTTGGTGTTTAATCTTATATTAACATGATCTACAAATGAACCTAATATCAACTGTGTGTTTCAAGTATTTGTACATTATGCCGAGAACTTATCAATCACCCCTCATAGTTCGACTTTCAGATTGTTCGACTTCCGAGTTTAGAGTTTCGCCATAAGAAATAGTATAAATGATCCGTTACAGACCCCCAAAACAAATATTGGTTATTTAAACCTGTATAATAATGCTAATGCGCATTAAATCATACATTAACATTATAAAATTGTTAATAATGACAATACCTTACGTACTAAAATAATATTTTAATACCATAGAATCATAAAACAATCAAAACTGCGGTGCACACAGGTAGTGGTATGGTTGATACGGTCGAGTTAGTCATCCCATACTCAACAGCCAGCTCCGGTACACGTGTACCACGTCACCATTCAGTGATAAGTTCCTTTTTTCAGTTTTGTTGTGTTCATTACATTCTTTCTTTTAGGCTTTTCAGCAGTGGTATCTTTCTTCCGTAACTGGCAACTCACTAAAGTAGTGGTGCTCAGCGGGAAAGACTAGAAGCCACAGATGGATTGACCATAAACAGAGAGATACTGGAGCAAGTAACAAACTACAGCTTCATAGGACATACATTAACTGAAGATGGGAGATGGAGATAAAGAAAAGAATAGGAATAGCAAAACATATATTCAGCACCGCGAAGACAGTGCAAGAATCTGCACATAAAAACAAATTTAAGATTTGTAAAATGTTGTATATACTCTGTTTTATCGTATGGAGCAGAAACCTGAACTCTAAGCAAAAAGATGGAGATAAAGATTAACACAGCAGAAATGTGTTCTTCAGAAAACTGGGTCATATAACATGGAGAATAAAAAAAAAAGAAATGCACAAGTTTTAGAACAGCTTCAAGTGCAATATGAACTCCTTAAAGAAATATAGATGAAGAAAACAATATACTCTGGTCATATCAAAAGGTATAACAATATGCAGAAGATCATACCAGAAGGAAAGGTGGAAGGAAAAGAGCAAGAGGAAGACATAGATGTAGATGGGAAGATAACATACGAGAACGGACAGGACACAGCCTGGCTGAGTGCACTATCAAGGCGAGGGAACTGGAAGTTCATTACCGGCAACCTTCGTTCTTCGCACGTGCTGTTACAGATCCCATGGGGAGAAAAGAATAGAACCACTGCCACCTTCCACGCATATCGTAAGAGGCGACTAAAGAGCTTGGGGGATAGGCCAACGACCTGTTCTCTGTTAAAAAAAAACCTCGGAGCGTAACAGAAACACGGAGAGGAAAACCAGGAAACTTTGTCTTGGAAAAGGAAGGGGCTCTGATAACAGCGCATGACGTTGTGCAGTCAAAGCCGAAAGGAAGCCGCAGAACCGACATCCCAACTAAGTACCAGGACACCTTTTACCATTACATGTTGGAATGTTAGAACAATATATGAAAGTTAAAAGGCTGCCATGTTAGCGAGAGAAATGAATAGATATAATATAAAGATACTGGGGCTGAGCGAAACACACTGGGCAGGAACAGGTAAGCTTAGACTAGCAACAGGGGAGACAATCCTATTTTCAGGTCACCAAACCCAGATGCAACACACTTAGAGGGCGTGGCACTAATGCTATCCAGAGAGTCCCAGAGATCATTGATGAGCTGGGAGGCAGTTAGGTCAAGGATAATTACAGGCTGCTTCTCAACAAAGAAGAAGAATATTAAGCTGAATATCATACAGGTATACGCGTCAACAAATGATAGAGAAGAGGTAAAGAATGAATTCTACAACACATTGCAGGAAATTCTAGACCTACAAGGCAACAAACATGTAACAGTTCTAATGGGGGACATCAATGCAAAGGTAGGTAAGATCAACACAGGTTATGAGAAAGTAATGGATCAAAATGGATTAGGAATAATGAACGAAAATGGAGAAAGGCTAGCAGATCTATGCATGCTCAACAATCTTGTCATTGGATGAAGTATATTTCCACATAAAACTATACACAAAGCCACGTGGGTGTCACCGGATCATGTCACTGAGAACCAGATAGACCATATTTGTATCAGCAGAAGCTTTCGCAGAACATTACAAGATGTCAGAGTGAAACGAGGTGCAGATGTAGCTTCTGACAACCATAAAATATAAACAAATGCAATTTTAAAGACTATTTATGGATGTATACAGGAAAAAAATCAAGAAATTTCGTAATTCTGGAATCATTTACGATTAATATTCCATACAAAGTGAACTAGCGAATAATGTATTTAATATATGTTTTAGCGCTTCCCAGTTTTTCAACACATTTCAGGCTAATACATTTTTGGCACGCATGAAAGGAAGAAAAATTAAGTAATTTAATCTAATTATGTGAATTGATTAAACTCTCTCTGACACACACAAACACATACCTATAATCAGTAAAGTGCTATTTCTATATGTATATGAATTATAAAATTCCGCAGCTGCTTTCAAATAAAAATGGCTGCCTTACCGTAATTATCAAACAAAAATCTTCGACGTCTTTGACCGTACCTCATCCGTTGAACTCTCCTCGTCGCTGGACAGCATCATTGGCTCACCCGTACCGTATTTAGTGAAATAATGTACCACAGCGAACTCTAATGTCGTTGAAATGACGAATACAAAGCACAGAGCTACGTAAACGTCCAGCGCTGTCACATAGGACACCTTGGGTAGCTGGCTCTTGTTTTCAATACCAAGGATTGTCATGGTTAGAACAGTAGTAGATCCTGGGGAATGAGCATAGAACTTTCATGATGTAGAAGTAATACAGGAGAGCTAGTTAATGGTCTAAAAATAGGGATACCATGGCATCGTTTGGATTTGTTTAGCATTTCCCCCCAGAACTTAGAAACGGAATTTTAAGAAACAAGAAAGATGAATAAATTACCTTTCGTAAGCATATCTTGAACTTTGTTCTGTTATTTATTCTTAGTATGTTTTGTTTGACTTCTGTGTTCTAAAATGTGCTTTTAGTTAAAACTTTGAATATATCTACACAAGTATATCTTACCGAGAGCTGACCTGTCTTACTTTCATTGCCCCCTGAAACTTACCGAGAGCTGAACTGTCTTACTTTCATTTCCCCCTGAAACTTACCGAGAGCTGAACTGTCATACTTTCGTTGCCCCCTGAAACTTACAGAGAGCTATCCTGTCTTACTTTCATTGCCCTCTGAAGCTTACAGAGAGCTATCCTGTCTTACTTTCATTGCCCCCTGAAACTTACCGAGAGCTGAACTGTCTTACTTTCATTTCCCCCTGAAACTTACCGAGAGCTGACCTGTCTTACTTTCATTTCCCCCTGAAACTTACCGAGAGCTATCCTGTCCGCTGTGGCCTCGCGGTTGATCCAGAAGGAAACCCAGGACAGGACCACCAACAAACAGCAGGGGAGGTACAGGTTGATGAGGAAGTAACCCGTATGTCTACTCAACTTGAAGGTCACACACAGAACAGAGTGGAGGGCTGGTGATGGTTGACGCAGAAAAACAAAACATAAATCAAATCTCGAGGGAGTGGAAAGAAAATGTTATAGAATGAAGTCATGAAGGAAACACGGCATCACAGTGATGATGCCATATACAGTATTCACGTCATGAAATGATAAAACAATGAATTTTAATAGGAGGTCGATTGTTATCAACTCTTGTTATAAAATGCTGTGGATCCTCTATCCTGCCCTCTATCTTTATTAAAAAAATAAAGTAAGAAACAGAACTAAGACGATGCTTATATTTTTCTCTATAATCAAGTGAATGCATCAGCAAAAGGGCACGTTGCTTACAACCGAGAGGCCTACAGGAGAGCTGTTAGGGAGGCAGAGTTCGGCAAGGGACATGTAAATGACTGACTGGGGTAGGTTCATTCGCCTTTTTAATGATGAAAATCAAGTTTTAAAGTCTTTTTAAAAATACAGATATTGTTAGAACCCGGTTCCCAAAACAACCATTAGACGATGCTGTAACTAAGCTAACACGGCGGGTAACTGCTTTTTTTTTCAACAGTTGTCTCCCACAACAACGCTAAAAGAAGTTAGAAGCAAAGTAGGTCATTGTTCTTTCACAATACTTCCACTGGAAAGAATGAAGCTGTGTTGTATGATACGTTTCGATATGTAAAATGAGAATTTGTCAATATGTTACACGTATTAAGGACCATTAAGCTTTATAGAAATTGAATGTGCGTTAAAGAATCCAGGAACGATACTTTGGAAATTCCAGCAAAGTAGTTTTTGAAATTTCTATCCCAATGCATACAGAAATGATTTTGTGTGCTTGAGTGTGTTTGTGCGTGCGTGTGTGCATATGTGTGTGTATGTGTGTTTCTTTTTTTTCCAAATATTTTGCAACACACACACAGTAGTGACTTTAGTGAGAACAATAAATGTTTTAAGTTAATAAACTCTTCTCTAGGATCAGAACACAGCACATGCAGTATCAAGATTTTAGAACAGCAGTCGATATTTGGACTGTGTAAATCTGTAAACCTCGTATGAAGAGTTTTGTGAAAAGAAAGGTTGAAACTGACGGAAGGATTTTAGTTACAGGGAATGATGTGTACTCGTGGCTTTACTTTTTTTTTTCACACAGTTCAGTAGAAACATCATCATCATCATGAGGCGTCGTGCAGGTAGGTGCCGCGGTCATGTTTCTCGACAGATTTTATCAAAGACTATTTTCTGTATTTTCCATCAGCTCAGCTGGTGACTTTTTATTGTGCCATCGCGTTATATTGTCCTTGATTTTTTTTTCTCTTGGTCTTTCCGTGCTTCTCTTCCCATTTATCTTCTCTGTTCTTATCTTTTCGAGCCCTTTCTTTCTCATTATATGTCCAATGAGCGATGACTGTCGCCTTCTTAAGGATTTAATTAGGTTCCTTTCTAAGTTTGCTCTTGTCAGACATTCCATTTTTTGCCATCTTAGCTGTCCTTGTTAATCTTAACATTCTTGTGAGAAGCCACATCTCTGTTGCCTCTAATGATCTTTACATCAGTCGGTAGAACAGCGAGGCATTTTTTTTAAAAAAAGTATCCTTGTCAAGATTAAAAATTCAGACTCCGGCTTCACTGCATTCAGGACAACACAATATATGTTCCGCCGCATGCCGCATCCATCTAAGAGTAGGTTTGCTAATAGTTCATGTCAAATGTTGGTTGTTTAGGATGCGTTTTCTGCCACACAGCTCGGATTTCCTGCCAGAACCTTTTATTTGTCCTAGCTCCAGCATTCTCTTCAGATCTACATTGTTCTTTCATTCCCGTTCTTCATTTTCCCGCAGTCCGTCCAATACAGCTTTAGCAATGTCCCCTTTGTCCATTGTCAAGTTCTGTAGTAGAAAGCGATGTCCGTGTCCAGACTTCGGCGCCAGGAGTTCCTAGGTCTCCCTCTCCTCCTTTTACCCTGTGGGTTCCATGTTAGGGCTTGCCTTGTGGTGCTGGATGTGGATTTCCGTAGGGTGTGTCCGATCCATCCCCATCGTCTTCGTAGGATGTCGTCTTCCACTGGTTGCTGGCCTGTTCGCTGCTGCAGTTCTTGGTTACTTATGGTATCTGGCCATCGTATTTGTAGAATCCTTCTAAGGCATGTGTTAATAAATGTCTGGATTCGTTTCATGATCGTAACAGTAGTTCTCCAAGTTTCTGAACCGTATAGCAGAATGGGCTTTGACTGTGTTATCACTAATACAAAAAATTCCAGAGTCACATTAACAACATTTTAAAGAAGTAAAATAATGAAGTCCCCATATTTTCACAAGAATTGACCGGGAACTTATGTTTATGTTGCGCAGTAAATTAAAAATTTGGATTTCAAAAGCGAGGAACAGAAGAACGTGAATATAGATGATTCTGAAAAAAAAAATTAGGGGTACTTTTTTCGGAGCCATTGAAATGGCTTGCGGTAGGAATAGAATTAAATCATAGCGTTAAAAAAAAGTACTGATGTCAGAGGAGTATAGTTACGTAGCTATTCCATTGTATGTAAAATTTTAATACAGGAAGTTGTATGAACCAATCAAATACCGAGCGTTGCATGAAGCTTTTATTGATGAACATTACTGGGGCGGAGACATTCTTTCCGATCTGGCTGGCAACGAGCCACAGCTGACATGCTACCGACGGGGTTCAAGACCCATAGCCGATCAAGACCCTGCCATACCTCTCCGTTGATACCCCCAACAACAAGTCTAGCCTGCTTAACGGGACATGGATCGCCCATAGTCTGCGTGGTGGTGGAGTCTGCTAAAGAATTATTGCATACCCCCCCCCCCTCGCCCTGCTTTTTACCTCCACTCAGCGACTGAAAAATAACCACCACAACCCTCTCCCAGTCCTACAAGATGCTGTACCTCAGTCACTTCACAGCATCGGCTGCAAAGAACACCAGTTCGCAGTGTCAAGGAGATAGAAGAAGAAGAAGATTGTATCAACTCTTGTTACAAAATGCTTTAGAAATTCTCCTTCGCTTTCTCAATGATTTCTTGGATAACAAACGTGGTAATGTTAATCAGGAAAAGTCCACTGAAGGAAAATAACAAACAAATAATTATGCGAAATCCACCATCACAAATGCGAAAGAAATGTATCATGTTTCTTTGCACAAGCTTAGAGACAGCTAATGGTCGGACTTAATATATTCTAACCGTAATCTAGCACTCTATCAGTCATTTGGACTTGTCTCTGAAGTGTTGACCAATCGTGATTACTCATACACCCATTAACTCACTGGTAGTCAGCATCTGTTTCACGCTGCATAACTTTCCACATTTCTCTAGTTCTCTAGCACTGGCCAGTCTCACCGTGTAACTTCTATATTTTATAAATCTTCTTTTCTACCCTATCACCGTCTCTCTATCCTCCCTCTCTCTCTCTCTCTCCTGCCTTCTCTTTCTCTTCTTTCCTCTCTCTCTCTCTCTCATTAACTAATGGGGTGGGGGTGTGGTGTCTCGCTAGTGATTGCACTGCAAAAACAGTGACAGACACAGGCAGGCAAGAAGACAGACAGACACAGACAGACACAGACAGACACAGACAGATTATTGCATATATTTCCTACTATCTCTGCCCTTTAATGGCGCCTATTCTGTTACACCTTCTATATTTCAGTGTCTCATGATTTCAGTACAGAACCTCAGTCTCTACATTTCCAGTCTGTCGTTCTCCTCACTCTTCCACGCTCTTGCCTCTAACGACATTTCGTCTCACGAGTTTATAACATCTGTCACCGCAGCTGTGTTTCTTAAAGTCACACGTCTATAAACGAAGACTAATTTTTAGACCTGATGCTGAGTTGTGTTGTAGTTTTTTTTTCTTTCTTGGTATTTCTTCCATCTCTCTCTCTCTCTCTCTCTCTCTCTCTCTCTCTCTCTCTCTCTCACCAAATCTGGTACATTACTAATAAAGCCCTACTAATGACGGATGTGAAATGTGGGCTCAGTGGTTACTAAGCACCGTACTTAAGGGTTCTGTTTAGAGGCCGTAGGCATAACCCGCGGATAAAAGCGCGTACACTACAAATTTAGTATCTTATTCCAGGTCTGGGATTCTCAATATTTTTGTGCTATATATCTCCTGTGATAGTCATATGAAACTTATGGACCCCTTTTCAAATTAATTAGTTTTACGTCTTCACAAAGCAAATATTTTCTACTGGGTGGCCCATATAAAATGGGCCCCAGCATGCGGGACAACGTCAAATAGTGTCCAGCGCGGGAATACGGATATAACGTGAAAACTTTATTCTGTTTTTGGGCCATGTAGTTCGGCTTTCTCATAACAAAATAATTTCCAGCAACGAAATTGCTTGAAGATGATCAACATTTCAAGGGCCGTGTCATGTTTTGCTTCTGTTCATTTTTGTTCTTTGTTTAATGAGAAGGTTCACCATCACATAGAAGTCAATGATGCGAAGTTGTTTACTTCGTCCAAGTTAATATTTCGTAGCTTTTGACCATAGATCAGTGGTCTGTAACGTTTTATCTTTTACCGCGGACCTCCTTTCCGGCCTGAGAACAGCTGTGGATCCCTTTCCTACCTGAGAATAGCTGTGGACCCACTTCCCTGCCTATGAAGAGCTGTAGATCCCCTTTTCGGGCTGAGAACAGCTGTGGATCCTTTTCCTGCCTGAGAACAGCTGTGGACCCACTTTCCTGCCTGAGACCAGCTGTGAATCCCTTTTCCGGCCTGAGAAAAGCTGTGGATCTCTTTCCTGCTTAAGAACAGCTGTGGACCCCTTTTCCTACCTGTGAAGAGCTATGGATCCCCTTTCCGGCCTGAGACCAGCTGTGGGTCCCTTCCAGTTACAAAGAAAATTTAACCACTCTTTCAGTTATTATCTAAGGCCGAAAATGAATGATGGTAAGAATGAAATCAAAAGATGGTCTCTAATGCTTTTATTTCTGTAAAAATTAGTTAGATGGCTCTCTCTCTCTCTCTCTCTCACTCTGCACTCTCACACTCATGTCTGCAGACATGTGCTTTTGCTTCCAATTTCTTTATCTTACTATTATCAATTGTCCAGGTTTCACAACTATATGGCAATATTAGTTCTATTTAGCACTTTTATGGACATTTATTTGTTAAGGACATCTTGTTATTTGTTAGTATCATCTTCGTGTGCGTGAGTGCGTGTATGTGTGTGGTTTTTTTTAAGGCCACACTACATTTACCTCATTTCTTTGAGAGATGGCAAAGCAAGTTTGATAAACATTTGCCGGAGGGAGTAATGATCTACATTGATTTAGCTGTATATTGTGATCTGCGATGAGGGAGTAATGATCTACACTGATTTAGCTGTATATTGTGATCCGCGATGAGGGAGTAATGATCTACACTGATTTAGCTGTATATTGTGATCCGCGATGAGGAAGTAATGATCTACACTGATTTAGCTGTATATTGTGATCCGCGATGAGGAAGTATTGATCTACACTGATTTAGCTGTATATTGTGATCCGCGATGAGGGAGTAATGATCTACACTGATTTAGCTGTATATTGTGATCCGCGATGAGGAAGTAATGATCTACACTGATTTAGCTGTATATTGTGATCCGCGATGAGGAAGTAATGATCTACACTGATTTAGCTGTATATTGTGATCCGCGATGAGGAAGTAATGATCTACACTGATTTAGCTGTATATTGTGATCCGCGATGAGGGAGTAATGATCTACACTGATTTAGCTGTATATTGTGATCTGCGATGAGGGAGTAATGATGTACACTGATTTAGCTGTATATTGTGATCTGCGATGAGGGAGTAATGATGTACACTGATTTAGCTGTATATTGTGATCTGCGATGAGGGAGTAATGATCTACACTGATTTAGCCGTATATTGTGATCTGCGATGAGGGAGTAATGATCTACACTGATTTAGCCGTATATTTTGATCTGCGATGAGGGAGTAATGATCTACACTGATTTAGCCGTATATTGTGATCTGCGATGAGGAAGTAATGATCTACACTGATTTAGCCGTATATTGTGATCTGCGATGAGGAAGTAATGATCTACACTGATTTAGCCGTATATTGTGATCTGCGATGAGGAAGTAATGATCTACATTGATTTAGCCGTATATTGTGATCTGCGATGAGGAAGTAATGATCTACATTGATTTAGCCGTATATTGTGATCCGCGATGAGGAAGTAATGATCTACCCTGATTTAGCTGTATATTGTGATCTGCGATGAGGAAGTAATGATCTACACTGATTTAGCCGTATATTGTGATCTGCGATGAGGAAGTAATGATCTACTCTGATTTAGCTGTATATTGTGATCCGCGATGAGGAAGTAATGATCTACACTGATTGTGTATATTGTGATCCGCGATGAGGAAGTAATGATCTACATTGATTGTGTATATTGTGATCCGCGATGAGGAAGTAATGATCTACACTGATTTAGCCGTATATTGTGATCCGCGATGAGGAAGTAATGATCTACACTGATTTAGCTGTATATTGTGATCCGCGATGAGGAAGTAATGATCTACACTGATTTAGCCGTATATTGTGATCCGCGATGAGGAAGTAATGATCTACACTGATTTAGCCGTATATTGTGATCCGCGATGAGGAAGTAATGATCTACCCTGATTTAGCTGTATATTGTGATCCGCGATGAGGGAGTAATGATCTACACTGATTTAGCCGTATATTGTGATCTGCGATGAGGGAGTAATGATCTACACTGATTTAGCCGTATATTGTGATCTGCGATGAGGGAGTAATGATCTACACTGATTTAGCCGTATATTGTGATCTGCGATGAGGGAGTAATGATCTACACTGATTTAGCCGTATATTCTGATCTGCGATGAGGGAGTAATGATCTACACTGATTTAGCCGTATATTGTGATCTGCGATGAGGGAGTAATGATCTACACTGATTTAGCCGTATATTGTGATCTGCGATGAGGGAGTAATGATCTACACTGATTTAGCTGTATATTGTGATCCGCGATGAGGAAGAAGCTGTCTTCCTAGACCAGTTTTCCTCTCTCTGTTGGTCTGTCACCTTTATATTGCACGACATTCTTTCTCGTTATGACTGTCCTAATGAGGAGACCTCGCGAGAAGAACTGATACGGGGGCGGAAACAACATTTGCTAAATCGCATTGTAAAACATTGTCGTTCTTTGTGTCTCGTTCTTGTAATTCCAACTTTCTTTCTCTCTGTAATTCGACGTCTTTCACAAGCATGCATTTTCTCGTCACAAATTTTATGAGCTATTAGTTTCTCTAGAGGGGCATCATCAAAGGATAGGTAAGATCAAGATCATGTCGTCTTCTTCTTCTTCTTCTTTTTCACTCTCCATGAAACTGCGAGCTGATGTCCTTTGCAGCCGAGGTGGTAAAGATGTTGAAACACAGCATAGGTGTCGGATTGGGAGCGGTGTCTTTAGCATATTTCAACACCATGGGGACTATGGCCATCTTTCCCCCCCCCCCCCCCGCTAGTCAGTCTAGGCCTGTTACTGGGTGCATCAATAGGGAGATGGGACAGGGTCTTGGTCAGCTATGATTCGCCAACCCTGACTCTAGCATTTTAGCACGAAAAATGGCAGATCCTGTCACCAATTGTGGTTTTATTTTTCTTTCACGAAAAATCTAATTTGTGTGTTTTTACAGAAGTTATAATTTCAATACATTTTATTAATCGGTTATACAGAGGTTACTAGTTCCCTCTATGCTGCAGTCATAAAAAGATTCTGTTACTCGATTGCAAGATCTGATTACATGAATATGTACCGATTTCTGACATTGTGATTACTTCATTACTGACCATTTCTAGACAGAATCTTGTGTGATCCGACTCTTTCCCTGCAAACGTTTCCTTGTTCCGATTTCTTGAACTGGATCATGAGAATATGGAGAGCGATTCTGGGGGTCTCATTCAGAACTTAAAGTGCGAGGAAATTCATCACTTCTGAAATGTTGCATCTAGTATTGTAAACCTTTTATATATATAGACAGACAGACAGACAGAAAGACATACATACATACAGACAGACAGACAGACAGACAGACAGAAAGACAGACATACAGACAGACAGATAGATAGATAGATAGATAGATAGATAGATAGATAGATAGATAGATAGATAGATAGATAGATAGATAGATATAGATAGATAGATAGATAGATAGATAGATAGATAGATAGATAGATAGATAGATAGATAGATAGATAGAGAGAATGGTACATGGACACACACTGATGTATGAAAAGTTTCTTCGTCGCTTAGTTTAGAACCCCCTCATCACTTTACCACAAAAGTGCTCACACGGAAGTACTTTTATATGTAAATTCTTTCCTGGGCTCACCTCAGTTATGTTCAGTATGCTCACTTTATGTGAACGGAGTTGTTTTTACAACAGGGAAAAGTTAAAACAAACTCAGCCTACACACTCCATGATGACTGCTCTAAGAAAGCGGCCACTAATTTCCCAGGCCTTAAAGTATCCACCAAAAGGACCCTAAGAGCCCGTTATATACATTAAAATATAACCTGTAGGAGACCTCTTCTGAGAAGTAAGCCTCGAGCAGTTTACGAAATTATCAGATTTATATAGATACCTTTCACCTTTTTCTTAAAACATGCTAGACAGTGTAACGACATCTGGAAGCCACCGAAACGTGGTTCCTTCGAAGAGTGCTAAGAATACAATGGGCAGCAAAGAGAAACGAGAATGTTCTGAAGAAGGCAGGAGAGACGAGACAAATAATAATAAGAGTGAGAAAAAGACACGTTCTACAGCGAAGCAAGCTAGAATACATTGTGACAACGGAAAAGACAAAAGGAAAAAAAAGAGATCGAGGTGGGGAGAGAGAGAGAGAGAGGAGAGAGAGAGAGGAGAGCGAGAGAGAGAGAGAGAGAAATTGCTAGACGGACTAACAAGATGGCACAGACAAAGAATAGATGGACTAACAAGATGGCACAGACAAAGAATAGACGGACTAACAAGATGGCACAGACAAAGAATAGACGGACTAACAAGATGGCACAGACAAAGAATAGATAGACTAACAAGATGGCACGGACAAAGAATAGATGGACTAACAAGATGGCACAGACAAAGAATAGACGGACTAACAAGATGGCACAGACAAAGAATAGACGGACTAACAAGATGGCACGGACAAAGAATAGACGGACTAACAAGATGGCACGGACAAAGAATGCCAGCACAGCTCAGCACTCGGAACAAAGAATTGTAGGAAGACATGATCGCCAACGCCAGCCAGCACGGCAGTAGATAAACCAAGTATAAATTTGCACAATTCACTTGAAATAAATCCTACTTCCACGAAAACAAAATGCCGCTAGCTCTGACTCAGTTACGATTTGGAACTTCAGACTCAATTCTATAACCCGACTGCTAATTTCTGACAGGAAACTGGCAACCAGAGCATACTGTTCAAATTCAGATTCCCCCCCCCCCACCCTCCACCCCTGACTCCAGCTACGACCTCCTAACTAGGAGAGCGTAACATATTTCATATCAGGACTCATATCTGGCTTATCAGTGTATGTGAGAATGATGGAAGTAATCCGTCTAGACACGTCAGACGGAAATATTCACTTGCGATTAGTGATGGTGGCCCTGAATAGGGAGATTTGATGGAAGGTGGTAGCATTTTTGTTGTTGTTCATGCCGCTATTTACGTATCGTTTCTTGTATGCGCCTGAGACAGAGGGGCAGAAAGATCAGACAGACAAATTTATACATTCATAAAGACACACCAATAACAGATAGACAGACAGAAAGATAGACAGACAAACATTTATACATTCATAAAAACAGACAGACAGATGTAGTCAGTCCTTTCCACTTACATAATGTAAGTTATGTAATATCTAGAGGCAGCATATGTGGTAATTGATATATAATTATTTATGTGCTAAATTCCAATAAACATACCTCAGTAAGAATGTTTCCTGTAGGATCTATTTGATATAATAAATAAATAAATAAAGTGCTCTAAGAACTCTTATAACGCTACTTCGATTTCGTTCTTGAAGGAAGAACTCAACGCAGGTATACTTATTTACTCCTCAGCATTGTCGAATATATGCCGAATTTTTTACTTTAAAAAACACAAGTCTATGTCCTGTAGCATTTACATGCCGTAGGGAGTGTGAAGTGTATAACGCCTTCTAGTGTCAAGTGTGAAGTGTTTAGTGCCTTCTAGTTTCAAGTCCACAACAGCATTTGAGGAACCTGTCCTAATATAACACAGTCCTTTGTAACCTAGAATTATGATTACAATTATGAACATATTTTAGTTATAAGGGTTAATATTAAACAAGAAGAGAAAAGTTATATAGGAAACTTAGAAAACAAGGTAGAAAACTGATTCCCACGATACTAGTGATAAACCATTACGACAGGACGCTGACAAGTGTAAACAGAAGAAGCAGATGAGTAGAAAGGACAGATACAATGACGCAGAGGAAGAGATAGGCTAGAGAAAGACGGTCATAAGTACAATAGGTTGTCAATACCATCCCGCAAGTGAAATAACAGGTACTGACAAATAATCGTCGCACGGAACGCTTAGAATAAGAAGATAGACAGTTAATTGCCCGACAGACCCCAAGCGCTCGAGAAGAACTTGCCCAAGGTGTGATAACAGGACAGGGACGCTAGAATGATTTAAGAAAAGCCAAATGTCTTGATGGCGACGGATAGGCGGCGACCAGACTAGTAATCAGTCAACAGCTACAGGTAGAAAGTGCCAGAGGCAATAAAATAGAGGGACGGACATTTGACACCATAAAACTCACAGGTCAGGACTCAAGAACCAGCCGGTACACAGGTCAGGGCTCAAGAACCAGTCGGTACACAGGTCAGGGCTCAAGAACCAGCCGGTACACAGGTCAGGACTCAAGAACCAGCCGGTACACAGGTCAGGGCTCAAGAACCAGTCGGTACACAGGTCAGGGCTCAAGAACCAGCCGGTACACAGGTCAGGACTCAAGAACCAGCCGGTACACAGTTCGAAATCAGTGTACCAGTTAGAGGAGTATCCATTGGTGGTTTCACTAAACGGGACTCCAAGATAAAAGGAGACTAAGATGTACGTACAGGCGTGCTCTTGGAGATACACACACAGGTACGCACACAGACTAGGAAGTAGAACTGAAACTCCAACGCAAGATACTCTGAGACTAGGATACTCAATCAACTCTCTGAGACTAGGATACTCAATCACTCAGATGGGGACTCCGAGAGGAACAGAGACGCACATAGGCAGATCGAGATAGGAACCGACAAACAGCTACAGATAGATACAGTGGAAGATTTGGAGAGATAGATTTAGTTGAAGTGCAACTTGCGAAATAGACAGAGAGATATAGAATCAGACAGTCATGCTGATGTGATGAAATTACGAACTAGAATGATGTGCAGGTACTTAGGCGAGCTAGTGAATATATATCGAGATCGTATGTAGTGAACAGAAAGAACTTGACTTATATTTCGTCGACAGTTTATGAGAGAGAGAGAGAGAGAGAGAGAGAGAGAGAGAAAGAGAGAGAGATTGACTGATTGATTGATCTTTATTTCAAAAGGGTTAAGAATTGGGCACTCAGGCCCGTCTGACATTCTGTCCTTTGTCATACATCTTTCACTCTATTCCAGACATTCTACAAATATGCTGTTCATATAACAAACATAACTAACATTGAAGCTGAGAGACATAAAATAAAATATAACATTTACGTTTCGCTCTTAAACATTCACTCAGTACAGAAATAACTACATACATTATAAATGACTATCTACTAAACAAAATTTTCGGGACTATTCAGAAAACAATTAATTGTATTCGGTGTCTGTAAGAGCAGCTTAAGATAACTTTTAAGTTTTATAATTCATGGAGGCATGTAGTCGACATCAAATAGATATTGGGAAAGCTTGTCGTTGAGAGAGAGAGAGAGAGAGAGAGAGAGAGAGATATTCACGTTTATGTCATAACCTCAGATCTTTGTTTTTCTTCCAAGATTCTTTAACAGGAAACTTTTCATTGTCTCGGAGATAGTTAAATATTTTTCATTAGAATCTACATTCCTGTATTAAATATTTTTCATTAGAATCTACATCCCTGTATTCCCATGACACGCTGTCCTGTTTCCATGAAGTAGTGAGCGTGAATCCTTTGTAGGATACACAGTGTGGAAGAGCTGAAGTCACAAGTATTGAGCTGGATGGTGAGCAGTTTACAATGACCTGGTTGTAGTTCCACAAGTTGACCTGAAAGCAGACTTTTCTGGAGCCACCATTTTCTCTTCCCTACGATCTTGCCCTGAAGAAGGGTCTTCAGTATCGCATTGTGCCTCATGACACGCCCAAAGCATCTTAATTGTCTTTTTTAAAATGAATTTCAACATTTCTCTTTTCACCATTTGGTGAAACACCACCATATGGATAACGTCGATCCTTGCCTAGTTAGTCGTCTGAAGGATTTCAACAACCCACAAGGTGGGATGACAATCTGGTTAGCTCCTTCTTCTTGCAGCACACGATTCGTAGTACTTGTGTCAAAGTTCTAAAACACATGGATTCTTCCTTCTTTGTTGGTGTCTTTTAACAAAAAAATTCCCGCTGCTTCTTGCACTAGGAGCTCTTCTCGTCACGATTCATGTGGTGTTTAACTGATGACGTGTCAAGTACAATTCCAAAACTTTTGTTTGTTTGCTTCTTTTTCTTCAGTGTAGATGGTTTCTCCAAAAATATTTTAATTATCCATTTGAACTGTTCATTTCAGGGTGAAAGTAATTATAAGTTTACATAATCAAACTGAATCTGGAGTCTACGTGCTGTAAGGAGATGCCCTGTCACAAATATCCATTGACGCAGCCTTAAAACACGTGAGAATAATAGGAAACGAAGATCCCCAAGTCAAAGCAAATATCGTAACGTAAAATGCTACTTATATTTACTATTTCTTTGTGGTGTAGAAGCCTGGACCTTGAATAAGACAACGGAAAAGAAAAGGCCTTTGAAACGTGGAGTATAGAAGAATAGGGCGTATCCCGTGAACAGAAGAGAAAACAAAGCGTTAAACTCCCTAGAGGCTAAAAGAGAAACGTTGAAATTCATAAAAATAAGACAAATATGATACTCTGGGCATGTCAAGAGGCACAATACTATAACGAAGACTCTCTTTAGGCCAAGATCGAAGGGAAGAGAACAAGATGACACAGATGGGGGGAACAACAAGAAGAGGTGGACAGGAACCAGCTTGGTCGAGTGCACAACGAAAGCGACAAACAGAGCAGAGTGGAGATTCATTGCAGTAAACCTTCCTTGTGGAGACGGCACGAGATGATGATGATGATGAAACGAAGTAAGCATATTAAGTAAACATACTTGGCCATGCGGATGACATGCTGGTCTAGACGGAAGAACATTGCGAGATACAGCAGATGTGAAGAACATTGCGAGATACAGCAGATGTGAAGAACATTGCGAGATACAGCAGATGTGAAGAACATTGTGAGATACAGCAGATGTGAAGAACATTGCGAGATACAGCAGATGTGCTTCTGTATATGAAGGAAACGGCACAGAAAAAAGACCTAACAATCTACCGCGAAAAGACAGAATATATAACAATAACAAGATACAACAATGAGGGGGAAAATGCAACGTCTAGGGAAAAAAATTCAATACTAAAATCAAGAGAATAAATTCATTCATTCATTTGCATGTCCCTTGCGGGAACTTTGCCTCCCTAACAGCTCCCCTGTAGGCCTCTCGGTTGTAAGCAAGATGCCCTGCTGCTGATGCATCCATTTGCAGATTATCAAAGATGTCTTTCAGTCATCTTCGCCTTGGTCTTCCTCTCTTTCTTTTTCCTCTTATGTATCCTTTCAAGACGGTCTTCTCTAAATTCTCATGATGAACAAAGTAGGACAGCAAATTAAAGCCAGAATAAAACTAAATCTACTGTGATTTACAACACTTGTTAAAATCCTAAATATTATCTTGCGAAGCCAATATAAATATATTTAAAACCACAATAAGACGAGCAGTTTTATGTGGCTCAGACACGTGGAGCGACAGACAAAACAAGGTAGAAAAGGCTGCTTTTTTTTTCAGAACAGAACCTTCAGAAAAATACTTCGGTACCATCAGACAAGTGGAATGTGGAGAAATCCATGGATTTTGTAAACGAGGAACCACTAATCATCTCCACTATGAAATCTAACGTGTTGCTATGGCCAGGGGAGAGAGTCATCAAGCTAAACTCGGGAGATGAAAGGAACAAAACCAAGGGAAACATGAAGAGACAACGTGGAAGATTACGAGAACTTTGAGCAAACAAGTGGGGAGAGAAAGCCGGGAACAGAAGATGAATAGTAACAGATTATACCTGCAACAGTGAGCCTTATGAAAGAGAGAGAGAGAAAGAGAAAGAAAGAGAGAGAGTGATATAGAGAGAGAGAAAGAGAGAGAGTGGTAGAGAGAGAGAGGAGAGAAAGAGAGAGTGGTAGAGAGAGCGAGAGAGAGAGAGGCAGCGAACGAGAGAGACAGAGGACTTATTGGTGCATTCTATATCTAACAATGGCGTCTGAAACTCTCAGTTCCTCTTAAAGAATAACATTTTAAATACAACTTTTCTCCAGCAACATTCCCCATTTTCTCGCATATTTTTTTTTCAAAACTTACTTCGTGTACATTCGATCTGTGCACACGTTAGACAGAAATATCTGCAAATTGGCTGCATAGTCCACATGAAAATACGAACAAAAGTTTTCATTTATTGTTTATGCAGATTCACTGCTTGCCGGCAGCCTACAACATCCATCATTGTTTACGCCTCCTGCAGTACATTGCATATAATTTGTAAACATCGCCATTGTACATGCATGACTCGGAGGTCTTTATTTCGTCTTCTAGGATGTCGGAGAGCTGCAGATTCTGCAACTCATGAATGTAAAGAGGAATAACTGGCAAAAAATTAGGTTTGCTGGAAGAATGTTTCAGGGGTATACTGACTCAGTGAGAAGCTTGTAACACGGTTTTGCCCCCTGAATTTATATCAGCCACTGTGTGCTGCGGGGAAGCATCGGAATGTTAAATATTTGTGTGAGCTCGAGCAGGTTACAACAATTATTTTGTAACAGTTTTCCTCATAGCTGACATGCCAGCGTCAGGGCTAGCGAGCCGTAGCTGAACAAGACCCTGTCCCACCTCTGTTGCTACCCCCCAGTAACGGGTCTAGCCTGGGTAGCGGGGCAGGGATCACCTTAGTTACCATGGTGATGGAGACTGTTAAAGAAGTATTGCACATCTCCTGTTTTTTTAGCTGAACTCAACGACTGAAAAAAAAAAAAGCAGACATAACCAGCTCCCATGCCAGTACAATGTTGTGCTTTAACACCTTCACGGCATCGGCTGCAAAGAACACCAGCTGGCTGTTCCAAGGAGATTATAAGGCAAGACAAGACAAGACATCAATATATCAATACTGATATCGAAGACCAAATTCAGGTGATGTTCTAGTCTTTCGTGTGTTCAGACATTCGAGTCCTTCCAGTTACTACGTGTACAGTAACTCAGACGACCCGTGGGGTAAGAAATTATCTCTCAGTTGATTTATTCACTGACTTTCACATCTCCACAGGAACATAATAATACCTTTATACTAGAAGCACTCAAAAAAGGTTCTGACAAATTTCTAAATACGCCTGTCTGACACTTACTTCAGCTTGCTGATGTCATGATCTGACACTTACTTCAGCTTGCTGATGTCATGATCTGACACTTACTTCAGCTTGCTGATGTCATGATCTGACACTTACTTCAGCTTGCTGATGTCATGATCTGACACTTACTTCAGCTTGCTGATGTCATGATCTGACACTTACTTCAGCTTGCTGATGTCATGATCTGACACTTACTTCAGCTTGCTGATGTCATGATCTGACACTTACTTCAGCTTGCTGATGTCATGGTCTGACACTTACTTCAGCTTGCTGATGTCATGGTCTGACACTTACTTCAACTTGCTGATGTCATGGTCTAACACTTACTTCAGCTTGCTGATGTCATGGTCTGACACTTACTTCAGCTTGCTGTTACCTGGCATTTACGGACCAGCTTGACTGCAGATCCCTTTTCAGCTGGTTGTCCAGGCAAGTTTGTCCAGGCAAGTTTTTCAAGGGAAAGGTCTTTACCTGCTGTCGGAAGATGTTAAAGGACTCTGTATGTCGCAGAGGGACTTGTCACATATTATATACGTAGAAGGATCTGACATTTCAATTGATGAGCAGTTTATGAATATTGTGATGTGGGTTTCCTTACCAACAGAACAGAAATAACGGACACTGGATATTCAGCTGGGCAGAGAGAGATGATATAAGAGTTCTCCGTGGTAACTGAGTTTGTCGATAGTCACAGTTTGCTCACCGAACAAAAGGAACCATGATGTTCTAGAGAAGACCCAACGTACGATCAGCTGCCTAGACGGATCCGAACACACAGAAAACCCAAGATCAATGATCAGAATGGGGATGATTTGTTAAGCTATCACTCCACAGACAGCCAGTTTTGTTTGTGGAGCAGAAACACTGGAATAAGAATCTTGATCACATGTAGTCATCATCTCCCACAAACCAAAAAGAAAATATTAAAGAATCTTTTTTTTTCATTTTACTGGAACTGATCCAAGATAAATTGATTGTACATTCAAAACGTAAGACTCCCACTGCCAAAAAGACAGAGAATGGAGATTGCATATCTTTGATGGAAAATGACTTTTTGCACTCCGTCATGTTAGAGTGCGGCATTTTCTGTCCTCGATCAATGGCCACCTTTCAAGAAGTTTGTAAATTAATTTTGATAAAGTTATGAAAGTGACGCTGCCTCGTTTAGGTGTGATAGACGGGAGAAGTCCCTGCTTGCCACCGAAAAACTTTGTCTTTTGTAGACAGTTATCACGTACAAGCTGTGTCTGTGCTAAAATATTTTTTGCGAGAGTAAAACTTTGCTTCTAAAAGTCAAATCTGTGACTCTATGATATCTATCTTATTTGAGTACTCTTAGCACTGATTTCCGCAAGCTAGTGCCCCAGTTGTGTAGTGCTATGTACACCCGCATGTCGACCAGAAGGTTCCTGCTTCGATTCTGCACTGGGGAGGAATGTTTTGAACCAACCAGTACCCAGATCAATCCAGCCTCGAGAAATAGGCACTGGGGCTTCCCTGGGTAAAATAAAGGCAGTGAGGCTATGTGTTGGTTTCCCTACCTCTCATTGTTTTAGCAGGCTAGAAATGTGAAGGCGTTAACATTTAATTTTTTTTAACAAGCTAGAAATGTGAAGGCACTAACACTTAATTTTTTAAGCAAGCTAGAAATGTGAAGGCACTAACACTTAATTTTTTTTAAAAAGCAGGAACTTCTGACAGCACTGAGCACATGTGTCTGTGTAGAAGACAGGAACTTCTGACAGCACTGAGCACATGTGTCTGTGTAGAAGACAGGAACTTCTGACAGCACTGAGCACATGTGGTTGATTCAGCATCACCAGGTTTCCAAAGCTTATGAAAGTGGGAAAAGAATTGCTACTTTGGAAGAGAAGCTCGGACTTCAAGAATTGTCAGTCTTTCACTTTCGCTTGGATTTTTTAAAGAAGAACAAAAAAAAAAAACCCATAAATATTTCCTATACAGGAATTTCTCGGGAACAGGGAAGATTGAAGGTAGAAGAGACAGAGGAAGACAAGAGAGAAAATATTTTTTATGGTTTGACATCCTGGCATGGGAAATACTCAGTGACAAGCTTGTTGATATAAACGAAGGATCGAGGGTTATGGAAGAACATGATTTCCTACGGCTGTCGGGCAGGGAGGGACCTTGTGTGCGTGAGAAAGGTTTTTCAAGGGAAAGGTCTTTACCTGCTGTCGGAAGATGTTAAAGGACTCTGTATGTCGCAGAGGGACTTGTCACATATTATATACGTAGAAGGATCTGACATTTCAATTGATGAGCAGTTTATGAATATTGTGATGTGGGTTTCCTTACCAACAGAACAGAAATAACGGACACTGGATATTCAGCTGGGCAGAGAGAGATGATATAAGAGTTCTCCGTGGTAACTGAGTTTGTCGATAGTCACAGTTTGCTCACCGAACAAAAGGAACCATGATGTTCTAGAGAAGACCCAACGTACGATCAGCTGCCTAGACGGATCCGAACACACAGAAAACCCAAGATCAATGATCAGAATGGGGATGATTTGTTAAGCTATCACTCCACAGACAGCCAGTTTTGTTTGTGGAGCAGAAACACTGGAATAAGAATCTTGATCACATGTAGTCATCATCTCCCACAAACCAAAAAGAAAATATTAAAGAATCTTTTTTTTTTCATTTTACTGGAACTGATCCAAGATAAATTGATTGTACATTCAAAACGTAAGACTCCCACTGCCAAAAAGACAGAGAATGGAGATTGCATATCTTTGATGGAAAATGACTTTTTGCACTCCGTCATGTTAGAGTGCGGCATTTTCTGTCCTCGATCAATGGCCACCTTTCAAGAAGTTTGTAAATTAATTTTGATAAAGTTATGAAAGTGACGCTGCCTCGTTTAGGTGTGATAGACGGGAGAAGTCCCTGCTTGCCACCGAAAAACTTTGTCTTTTGTAGACAGTTATCACGTACAAGCTGTGTCTGTGCTAAAATATTTTTTGCGAGAGTAAAACTTTGCTTCTAAAAGTCAAATCTGTGACTCTATGATATCTATCTTATTTGAGTACTCTTAGCACTGATTTCCGCAAGCTAGTGCCCCAGTTGTGTAGTGCTATGTACACCCGCATGTCGACCAGAAGGTTCCTGCTTCGATTCTGCACTGGGGAGGAATGTTTTGAACCAACCAGTACCCAGATCAATCCAGCCTCGAGAAATAGGCACTGGGGCTTCCCTGGGTAAAATAAAGGCAGTGAGGCTATGTGTTGGTTTCCCTACCTCTCATTGTTTTAGCAGGCTAGAAATGTGAAGGCGTTAACATTTAATTTTTTTTAACAAGCTAGAAATGTGAAGGCACTAACACTTAATTTTTTAAGCAAGCTAGAAATGTGAAGGCACTAACACTTAATTTTTTTTAAAAAGCTGGAAATGTGAAGGCACTAACACTTAATTTTATTTTATCAAGCTAGAAATGTGAAGGCACTAACACTTAATTTTTTAACAAGCTAGAAATGTGAAGGCACTAACACTTAATTTTTTAAGCAAGCTAGAAATGTGAAGGCACTAACACTTAATTTTTTAGCAAGCTAGAGATGTGAAGGCACTAACACTTAATTTTTAACAAGCTAGAGATGTGAAGGCACTAACACTTAATTTTTAACAAGCTAGAGATGTGAAGGCACTAACACTTAATTTTTAGCAAGCTAGAAATGTGAAGGCACTAACACTTAATTTTTAGCAAGCTAGAAATGTGAAGGCACTAACACTTAATTTTTAGCAAGCTAGAGATGTGAAGGCACTAACACTTAATTTTTAGCAAGCTAGAAATGTGAAGGCACTAACACTTAATTTTTAGCGAGCTAGAAATGTGAAGGCACTAACACTTAATTTTTAGCAAGCTGGAGATGTGAAGGCACTAACACTTAATTTTTAGCAAGCTGGAGATATGAAGGCACTAACACTTAATTTTTAGCAAGCTGGAGATGTGAAGGCACTAACACTTAATTTTTAGCAAGCTGGAGATGTGAAGGCACTAACACTTAATTTTTAGCAAGCTGGAGATGTGAAGGCACTAACACTTAATTTTTAGCAAGCTGGAGATGTGAAGGCACTAACACTTAATTTTTAGCGAGCTAGAAATGTGAAGGCACTAACACTTAATTTTTAGCGAGCTAGAAATGTGAAGGCACTAACACTTAATTTTTAGCAAGCTGGAGATGTGAAGGCACTAACACTTAATTTTTAGCAAGCTGGAGATGTGAAGGCACTAACACTTAATTTTTAGCGAGCTAGAAATGTGAAGGCACTAACACTTAATTTTTAGCAAGCTAGAAATGTGAAGGCACTAACACTTAATTTTTAGCGAGCTAGAAATGTGAAGGCACTAACACTTAATTTTTAGCAAGCTGGAGATGTGAAGGCACTAACATTTAATTTTTAGCGAGCTAGAAATGTGAAGGCACTAACACTTAATTTTTAACAAGCTAGAAATGTGAAGGCACTAACACTTAATTTTTTAGCAAGCTAGAAATGTGAAGGCACTAACACTTAATTTTTAGCAAGCTAGAGATGTGAAGGCACTAACACTTAATTTTTAGCAAGCTAGAAATGTGAAGGCACTAACACTTAATTTTTAGCGAGCTAGAAATGTGAAGGCACTAACACTTAATTTTTAGCGAGCTAGAAATGTGAAGGCACTAACACTTAATTTTTAGCGAGCTAGAAATGTGAAGGCACTAACACTTAATTTTTAGCGAGCTAGAAATGTGAAGGCACTAACACTTAATTTTTAGCAAGCTAGAAATGTGAAGGCACTAACACTTAATTTTTAGCGAGCTAGAAATGTGAAGGCACTAACACTTAATTTTTAGCGAGCTAGAAATGTGAAGGCACTAACACTTAATTTTTAGCGAGCTAGAAATGTGAAGGCACTAACACTTAAGCACGCCTTCAGAGTACAAATGCTGTAACAGTATGTATGGAACAGGGCGTTCAATCCGACACTTGCAACGCCTTTGAGCCAGTATTTATAATTTGATTGCTAATAAGTTATGTCCCTTAACTTAAGAAACTCAGGTATTCCGTCCAAATACGTGAATAGCGGGAAACTGAGTCAGAGTACTGATGTGTAAGACCAAGAAAATGAATGTAGAGTATTGATGTGTGAGACCTAGAAACTGAGTGGAGAGTATTGATGTGTGAGACTTAGAAAGTGAATGGAGAGTACTGATGTGTGAGACTTAGAAAGTGAATGGAGAGTATTGATGTGTGAGGCCTAGAAACTGATCGAGAGTACTGATGTGTGGGACCTAGAAACTGGACGAGAAAGAGAAAGAATGTAGCACTTGAGCCGAGCGGACGTTAATGTTCCAGTGAACGTGTAGTCATGTACCCAGTGCAAGGATTTTTGGACATGTCTTTGTTTAATGAAGTTTTGGTTGATTGGACGGCTCGGATAGTCAATGCATGGATGAATTCGTTATGATTATTTTGAGGCGCTATTTGACACATTCACCAACTCATCACCATCTTGATGCGCACACTAAATGTCTCGATGTTGCTCACGAGCGGGCTAGCTGGTTACTCCGACGTTTATTGTTCTTCGTAGTCATTATGTGAGACGTCCGACGTGGAACTGAACGCGGGATTTGTTCTAGCTGTTGTTCTGTAACTGTCATTTCATGACGTCAGAAGTTCATGTCACTGTGGTAATCCTAGCTAGCAGATAAAAAGAGGACCCTCCTTACAGTAGAGTCGACAGTCTGTTTAACCAGGTGCTACAACAGGCTTGGCAGTGGTTGTTCCTGCGACAGTCGTGGGACGGCAAGAATGCCACAGGACATTGGGTTTCTTTTTTTTAAATCTTTTCCTTGCATATAAGACGGCTGTTTTACTACATTGAGACAGAGGTTTTAAAACTGTGGCCATGGTGGCGTCCCTCCTTCACTTCTTTAAAGCCTCTAACAGAACAAGTCTGTGCCACTACAACATGTGGAAAAAGACTGGTTAGAGGTCATACTCGCTGTATAGAGAAAAGAATGGTGTGTCGCTCTGTGGTTCGTTTGGAAAATAATGTATTCTTAATGTACAAGCTCTGTAAAATGAGTAAGACCGTGACATTCTGATTTCATCATCATCATCGCTGGCAAGAGCACCAAAATCAATTACTCGTTCTTGAGGCTCGCTCTTCCCATGCCGCTAAACGTCATATAGGGCTTGCAAGGTAGTTCACCAATTTTTCCTGTTTTCGGCGAGCTTTTCAACCTCACTCATCAAGGGATTTTATGCCTATTAATTTGTTCCCTCTTAACAATGTTCTTTTTATAGTTTGACGTGGTCTGCCTCTTTTTCTTCGGCCTGTTGTGTTCCACTTGATAGCTTGTTTTGGGATTCTCTGATCGCTTCTTCTCATCACGTGACCAATATATGTCCATCTCCTTATCCTGATCACCCATGAGACTAGTTGTTGTTCAGTCATCTGTCTTATCTCTGAATTGGTCTTAAATTCGTTCCACTTGATTCGTTCCACAAAAACAATACAATATAGTTTTAAAAAAAACAACGAATTAATCAAGAACTAGTAATGTTTCAAAATAAGAACAAAGTAATCGGTACAGTCATCTGTTTTATACATAGAACTTGCAATAAGTAAATCTACTTGAACAGATCTGGAAAATGATGCCCGAGAAAATTCTGTTTTTGCGTGCAAAAAAAAAAAAAAAGATGAAAATAGAAGAAACAGACAAAATAAGTTTCCGGACAAATTTTGTCAACGATCACTGATATGAAATAATAAAAAAAATTCACTGATACAATGATATATACTGGCTGTGAATGAGAGGGAAAAAAACAGCTTCCCGTTCGCCAAATGTTGATATTCTCTTCTGTATCTTTGTAACGGTAAAGGGGTGAGTGGAGACGACAACAAAATGTAATAAATGTTGGCGAAGACTGATGTTTATCAGTTTTACTTTCACAGCCTCCGACAAATATATCGTATCAGTGAAATATTTGCCGGGTGATTGGGTACAAGTAGTCGACGAGTTATCAGATTCGGAGTGATAAATATGATTTAGCAAAGACGCCCGGGTTCAGTACGGATATGCCATGATTCTTTTTTTTTTTTCCTTAGATATGAAACGTTTTTCTAATACGGAGAGCGAAGCAACCACACACGCTCCTATATCGCAAAATTATATTTTTCCCGTAGCTAAACAAAAGCCTACCGGCTGTTGCTTGAACTCAACATTCTTCTTTAGCCATCACTTGTTATAAACAGCTCTGGTGTCTGGCTATTCCGTGCTATAGACAAAGTCAATTAGTCTACATAAAACTGTTCTCCCCAAAAGCCTTGGTTGTCATCCTCTTATATCTTCTCACTAGGGGTCTGCCAAGTTGGCCTAAGGATAGCACCAACCCTGCGCATAGGAAGTAACATAAATCGGCAGTGAAAGAGTTCTGAAAGTGCTGTCGGTGTAAAATTTAGGGGAGACATTACTGATTCTTTCTACTTCTGACACCGTCAAATCTGGTACACATGTACCTGCAGCCAAGAACGATATCGTGGAGGCTAGCTAAGATTAGACTCCCTCCAATGCTCTCCCCTCTATTGACTGAATCGATCTAGCTTGATCCGTTAAGCCGCCTCTTGGAATTAGCTAAACGCTGCCCGGAAACGAAGATGACTGATTCAGAAGTTCGACGCCGTATTAGGGCTGGTGAATCAAAGGTCGCGGAAATCTCGTCCAGCCTACTCAAGCATGGGCACTTGTACAAACAAGCAAATAAAATACGCGTTCTATGTCTTGTATTGTCGGACTATACAGATACATGTAGGTAACTCAGTAGTTAAAGCGTCTGTCTAATCAAAGGAAGATATCAGGTTTGGTTCCACAGCGAAGTCTCGAACATTTTCGCAGGTTCATACAAAAGTAAAAGGTAAAATCCCCTTGTCCATGCCATTAAGGCATATTGGGTATACGGTGTTAGGCCCGTATTTTCCATGACCTTCGGCGCATAGAAGTATGATATACATAACATAACATAACATAACATAACATAATTCTTTTCTATCTCCTTACTTTGAAACAAGTGGAAATGAAATTACAAAAATAAATAAATAAATAAATGATAAGAGAGATCTTCTTAGCCAGATAAAATATTATTTGGTGATTAACGTGTACCTTCTTTCACGCGACCGGTGTAGTTCGTGGCTGGGTACCCCACAAGGTCAAACTGAGACAGGCGAAGGTCAGGAGCCAGCTGAATTGACTTGCTTTGACCATAGAGCCATTTATAGATGACGTCATCAGTGGAGTACGCAACTGTGGAAGAAAGTGCGGACACGTTCTATAGATCTTTGCTTTGCTAGGTAGATGATAGCACTGTTGGTGGCCAATAGAACAAAGGTAAAAAGAGTGAGAAAGAGAATGAGGGAAGCAGAGAAAAAAAAAGAGAGAGAGAGAGAGAGAGAGAGAGAAAGGGGGGGGGGGGAGATACAAAGTGATAGACAGACGCCAAGACAAATCAAAGAGAAACAAATCTGTGGGAGGTTATATGGATGAAAAGGAGGTCAGACAGGTATACAGTAAACAGATAGATAGATAGATAGATAGATAGATAGATAGATAGATAGATAGATAGATAGATAGATAGATAGATAGATAGATAGATAGATAGATAGATAGATAGTTAGGTAGATAGGTAGTTAGGTAGGTAGGTAGGTAGGTAGGTAGTTAGGTAGATAGGTAGTTAGGTAGGTAGGTAGGTAGGTAGGTAGATAGGTAGTTAGGTAGATAGGTAGGTAGGTAGTTAGGTAGATAGGTAGTTAGGTAGTTAGGTAGGTAGGTAGGTAGGTAGGTAGGTAGGTAGGTAGTTAGGTAGATAGGTAGTTAGGTAGGTAGGTAGGTAGGTAGGTAGGTAGATAGGTAGTTAGGTAGATAGGTAGGTAGGTAGTTAGGTAGATAGGTAGTTAGGTAGTTAGGTAGGTAGGTAGGTAGGTAGATAGGTAGTTAGGTAGATAGGTAGGTAGGTAGTTAAGTAGATAGGTAGTTAGGTAGTTAGGTAGGTAGGTAGGTAGGTAGGTAGGTAGTTAGGTAGATAGGTAGTTAGGTAGGTAGGTAGGTAGGTAGGTAGATAGGTAGTTAGGTAGATAGGTAGGTAGGTAGGTAGGTAGATAGGTAGTTAGGTAGGTAGGTAGGTAGGTAGGTAGGTAGGTAGGTAGGTAGATAGGTAGTTAGGTAGATAGGTAGGTAGGTAGGTAGGTAGATAGGTAGTTAGGTAGATAGGTAGGTAGGTAGGTAGGTAGATAGGTAGTTAGGTAGATAGGTAGGTAGGTAGGTAGGTAGATAGGTAGTTAGGTAGATAGATAGGTAGGTAGGTAGGTAGGTAGATAGGTAGTTAGGTAGATAGGTAGGTAGGTAGTTAGGTAGGTAGGTAGGTAAGTAGGTAAGAAGCCGAGTAGGCAGGTAGAACAAGGTTAGTAGTTAGGCAGAAAGACTGGTAGTTAGGTAGGTAGATCAAGAATGAGTTCAAGATAAAACTTAATTATAGTTAATCTAAGGCACACTAAAAATATATAAGAGAGAAATAAAGAGAGAGAGAGACAGACAGACAGAGAGAGAGAGAGAAAGTAAATAAAAAGTAACTTATAATGAAGTATGGGTCTCTCGATGTAATGTAAATTAATTGGTGATTCTTCAAACAGTATTAAACTTTGAAAAAAAATCATTTTTAAGCATAATGTAACGAATGCTAAACTGTAAATGATGGCTCTGATATTCTGGAAAAGAAAAAGATCAACCTTCTGTTCTCTTTATGTTACATAATGCCCTAATATGTGTCTTATATTTTATTCTTATCCATTCTGTAAACAAATTATACCCTACAGAGCTGAATATTCTTCTTCTTCTTCTCTTTATGTATTTATAGTCTGCGGCTTAACCTCTTGGAATTTTTTTCTTTGTAGTTTCTGTATCAAACCGTAGAGTTTGGCTTCTTGGATCAATTCAGTGGGCCAGTATCTCAGTGCGTTTCATAGATGGTGCAGTTTTCGAGGCTGTGATCCACAGCTGGGTCACGTATATAACACATGCAAGTATGGCAGAACAGCCAATCTTAAACTCTGTTCACGTAAAGTTTTGGAGCTGGCTGTATTCTGTTCTGAGGCGAAGAATGATGACTTGATCAGTTCTGTTTAACGAATGATAGTCATCATTTGGAAGTGCGACTTATTTTGATTGTAATATTCTAAACAACAATGTATCAACGGAGAGACAGAACGTTCCGAGAGCTTTGCAATGTGTGGTTAATACAACAACTGTTTTGGAAACCAATGATCCTACAAGAAAAACATCATGACCTGATCCCCCGTCTTCTCCTTCTTCTTTTCTTACAGGTTCATCCTCAAAAGGGCGTTGGTTCCATTGTGTTGCAGTTATTGTGCCTTTTGTTACCCAGATATGTACAGCTTCGGCTGGACGTTTTTTTTTTGGGGGGGGGGACCTGATTCACCTTGATGTTGGGGTCCTTACTCACTTTCCCAGGCTACTGTCTGTTTCCAGGGGCATCACTGGGAGACAGAATAAAATCTTGACCAGCTATGGGTTTCCAGCCGTGACCCAGGCAATCAGCTATGGGTCCCTGACTGTTAACTCATTCAGTTTAAGTGCTGCGTTTTCGCTCCCATCTTCTTCTAGTTGAAAATGCCGACCAGTTTAAAACTACACATTTGTACCGAGTAAAGATAGACAGTCCCATAGCAAATGCCGTAGGAGATGAAGCGTTAGAGATCTCATTATGCTGGGGCCATGAGCGTATGAGGTGAGGTGGCCAGTTCCTTTCCTCGCTGCATTTCCTTCTCAGATTTTCTCTGGCACCCATTTTACGAGGCTGGGTGGACCTTGGGGCCGTATTGGTCAGAAAAAAAATCCCCCTCGAGCATTTGGTTGCTAGACGAGTGCTCTAACCACTACGCTAGCCGACCGTACCCAAATTATACGCAGGAATTTCCTGAAATAAGATTACAGTTCAACGTGGAAACCTACAGCTTCCAAACATTAATGGACAGTTCTGGACATCCATTGGGAAGTACTCCAGATTCATCCTGCACGTGGCTTGAATGGTTAGTCTGAATAAAAAAAAATGGAAAGAAATTTAAAATTTGCTGCACAGCAAAACTAACTTAAAATTATCATTTCTTGGGATTCATTATTAATCTTCTATGGGAATCTAAGAGAGATTGTGGATTACAAGTAAGAGGGATGAAGAGTAGGGGGGGGGGAATATAAAGATATAACAAAATATAGAGATCCTGAGTTATACTATAGAGAATTATAGCAACATTTACAGTATTATCTATCTCTCCACAATTTTCTCTTAAATCTTAGAAAGTAAAGTCTGTTTGTTCGTTCGTTCTATCTTTTCTGTGCCCCTATCCCTCAAAATGAAACAAATATAATTAAAAGAACGATGGCACTGACTGAATAAATTATGTTTCTATAGTGCTGAGAAATGAAGAAATTGTGTCCTAAACTAAGAAAGGATGCAGGCCTGAGAACTGGTCAAGAAACTAATGATGCTAAAATAAGATCTAAAAATGGGTAACTCTAAGAGTGTCCGGCTTCAAGAATGGTACAGACTAGTGTAAGCTAGACGTACACCCCCCCCCCCCCCCCCGCCTCTCCACCCACAGTATCTACATGTGAAAGGGAAGGTACAGGAAACTGTGGACCTTATGTTTTGGAGAAACCGGGGACTTCATCCTGGCATGAAACTGTAAGCTTTATTCTGGCAAGAAACTGGGGACTTCATCCTGGCATGAAACTGTAAGCTTTATTCTGGCAAGAAACTGGGGTCTTTATCCTGGCATGAAACTGTAGACCTTATTCTAACGAGAAACTAGAACTTCATCATTGAAACCATAAACTTTATTCTTATCGGATGGAGAAACTTGGGATGTCAGCCTGGAGACTATGCGTGCAGATTTAACGTGATCTTATAGTCGAGGTTAAGAAAGAAAAGAGAGATAAGAGTACACACTTGTAGTCGACTTTATTCACCGTGATGTAATAACAATGATGTTACAGGAGATACACACAAAGCAAAAGAATGAATTAAAATGTCATTTTCTAACTTCCGAATATACAAAAAAAATTTTAACTTAGTGTTGGCTGTAAAACAGTTACTTGAGTTCTGAGAAGAAAAAAAAACCCAATAATTATTCTATATCTAACTATTGATTTGCCTTATAGAACTATTCTCAAGAAAAACATCATAAAATTTCTCCTTTCACCGCCTCGAACAGTTCTTACCGCTGAGAGAAAAGCACTGTTCCATTTGCTCCGATACGCAGGAACCTGTTGTGGGAGGTTATCGCGTGCAAATAACTTTTCTGACCGTTGTAGAAAACGGTGTCCGGGTGCCATATGCGCTCCAAAATTTTTATACCTAGGGTTAAATTTTCAATGGAGATATTCATAGCCAGTCTCCTGTCCAACCATCTTTGTCGAAAGTAGCAGTCTAGCGTGTATACCTGAAGGAGAACTCATATATAAATGTATACTAAAAGGATTTACGACGCTGGTGTCTTTAATGAAGGGAAAAAATTAATGAAACATGTATGATTTTATGAACCAGATTATGAACATATTACGTGCATATGAAGTTTGTGTTTCTTAATGTATGATGTGTGTTTATGATGTAAAGTTAAAAATATTTCTAAAATCAAATCTATCATGAAACTGATCACGAAATAAATGATAGCGAAATACTTTATTGCGAGCTGATTATCATTTAAAACTTCAACAAAACCACATTTTGTTACGAACCGGTTATCATTTAAAACGGACAAAATATTTTACCATGAATCACTTATCAATTATAACTTTTAACAATAGACTTTACTATGAGGTTTTTGTCTTGCAAAACTTTAACAAAATATTCTAACATGAGCCACTTATCAGTTAAAACAATTAACAGAATACTTTACCATATCCAACTCAGAGATAGGCCCCATTGAACGTAGACTTAGATCTGCGTTTACAACCACGGCTTCTCCTGAAAGGCAACAGAAAAGAATGCGCTTTTATATTAAGAGTTCGCCGTTATTGGAAGAAGTGTGTCATCATGACAGAAATGATGATGATGATGATGATGATAATGATGATGATGATGTAATTCCTATTATGACTGTTCAGTTTCGTATTCAGCTTTTATCCCAGTTCATGTGTGACTTTTTTGTTGTCTGTTAATACGATCTTTTCTTCTGCATATCCACGTTTCAGAACTTCGCTAGCTCGCTTTAATTTCCTTATTTGTATGTCATCTAAGCTTTAAATGCTTACTTTAACAAATGTTGTCGCTCGTCACTTACTATACATTTCTATCTTTAGTAAGTCTCAGTCGCTCGTCACTTACTATACATTTCTTTCTTTACTAAAACTCAGTCGTTCGTTACTTAACTATACATTTCTATCTTTACTAAAACTCAGTCGCTCGTTACTTACTATACATTTCTATCTTTACTAAAACTCAGTCACTCGTTACTTAACTATATATTTCTATCTTTAGTAAGTCTCAGTCGCTCGTCACTTACTATATATTTCTATTTTTAGTAAGTCTCAGTCGCTCGTCATTTGCTATACATTTGTATCTTTAGTAAGACTTCAGTCGCTCGTCACTTACTATACATTCCTATCGTCATTAAAACTCAGTCGCTCGTCACTTACTAAACATTTCCATCTATTGTAAGCCTCAGTCGCTAGTCACTTACTATACATTTCTATCTTTAGTAAGACTAAGTGAAACATCACTCCCATCAAAACTATACATTTTATATAGAAATTATGGTAATCAATCATAAATATCCCCCTCCTTTTCGTTTGTTTTCACGTATATTATTTTTGCTTCATTTACATCGTGAAGCCGTACACTAGAGATAAATATTCTCTTCGGAAATCTAATTCATTACACTCATCTTTTCCTGCTTGGTGTACCAGTGACAGATATTCTCTTGTAAAGTTGTTCACTTCACTCATCGTTCCATATTTGGTGTACTAGTGATAGATGTTCTCTTGTAAAGTTGTTCATTCATCTTTCTAGACTTTGCAAATTAACTCGTAAGGCTAGTACACTTCATTCACGTATTCAAGTTAGTTCCCGAGTTTGGTGGCTAATGTTATCAGAAACAGTATTTACTGAGCCATACGCCAGCATGGCTGACATGGATCATTAGTTGGGATAATAATCAGAGCAAAATAAACCGACCCAAAATATATCCTAACTTCCCTTTGGTGCTCGTAGGCATAGGCTAATGATTTACACCAACCTGGCCAACCCGGTAGATATGGACATGTTCCATACGACGGTGCTTGCATAGGGAGCTACGAGCTCATCTTATGAATGCCCAGAAATTAAATAAATCTACTTAAATTTGTATCCTGACGTTTCAAGATCTTCAACGGCAGTAAAAAACATACCCTCCTCCTCCTTCTTCTTTCATCCTCCCTTCTCTTCCTTCTTCTTCCTCTTGCCATCCTCCTCCTTCTTCTTCTCCTTCTCCTCCCTTCTTCTTCTCTTCTTTTCCTCCTCCTCCCCCCTCCTCCTCCTTCTTCCGCTTGAACAACATATGTCTTCCAAAACCTAGACTCGATCTTTACAAGAAAAGCTTTAGTTATTCTGCTGCTCATCTTTGGAATACCCTCCCATTCTGTATAAAAAAATATAAATTATACTCCTTCCTCATTCATTCATTCATTCATTTGCATGTCCCTTGCGGAACTTTGCCTCCCAAACAGCACTCCTGTAGGCCTCTCGGTTGTGAGCAAGATGGCCTGCTGCTGTTGCATCCATTTCCAGATCGTCAACGATGTCTTGCAGCCATCTTCGTCTTGGTCTTCCTCTTTTTCTTTTTTCCCATTATGTATCCTTCCAATACGGTCTTCTCTAAATTATCATGACGTTTAATGTGTCCAAAATATTTCAGTTTTCTCTCTTTAATCCTCTTCACTAGCCAGCCTTCTTCAATATTAAGCTCTTGTAGTATAGATATATTTGTTCTTTTTGTGTCCACGATATACTCCTTCCTACAACTACAAAATTTCCCAATATCTATTTGATGTCGACTACATGCCTCCGTGAATCATAAAACTTAAATGTTATCTTAAACTGCTCTTACAGACACTGAATACATTTACTTGTTTATTCTGAATAGTCCCGAAATTTTTGTTTAGTAGATAGTCATTTATATATGTATGTAGTTATTTCTGTACTGAGTAAATGGATAAGAGCGAAATGTAAATGTTATATTTTATTTTATGTCTCTCAGTTTCAATGTTAATTATGTTTGCTACACGAGCAGCATATTTGTAGAATGTCCTGAATAGAGTGAAAGATGTGTGATAAAGGGCAGAATGTCAGACGGGCCTGCGTGCCATAATCTTAACCCTTTTGAAATAAAGATCAATCAATCCATCTTCTTCTCCTCCTCCTCCTCCTCCTCCTTCTTCTTCTTCTTCTTCTGCTACTTCTATAACCCAAATCTTCCTTTTGGATAAATTGGTTATTTTTCACTTTCTGAACTCTACACCAATAACAGAGCACTGGGTTTGGAAACATGTAATAAATCCAGAGCCGTCCTCATCTCCAGGATGTAGTAAAAACGTTTATAATGACCAGTGCTGCAAGTGGATGAGTATGAAAAAAAATGACGGAAGATGGAGAAAAGGAAGATACAAGTAATCAGAAGATTAAGAAAAGATCATGATCTCATTACGTAATCTGAAATAGCACAGCCTACAGATATCAAAAATATCGCCTTTCACATCTCAGATTGCATAAACTAAGCTTGATTGGGTTCAGATTTCGTAATCTAAGATGGATTGTGTTTGTCCCCATCATTATTTTCCGAGAAATGATCACATGCCTTCTTCTGACTGAACAAACAGAAGCATCTGAAAATGTAATAATATTTGCTCTGTGATTCACAATTTTCATGTCGCATTCACCGACCCGCGTAAAGATCTCAATACGGCGATAATGTTCGGCAAAGTAGGCTGTGTCCAGGTCAGTTTGTTTACGCAGAGAAGAGAGAGAAGGGAGATTCTGCATCTTGCACACATAAAAAAATGCCAGCTGAATGTGTGGTTTCATAGTTGTGTAAGGAGGCGCAAGATGTCCTTTTCAGCTAACGACGCATTTGTCCAGAAATTTCAATCACGATAGAAGACATATAATTATTCTTGAAACTTGAATCTAGGATTTAACATCATCGCACTCGTGGCACATCCGCACATGCTCTGCTCTCTGTTTCAGTAACCACCGAAGAGTGTGAACAGTATTTGTGCCAGTCAGCTGTTGGTTCTGGCAGCCTCGAATTCTACCAGCCAGCCGGCAGGATCTTCCTCCCCCCTTCTCACAGGTACATCCTTCATCTTCTGTAGATATATTTGATCAAAAACGTGCCATTTCTTCTTCCTCCACCACTTCCTCGGCCACTGACTTCAGTATAACCGTCCTGTCCACACGAATCTTATCTGTTGTAATAGCCGTTACGGGCAACACGATCGGCTACCTCTTTGCCACTCACTCCCGCACGTCCTAGACAATATATCCACGTCAGCTTGGTGACACACTGGATTCTCCCAAGATATTAACCCATTCATGGCGTAGCAAACCCATCTCTATCCTGCGAAACATGCTTTGGTAGTTCGTCACCCCCACTCCTAGCTAGCCAGGACAGAGCCTTGGTCACTGCATCAAATTCTATGTGCATGCTTAATGTCGTAGTACTGTCGTTGATATTGATTATGTCGCCATAGTTATTCATTCATTACCGTGCCTGAATAACAGGTGAGAGACAAAGAGCAGACAATGAGATGAGCCTCCTGGGCCGTTCGTTCTTCCTCCTTCTAAAATAAAGTTCACTCGTTCGTTCATTCTCTAATTCGAACCTATTCATTCATTCATTCATTTGCTTGTCTCTTGCGGAACTTTGCCTCCCTAACAGCACTACTGTAGGCCTCTCGGTTGTGAGCATGATGGCGTGCTGCTGATGCATCCATTTGCAGATCATCAACGATAAATTGCAACCATCTTCGCCTTGGTCTTCCTCTCTTTCTTTTTCCCATTATGTACCCTTCCGAGACTGTCTTTTCTAGATTATTATGACGTTTAATGTGTCAAAAATATTTAAGTTTTCTCTCTTTAATCCTCTTTACTAGCCAGCCTTCTTCAGTATTAAGTTCTTTTTGTGTCCATGATATTTGAAGAACTCTTCTGTAGCATTTACATTCAAAGGCATTTATATGTTTCTCAGCTGTTTTCTTAAGTGTCCAGGTCTGACAGGCATATGTTGCGATGGGAGAAATGCATGCCCTTAAAAATCTTATTTTTGTAGTTCTGTCTGTTCCTCTCCACAGATTCTTTAGTTGTTTTACTTTTTGAAGAGCGATAGATGTTCTCCTTTTAATTTCCCTCATTGTATCTCCATTATTAATTAGTAGTGATCCAATATATTAAAAATTCTCCACCTCTTCCAAATTTTTCTCATTGATACATAATTCAGCTGCCTTGTTGGTTTTGTCAGTTGTCACCAATTTAGTTTTTCTTCGCATTAAGATAGAGGTTTTGCTTTTCACTATTCTTACGGACTGACATAATTAGTTTTTCCATTCCTTTTTGTGTTGTGGACAGTAATACTGTGTCATCAGCATATCTAATCTCTGGTATTTCATAACCTCCAATTGTTATAGCATCGTAATATTCTTTGTCTCCATTTTCTCTAACATTCCTCTTTATATTTTAGTATACAAGTTAAATAAGTAAGGCGACAATATGCACCCCTGACGGACCCCTTGTTTTATGTCAAACAAAGTTATTGTTTCACCATTTATTCTTACTGCTGCCTGTTGGTCTAGATACATCAGTGATGTTAATTGTATCAAATGTGTTGGAAATCCCATTTTTTGCCATTATTTCCCAAAGTTTCTGGTGTTGTACACAATCAAATGCCTTTGAGTAGTCTATAAAGATAAATATAGATTCACATTAAACTATCTGCATTTCTCTATTATTAATCTTATATTGAATATATGATCTCTTGATGCTCTTCCTTGCCTGAAACCATCCTGGACCATATTGACTTCTTCTTCTTCCATTTTCTTACGAAGTCTACCCATTATGATTTTTAACAGAATTTTAATGGCATGACTAATCAAGGCAACAGTTCTGTAGTTTGTGCATAATTTCAGGTTACCCTTTTTTTGGCAGTGGTATGAATATAGTTCTTTTCCATTCTTTTGGCGAAATACCTGAATGCCATATCTTTTTACATAGTGCATGATAGATCCTTGCACATTCCTTTCCTTCTGCTTTAATAAGTTCAGTTTTAGTAAGATCTCATCACATCCTGGTGATGTACCATTTTTCAGATTCTTTATTGCCCATAAAACTTCTTCTATTGTCGGTTCGGGTTCTTTCTCCTCCAATAATAATTCACACTGTAGATTTCTGCTTTCACAGTCGGTTGTTTCATACATTCCTCTGCAATATTCCTTCCATCTTTCTAGAATTTCCTCTGTCTCTGTCAAGGTATTCCCCATCTCATCACAAATTACATTTAGCTTAGGTGTGACATTTATCGTCAGTGTCTTCATTTCTTTAAACATTTCACCATCTCTTCCACACTTCTGATGTTCTTCTATTCTTTCACAACAATCTTGTACGTATTGATTTTTGTCTTTTCTTATGTTTCTTCGTACTTCTTTTGTTAAAGATTTATATTCCTCTTTGTTATTGTTTGTCATTTTCCATTACGTTTTCATTTCTCTACGTTGTTTTATCAGTTCTAGTGTGCCTGCTGTAATCCATCTATTCTTTTGTGTTTTCTTTATTGGAATCATGTCTTTAGCTGTTGTTATTAAGATATCTCTGGGCTGCGTAGCCGGTTCATCTAGTGTTATCTCCTCCTGTACATTCATCAGGATTTCGAAACGGTTCTTCACTTCTATATCGCATTGTTCTGGTATTTTTGTAAGATCAAAGAGGAGTGGTCTTGATCCCGTAACTGTCTGTTTTATCCTTATCTTCATGTCTGCTGTCTTTTTTATCTTTATCTTCATGTCTGCTATTAATAGCTTATTGTCTGTGTCACAATCAGCACCTGGTCAATTTTTTTGCTGATATTATACTTGATCTCCACCTTCTTTGCATTAAAATGTAATGTATTTGATTCTTGGTTTTCCCATCAGGTGATGTCCATATGTAAAGTCTTCTTGGATGTTGCTTAAAAAGTGTGTTAGCAATAATTAGCTCATTTTCCATGCAAAACGCCATTAGATTGTCACTTCCCTCATTTCTATGTCGTATGCTAAATTTCCCTACAACATGTCCTTCATCTTCTGCTCTTTCTGTACCAATCTTTGCATTAAAATCCCTCATTAATAATACAGTATCAATTTTCCATACCTGGTCTATCGTCGGTTGCAGTCTGTTATAGAAACTATGTTATAGAACCTATACAGAAACAAAAATCTGAAAATGGCTAATGAAAAGTGAAAGTCTGGATATCTGAATGTATGTCAGTTTGTATTCTCACATGATTTCCTTTACAAAGACTTTTTAGACTGCCATTGTATCATTTCGTACATGTTGCTTCTGTTTCATATACAGTCGAACCCGTTTAATGTCACATAGTCGGGACCGTCAAAATGTGAGGACAATAAGCGAATTTGACATAAACAGGAGTCCTTTAAAGGATTTGACTGGGCCAGTATGTGTGCGAGTGTGTCCGTCCGTTTCACATTTGCTACATTAAACACATAACAAACAGCCAAAGCTGTCATCACAGGACACAATATGTATTAATCACAAAACATATTACTCACACAATATATTAATCACAAAATACAATAAGTCTTAGTCTTATAACATATAAAACACTATAATTATGCAGCATCTGACTTGTGAGCAGTAGTAATAAAAATGCTTGATTTTGCGTTGTGTAGTGATAGCTGGTCTATTAATAAAGAAGTCACTTAAATATGATAGAGCACTAAAAACATCCTGCGTCACGCCAGGCATACTGCAAATGAACGAGCGCACAGTCTCGAACGCGCTTACAGACTGAGCGTAAGAAACAGTTTTGGTGACTGTTTATTCTGTGGACTCACTGACGTCATCGTCTCGTTCAGTTTTGTCTCAGTTTTTAACAAGTTTCGATACAGCTGAAACGTCAATTTCAAATTTATCCGCTATGTCCTTTCTTGTAATGTTTTCATCAACTTACTTCAGAATATCCATTTTACTGTTCAAATCCAGATCAGCATGTTTGCGTTTAGTAGCCATTATCTATAGCAATGAGAACCAGAGGGAAGTTCCCGGTTATACGGTTCACAGTTCACTATTCGAGTCTGGCTATTACCTCAGGTTGCCAATTTCACACAGCCCGCGTCTTGATGAAGAAGCCAATGACCGAAAAAAGCCAGGTTTTAATCACGAAAAGGCGGCCGTGGTAAGCTTTTCATTCACACCACGTGAGTTTCGATGCCCACATGTTCAGAAGGTGATGCGGCAATTGCTCGATGATCAAACGCCCGGCCCCTTGTTTGATGAATCGCGACGCTGATAACGCTTTGTGAGATATCTGTAGCTTGTACTTGCCCATCTGTGATACAAAGCGGGGTCTTTAGCTCCCCCGGGTGCAAAAATAACGTGACATGAACCGATTTGTGGCGATAAGCGGGGTGATACTAATTGGTGTAAACCCCATTAAGTACTTATGGGAGTTGCCCGGGGTTACAAATTTATGTAACAATATCCAGGTGGTGACATAAAGCGATGTAATATTAAATGGGTTGGACTGTACATTTATTATGCCCATTGTCTTCACCCGTTACGACCAAAGCAACTACGCATGCTCCATGTATATTAAACTATGTCGGTTACTTAGTTTGCCTATTGGTAGGTTCTGGTTATAACCACCTCGTGTATTCTGATATATATGTGCATCGTGTTAAACTGAGGGTCAGACTGTATGATTGTATGGGAAAGCCACCCATTCATGGTGGAAATATTGCACTGAAAATAAGTCTAAAAATTTCGTCCAGCAGTCAAAATGCCAGGAAGATTAAAAATAGTATGTGAGTAAAACAAAGTATGACGATGAAATCGTGAGTGTGAATGAACTGAATTACACCAGCGGTCGTCAATTTGAAATAATATCAGAAAAGACATAATATTTGCAGTGACATCGGTAACCGTTGCAAAAGTTGTAGATGTAATGTTTATCATTGTATTGGTTATTACTATAAATATCACTGGAGTGATTATTATTCTCAGTTAGTTAAGGATATATTGGTGCTCAAATACTAAGATTACGGCTGTTTATGTAAAATCTCCGAAAGTTACATTATTTCAAGACATAAGAAACCATAAGCTTTTTTATGCATTTTTACAAAAACCAACCTTTCTTGCTATCATATACAATGCAGTTTTTGTAGCCTTGTGGTTTTATTATATGCAGTGCAACTTGTAGTCTTGTGGTTTTTTATTATATGAAATACAACTTTTGTAACCTTGTGGTTTTTAGTATATGCAATGTATCTTTTGCAACCTTGTGGTTTTTATTATATGCAGTGCCAACTTTTGTCGACTTGTGGTTTTTATTATATGCAATGCAATTTTTGTAGCCTTGTGACGCTATAACTCACAACTCAACTTTTATAGTCTTGTGGTGTTACTTTACGCAATGTAACTTTCGTAACCTTTAGGTGTTACTGTATGCAATGCAACTTTTGTAACGTTTATGTGCTACTATATGCAATGCAACTTTTGTAACGTTTAGGTGCTACTATATGCAATGCAACTTTTGTAACGTTTAGGTGCTACTATATGCAATGCAAGTTTTGTAACGTTTAGGTGCTACTATATGCAATGCAAGTTTTGTAACGTTTAGGTGCTACTATATGCAATGCAACGTGTGTAACGTTTAGGTGCTACTATATGCAATGCAAGTTTTGTAACGTTTAGGTGCTACTATATGCAATGCAATTTCTGTGGCGTTGTTGTCATCAAGAACCAGACCCCGGCCTCTGGAAAGTGATTTTTTAAAAATAATTTATACAGTTTAATTTTCTCAAAAACATTTTTATCCATCTAGTTGTTGCGTAATTTCTATGTAGATGAGCATTTCAGTTTGCTAAAGGCATAGTTCGTACTATAACTTCACTGTTGCAATACTGAGGTGCAACTTTTTTTCTGAAGGCAGATTTCTGCATATCATTTTACGCCGATATGTAAAAGGGGGAGAGGAAACTTTGGGGTGTGGGGATAATCTTAGAAAGAATATTGCAAAAAGGAAGATTATAAAGGAGAAAAGGCAGAAAAAGCTCGAGATTGTAGATATTTTGATATGTAACAATATGGTAGGATAGAAAAATCAGAAATGGAGTTTATAAAAGATTGAGATCTACATATGAGCTACAACGTACACACTGCCCAATGATTTCTTCAAATTCTAAGACCAAAATGATCAAGAAATGTAATACGTCGTCCAAGCTAATCGAAAACAGAAGAACCTTTCCAAACTGGTAAGAGAGACAACGTAAATCTTGCCGCTGTTTGTTTAGCTGGCCATGGCCGAACAGTTAAAGTGTTTCAGTGATCTGATAGCTTTCCGCCACAGATGGGGGTTTGGGGGGGGGGGGGGGAGAGTTCTGATAAACTGGACCCTCCTTGCGTTCGGTTTCTTGACTCTCTACGCGTGGTTTCTGTCCAGTGTTGATGTTCTTGAGACAGAGAATGATGCTAGGGACGTGGAGAGAAAAAAAGTCGCCTTAAGTAAACATTTAAGAACTTTTTTAAAAAAATAAAGACGAATGGCGTTTAAAGAAAATATAAAAGTGGCACAAAATTTCATTTGACTGGTCTATTAAAAAATGCTTACTGATCGTACAGCACTACAATAACAATCCCAGAGAATATGGAAATCTCAAAGGCTTAGACCTTACTTCCTACTGACCACATACAATTTATTCAAAATCTACCCATAATACATCTGGAGACTGAGAAGAGCCTAAAAACCGAAGTAAATCACTGCTGGGTACACGTGATTAACCTTGCATGAAAAGGGTATTTACGTGTTTGTTAGTCTGATGTACGTGAGCCCAATAACAACAAGTATAACATGAAGCCTTTTTTTCATATTTTAATTTTATGTTCTCCCCTTTGATTTGCCTATTATGTCAGTCTCATACTGGAAATACTCATGCGCAAAATTGAAAATGTTCATAGATAAAATTGAAAATGTTCATACTCAAATTGGAAATGTTCACAGACAAAACTGAAAATATTCATAGACAAAATTGAAAATGTTCATACTCAAATTGGAAATGTTCACAGACAAAACTGGAAATGTTCATAGACAAAACTGGAAATGTTCATAGACAAAACTGGAAATGTTCATACTCAAATTGGAAATGTTCATAGACAAAACTGGAAATGTTCATAGACAAAACTGGAAATACTCATAGACAAAATTGCAAATGCTCATACTCAAATTGGAAACGTTCATAGAGAAAACTGGAAATGTTCATAGACAAATATGGAAATGTTCACACTCAAATTGGAAATGTTCATAGACAAAACTGGAAATGTTCATAGACAAAACTGCAATATTCATTCATACACAACTCTTGAAATGTTTAGATGTCATACTCTGTTGTAGACATGACCAGACCGCTTGCTAGTGTTCTGAATAAAATACCAACAACCTTTTCCCATCACTGTTTCTGTTTTGTTTTCCCAACTTTTGAACTCTACAGGGAGTGTCACATGAAACCCGCTGTACTATAACCCGCAGAGACTGTTATAATCAAGCCCCTGCTCGATTATAACAGTCTCTGCGGGTTTTATATGAAAAGTTCTTTCACCGAATTTAAACATTTCTTCATGAACCAATATATTTCCTCTTTTTGAAGCCATTTCTGTCTGAATAACTATATTCCTATATTTCCAGCTTTTGGGGAAAGGAAAAAAAACATGTTTTCTTGCGATAGAATGTTTCCACAGAGCACCCTTTCAAGACAAGCGGGAGTTAGAGGAATATCCCTTTCCAGCCCGGTAACCCCGCTCTACAAATGTACAAAAACGTAGGTCAAAATCAGAATTACGAAGCGTTGGATAAAGACTACTGAGGAATTTTGACTCCCATGTCGAAAATATTTCAATGATTTCTATTCGTCCATTCTAGACCAAATGACCCAGTCCGGTCTTGGACATTCCATAAAAACCACAACAGTGACTCCTTTTTTTATGTACGGGGAAAAATCGTTATGGACCTGAAAGAGGCCGTCAAAGAAACCTATTTCTTGTTAATACTTCAGGGGTTTGGGAATTAGAAGGTGTTCCGAGACTGTAGTGGGAGCTTGGTAACTTATATACCTTCGGGTTGCTCTGTCAATAATTAATATCCTATTTCTTTCGCAACAGCGCTCCAGCTACTACTATCAAATCCCAGAATCCTCTGCTTCTGTGATCTCGGTAGTGGTTGGTTAATTAATTCTCGTGGTCGGCATCGGTTTTCCGACACTTCTTTCACCCTTCAGTCCAGTGCATGCAATTTTTCTTACCTTGTTCCAAAATCTCCGTTCCCAAGTCTCATTTTTAAAAAAGGAGTAGAGCTAGTCTTGGTCAGACGGTGGTGGAATTTTTGAGAAGCTTTTTTTTTTTGGGGGGGGGGTGTGGGGTGTGGGTGGGGGGGAAGGGAGATGGGGTGAACTCCGGCAAACAGAACCACGGTTATCCACCTCCAGTGCCAAAAAATTCTGTGTGTTCCAACATTCACACGGTGCTGGTAGAGAAGAACATCCCGCTCGCAAGCAGATCTTGTTCTTGTTTGTTCTTGTTCTTGCTCTGTCTTCCTGGAACTATGAGCAGATGTTCTTTGCAACCGAAATGATGAAGAGGTTGAGCACAGCATCGTGTCGGATTGGGAGCGGGTTTACGGAGGCTAGTCTTTCGGTCCTTGAGTGGAGAAACAAAAAAAAAAAAACAACAACAACAACAAAAAGCAAGGGGAGTGCAATTCTTCATTAGCAGAGTCCGTCGCCATGGTGACTATGACGGTACCTGCCCATTAGTCAGGTTATACGGGGTACCAACGTAGCGGTAGGACAGGATACTGGTCAGCTACAATTCACAACCCTGCTGCTGCATGTCAGCTACAATTCACAACCCTGATGCTGCACTCTTAGGTCCTCTTCTCTTACAAGTCTTCACAGAGGCCTTCCAAAACAAACAACTCCCACCCAGTCTAAACCTATCATACATCACCCTCATACCCAAAGATAGCGCAGACAAAACACAACTCAAAAACTACCGACCCATATCTCTGCTAAACGTAGATTACAAGATCCTCACCAAAGCGCTCACAAACAAGCTCAAACCACTTATGCACAAACTCATACACGAAGACCAACAATGCAGTGTAGAGAACAGAAACATACACCAGCACACACACTTCATACGAGACGTCATACACTACACACACCAGAAGAACTGCCAGTCGTCAGTTCTCTCATTAGATCAGGAGAAAGCCTTCGACAGAGTGTCACACAAATACCTACACAAGACACTACTCCACTGCAACTTAGGGGACTACTTCAGAGAGTGGATTCACATTCTCTACTCAAAACCTGAGAGCAAAGTCTTAGTAAACCATACGCTTACAGAGACTTTCAGGCTAACAAGATCAGTGAGACAGGGCTGCCCCCTATCTCCTTTACTGTACATACTCACTCTAGAACCACTTCTAGAGAAAATCAGACGAGATACAACAATCCAGGGAACTTTTGTACCTGGCAGAGGAGAGAGAAAGTTGCTCGCGTATGCGGACGACACGATCTTCCTCCCAACAACAGACAGATCAATAACCCACATTTTAGACACCTTCACGGAGTTCGGTGAAGGCAGCGGAGCGAAACTCAACATACAAAAATCTGTCATCATGGGAATAGGCAAATGGCGAGATAAGAGGGACTTCCCTCTTCGTATCAAACGCACAGACAATATCCGCCTGTACGGCATTACTTTCCCATCACACCCCGACACAATACACAAACCCACATGGGACAACCTCATAACAAAAATTACAAACATGTTACAAAGATACAAATACACAACAGCAACAATTTTTGGACGAAGCGTCATAGTAAACACATACATAATACCAAAAATAATATACACCGCCACAGTACTAGACCCTCCGCAGCAGACAATCAAAGAAATAAACAAGCAAATCAGAAACTTTATCTTCACAAACACCGTTCACAAAATACAACGTAAAACTCTCATGCAGGACAAAACACATGGAGGGATTGCCTTGCAAGACATACAGACAAAAATACAAGCACTCAGAATCAGCCACGTAGGCCGCATCATCAAACACCCAAACCAACACCCCCTAGCTCACTACTACATAGGACTGAGACTATCACATTTAGTCCCACCAAACAACTCGCAGGCACACCACTTTGGCACACTACCACCCTTTTACAAGAACTGCATACAAGCAATTCAAGGACACGAAACGCTCACCCAATGCAAAACAAGCCGTATATACAAACATTTGGTCAGAAATCAAGCACCACCATTACACCTTAGGATCAAAAAGGGACGCAGATATCCCATACTAGACTATACTGACACATTCCAAAACCTCCATCTCAAAAATATCACACCAAAAGCCAGAGAAATCACTTTCAGACTCATATACAATATGACGCCCACGACACACAGCAAAACACAAAGAAGCACGAGACGATGTCACCTATGCAGGAAGAACGCACTAGAAACAGAAGAACACATTTTCTACGAATGCAAAACAGTAGCAACCACAGTAAAAACAATACAGAACACAATAGAAACACACACGGCACAACAAGCAGACATCTACAAAGCCATAATGTTGAATACAATCCCTAAAACTCAGGCGGACATACACACCAAGTTAATAGCCCTGCTCGCAGAGTTCAGGTACTTGGTGTGGACGTGTAGAAACAGAGCTCGTTTTGATTTATGCACGTTTAGTCCTGTCACGTTCTTGGGAATGTTTCAACAAAGATCTGGCAAAATAATGGACTGAAAGAGAGAGAGAAAGAGAGAGCAAGAGAGGATAAAATTTAAGTTAAAAATCCATGTACATCCCATGAGTGAAAGAGAAGGCCTTTGCCAAAAAAATGTACATCACCAGAGAGGAAGACAATGATAGGAGAGAGAGAGAGAGAGAGCGAAAGGGAGAAAAGAGTACACAGAAAATCTCACAAATTAGGCTTTTTTATATATTATAAAAAAAAACAAGAAATCCAAAGAGAAACAAAGAAAGGAAAACACAAAGGGTTAAGAAACCACACACCTAAAAACATAGTACCACATGATGACAGCAACAACGGTCACTCGAAAGAGTTTTCCAAGTTGCACAGTGCAAGGTCTTGACAGATCAATCACTGAGTCTGAAAAAAAAAATTTTTTTTTAAAATGATGCTGCATGTTAGCTATAGGTCTCTGACTGCCAAATCGGATGGCGTCTTCAAACTGTACGCAGTCAGATAAGATAAGAAAAGAGGAGAAGGGACGACATACTTGAAGTTTCTTATATCTATACTGCTGCATTTGAAGGTAAGTCTTCGTATCTCTTGTCAAGGCCTTCTTCCTGAACATTGAAATCTTAGGAGAGTTTTCACAAGAGCATAGAAAGTATTCTAGAAGAAGGGCAGACACCCCTCTGGAAATACAGGTTTCTAATACCTCCAAATACAGAGATAGTGGAGATAGATTCAACTGTAATTTGAATCTAGTACGAGTTTGGGCTGTCACGTACACGAGTCTATCCGCGAGCAATCTTTCTTCTTTCATCCATTTTTTCCCCCTCTGCTGAATGCCCTGAGCAGATTCAGTGGCATAGTGTGTCAGACCTAGCGACCTGTGATACAGAAAAACATGTATGCGTATGTGGGTATATGTACATATGGATTATTTTCTCATGCATTGCTGCATAATCTCGCACCGATATCTGGAATATCAGTTTCACTTACTTTGTTCCAGATTTAGTTTACTGGTATCTCTGTTTTCTCACAAAAACCAGAATAATGCTTCCTCTTTATTACACGAAAGCGACCAAGATAAACACAATCTAGCACTGACGGGACTACATTTCTTGATTTACTGCAGCATCAATTAAGATTTATTCCATGCGCTGCTTCGTCTAAACGTCAGATCGCCACTTTGTTTACAACGTTGTATGTTCCGAACTACAGCTTTGACAGAAACACCAACACTATTTTTAGTGTCGATTATTTATCTCTGGCATGGTTTTCATATGTTGGTCACTTGATGAGAAGAAATGATCAGAGAATCCCAAAACAAGCTATCAAGTGGAACACAACAGGCCGAAGAAAACGAGGCAGACCGCGTGAAACTCTGAAGAGGACATTATTAAGAGAGGCCAAATTAACAGGCATAAAATCCTTTGATGAGGTTGAAAGGCTCGCCGAAGAAAAATTGGCGAGCTACTTTGCGAGCCCTATGTGACATTTAACGGCACGGGAAGGATATAAGATATAAGATAAGAAGATGGTTTTCATTATTTATCTGTGGCATGATTTTCTCTATCGAGACATTTATTTGTTTGCCAAAGGCTAAATGATAAGAATATGATTTACGCTTTGCTTTATCTTCAGTTATATCTCGTGCTTCATGATTCAAACGTATTTATTAGGCTGAGAAGTCAGGGGTGTTTTCTTCATTCAGTAACAGTGGTGTGTGCAGGGTAACCAGTGCGCCTTGCTGTGCAGAGAAATACAAGGTGGTGTCGGAAAGTTCTCGGGCTGTGCTTGAGGTGTCTGTATCAATCGACAAATAAGCGCGGGACACTATAAGTCATTAATCCCAAACTTGCTGAGTCCGTCTGCTAACTTGTGACCTTGTGTTAGGATCCCTCTGTAATTTTTACAATGGCTGACAAATTCGAGCCACGTGCCTGCATGAAAGCTTGTGTGGAGTTCAGGAAATCTACTATTGAAACCTTTCCAATACTTCTTCAGACTTCTGGTGAACATTCTTTATGTGGGACATAGTTTTCTGTGTGACACGTGCGTCTCAAGGCCGTCGAATGTCTTCAAGATGGCGAGCGTTCAGGGTAGTCAGTCATCTCGCTTACGCCTCCCTCAAGACGATTTAGTTTTTGACAGAAAACAATATGGCGGTCGTCTACAACCTACATTCTGACCTAGTTCCCTATGACTTTACCTTGTACCTCAAAATGAAATTGAAGCTGAAAGGTCAAAGCATCGACACTAATTTGAAATGCAAAAAGAATCTTAGGCGGTATTGGGCGGTCTTCGGGAAAAGGATTTCCGCAGTGCCCTTGAGGCGTAGAAGAGGCGCTTAGTTCGCTGTGTACGTTCCCAATGTACTATTTGAAGGGTATTAGGACCAAATTTAAATAAAGTAACTCTATACTTTTCTAGGACCAATCTGCGAACTTTCCGATACTACCTAGTATTGTGTTTTAATCAGCAGCAGTTTTCCTCAATACAACTCGACAGAATGTTTTTTTACAGGTCATTTCATTGGAGAGTGGAAGCTTCTTCTTCTCGGTTAGTTCTCAAAAGAGTGCAGGTTACGCTGCGTCTCAGCTTAAAGCTAGGCTGTGATATTTGCGTCTTCGGCCCGACACATCCATCGTAGGTTTGGCTTACTTTTTGGACCAGGTTTGCGTTCCTATTTCGATCCCTGTTCACTCAGGCCTGAAGCAAGTATTTAGCTTAGTTTTACTAACCTCATAGTTTCAACACTCGTCTTTATTTTGGTCAATTCTCTAAATTTGCTTGATTCTTCCTATTTTTGTGCACAACCTGTATTGTAAAAAATATTAATAAACAAGCTGTAACATGTAAAAAAAAATGTCGCAAACATGTAAAACATGGACGAGCAGGTTCCAAGTTTAGGAGCTTGGTGACTTATTCTTGCTAAAAGCATCCAGGACAAAAATCACAAAAACCAACTTTCTCTCTCAGCGTCTAACTCTCTAATCTCTCGAATACGCCCATCTTTAGCGCGATTTCTCTCTGCTGACCACAATTCAGTCTCAGCTAAAAAAGAAAAACTACCAAACCTTGAATATGTTTCACAACAATGACCGAGAAACTTACAATGATTTCAAGACATTTAATAACGAAGCTAAAGGCGTAACACAGTTTAACTATGTCTTGTTTCTATCTTTAACAGTTATTGAACTTAAATTACACACATTTTATTACAATTGTTCTTAAACGGCACATTTGATACATGTTGAAGATATACTATGTTTAGTGCTCTTGAACGGCATATTTGATATATATTGAAGATCTACCATGTTTAGTGCTCTTAAACGGCACATTTGATATATATTGAAGATCTACCATGTTTAGTGCTCTTAAACGGCACATTTGATATATGTTGAAGATCTACCATGTTTAGTGCTCTTGAACGGCACATTTGATATATATATTGAAGATCTACTATGTTTAGTGCTTTTGAAGGCAAATTCTATATATATTGAAGATCTACCATTTTTAGTGCTCTTGAACGCACATTTGATATATATTGAAGATCTACCATTTTTAGTGCTCTTGAACGCACATTTGATATATATTGAAGATCTACCATGTTTAGTGCTCTTGAACGGCGCATTTGATATATTTTGAAGCTCACTGGAAGCTATCATTATCAGGATTAATGAAAATCATTTCAGACACACAGCAGCAGAGATGTCCGTACCACTCGTGTATTTCTATAGAGGGCTGTAATAGCTAGCGTGCGACCAGACATTCTCTGTTCAGTCACACTCGGAACATCGCACACCTCGGTCGACAGTTCTACGAAATCCTGCAGTGTCTGTCCCAAGCACTGGACTTATTAATGCGACTAATGTATGGTAATGGGAATATTATGTTGTCGGAACGGAATAGATGGACCACAATAATTGGTAATCTAGAAGAATGATGGCGAAGCCATGTCAAAGACAAAGTGTGTACACATGGTGCAAACTCGTGATATTTTGTTCGCTTTTTCGCACGTTCGCATAAACTGACTGATTCATTTTGTACGTGACAGTTTTTATAAGCAGCATAATCATCTCTTTCGTTGTCATCATTCAGATACATCTTTTATGTGACAATTTTTATAAGCAGCATAATCATAATCATTACTTTCGCTGTCATCATTCAGATCAGTGATCTCACTGTCATCAACTTTATCATCACTGACGCTGCCATATAGAAAATGCCAGTCTCATCTCTTTACTTGATGTTCTTTACCGTCGCTGTTACTATAATCTTTACGGACAAATAATAATCATTATCATGTCAACGTTAAACACAGTAAACCGTTTGTTACAATAATTATTATGGAAACCACCATACTCATAGTAATCTGAGCAATGCAATTCTATCCCAGATCAAAGATTTCTAACACAAACCAAATGTTCATATTCCAGTCTTATCTCTAAGATTCTTTATCTATCTATCTATCTATCTATCTATCTATCTATCTATCTATCTATCTATCTATCTATCTATCTATCTATCTATCTATCTATCTATCTATCTATCTATCTATCTATCTATCTATCTATCACATGAAAAAAACACTCACACACATACACATATACTGTCATTATTGTCATCATCTCTAACATCATCATTATCGTTAGTTTTATCGTCACAGATGTCTTCGTCGTGACTATTGTGGGCGTGCTTCGTCTGCTCATAAGTGCTCAGCCTGGGCTAGATGAGCAGGTTCCAGGTTTAGGAGCTTGGCGGCTTTTTAATGCTGAAACCTCAGTCTGATGTTGACCGAGGTTTAGGAGCTTGGCGGCTTTTTAATGCTGAAACCTCAGTCTGATGTTGACCGAGATTTAGGAGCTTGGCTGCTTTTTAATGCTGAAACCTCAATCTGATGTTGACCGAAGTTTAGGAGCTTGGCGGCTTTTTAATGCTGAAACCTCAGTTTGATGTTGACCGAGGTTTAGGAGCTTGGCGGCTTTTTAATGCTGAAACCTCAGTCTGATGTTGACCAAGATTTAGGAGCTTGGCGGCTTTTTAATGCTGAAACCTCAGTTTGATGTTGACCGAGATTTAGGAGCTTGGCGGCTTTTTAATGCTGAAACCTCAGTCTGATGTTGACTGAGATTTAGGAGCTTGGCGGCTTTTTAATGCTGAAACCTCAATCTGATGTTGACCGAGATTTAGGAGCTTGGCTGCTTTTTAATGCTGAAACCTCAGTCTGGTGTTGACCGAGGTTTAGGAGCTTGGCGGCTTTTTAATGCTGAAACCTCAGTCTGATGTTGACCGAGGTTAAGGGAGCTTCATGTTCGTGTAGTGCTAGGATCTGTGGTTGTGCGAAGTTCCTTAAATGTTAAAGTTAAGGTATTTAAAGGCATAGTTGTGTGATGTGGTAAGAAAGTATTATTGAAAGTATTCACCTCAACAAGCACCCCTTATCCCATATAAGCTATCGTTCTGTTTTGTGTTGATAATGAAGACTTATGTGGTGTTACTATTATGCATTTTTCCAGGAGTTATAATTAGAGTGCACCTAAAAAGAATTATGAACTGAATTATTGTGAAATATTCTCTGTGTGTGTTGTGTTGTTGTTGTTGTTGTTGTAAATTTGCAACAGTCCTGTGTACACATGGTTTTTTGCGACGCTCAAAAACTGTGAGCAGTCGATGGCTACCATTTTGTTTAACGTATCGTGCGTGTTCCAGAGACTGAGCTGCAGTCAGCGGCGGCGCTGTTGTGACACGGAAGCAAGTTTTGTAGGTAAATATTATTGTTGATATTTTCTCTGAAGACGATTGGATGATTGGCGAAGTTGTGTAGCAGTAGAAGAGAAAGAATACAAATTAGTTTTCAAGGCCGGAAGAAACTTCTGCGCATTAATAACTGATGATGTCTTGAAGGCTTTTGTGTGGGATATGTTTATGCTGCAGGTGACAATGTTATTAAAGAAAACATATATGGGGAAGGTGGGGGTGGTTGCGTGACCCAAAAGCAGCAGGAAATGTAACGTTGCGAGTAGACGTTTTGCATTTAAGGATTACGCCGCTGGGTGTCCTTATAACACAGTTTCCCAGCGTCGGTTTTGCTTAGCGGTGTAGTTCCTTCTGTGCAAAGTAATTCGTTTGTCTGGCAGCTTTTTTCTGTGTGCCTCTGCAAGTGACATTCGGAGATTTTTGTGATGGCTGACAACAAGGGCACTGTACAACGTTAAGCGTGTGTGAAGATTTGTTTTCTTTGAACAAAATTTCAGCTGTCGTAATTTGTTCCACTAGGAATGACAGTGAGCCAATGTTGTTATCTTAAGATTTTGAATTGACCGCGTGAAAGTGTGTGACGAAAGTGGCCTAATTTGTGGAGAAGTGGACACTGCTTACTTCACACGATAATGCTCCTGCCCACACAGCCTTGTCTATCCAACATTTCTTGGCTAAAAAACATGGCGCTTGTTCCTCATCTCCATACTCGCCAGATCCTGCTCTGCGTGACTTTTTTTCATCCTCACAGATGAAGAAAAATATAAAAGGGAAGCGATTCGCTGATGCAGATGAAGTGGAGGAAAAGTTGCAGGAGGCCATAAACAGCATTCCCACTGAAGAGTTCCAGAAATGTTTCCAGTAATTGAAAAAAAAAGTTCTGATAGGTGTATTGATTCAGGTGGAGAGTATGTTGAAGGAGACTAGAAGGTGAACTTTTTATCTTTACTACTTTTAAAAAATAAGTTCCAGTTACTTTTGTCACACCCCTGTATGTATATATATATATATATATGTGTGTGTGTGTGTGTGTGTGTGCGCGCGCATGCGTGCGAGTGTGTGCGTGCGTGTGTGTGTGTGTTTTTTTTCTGGACAGTTACCGGGGCAAGTTTTAATTCATATGTAGTCTTCATGATTACAGAAGTCGAAGTAACTGATTCATGTCATTATCTGGCAAGCGTTTGCTTTTCGTAGGTTATTTCCAGTATGTGTATGCTTATTTCTTTCTTAAGTTTCACATACTAATCACGCTAATATTCTAGTGTCACAAATCTCGAGTTCTGTTCAAGTGTTTTCTGTAGTTGTTCCATGTCAAGCTGAAGAACTGGCTGTTGATGTTAATACATTGTTAAGTATTTGACGGTTAACAGTCAAGACTTGTGATTTGATTGTATCTGTTTGTTGGCAGTTGTGAAGAAAGAGAACCATCACTGAAAGCGGACACTTTTGTTCGATACCATAAACACCTGGTTCATGACGGCATGAGAGTAGGAGCAGAAGAGCTGGTTTGATTTGTTGTACACGATGAAAAGAAGAAACAAAACTGAGAGATATGACGAAAGAAACGTTGCGAGTAATACCATTTTTACTCCCTCGTTAACTGTGTGCGACAGATATTTGGACAAAAGAAAATCATGCCACTTGTCCATTGGACATTTCTCCTCTGAGATTTTCCTTTTCTCGGTGTATTAAAAAGCTGTAAAGATTATTCACGTTTTATTACGCTACTTTTGTGATGCCATTCACATTTGTGATAAGTGGGCACCGTCATATTTGAATTTTGTATTGGGTTGCACGGTAATAAGCAATCCAAGGATTGTGCCCGTACACCATAATCTATTAAGACAAGTCACATATTGATTTCGACAGGAGAGACTTTCTCTGTCTCCAGGGCCACATAGAAATTCTTGGTAGGAATGAATTATCTTTTCTTACAGAATTCTGGACGTGAACGCATCAAAGGAATAACCTCCTTTCTATGCTGAAACCGAAATGTGCATTGCTAAATTCAGTGAGTCAACTATGGATCTTACTCTTCGTGTAAACGTCTCTGAAAACATCTTCCTTATGTGATTTACATTTAGATTAGTCTGTATATTCCGGTTTTTCTTTCGCTGTTTTTTGTTTCAAAGTGACGCTACCGAGGCAACTTTCGAGCCTTGTGGAAATTTCCTTCTTGATAATACTCTAGACTTCTGTTACTATAAATTTTCTTGCTGGCCATCTCACTGTCATTGTTAGACTTGCACAAACTGGATTATTCATTAATATCAAATCGCAACATGTTGGGCTCTTTAACGCATACCAGTGGATTGATAAAATTTAAAGACGCTCATCATCATCATCATCATCATCATCATCACGTGCTGTGTCTGGTGACATGTAGTGTTAACGAGTATAAATATCTTTCCAAAGATCATAATTTGGAAAAATTGGCGAACTACTTTGCGAGTCCTATGTGACGTTTAACGGCACGGGAAGGATATAAGATAAGATAAGATAAGATAAGAAAGATGATACACTGTTATCTTTGCACCCGTTTGCCATTGTATGTGTATGGCATGATCTAGTGATGGATGAGGGTGTGTATGATGACCCATGTTGTAAGATGTGATAACCCAACATACAACAACATCGAAACAGACGAATACTTCACTCTGACATTGATCGTGACTCAATAATGACCTTTATATTGAAGAACAGGTCCAAGCATAAGTCCAACTCGAAGATCACACATATACTCCATGTTTAATACGAGGGTCATACCGAAAGTCGTGAGCAAATTTTTTTTAAGAATCAGAATTTATGGATAGAGAAAATATAAATGCATCACCTTAATATGCATCCTTTTCTTCATTTCTGAACATAATCTCTATTTCTCTGCAAATATTTTTCCCATCGCTCTGCAAGTTTGGAAATACCCTCCCGGTAGAATTCCGTTCCATCTGACCGACGGCACAGACGCACTGCTTTCTGGAGGTTCTCTCCTGTGTCGTAGTGATGGCATCGCCATTTGTTTCTTCACAAAACCTAAAAGATGCCAGTCACTGGGTTCCAGTCGAGGCTATAGGCAGGTCGTGGAAGAATTTCCCAACCTATCTTCTGAATGTCCTCAGTTGTCCGGCAAGCAGAATTTTTCTCACAGCTTTGTGATCATCAGTCAACAAACGTGGGACCCAGCGGGCACAAACTTTTCTATAGCCTAGGGTTTCAATCATTTCCTGTACTGCATTGTGTCCTATTCCAAGATTTACAGCGATTTCAGATACTGTGACACGCAGTCCTGTTTAATGATGTCGTCAACCCTTTCCAAGTCGCGTTCAGTGGAGGCAGTTCGAAGGCGACCGCTGCGAAGAATATCTTGGATGTTCATGTTTCCATATTTGAAATATTTCACCCACCTCCTAACACCGCTAAGACCCATACACATATCTCCATAAGCAAATTGAAGTCTTTGGTGAATTTCAGCAGCGGCGATTTCCTCTTTAACGAGAAAATCAATAACAACACGTTGACGAAGCGAAACTTCAGCACCTGCCATTTTATTTATGCTCCGCTTGGTCACGTGACACATGATAATGACGTCATGTGATCTTTACATGAAGTGCAAAGATTGCAGATTAAGGTGATATATTTATATTTTCTCAATCTATAAATTCTGATTTTAAAAAAGTTTTGCTCACGACTTTGGTACGACCCTTGCATCTTCCTCAGCACACATGTAGACACATAAAGACCTCCAATAGATTCATACGTCCTTCTTCTAAACTTCACTTCACACAGCTGTTCTTTCTCCCAAAATCGCGCCAGAACTCCTTTCCTAACCACGATCCATAACAACACAGCCACAAGACCAACTAACCAACGTTCTCGTCGCAACTTGCTCAAACGTATATTGTATAAGGCCTGAATAGCCAGCACACACGTAATAACCCATAGACTGCTATATTTTATCATCAGTTTAGCTTGCCTCTTTTCTCTTGAAAAACATCGCGTAGTCATTATTTTTTTTTCTCTCTTTCTTCCTCTGTCCATCTTCTTATGTTAAGATATTTTCACTAAAATCTAAAGTAAACTTTTGTATAGGTTTGCAAGAAGATGTCCATCACACAGAACTAGCAAGAGACATGTTCATTATTAACAGGAATAACATGGGAATCATTTGCTTTCTTGCCTGTTTGATATAGCCAGTCACTGGGGCACATTTGCTTTCTTGCCTGTTTGATATAGCCAGTCATTGGGGCACATTTGCTTTCTTGCCTGTTTGATATAGCCAGTCATTGGGGCACATTTGCTTTCTTGCCTGTTTGATATAGCCAGTCACTGTGGCACATTTGCTTTCTTGCCTGTTTGATATAGCCAGTCACTGTGGCACATTTGCTTTCTTGCCTGTTTGATATAGCCAGTCACTGTGGCACATTTGCTTTCTTGCCTGTTTGATATAGCCAGTCACTGTGGCACATTTGCTTTCTTGCCTGTTTGATATAGCCAGTCACTGTGGCACATTTGCTTTCTTGCCTGTTTGATATAGCCAGTCATTGGGGCACATTTGCTTTCTTGCCTGTTTGATATAGCCAGTCACTGGGGCACGTTTGCTTTCTTGCCTGTTTGATATAGCCAGTCACTGTGGCACATTTGCTTTCTTGCCTGTTTGATATAACCAGTCACTGTGGCACATTTGCTTTCTTGCCTGTTTGATATAACCAGTCACTGTGGCACATTTGCTTTCTTGCCTGTTTGATATAGCCAGTCACTGTGGCACATTTGCTTTCTTGCCTGTTTGATATAGCCAGTCACTGGGGCACATTTGCTTTCTTGCCTGTTTGATATAGCCAGTCACTGTGGCACATTTGCTTTCTTGCTGTTTGATATAGCCAGTCACTGTGGCACATTTGCTTCTTGCCTGTTTGATATAGCCAGTCACTGTGGCACATTTGCTTTCTTGCCTGTTTGATATAGCCAGTCACTGTGGCACATTTGCTTTCTTGCCTGTTTGATATAGCCAGTCACTGTGGCACATTTGCTTTCTTGCCTGTTTGATATAGCCAGTCATTGGGGCACATTTGCTTTTTGCCTGTTTGATATAGCCAGTCATTGGGGCACATTTGCTTTCTTGCCTGTTTGATATAGCCAGTCACTGGGGCACGTTTGCTTTCTTGCCTGTTTGATATAGCCAGTCACTGGGGCACGTTTGCTTTCTTGCCTGTTTGATATAGCCAGTCACTGTGGCACATTTGCTTTCTTGCTGTTTGATATAACCAGTCACTGTGGCACATTGCTTTCTTGCCTGTTGATATAACCAGTCACTGTGGCACATTTGCTTTCTTGCCTGTTTGATATAGCCAGTCACTGGGGCACATTTGCTTTCTTGCCTGTTTGATATAGCCAGTCACTGGGGCACATTTGCTTTCTTGCCTGTTTGATATAGCCAGTCACTGTGGCACATTTGCTTTCTTGCCTGTTTGATATAGCCAGTCACTGGGGCACATTTGTTTTCTTGCCTGTTTGATATAGCCAGTCACTGGGGCACATTTGTTTTCTTGCCTGTTTGATATAGCCAGTCACTGGGGCACATTTGCTTTCTTGCCTGTTTGATATAACCAGTCACTGGGGCACATTTGCTTTCTTGCCTGTTTGATATAACCAGTCACTGGGGCACATTTGAACGCTCTTAATCTCTTCGACAATTTTTCTTTAAAAAAAAAAACGATCGATCAGATCCTCATAATATTTTTGTGTTCAATAATGCAATGTTATTTAAATATTAATTGTTCAAAATACGCGACCTGTCACGAATTTGTTTGTTATGGGACTCACTATCTCAGAATCTTTAGAAATAATATTCTATGTCTGTGCGTATGTCAGTAAACCTGCACGAACCACGCTGAACATCATTGTGAAGCAAAAATAAAAGCTATATGAAGTATTTCTTGCAGTTATATATTGCTGGAAACAAACAGGTTAAAGGTTGTACTTTCAGTCCCAGACTGAGGATATTTAAAAAAAAATGTTTGCTTTATTTTTCAAAATTACGAATTCTTTATTAAAAAAAACCCCCAGCAGTTTCTGTACGCTTTTTTTTAAAAATTGAAATTATGTACGTAAATAAAAAGAAGAAAATGATCCATGTTTGATGGGCGGAATGAACTTTCAGTTTCGTAAAAATCAGCCACAACATCGACAGCTTGCCAGTTTAAAATGTTTGGATAAAAGAATTTTATTTAAAGAAATTTTATAATCCACTGAAGGTGCATAATTTAACTTCACAAAAATCAAATTTTTCCTTTCTTCTCTCAGCTAGTTCTGAAAATGATACGACGTGCTATATTTTTCTTTTCTTAAATTTCCGTGTATTTTATGTTTACAATAATGCTTTGAGAGAGGTGACTTGAATTCGTTGTCCCGGACGTAGGAGTTGAGAGAGAAGGAGGGCATGGACTGAGCGGTGCCCCCGGTGGATGAGAGAGATCGTCAGTCAACATTGAACTGGCACACATTGGTTGGTGTACTCCACTGTACACCAAGGGATACACTAAGGAGGAGATCGGAGCACCAATGGGGGTATTCGAAGTGCAGCGATGACGATCCGTCTATAACGTAACATAACCTAACATAACCTAACTGTTAACTATTATTGCACATTCACCTAATGATATGTTCTCGACTAATGTTTAAAAAAAAAAGGTACACTCTAGACCTAAGGTATTTGTGAGCGTGTGCCCAATTCGCTGGCAAGAAATTGTTCTGTTATATCCACAAATCTACTTTCCGTATCATTTGTCTGATCGGGAGATTAAACCACCTAGAAAAAAAGAACTCTAAAATGAAGAAAAAGTTGATTAATCGGGAGGAACCACTGTTATCTGAGCTCACCGGGGACGAGAAGATTTACCTTGTCGCTACCAAGAGAGGCTGCTGACATCCAGCCGTCATGTATTCTGTGGATCCAGTTGGCCAAACTATGATTGCTTTGACTATATTTGACTAGACGGTGGCTGGTGTTTCTCAGTTTTCTCTCTTATTTAACCTCTCTGTATTTTCAGAAAGTCTTCCTACGTCTTGTCTCTTTCCTTCTCCTTTCCGTGAGAATTCTCATATTCCAAAATGTGCCATTATCTTGTTCTTCACATTCAGAAAAAACCTAGTCTAGCCTTAGCCACACAGTTCAAATACTTTACAAGAGCATCGTTTCATCTTAGAACACTGTGGTTAGGGAGTCGGTCTTCTCCTTCCACATCCACATAAAAGTTCCAACAGCAAATCCAGTCACTGCTTCTCCTGACATTCGGCTTCTGTCAAAGAACGTACAGAAAGTAAAGTCTGCTAGCCAGGACATAATCGTTAAAATCAAGCCGGTCGTGTTTATTTTGAAAACTGTCTTATCCAATCTGGCAACTGAAGGTCCGTATTGAAAATCATCACGCAGCCTTTCATTTTAGGAATGCCACAACCCTTTTCTAGAGGGCGCTGTTTCACACTGAAGAATTATCACATCACAAGGTGCCAGGTTCATTTTCTATCCCAAGGAAAAAAAAAAGAGAAGTTAAGAAATATTAACAGCTATTTTTTAAAGCTTGTTTCCATAATTTTTTCTTGTCTTGCCAGATTTATGTTCACTTCATTTCCCGTGAAAATGAAAATCCCCTGATACGGGTTTGGCGAAAATTCTGTGTTTTTTGAGATATTCAAATGTTGATATTATCCTTTCTTCTTATTCAGAACCAACTGAAGGGCAGGCTGACATTGCAAGGTTCGCTTATATCGGAAAATTATCGTTTACAAGACTGGATATAAAATGTTTCAGTCCTTCTTCCCAAATTCCTTGACCACCAAAGAAATAAAAACGACTACACGTTCATTGGAAGAAAGCTTTTGTTCTAGTAAAAGTTTCTATCGAAATTGAATATAGAATCTTGAATGAGATGAACCAAAAGAACAGTTTTAAGAATGCTACAAATAGTTCATGAAAACTGAAAGAATATATGACTATATGAACTCTCCCACATTTTAATCATCTTTTTTTTAGTAAGTTTACAGTTTAAAAAAAAGTATTCAAACTAAGTGATTATGATAAGCTTTTCCCAGTGAAACAGCAACATTTAACTTTGTAGAACAGCATGTAGTGTGACTTCTCGCAGAGTTGTATTGGTAAAAAATATAAGGTTTGATTGATCTCTACTGTTGATTCATTGGTATGACTCAATGCCACTAAGGAGATGAAATATAAAAGTACGCGAACCATGCAGGAGATAAAAGATAAAAGTACGTGAACCATGCAGGAGACAAATGATAAAAGTACGTAAACCATGCAGGAGATAAAAGATAAAAGTATGTGAACCATGCGTCTGTAACGACCGTTCTTTGCTCCTGAACCGAATTTGTCCACTATTTCAACTTCTCCATGCACATAGCCAATTTTTAGAAAACTATTTATTTTTCTGGGTAGTTCTACAAATCTAGAGCACTATTTGCTCTTTTGATATTCACAGCAATCATCCTCCTCTAGTTATTTCTTTGTCGGTTTTTTGTGTGTGAATGAATACTTCTTATTTTACTAAATAGCATTGTGCATATTATTTTTGTCTCTTTCTAAACATTTCAGATTTTGTGAACGGTGTTACATTCATTGCGAATGAATAAAAACGGAATTATAGACTTAATATAATTCAACAGAAAACTCATATGTACTTCTTTAGAGGTAGTCGGTTACTGTGACCGGTTTATATTAAACCTACTAAAAATCAGCCAATGAAACCGGTTGATTGGATGATAATCTGAACAGGAGACTGATGATGCTCAGTTTATATGGAGTAGAATCCCCAGCTTCTGACTTCGGGTTCAGCGTGGAAGCGTATTGTAACGATTAATTCTCGCAACTAATAATAAGTAAGAAAGAAAAACTTTACATGAACATTTGCTTTCCTGCTGATGTTTGTAAAATATGTTTCATTGTACATAAGAAAAATTAAGGTACCGAATGGTGTATTGACAAAGTCCGGTATTTCGAGAAGTACGTCATTAATGAGAATCAGACATTAAGGCCACATATATGGCCGTGAGAAATATAGGACGTAGCAAGAAAACTGAATAAGACCATAGATCTGGGGATGAGAAATATAGGATGTAACAAGAAAACGGAATAAGACCATGGATCTAGTCGTGAGAAATATAGAACGTAACAAGAAAACTGAATATGACCATGGATCTGGCCGTGAGAAATATAGGACGTAACAAGAAAACTGAATAGGACCATGGATCTGGCCGTAGAAAAAGAGGACTATTGAGAAACTGCAGGGCAAATTTGAAGAACTATTTCACATGATAGAATTCATGAAGACTGATAGTTTTCTTATCTAGAAGGCTTAACATCTGAAACTTAAGGGAGTGGGGGGGGGGGGAGGAGAAGGAGAAGCTCTAGAAGGAGAAGAAGTGGGAGTAGGAGTAGGAGGAAAAAAAAACAAGAAGAAGACTAATGATTAAATATCCAGCTATCTTCATTATAATCTCTGCTGATCTTTAATGATGGTTTTCGAGCCAACATCAGTCAGCCATCTTGAAGGTCTGATAAACCAATTGATGGATTTAACCTCTGTTGTCTGAAACAATATCCAGAAAAATGTATCATCGGAGCCTCCCCAGTAAAGCATCTCAGAGAATTCTCTGTTCTGATAATCTATTTCTAAGTGAAAAGAATGCATATTTTCTACATAGAGTCAGGAGCCAGCCTGCGTGAACACGAGTATAAACCTATGTAATCTTTGGACAGGGAGCTAGCCAAGGGTCGATACAATCCACGAATTTCAATTACCGCCGTATCTCGTGGGTTACTCACGCCTGATAAAATTAATGTGGATCTCAAGACACATAAGAGGGATATGGGGGAGAGAAAGAGAAAGAGAGAGAGAGAGATATATAAAATAAACAGATAGAGAAGAGGGAAGGCTTGAGAGACTGGTTGTAAGAGATCCAGTAAAGTCTGACAACGTGACAATGATGTGAGGCGGGAAAATAGGGAAGACAATCAAATATTTTTAAAAATGTGCCAGATATATATATATATATATATATATATATATATATATATATATATATCCAACAGAGAAAACATTACAAGCATTAAGAGACATGGAGACCAAATTCAGCAGAAACAGAGAGAAATGCAAAGAAAGAAAGAAAGAGGAAGAGACAAACTGAAAGCTAAATGAAGCAAAGACACATAAAGCAACGCAGAGACCGAAACACAAGAGAAGTTAAGAGCTGTAAAGAAAAGCAGGCAGATGGAACCTGTGACGGAAAGATAACTAGAGCAACAGAGATTAAAGTAAAAAAGAAACAATTAAGAGCCGTGCAGATAAACATTCAAAACTGAAATGTAGGTCGATGAAAAACTGCAAGAAGTAGAAGAATGCAGGTGGATTATTAAACTCCACTTTGGGCAATCCACCATTCCCTTCAGATTTTCTCACGCCGTGTAAAGTAACATAGATAAACATCACTGCTTATGACAAACATCGCTGTTAATCTTAATTTTAGATTTCGGATTCCCCCTTATGTTAAACACATTATTTTATGCCGCAAAATACAAACAAATCTGGTACTGTAACAGCCTGACATTTAACTTAAGAGACTTCAAAGAAACATTAATTGCAATGTAGTTTACCTTTTGTAAGGGTTAGAAATATTAGTCATAACATTTTAAATAGATCTTTTTATATTTGCATGTTTGTTTATGGATTTTCATAGCTTCTCTGATCTTTCGTTCCTGTCAAACATTATTTAATTTGCGTCTGAGAGATAGAATGTTACATCTGGTATTTTACATCTGTTACCATGGACATTAATGAAGTCATTCGCAGACAGGGGAGCTAAATATGCGAGAAAATGACAGACACATTCTTCAGTGGCGAGACATCCAAGATCTGCACTATAAACTGTCTTGATCTTACAGGTTCTTGTCTGTGAGGTACAGCTCCACGTGTTTGCCCGGGGGGGGGGGGGGGGTTGAAACCTTCTTCTTATATCTGCTCTGGGAACTTAAATAAATCCAGTAAATCTCATTTCCAATGCCATCTGTTTCTGGAGTTACAAGACCAGAACAACTTGGACAGGGCTCGTGTACGCCTACTTCTTAAATTTATCTCGTAGAACAAGTCTCTCAGTCCAGCTGTAAGTCTCTTCCTCTTCCCTTTAAAAAGGACTGGCTTATAATGGTATTTGAAAACTTGATGGTGGACTGTTAAAAAATAACATATTTCGCAAATGAGAGGAAAAAAGGAATAACTAGAATAATGAAAGACTGACTTGTATTAGCGTAGGGATCTCAGTGCACGTATCAGTTACAAGTGCGCTGTACTCCGTCTACTGAAATCAATTATCAGATTCACCCCGAGGAGCAGCAACTAGACGATGTGGAGAGGTCCCTTTAGTGATTTGCTTTCCAATAACAATTTCTTCTTCCTATCTAAACAAGAGATATCGCATTTCAGGTCCACCAGGGCGATGATCTTCCCTGGAATGTGTTTTCGGATCATGCTAAAATTGTTTTAAGTTGGGTCAGAGATGTTCTAAATGGAGAATAGACGATATAGATCGAGGTTCTGATATCGTACGTAGTGGACAGAGGCAATAAATGATTTAAAATTAGGTACCATCTACAGTATCATTTAGGGACATACTAGTCTGAGCAAGCATAGTTAACTCTTAGGCTGGTAAATTAACTCTTAGGCTGATAAGTTAACTATTAGGCTGGTAAGTTAACTATTAGGCTGGTAAGTTAACTATTAGGCTGGTAAGTTAACTATTAGGCTGGTAAGTTAACTATTAGGCTGGTACGTTAACTATTAGGCTGGTAAGTTAACTATTAGGCTGATAAGTTAACTATTAGGCTAGTATGTTAACTATTAGGCTGGTGAATTAACTCTTAGGCTGATAAGTTAACTATTAGGCTGGTACGTTAACTATTAGGCTGGTAAATTAACTCTTAGGCTGATAAGTTAACTATTAGGCTGGTACGTTAATTATTAGGCTGGTAAGTTAACTATTAGGCTGGTAAGTTAACTATTAGGCTGGTACGTTAACTATTAGGCTGATAAGTTAACTATTAGACTGGTAAGTTAACTCTTAGGCTGGTAGAACAGAAGATTTTGACACACACTGTTACACGATCTCAGCTCTTCTTATAATGAAGGATGTGGGAGCACATCGTGGTGACCCCAGGCAGGAACATCTTGTAAAGGGTACACGAAACATTGCCAGTCACAGAACTCGTGCTGTTAGTCTGTGAACAGTAAAGGACAAGTAGGAGATCGACAGATTTAATGATCTTTAACGATGATGATCTTTAATGATGATGTTCTTTAACGGTGAGGACCTTTAACTTATTTTAAGATATGGATAAATGAAACAGACGTTTAGAAAGGGGAGAGGGAGGAATGCCACTATTCTTCAAGTAACTTGCTGTTGTCATACGGTAGCTTGGCTCATGTTGAAATTATCACATGAGAGTATATCTGCAGACATGAGTTCTAATATATGTACAGATACGGGACTGTTCCTAGCACTACCAGACACTATTTAATATATGAAACTAGCACTTCCAGACACTACCCACTATGTGAAACTAGCACTACCAGACACTATTTAATATATGAAACTAGCACTACCAGACACTATTTAATATATGAAACTAGCACTTCCAGACACTATTTAATATATGAAACTAGCACTTCCAGACACTATTTAATATATGAAACTAGCACTTCCAGACACTATTTAATATATGAAACTAGCACTTCCAGACACTATTTAATATATGAAACTAGCACTACCAGACACTATTTAATATATGAAACTAGCACTATCAGACACTATTTAATATATGAAACTAGCATTTCCAGACACTATTTAATATATGAAACTAGCACTTCCAGACACTACCCACTATGTGAAACTAACACTACCAGACACTACCCACTATGTGAAACTAGCACTACCAGACACTACCCACTATGTGAAACTAACACTACCAGACACAACTAATGATATGAAACTGTCACTACCAGACATTACTCAATATCTGAAACTAACACTACCAGACACTACCCACTATGTGAAACTAGCACTACCAGACACTATTAATGATATGAAACTGTCACTACCAGACACTACTCAATATCTGAAACTAGCACTACCAGACAGTACTCAATGTATGAAACTGTCACTACCAGACACTACTCAGTATATGAAATTACCACTACCAGACACTACTCATAATATGAAACTAGCACTACATCATGGATAAATACAAAGAAGACTTCCAGTAACAATAATATATAATCTAATTACATATTACATACACATAAGAAGACGATCTAAGGAATATCATGGCTAACTTACCACGTACTTGAGTACGCTACACACTTAACTCCTCAATGAAATTCTCATTAAACTGTTTCGAAGCTCTTGTTTCCCAAAGATTCCACTTTTTTACTTTTTTTTTATCACAGCCGTATGAGAAATAGGACCTTGCAACACACACATTGCTTGTTGCTACTGTGGATTTGATTATACAAATCCAGCATTCCTAGAGTCAGCCATGAGAGGAGCTGGTCCTCAGAGATGATGCTCAGCAAAAGCCCACAACCGTTGGTATCCTGTCAGCCTTAAAACCGTTATTCTAGATTTTTTTAAAAATGGAAACACAGGGCAATGTGCTATTTATTTCGTTTTAGTTAATGGTCTTGCGTGATATATCATTTCGTCGTAACGGTAATACGAGAGTTATTTATTCTTGCCAATAATTATACGAGAAATATGTTTTCATCCTAAATACGCTAGAGTTATCACTCCCTGTTAATGGTCATGCGAGAGTTATTTTCTTGATAACGACCACGCGATATTAACTTTCCTTGCTAATATTAGTGAGAAATGTATATCTTCCTGCTAAAGATCGTGTGAGATGGTTTTTTTTTTCTGATTCTCTGACCTCGTGGGACTTCGAGCTTATCGTTTACTTTGTAATGAACTCGCCGTACCAGGGAACTTTCAGAATTTTGAAACAGTTATGAATATGCAACTACCTTCCTTATTTTCTTCATTTTCATGTAAAGGACTAAACTGACTGATGGCAACTTTCAGTATTTTCTGGTCATAGTAGACTTTGCCTAACTGAGGTCTGGACAGTAGGTTTTATTTTTGTAGTGGAGCGAGCGTGTTGAGTATATAGACAAAGTAAAAGAACATAGTATTGTATGGCTAGACCTCGAAATATAGATAGCGATGATTGGATTCGTAGACTGGATTGACTTTAAGAGAAAGGGTCACAGCTTATAAAAACTCTGAGGTATTTAACCTATTGTCTCTACACGTGCCATCTAGTCGTGACTTAAACTTACTCTCATTCTCCCGCTCTCCACCATAAAAAAAATAATAAGAACAATAAGCCATTTTCATTGGTCAGCCAGAGACTCTGGAAAGGCACGTTGTGCCATGATTTAGAATAGGTGATCAAGTTCTATGGGAAACCATTAGTCTACGGCCTGACCTGCTCAAAGGAAGGTCGTTAAAGGAATTTATGTGAAAGTAACAGGCGTTTAAGAATAATCAGCCAGATAGCCACGCAGAGTTCAATTAATTGTGCTATTTTTATATCTGCATCATCATATACAAGTAACAGACTGACCTACAACCTGTTTTCTTAAATAATGTACACAGGCGCAGGTCAGACTAACATTAAACAAACGTTTATGAATTACAAGCTGATAATTACGGCCTTACCAAAGTCTCAGGCTAACTAATCAACCTGGCTTGATTAGACCTTTGCAGCCCACTTGAGATAACACTAGATAGTTTTACACTACTCTAGCTGTAGTGTTAAGGTCTGTTCTGAGATCAAAGTCTCCGGGCTGTGTCCTAACATTCCGCCTTGCCTGCCCCACCTCGAGGATCGGGACAATGTTACATAAGAGTTGGCCTCGAATTCGATAATAATAATCTTCACAAAACGAACTACAAGCCAGTCAATCTCTCCGTGAAGTCTGGCATCAATGCCACATTATACGTTTCATGAACCAGTTCAATACATCGCCATGACTATTCAGATCAAAACTGAAGAACCGGAAATAGTTCAGGGGATACGCGTAGTTATCTTCCAGCGATGGCCTAGAAAATCTCATTCAGAAACTAAGAAGTCATGAATGATGATTCCTATTTGTCATCTCTGATAACGTCATACTTCCGTGTACTTCTGTACACGGTATTCTGGTATTCTGTACACGGTATTCGGTATTCTGTCTTGTTTTCGGTGTCTATATCTGAACCAGATATATTTATTTGATAATTATATCGCTTGAATTATTCTTATTTCTGTCCCATTCTTTCTGCATATGGGAGTTACGTGTTTCTTTCGTTCCAAGGTAAAATACCAGTCATTTCTGTGAAGTAGGCTCTTTCCTTTATTCTGCTATAACTGGTTCTATATTTCAGTTGCTTTTCATTTCCCATGCGTTTTTCTACTTTCTCTATTAGACTTTCTCATCTGCTCCGTGCGGTAGTGCAGGTGAACACTACTGCTCCCTAGTCTCCTGGCTGGTTATCTGAACCAAGGTGGTTGGGACTCTCATTTCAGTTTTCTGTATATAATTCTTTTTTAATCTACTATGCTCTGCTTTACATCTTATTCCAGTATTTTTTTTCCTTGTCTCTAGCTGTATTCCATGCTTGGTTGCTTCTCTGACTCCTTATATTTCCACTTCTGCTTGCGACGCAGTCTGTGTTCAGTTTCCTGAAAGAGCGAATAGTATAATTTTTTTAAACCTTTCTTTAATTTGTTTTTGTCCCTTCTTTTGTCCTCGATAAAGGCGTTTAAGACGAGATATTTCGTTGCTGATGTTGTTTTTCATAACCATTTCATTGTTTTTACCTCTTATTTGCTAACGTTTCGTCCTTTCTTCTTCTGGTTACTTGTTTAAGAAAAAAAACTGCAACAAGCTTCCAAGTCCTAGAAAAAAGGGGCCCAGTCAGTCCATTGCTCCAAGGCTGGAGGGTCTTCCCTGTTTTAAGGGTGGGCTCAGGGGGGCTTGGGGGAGGGGGGGGGGGCGCCTGTAGTGGATGAAAACTGATAAGTGGGGATAGTTTTGCACCGGCTTACAAAACTGATCTCAGATGCTTTGCATACACCTGCGTCTAACTCCTCTCTACCACTGCGAGCTTTATCATAGTTATCCTGCAGGTATTTCTGCATTGCCTTTCCATGATTTCTTTCTGTGTTAGCCACGACAACTACATGCAGGCATCTTGACTGGAAGGGCACCAACTTTTGATATGTACAACGGTATATTTGCTCCAGGCAGCCCTGTGAGCTCACACTGTACACAACATGCAAGTGTGGCTCGTGACGTCTGTACACAACATGCAAGTGTGGCTCGTGACGTCTGTACACAACATGCAAGTGTGGCTCGTGACGTCTGTACACAACATGCAAGTGTGGCTCGTGACGTCTGTACACAACATGCAAGTGTGGCTCGTGACGTCTGTACACAACATGCAAGTGTGGCTCGTGACGTGAACGAAAATGATTTTTATTTGTTCCTAGCTCAGACTGCCAAGTAACAAAATGGTGACGTGAGAGCTATTGATATAAAAATTTCAATTAAATCTTCCTTTCAGGTAGTTACTTTGTTTCAGGCAAGCACGAACGAGTCGACGCAGATCTTGAAGGAAAAAGCGTCATTTTCATGTTCTACTCTTCCCCGTTTCTCCACGCTGCCGTGGCTAACTGAGCACTTTTGCTTCACCTCTCAATGTCCAGTTTCATGCTCAGTCTTTCCCTTCTATATAATTTCCACAGTGCCTCGTACTGCTATAACAACGAAGATGCATACAAACTCAAGTATAAAACCATAACCTTCCACTCGTATCCAAACGTTGAACACATCTTTCACTATTAACTCTTGTCCCTACACTCTCAACCACGTAAATTAGCCAGAGTTAATGAAACGCATTTTTACATTCTCGCACATTCATTACATTCAAACAGAGAGCAGCTTTATTGGGTTATTTTGTGGTGCAAACTGTCTGAGTTATATTACTGTGAAGTCATAATAAAGAGGAAAGCATAAATTCTAGGGAAAAAAATAAGGAGATGGTAAACAAGGAAGTTGAGAGAATAAAGTGGATTTTCTGGACAGCATGGACGCTTTGTGCTTCAGTAGCTGAAAAAAGGAATGTTATTTGAATCTGCAAACTGTAGTTGACAGTGCTCTTCATACTTATAATGCCAAGCGTGTGTTTGGACGAACATGATTTAGATGTGACAGTGCTTTAACAATCGAACAATTTGACGCTAAACATGGACAAATCATAATATGTGATTAACTAAATTCTCACTTCGAGGTGATTTTTCTTCTTGCACAGAAATGGGAAGGGGAGTACGTTTCCTGCGTGCTGACAAAACTCATCTTTGAAACATGCACGTGCGTTGGAACACTACCAACATACACAGGAAAAATGGAAATGAATCTTTCCCATTTACGTTAACAGGCATTTTAAAGGATTTCCTCGAAGATAACTGTCCGATTTTTTTTTATACACATATCCAGCTTGTCTCTAGGGAACAGGGTTTTAAGAAATCTTTCCAAAAGATATTTAGTTCATTCCATTATGTTTTTAATTAAATGAAAAAGTGGGCGCCAATGCCTGGCAGCTGTTTCCAGGAGCTTGAGGTGCATTCAGTTTATCTGAGCTGCTGAAATCACAGTTTTCTTTGTAGATCTTCTTTTCCCATCTTATTTATTTCTCGGCGACATATTTTCAGCACTTCAAGAAAGTTGCTGTTGTTTGTTGTTTTAAATTATCTTCCTTTATTTTAATCACTTGTTGTGTGCTGGAGTGTAGATTTTGTTACATTTCCCTCTGATTACTTCAACTTTTAAATCTCCTGTCTTTACTTTATCTTCCTTCGGTCCAGTTTTCACAAAGTGTGGATCTGTTGTGTTTTTGTTTTATCATTTCTACAGAACTTTGCTGTGTTTTTGTTTGATCATTTCTACAGAACTTTGCTGTGTTTTTGTTTGATCATTTCTACAGAACTTTGCTGTGTTTTTGTTTTATCATTTCTACAGAACTTTGCTGTGTTTTTGTTTGATCATTTCTACAGAACTGTGCTGTGTTTTTGTTTTATCATTTCTACAGAACTTTGCTGTGTTTCTGTTTGATCATTTCTACAGAACTTTGCTGTGTTTCTGTTTGATTATTTCTACAGAACTTTGTTGTGTTTCTGTTTGATCATTTCTACAGAACTTTGCTGTGTTTCTGTTTGATCATTTCTACAGAACTTTGCTGTGTTTCTGTTTGATCATTTCTACAGAACTTTACATCATGAGGTGTTTCAGTGGCTGATTTAATGCTCACACTTTACTCACACAAAACGGCTTGGTCTGTGAGCAGTGGAGAATAAACGTAGCTCAGTGCTTCTTTAACCTGGGGACCATGTAACTCCTGTGTCCGCAGAAGAATTTGTGAGGGTCCGCGGGCTAATAAATAGATTGTCTGGATTAAAGAAATCTTAGCATCATTTGAGGTTTTCTTTTTAACTGCTTTATTTTTAATGAGGAATCAAGACCTCTCAGATAAGAAAAGAAATTCGTGGCCGAAAAAAAAGGTTAAGCACCGCTGTCTTAGCTGAAGTTTCTGTCATCTTCACACGTTTATTTATAAATTCTGCTACATCTGCTGCCATCAGTAACTTAAATGCGCTGTTAGAGTTTAGCACCTCTGTTGCCATCAGTAACTTAAATGCGCTGTTAAAGTACAGCAGCTCTGTTGCCATCAGTAACTTAAGTGTGCTGTTAGAGTGCAGCACCTCTGTTGCCATCAGTAACTTAAGTGCGCTGTTAAAGTACAGCACCTCTGTTTCCATCAGTAACTTAAGTGTGCTGTTAGAGTACAGCACCTCTGTTGCCATCAGTAACTTAAGTGTGCTGTTATAGTACAGCATCTCTGGTGCCATTGTTTTCACAGTATAATACTTTCACATATATTTCGTTTATAAACTTTAAACAGTGCATATTTTGCTCTTCTGAATTAATTGCATCAAATGATAGTCGACCTGTTTCATAAAAGCAAAACTCAAGATGCTGTATATGGTTTTGTCTTTTATATTTTCTTTGCTTTTTCAGATAAATCTTTTGAAATCTGTGTCACTACCTGAACTAGCTAATTTATTGAACTACTAAGTAAAAAAAACATACAGCAATATGAATTTGTTCTGCTGGCGCATTTCTATTAATGTCGCTTCAACATTTACAGTAAAACTAAATTTATGCTAATTGTTAAAAAATGAAGTACTTTTAAACTTACCTTTATTTAACTGAATTATCTTTAAAATGTAATTTATAAATGTAAATTTCTATGACCCATGGTTCGTTTTTTTTAAATGTTGCTTTTTTTTTTTTTAGCTAATGCTCTAAGTAAATCAGGTATTTTCGGTAGTGGCAGAAAATTCAAAACATTTATCTGAAAAAAAGCAAAGAACATAAACGATGAAACCACATACAGCATCAGAAATTTTGTTTATGATAAATACGAGGGGGGATTGATAAATTCTCGGATAAAGTTACAAATACTTGGAACGCACAGTTGATAATAGGTGCATTTGTAGATCAGGTTAATGTAAGATTAAACACCAAGTTTCACGAAATTAACTGCAACCAATTTTTTTTCAGGATACTGAAGTGTGGCAGAAATTGAGAAAATGGATAGAATTTCTCATCGTGCAGTATTTCACTACCTCTGCATCAAGGGCTTATCATCGAAGGAGATCCATGAGGATATGGTAGAGACTCTAGGAGAGAGTGCCCCTTCTTACAGCACAGTGAAGAAATGGGCACCTCAATTCAAACATGGAAGGGAGAGTCTAGAAGATGATCCCCGTCCAGGAAGACGAAGAACGGTAACCATCGATGAAACCACTGGCACAATCCATGACGTGATACTGGAGGATCGACAACTAACTGAGTTGCTACTGAGTTGGGCATCTCCAGGAACATGTTCATGCCATTATTCACAATGATCTTCAAATGACAAAGGTCTCTGCTCGATGGGTCCCGAAACTTCTTGGAGCTGATCACAAACGACAGCGTCTCAACATGTCAAGAGACACTCTTGGCCATTTTATTGCAGATCCTGAAAAGTTTCTACAGCAATTTGTGACTATAGATGAGACTTGGGTGTATCATTTTCAACCAGAAACCAAAGAACAGTCAAAACAGTGGAAAAATCATGGATCAAAGGTAGTTCTGTCTGCAAGCAAAGTGATGTCTTCCATCTTTTGGGATTTAGAAAGTGTACTTTTCTTCAAAAGGGCAGAACGGTCACCGAGGCCTATCACGCTAATCTTGTGAAGCAACTGTGGGTCAAACTGACGGAAAAGCGTCGAGGGAAATTGACGAGAGGAGTCATCTTTCAGCAAGACAATGCTCCAGTTCACAAGTTGGCAGTGGCAATGGCTGCCCTTCATGAATGCGGCTTCCAGCTTCTTGAACATCCTCCTTGTTCCCCAGATTTGGTCCCTTTGGACCATTACCTGTTTACCAAACTCAAAAAGGAGCTCAGTGGTCGCAAATTTGCTTCAGATGATGACGTCATTCATGCTGTAGACAACTTTCTACTGACACAAGATGCTGACTTTTACAAAGAAGGGATCCGTATGCTCCAGGATGGCTGGACTAAGTGCATAAACGTGCAAGGGGACTATGTTGAGAAATAATCCCCAAAATGTTGTCCACAAATAAGCCATTGTACATTATGCCGAGAACGTATCAATCACCCCTCGCAGGTCACATATCATTTGAAGCAACTAATTCAGAAAAACAATATATATATATATATATATATATGTGTGTGTGTGTGTGTGCGTGCGTGCGTGCGCGCGATTGTGTTTATATTTGTTTATGGCACTGCTTAATATCATAGAATTATTCAATGCTATCTTAATAAAATTAATGTAAAACAGAATCCGGACCTTTCTATAACAGATTGAAATCTATTTGAAAAGAAACGCTTCACGATGAAAGGGCCGTGAAATGTGAAGCGAAGATACTAAATAATCATATTACATTCACTAGCCCTACCTTTCCTTGCCGAAGAGTCGGATGTTTTACTACACATAGTGAGCAATGTTTGACGGTGATCAGCAAGTTCAACAAGAAATATCACAGTGATGTGAAGAAAGAAAGTTGGATGTGTAATGTAACAATGTGAAAATACATATTTTTCCTTTTCCTTTTCACCATCTGTTAAAAAATACTCCATCAATTTTCACATTTTTAAATACAACAGTAAACTATAATTCCATATAAAATTCTCTTTTCCATTAATAATCATGTGATCTCACATCTACAAGAAAACTAGAAACGTGAAGTACATTATCTAGACTCTGAGACTATCGACAATCGGATTGTTTTATTGACTAGTATTTTCTATAACTATGTGCAGCCCGCCTGTCTGTTGACATTGTATAATCACATACAGCATGTGTGGTCCGCTGTTTAGTAATATTGATATTGGCTTTACTCCGCAAGAATGGAATACTGCTGAGAAAACAGCTCTTTCTGCCCACGTAAGAGTAATTTCGTGCATCTGTTCAATTGCCAGCCCCAAGAAAACCCCAATAACAACGCTGCTTCAAGTATCATCATCAGTGCTCATCAGTCTCAACGCTGCTTCAAGTATCATCATCAGTGCTCATCAGTCTCAACGTTGATTCAAGTATCATCATCAGTGCTCATCAGTCTCAACGTTGCTTCAAGTATCATCATCAGTGCTCATCAGTCTCAAACGTTGCTTCAAGTATCATCATCAGTGCTCATCGATCTCAAACGTTGCTTCAACTATCAGCTCTCGTTGATCTCAACGTTGCTTCAAATATCATCATCAGTGCTCATCGGTCTCAAACGTTGCTTCAACTATCAGTGCTCATTGATCTCAACGTTGCTTCAAATATCATCATCAGGGCTCATCGATCTCAAACTTGCTTCCAAGTATCATCATCAGTGCTCATCAGTCTCAAAACATGCAAGCTCGAGAGACATAATGTAGATTCGTTCCAGTTTTGGGGCCCATCTCAGTTAATCTGTCAGTCTTTTTCTTCCAGGATAAAGTTGTTTTTTTTCTGAAATATCAGTTTCTGTTCGGTCTTTCTTCAATATCAGTACAACTAGAGGTTCTAAGGACTGCTATTGTCGGAGGTGGGGTGGAGTATTCGATTTCCACTCCAACGGCGCGCGTCTCACACAGCCTCTGCCAGTCAAGTCCAGCTCCTGGCCTTCCCGTGGCAGAACTGTTTAAACTGACAGGAGAAGGGGCGAAGGCGAATATCTGGCGCCTGAAAACCAGATACTTAGCGTAGATGAGTGGCACGTTTGGTAGCTCATCTATCGCTGCTGGCGAAATTCTTCGGCTGCCGTGCGTGGAGCGGTGCTTCTCCCGGCCAATGAAGAAAGGTGCAAATGGGGTTGCCGCGCAGCATCACTGCGGAAAAGGTGGTAGAAAGGATAAAGCGAAGCAAACAATCAAATCACGGCACCTCTGGTCTGGAGGTCGGCCACGTCCTGAGTGCAGCCATGTCGGGTGAAATGCATGAACCGGCTTGTCCCAGAGGTTAAGACACTGCTGGTGAGACTCTTCGAATGCCGCGCGTGGAGTGAAGCTCCTCCCGGTCAAGGAAGAAAATGCGGAAAAGAAATAAAGGTTGCTGTGCGGCGCAGATGTGAAAAGGTGGTGGAAAGGATAAAGTGAAGTTTAATCGGTATGTCCAGTAGTATCGCTGCGAAAGCTATACATACCACGGGACATCTGCTCTAGAGGCCGGCCACGTCCGAAATACACCCACACTGGTGAAATATGCCCAAACTGGCATACACCAGGGATAGAACTTGATGGCTAGACATGTCATGCCACCTCTGCTCTAGAGGTCGGTCACGCCTGATATACACCCATACTAGTGAATTTTGCCTAAACCGGCTCACACCAGGGGTGAATCGTGAAGGCTATGCATGTCACAGTACCTCTGCTCTAGAGGTCGGTCCCGTCCCAAACACGCCCATACTGGGATAATATGCTTAAACCGGCTCAACCTAGGGGTGGAAGTCACTAGTGGCGAGGATTCGTCCTCCTGGACAAAAGCTCCATCCTGGTTACAACTAGGAAGGGTAGCGGCCACGACCGCAAAATGCTGAAGTCGGAGACACTGGACCAGGGAAGTCTAGATAGGCAACCACCTCTCACCCGGCGGGGATGTTTGCGTATCCTAATCACGCCGAGGTTTTCCGGTGAGAAAGTCCAACTCTGAACTGGATGGGCAACCACCTCTCACCCGGCGGTGATTCACGGGTATCTCAAAACACGTCGAGGTTTTCCGGTGAGAAAGTCCAACTCTAGACTAAACTGGTGCAACGAAAACCACGGTGTCATGCAATCCGCTTCAGAGACCCACCAAGAATACAGGCTAAAGCCCTGTGATACTCTGAACCCCTTGTGGTCCTCTCGTGGATCTCGTGTGGTTCTTTCGGGGACCACACAGGAGATCACGGGACCTAACGAGGACCACGGGCGTAAATTCAGTAGGATCACAGTGCGGTCTTGGTGGTAGAAGCGAACGAAGAAGAAGAAGAAGAAGAAGTACAACTAGAAGATTTTCTGTCCTTCGACAGAAGCTATATTTTAGTCCCATGTACTCATTTATTCAAATTTCTATTCATATAAACGTGGATCAGTGACATCTCTCTTTTGCCACCATTTTCTTTCTTTAACTCATTCTTTATTTCATGCTCATGTCATTCACAGAACGTTGCTCCTATGATAGCTTAAAATAGATGGCGTGTTATGGTTCAATTCTAAAAAAAAAAAAAAGATAGAAAGAGTGAAGAAAGTGGACAAAAACAAGAATGAGAGAAAGTAAGATGAATAAGAACACATACAAACGAAGATTATGCACGAATCCAATATTTTGGCAAAAGCCTTTTTTCAACGATCTTTTATAAAAACAACACAATAGATAAATACACGAAAATATAAGAAAAATTTTTTTTTAAATATAGAGTGAACCATTTCTGTTTCCTCCAGGTAAGAAAGGCAGAAACTGCTCACCAGAGCACAAAGTGGAAGCCAGCGATTAGTCGAGAAAGACAAAGGGAAACCACATGGTAAACAACATGGCGTTATGCCCCAGATAGTCCCCCGCCTGCCTTCATCGGATATCATCAAAAAGCCGCCCTGATGGAGTGGATGATAAAAGAGTGAGAAGACAATATGGGGAGAGGTGGGCGGAGGAAGTTTCATAAAGAACAGAGAACACTGAGAGGACACTGAGAGAACACAGAGAACACTGAGAGAACACTGAGAGAACAAGAATGCTCGCTTAGGATGCCTAGACAGGGGAGGTAACAAAGCTTCCTAAGGGCGACAGAAGGAGGGTAGGAAAGGCTGGGAAATGTAACCCTAAACCGCCTGGGGCAAGATTGAGAAAATGCAGCGGAGTGAGTAGGGCTAAGACAAGAAAGCCGAGCATGAATATCAGAAATAGAAAGAGGTAGCAACTAGATGGAGACGTAATACAGTTTAAAGAAAGCTGAATTTATTGTTGGACTCCAGCTTGGTAGAGACAGCCGGTCTGGAAATTTAAGCCGCGTTTAGTGATTTAGAGTGTCTGTGATATCTTGGGCCTCCTTCCTCGATTCCCAGGTACGTTACCTTCCATTATCATTCCGTATGTCGTGTAATATGACATGGAAAGATAACTTTCATTTTTTTATTGAGGCAGAGGAGTCTGTTGTCATCTATTCTCAGTTCTCCTAAGCTTACGTTTCCCCTCTTATCTTTCCACAGTACCCTGGCTAGCCTTCCTGTAATATTTCTTGTCGTGGAATGTGATCTTCTTCAACTATCGGTGTCACTAGTCACGTCAGAACACTTCAGAGTCACTTAAAGACTAACAGCTGACCCCCACAAACTGACCATATGAAATGACCCAGAAATGTACCAGTTTTATTCGGGTTTTTTTTTTTCCGCTGAAGAGATCATAACGTAAAAAAAAGAAAGAGAAAGTTTTCGCTGTTGATGACCTAAAGGAACGATAAACAGCTCCCTAATTATTTTTTCTTTAATTTTTACATCGAATTTCATGCAGCATGTGTGAACTACAATATGTGGAGAAAAGTAATTGTAAATTAAATGCCGCACGCGCGCGCGCGCACACACACATATATATATATATATATATATATATATATATATAACTGTACAGATGGACATACGTTGGTCACTTGATGAGAAGAAATGATCAGAGAATCCCAAAACAAGTTATCAAGTGGAACACAACAGGCCGAAGAAAAAGAGGCAGACCGCGTGAAACTCTGAAGAGGACATTATTAAGAGAGGCCAAATTAACAGGCATAAAATCCTTTGATGAGGTTGAAAGACTCGCCGAAGACAGGAAAAATTGGCGAACTACTTTGCGAGCCCTATGTGACGTTTAACGGCACGGGAAGGATATAAGATATAAGATAAGATATATACTGTATATGTTTTTTTGACGTTATCAAAGTGTGTCGTGTGCGTCGACAGATGGGTGGGGGGTGAGAGAGAGGAAACAAATTTAAAAAAATCAAATGTTATAAAAAGACAGGATTAGACAAGAGCGCTACCTCCATGTTTTGTTTTTAATCGTGTAGCATGAGGAGGCTACTCATTTGTTCACGGGTAAGTTTAGACAGAAGTAGCGAGGAGCTTTTAGCATCTTTCTGTTATAATAATAACCATTTTAGTATTTTCTTTTTTTTTTAACATGTGACTATAGTATGGAGTACAATTAAACAAGACGAAAACCAAAAACACAAACGTCTGAGAATAGAATTCTGAGAAGATTACATGGACCAGTACGAAACCCAGTAACACCGCAATGGAAGATAAGAAGTAACAAAGAGATCTCTCTCTCTCTCTCTCTGAACCTTAAGTGCCCAGGGCACATGGGGCTTCCGCAAGGGTTTTCCACAAATGCCTGTCTTTCGCCTTTTTTTCTGCTCTTGCCCAAGTAAGCCCTCTATTGCTCAACATCCTTTCTGTTGTTCTTCTCCATGTCTCTTTTGGTCTACCCTTACTTCTGCTCCCCTGTGGTGAAAGAGATCTACACGTTGTTTAACTCTCCGCTTTTAATAGCCATTATGAAAGAAGACTGAGGTGGCACTAGCATTTAGAGAGAATGGAGGAGACTAGACAAAGAAAAATGACCTATACAGATGTGATGGAGGGGGACAGACCAAGAGGTAGTATAGATAACTAAAGCGAAACAATCGAGAAAAAAGATATAAGTGCTCTTGGAATGGACAAATGGCAAGAAAAGATATAGAACAGAGAGGAATGGAGGGGTGTATTATCTGTAGTAATGAGCCTCACTGGCTAAGGAAGCTGCTGAATTCAGCAGAAAAAGAAGAAGAAGAAGATGATGATGATGATGACGATGACGATGATGATGATGATGATGTTGATGAAGAAGAAGAATATATAACAGTGGAACATCAATGCATGTTGCTGTGTGATATATTTGTTGCTGTGTGATATATTTCTAAATTATAATGCTTTGCATAGTAATTTCTTATTTCACAAAACATAAGACTGGTTATAAATCATATTGAAATAAACCTCAGTAACCGGAGTTCAAGATTTATGCACAAATGCTCAGTTTACTTAGAATGGCCACAAAACAAACACGGTTGTCGTGTCGATAGACAGTTACGTCTGATGTTATCAAAGTCCCTTGCGGCAACGTCCATCTAGAAGAACCTGACAAATTCAACTGCCAGTTTGATTTCTCTAACTTGGATACATCGAGATTGTGACACTGGTTGAATAATATGTTTTGGCAGCAAAATGCTGGTCAATTTACTGCAAAGATTTCACAAATTTCACAGGTGAAGTTCATGTGTTTTTTTGTTGCGTATACTAAAAGAAGTTTCCATAGTCGTCTCTGATGATGGACTAGGAACTAACGAATAAAATAACTCATTCATTTATTCATTCATTTGCATGTCCTTTGCGGAACTTTGCCTCCCTAACAGCACTCCTGTAAGCCTTTCGGATGTGGGCAAGTTGGCCTGGTGCTGATGCATCCATATAAAATAACTACAGAAACAAAAGTATCCATTACCTACCAACAGAAAGAGTCTCTTTATGAAATAACAGATCTGTTCACCTTGAACAAGCAGGTGAAACAACCCAGACGTCAACTGTGTTGAAAACAAAACTACATAACAATAAAACATGACTCCTCCTTCCCCCCCACCCCAAAAAAATGTAAACTAATAATTAAGCATTAATTTATGAACAATTGGAAAACAAGTTCTTTAAATTGTACAAATGGCCAATTTAGCAAGAATAGCCACAAAACAAACATTAGTGTCAGTGTCAAAAGACATTCAAAGAAACAATACATCTTTGAAACAGTCAAGAAACATTATATCTTAGGAAGTATAATTAATTATTAAAATAAATCTAATACAAACAGGAATAAACCGCAGTTACAGATGGATCGAGGAAATAAAGCACAGTCAACTCTACTGAGAGATCGAGGAAATAAAGCTTAGTTAACCCTACCGAGAAATCGAGGAAATAAAGCTTAGTTAACCCTACTGAGAGATCGAGGAAATAAAGCTTAGTTAACCCTACTGAGAGATCGAGGAAATAAAGCTTAGTTAACCCTACTGAGAGATCGAGGAAATAAAGCTTAGTTAACCCTACCGAGAAATTGAGGAAATAAAGCTTAGTTAACCCTACTGAGAGATCGAGGAAATAAAGCTTAGTTAACCCTACCGAGAAATCGAGGAAATAAAGCTTAGTTAACCCTACTGAGAGATCGAGGAAATAAAGCTTAGTTAACCCTACTGAGAGATCGAGGAAATAAAGCTTAGTCAACCCTACTGAGAGATCGAGGAAATAAAGCTTAGTTAACCCTACTGAGAGATCGAGGAAATAAAGCTTAGTTAACCCTACTGAGAGATCGAGGAAATAAAGCTTAGTTAACCCTACTGAGAGATCGAGGAAATAAAGCTTAGTTAACCCTACTGAGAGATCGAGGAAATAAAGCTTAGTTAACCCTACTGAGAGATCGAGGAAATAAAGCTTAGTTAACCCTACTGAGAGATCGAGGAAATAAAGCTTAGTTAACCCTACTGAGAGATCGAGGAAATAAAGCATAGTCAACCCTACTGAGAGATCGAGGAAATAAAGCTTAGTCAACCCTATTGAGAGATCGAGGAGATAAAGCTTAGTTAACCCTACTGAGAGATCGAGGAAATAAAGCTTAGTTAACCCTACTGAGAGATCGAGGAAATAAAGCTTAGTTAACCCTACTGAGAGATCGAGGAAATAAAGCTTAGTTAACCCTACTGAGAGATCGAGGAAATAAAGCTTAGTTAACCCTACTGAGAGATCGAGGAAATAAAGCACAGTCAACTCTACTGAGAGATCGAGGAAATAAAGCATAGTCAACCCTACCGAGAAATCGAGGAAATAAAGCATAGTCGCGGACGGATCTGGAAAAGAACCTAAAATAAAAACCATCACTCACCTCCAAAACCAGGACGTAACCGTTTGTCATAACCTTCCAACAGAGAATCAAGCACTTGAGACATGTTGAAAGTTGTCTTTCCATCATTGAGAATGTGGGCCAGTGTGTCGCTGCTGAAGAAATAATTTCATATTAGCGATATATGGGCACTAACACCATATCCCTATGCCTCTAAGGCATGCCAGGATTACCTTTACCTTATACGTGCTTACTGGAATCTAGTTTCTCGGAGAACTTTGCAATAAAAAAAAAGTGTACAGATATTCAGTTCTTGGACTTCGTCAGTAGAGAGCCAGACAGTCAGACAGAACTGGATATATGTTACTTAAGTACTAACAAATCACTCACAGCGACACCTTTACCTACAGCCCGGTGATGGCCCTATGATTTGACGAAGCTGTACGGCTATTACCTTTCACCATGCACCAAGTATCGTACGTTCCGAAATAGCGGTTTTCTCTTTGCAACATTCGGTACTTTATACTTTCTTAAATGTGAAATCAAACATCAGTGGAAGGTAAACGTTCCTGTGAACTTTAGTTTTTTTCCCCCTTATCTTATTAACGGCGAAATTCAATCTTTACAAAACGTTCACATGCTGAAAAAAACCAACGTCAAAACTGGTTAATTCTCCTCCATGCAAACTGAGCATTATTAGCCTATTGGCTAATTATCCTCCAAATGATCTCTCTGGTGGTTTTACACTGTTTTTTTTTTTTTGACAATATAAACCAGTTACAGTAACCGATGACCAACGAAAGTTCCGGTGTTTCTTTTTTTATTAGTTGGTAATTGCCGGTTACGTGGAGCTCACCTCTCACATCAAGAGTGATTTCTAGGTCAGCTAGATTCAGTAGGGTCGTATCTGGTTAGTTGTACTAAGCGCTAACTCATCATTTAATAATATTATTATGTTATAGCATTACTTTTTTGCCTATGGTCTGAAGACTAGAGTTCTGTGCACATGAAAGCCAGGCTGAGAGAACAAAGACGATAGCAGAAAAGTCTGTGGAATCACTCTCCTGAAGCACTAATATCTCCAGGTACAATTATCCCCACTGGAGTAGATATCACGGTTTTGCTTTCACGTTCAGCAGTAACCTAGCAGTGGGTTAACATACTGACGATGAAGATATATCACAATTAATATTGCACTTGAATTTTTATTCATTTGTTCATTCAGTGCGAAAGTAATACATAACTCTGTGGGTGTGCGTGCGTGCGTGCGTGTGTGTGTGTTTGTGTGTTTCAGCCGATCAAAGACTTTGTCATGTTCGGTATAATGCCATGACACTAGAGACTGACCTTCGATTAAGTGTGCAGCGTAGTCCTGCACACGCTGCTCAGTCACGATATTCTTGAAACTGTCTCTTTATATCATCTTTTGTGATGCCATTTTCCACAACTATTGTATGTAACGAAATTCTGTATTATTCATTATGTTTTTATACACGAAAACCACTGATAATACTAAATTAGCTGTCACAAGACAACACGTGGTCTGCACTATCTGCACACACCAGCCCCCAGCCCAGTAAAAAATACTTCAATCCCCTCTTTCTGAAGATCACTGGCATCCAGTCTCCAGAATCATGCTCTAGCAGCTCTTCTTAAGTGAGATTTTGCAAGGGAAACGCCTGTCACTTTCTTAATGCTGTGAAAATAAGTTCGCGTTCCGATTCTATTGCTCCAGACTAGGGGTGTCCAACTGGCGGTTGTTAGGGCCTTTTATTACAGCCTGCTCCAGACTAGAGGTGTTCAACTGGCGGTTGTTAGGGCCTTTTATTACAGCCTGCTCCAGACTAGGGGTGTTCAACTGGCGGTTGTTAAGGCCTTTTATTACAGCCTGCTCCAGACTAGAGGTGTTCAACTGGCGGTTGTTAAGGCCTTTTATTACAGCCCGCTCCAGACTAGGGGGGTCCAACTGGCGGTTGTTAGGGCCTTTTATTACAGCCTGCTCCAGACTAGAGGTGTTCAACTGGCGGTTGTTAGGGCCATTTATTACAGCCTGCTCCAGACTAGGGGGGTCCAACTGGCAATTGTTAAGGCCTTTTATTACAGCCTGCTCCAGACTAGGGGGGGTCCAACTGGCAATTGTTAAGGCCTTTATTACAGCCTGCTTCAGACTAGAGGTGTTCAACTGGCGGTTGTTAGGGCCTTTTATTACAGCCTGCTCCAGACTAGAGGTATTCAACTGGCGGTTGTTAGGGCCCTTTATTACAGCCTGCTCCAGACTAGGGGGGTCCAACTGGCGGTTGTTAGGGCCTTTTATTACAGCCTGCTCCAGACTAGAGGTGTTCAACTGGCGGTTGTTAGGGCCTTTTATTACAGCCTGCTCCAGACTAGGGGGGTCCAACTGGCGGTTGTTAGGGCCTTTTATTACAGCCTGCTTCAGACTAGGGGGGTCCAACTGGCGGTTGTTAGGGCCTTTTATTACAGCCCGCTCCAGACTAGAGGTGTTCAACTGGCGGTTGTTAGGGCCTTTTATTACAGCCCGCTCCAGACTAGAGGTGTTCAACTGGCGGTTGTTAGGGCCTTTTATTACAGCCCGCGAAGTTATTATGAATGTAATTTATTTGATCAAAATTAAAAACAAAAATGAAAAAACATTTTTAAAACACCCGAAAAAAAAACTACGAGTAATTTAAAACAATCAGTTCATCTTTACTTCATAGCTGTCATGTTTTTTACACGTACATTAACAAAAACTGGCTGATTTACATGGAGCCTGTCACTTGATTTCCACGCATACAGATACGGCCACTGAGGCCATCGAGGATGGACACCTCACCTGTAGACGAGTACTCAGACACTAGTTATACTACATCTTTTTGAGCTATATTTCTTTTAGACGAACACAGAAAAATAACGTACAAGTGAAAAACAATTTATAATGCAGATAATGTTTAAGCGTAGTTTGATGGTCAGAGGAGAAGCACACAGACGAATCATTCAGGGGAATATAATTCACGTACAATACATAGTCAATTAGAGGGACATGATGAAATAACTGGACATGCCAGGGTGTAGACAGACAGACAGACAGTCAGACAGACAGACAGGTAAATAGATAGAGAGACAGACAGATAGATAGACACAGACAGGTAAATAGACAGACAGATAGATAGATAGATAGATAGATAGATAGATAGATAGATAGATAGATAGATAGATAGATAGATAGATAGATAGATAGATAGATAGATAGATATTAAAAGATTCACACCTATATGTTATGCAATACATAAACATTTGCAAATACGGACACACAGGCAAACACACATGCATACACATACACACACACACATATATATATATATATATATACATATCAGTTATACATACATACATACGTTCATTTATGTACTTACCTAACACTTAACAACGCCGCGCACAAACTCCACATATGAACCATAATGAATATGTCACCACAAACACGTGTTTCAAATATCTAAAGTTATTCACATCTTAATTTACTGACAAACAACACAAAAAAAAACCCCACTACTTGGTAAAAAATGTCGGAAAAATGCAACACTCCACAAATGCGATTTACTTTATTCAAAATAAATAAATGCACTAAACTCTGTCTTGACGTCTTTTTTTTTCTTCTTACATTTAAATAATCACATAATTTTCAAATTTTAGGTATTGTAAGCTGTTCAATTTGTTGTATCCTGGACTTATCGTGCAGACAGACAGAATATAAATCTCTAAAAACCCGAGTTAAAATGATCTTGATCGATTGAGCTAGACTCTCCGCAAGTGCTTCTAAGCATCGTCAAGTATGAAACACAACTGTGTTAAAGTTACCGAGGTTAAACAAAAAAAAAATTCAAAACCTAAAAACTTGGTACTTGTGTACATTTCTTGACAGAACTTTAAAAACTATACTGCATCTTCTTTCTCGTCCGCAATGGCGCCGAAGACTGCATGGGAGGTTTTTTTCTTCTTTTTTTAATGCGAAATTCGAAAAAATGCAAAAGAGCTTTAGCAAAATAGTCTTTTATAGAAAAAAAAAAACAAATTTTAAAGTGAATTTGAAGCGGAGGAAGCCAGACAAGGCTAAGGAAAATAAGGTTTCTTTCCTCCACGAAGAGGCGGTTTTTATGATACTCTTGCTTCAATCAGTGAGATGTCCAATGTGGCAACACTCGGAACTTGTCCAGGTTACAGACCCCCAGCTCGGCCGTCTTCACAGAAGTTCACTTTTTTTTGTTTGTTGCTGTATCAGAAAACGAGTCTCGATTGTAGCTTCTTGAAATCCCATGATACGCGTAAGTACGGTAGTCCGAAGTTAACAAGTTTTGTCAAAATCTGCAAATGTTGCTGGTCTTCCCATTGTTTTACTATCTATCTATCTATCTATCTATCTATCTATCTATCTATCTATCTATCTATCTATCTATCTATCTATCTATCTATCTATCTATCTATCTATCTATCTATCTATGCCTCTGACCCCTCGTGGAGCATAGGCCGCCAACAAGAGCTCGCCAGGCAGTTCGGTCCTGGGCCACTCTTTCCAACTGTCTCCATGTCTGGTTCATTATTTTGATGTCCGTGTCCAGACTTCGGCGCCAGGAGTTCCTTGGTCTCCCTCTCCTCCTTTTACCCTGTGGGTTCCATGTTAGGGCTTGCCTTGTAGTGCTGGATGTGGATTTCCGTAGGGTGTGTCCGATCCATCCCCATCTTCTTCGTAGGATGTCGTCTTCCACTGGTTGCTGGCCTGTTCGCCGCTGCAGTTCTTAGTTACTTATGGTATCTGGCCATCGTATTTGTAGAATCCTTCTAAGGCATGTGTTAATAAATGTCTGGATTCGTTTCATGATCGTAACAGTAGTTCTCCAAGTTTCTGAACCGTATAGCAGAATGGGCTTTATCATGGTGTTAAATACTCTGATCTTCAATTTAATTGACAAGGCTGAAGTTCCCCATATTTTCTTCATCTGATGGAATTTTACTCTTGCCTTGCCCATTCTTGCTTTTACGTCAGCTTCTGTTCCTCCCTGCTTGGCTATCACACTTCCCAGATAAGTAAACTTATCAACCTCTTCCAATTCCTCTCCTTCCAATATAATAGGCATTTCGTTGACCTCATTTACTCTAAGAACTTTACTCTTGCCCTTGTGGATGGTAAGGCCTAATCTTGAGGAATTCTCTGCCACTAATATGGTTTTCTCTTGCATCTGTTGCTTAGTCTGGGAGAGAAGTGCCAGGTCGTCAGCAAAGTCTAGGTCGTCAAGTTGAGTCCAGAGCGTCCACTGAATACCATTTCTCCTATTTTCTGTTGATTTTCTCATAATCCAGTCTATGGCCAGGATAAATAGAAATGGTGACAGTAGGCATCCCTGTCTCACTCCGGTGTTAACTTGAAAGGCATCTGTTAGTTGTTGTCCATGGATTACCCTACATGTCATCCCTTCATAGGAGTTTTTAATGATGGTGGTAATCTTCTCCGGTACTCCGTATGTCTCAACAACTTCCATAGTGTCTGTCTGTCGACGCTGTCGAAAGCCTTCTCATAGTCAATAAAATTGACATAGAGAGGTGAGTTCCACTCCAGTGATTGTTCTACGATTATTTTACTAGATTTGTGTTATTTCTGACTGCAAGCCACTGAAGTTCTATTGACTCTTTGTTTTTTTTTAAAATTTTATGTGTTTTAAAATATTAAAAGTTTAGAAATCTTTGATGAAGAGTTTCTAATATTAAATCACTTTTACCCTTACATGATCATGAGAGAACAACTAACAGATATTCTTTTAGGATAAGTTGCAAATGCTAGGCAGACATATAAAAGACAGACAGACAGACAGACAGACAGGCAGGCAGACAGACATAGATAGATAGATAGATAGATAGATAGATAGATAGATAGATAGATAGATAGATAGATAGATAGATAGATAGAGATAGATAGATAGATAGATAGATAGATATATAGATAGATAGATAGATAGATAGACAGAATAAAAAACGCATATATTATACAATTGGGTTATCGTACTTCTGACCTTTGAAGACCCAAACGGTTCAGTTTTCTTACGATACTATGGAAGTCCAGTTCTGAAGTCCAATGTTAACAAATATTTTTTGTGTGAATCTTAACTGTTCACTGCGTGAAAGCACCCAATATTCTTTCCTCCATAGTCACTTTATTGTGATGAATTACTTTTTCCTTATACGCCGCTGGCTGATTGACACTGTCATATTTCACTGACTGATAGAGACTACCATAAGTCATGATACATATGAATAATATGACTGTGTGTACAGATAGTCCCTGTTGTCCGATGAGGTTTCGTTTTGGCAGCCTCGTGCCGTTTAAAGGGAAATGCATGTAAAGCGAACTTCATAAGGATGAATATACAATGAGAATACGAATATAGTGTCAGTAGACAAGCATGTTTAAAAATATATAAACAATGTAGAACGGTCCTATAATTTGTACACAGACTTTAAAATAAGGAAAATGTGGGCTCCAACACCATGTCCTTATGTGCCTCTAAGGCATGACAGGATTACCTTTACCTTTACCTTTAAAATAAGTAGTTTTATATTCAGGGAGAGCCGCGTTAGCGCAGTGGATTAGTTGTTTGCTCAACGACCAGGCGAACCGGTTTTGAGTTCCACTCACCACAATTAGCAAAGGTAAAATAACAAACTCCCAGAGTTCACACCCCACCCCCCCCCCACCCCCCGCCAAAAAAAAAACCCCAAAAAGGGCACCAAGACTAACTCTTTAGTAAGTAAAAGGAATGGCGCCGCTAGCTACAGAGTTCGTGCTGATGGCGACACTAGTCGGCAGCTTCTGGTCAACTGCTTACTAGGCAGCAGAGCACTTATTGTTTGACCATTAATCATACTATAGTTTTATAAATACGTTTTCGGCGCCTGAACCGTGATTCCAAGGACATGAATGCCGTGGGTATATTCCCCCTGACGTCGCCCTCCAGCCAAACAAACTGTAAAATTGACAGTAGCTTCATATATCGAGAAAACATCGTTTCAGAGAAAGCGCGGCCTTACACCATGTACATGGCAGTCAGTAGAAGAAAGAAAAGGATTGTATCAAAGGATGTGCAACGAAGGAGTTGGAACTAACATGCAATATGGAAGGTATAATCACTAGATACATTTATTGAAAAATACTTGAAAATAATACATGAAATAGGTAAGGGATAAAGGTGATTTACAATAGAATGTAACACACGAACAGTGACAGTTATTTAAACAATAGTAATCATAGCATTAACGATACCCCTAACCCTAATTCTAAACATAACTCAAAACTGTAACCCTAACCCTAATTCTAAACCTCACTTAAACCGTAACCTTAACTCTAACTCTAATCTTAACAAACCGTAACCCTAATTCTAAACCTAACTCAAACCATAACCCTAAACCTAATTCTAAACCTAACTCAAACCGTATCTCTAACCCTAATTCTAAACCTCGCTAAAACCATAATCTTAAACCTAATTCTAAATCTAACTCAAATCGTAACCCTAACCATAATTCTAAACCTATCTCAAACTATAACCCTAACCCTAATTCTAAGCCTAACTTAAACCATAACCCTAACCCTAATTCTAAACTTCGCTCAAACCATAACCCTAATTCTAAACCTCGCTCAAACCATAACCCTAACTGTAACTCTAATCCTAACTCAAACTGTATTTCTAATACTGATTGTCACTACAACAATATTCGTGACAATATTGAAATTCACCTCTGTTCGACATGTCACTTCTTCGAAATGTCGGCTCTCCTTCGATATAGAACACATATGACTTCCCTATAAGGGAAAAAACATGACTTCCCTATGGGGAAATATTTGACTTCCGTATGTGGGAAACATATGACTCCCAAAAGGGAGAAAAACTGAATATTACATGAAACTGTGTTCTACATAGAGAGTCTTTAAAGCAGAGTCGTCTTAGTCGCAACTCTTCCAGGTCATTAAGTTTTTTTTTTCCTTTACCTTCTTCTTATTCTCCTTTTAAAAAATGAAAATAAATGAGTAAATACAAAATTGTAGTTTTTTTGCATTCAGTTATGCCCTGCACGTTTAAGAGACGAGATCTGCGGTATGGTTCCTCTGACATACGAAAACGTCAGATTGTCTCTTTTGATCATCGTCTCCCGTTTCTATTCTACTATGAATCTTAATGAGGGAATTCCTCTTTCTCTCCTCTCTCTCCCTTTCTCCTTCTCCTCTCTCTCTCTTCTATCTCTCCTCTCTCTCTCTCTTCTATCTCTCTCCTCTCCTCTCTCTCTCTCCTGTCTTTCCTTTCTCTCTTCTCTCTCACCTCTCTCTTTCTCCTCTCTCTCTCTCCTTCTCCTCTTTCTTCTCTGTCTCTCTCTCCTCTGTCTCTCTCCTCTGTCTCTCCCTACTCCCACAAACTCTCATAATTTTGCACTAAAAGGGTCAACCACAATATCACGATTATCATAATCCCACGGCTGTCACAATTGTCACGACTGGTACGTGCAACTGAATTTCACGTTCTTAATATTCTAAAGGGACGAGGGAAAAATAAGTTTCAGATTTTTTTCTAATGTAACATTGCCAGGGAGACTGCACAGAACACGTGGGGCGGTAAAGACAGGCTCTTTGATTGACAGAGTTCGTAGTCGGAGTATTAAACAAATATCCTCTGATGTCTTTTCACCTTAGATCAAACATTCATACCCATGGCTACTGTTGATTAGATGTCCTTGACAGACAGACAGACAGGCAGGCAAGCAGGCAGACAGACAGACAGACAGACAGACAGATAAAGTAAAGAAGAAATCTGATTGGTTTGTCAGTCTCTTTGACTAGTAACCGCTTGTCCACGATTAGTGAAATTACTAACAGAACTTTAGCTCTGCTAGAGTCTGCAAGTTAGCGGTTTACAACCAAGCTAGTGAGAAGTACAAGTTGTAAAGAAAAGATTAGAATTGTAATACAACAAGAACATCTCTTTCAATCAGAATATTATCATCTTTCAGATGTCCTTTCAGTGTGTTAAGTTTTGATTTCTAAAGTTAAATGAAAGTAACAAATGAATCTTCTAGAATCTAGATTAAATGCTGTACCAAATCCTCCTCAGGATGTCTAAATTTGCGGTCAAGGTGTAAGATATTCTGAGTGGAAGATCTAAACTCCACATCGTGTAATGGCAGAAAGATGAAATCATTTTAAAAGAGAACGTGTACTTAGAACAATCAACTGATGAAATTCTGTTTTCGTTTTACGGCCTTTGATTGAAGATTCTCTTAATACAGAGCCCATTTTTTTCTCTTCATTTTATTTATATTAAACAAATTGTTTGTAAAATTAGAGTAAACGTCAGGCAGTAAAAGAATCAGAAAACTGCGTTTTAATAAAACTATTAGAATTTTGAGTGACTGAAAAAAAAACCCCACCAAAAAGCACTTTACTCTGTCACTCCAGAGCGACACTTTGTTAATGCCAGTGTTTTCATTCACTTGTCAGGCAACTAGACCACAGCTTTTCAAGTACTTGTATGATCTTCCTGTAACTGCGAGCTGTTGTTCTTTGCAGTCGATGCTGTAGAGATGTTGACGTACAGCATCGTATCGGCGTGGGAGCGGGTTATAGTGGCTACTTTTTCAGAATAGGAGTACAGCTAAAAAGCAGGGAGTGTGCATTGCTTCTTTAGTAGACTCCACCACCATGAGGACTATGGCGATCCCTGTCCCCGTTAGCCAGGCTATGCCTCTTACTGGGGGTACCCGGAGTGGTGGGACAGGGTCTTGGTCAGCTATAGATCGCTAACCCTGACCCTGGCATATGAACTATGGGTTGCTGATTAACTTATCGGGCGTCTTCCAGTGTAGGTGAGAAACGAAGTAAATAATTTGAGAGCCGGTGGGAGAAGAACACTCCCACCACATTAGTATTATTACGGCAGAATTAAGTAGATACTTATAAATACGAGACATAATGAGGTTGAGGGAAAGGCAGGTTAAGGAGGTACGCCCAAATTACGAACTGGGAGGATTTACTCAGAGAACAATAATTACATATGGAGACAAACAGACGGATACTATGTAAACTGATACGACCTCGTATGGACTAATAATCCCCGACAGGTATCGCAAACACCTGATACTGGATAAGAAGAGTTTACCCACACAAAGAAACTGAATAGACGGATTTGACGCAACAGACTTACTGACAGATGATGCATATTTGCTAATCTTAGGACGCAATTTGCACACATGAATAGTCCATCGAACCAATAAGATGACCAAGGGGAGTGGGCCGACTCATCCCGAATTCTAATCAGGGCCCCAGACAGTATGTGGTTAACCAGCTGACCAAACGAAAGATCTAGAAGTGTGTCTTATTTGACAACAGGCTTGCAATATATAAGGCAGAGAAAAAAAAAGATTAGAAACATAGGTGAACAACATTTATATATGTACAGACGTACAGATAGAGCAAAGAGATATACAGGAGATTAGAGTTATTCACGAGTTATTGATCTAGTATTGTGTAGAGTTCGGCATTTTCGGTCACAGCTTGTGTAGAAAATATCGCTAGAGTTTGGAATTTGTGAACAACGATTATGTGCTCCAACGACGAAATCGGCGAATGTTATGTCCTATTGCATCTCATTCCAAGTGATGTTGTCAACAACAACATCTCTGTGACCTTATTTGTCAGAATTAGATCGATTCTGTCAACTTACAAATATAATATTGTGACGTTCGAATTTACGCAGTGCATTATATACTGAGAAGCTCGAATTGGATACAACTGTAATGTTGAATACTATCACGTTGCACTAATCACTGGTTGTCTGTATCTTTTATACGACGTATAGTCGTTCTGGCCAAGACACCATCTTACTTTTTTACTAGGAATTAAAGCTTTACAATTATTCATCGTATTATACTCAAATCTTGGTTATACATTATGAGACGGTAGGTTCACACACATCACGGCCCCTCTGTTCTTGAAAAGGCTCCACAAATGTTACAAGATTCACTTGACCAAGTCCGCTGAATAAGTTCTCCGAATCCATTTAATTCACTACCCCGCTAACCAAGTGTGACAGACAGACAAGATGAAAAATATGTAAAGTTTATAGAAGATTTCCTTTGATTTCATATACGAAGAAGGTAGTAGAGTCTACCGAGCAGCTAGATTATTGGGTCCAACACATTCGATACAGCGCCTATGCTAGAAAATGTTTATGAAAAAGCTGCTGTGTTAATTCTGCTCTACCCAAAAACAGTGAATGATTGTTACTTTACATTAAATGGCGTCATCATCATCAACATTAGAGGCATAGGTATCATATTGGATGTCGAGTAGATTACGTTAGCCTACTGGAAGACCTAGAGGGGACTCAATAAGGCTACTCGCGCAGGAGTTTGATGTTTCGATAGCCTCAACCCGGGGTTTAGGCTGTTTTCACATTGACCTACATTGCGACTGCGCATGTCTCTTGACCCTTGATCCTAATTCTAACATGCAGGCTTTGGAAAATAAAGATGTAGGATTTCTTGTAATATTGCGGGATGGATGCGAGACAAGAAGGTGTTTACGGCTCAATGAACGACGAGTCTAACAGTTCTATGTACAAAAATATCGGTTGTGTGCACAAAAATGAGGTTCGGATACACGCAGTGTACATTATGCGAATAGCCTTAATACCGGGCTGAGGCCATCATTAAAATCCTGTCGAAATTATGCTTCCATAAACTGTTCAGCTCCCATAAACTTTTCAGCTCCCATAAACTATTCAGCTTCCATAGACTATTCAGCTCCCATAGACTATTCAGCTCCCATAGACTATTCGCAGACGTCACTAACACTGAGGACCACGGTGATCCCTACCCCTTCGATCATCATGAAGGATGAACTCACTTTGTTATTAGAACCATCACGGGGAAGTTGAAACAGGATCTTGACCAAATCTGCTTCACTGGCCCTGTGTCACTTGTCTCATTCCTTATCCAGGTGAATCAATTCCTTTTCCACTCTGTAAGTGTGCTAGTTCAAATACATGATTTAGCTTCTGTGTTGTTTACAAAGTAAACTTAAATACAACATTTTACTTGCCTTTACCAGTCTTTTTTTTTTACTTTCCATTTCCACTTTTCTCTTCGGATTCTGATTACTGCTTGGCAGTTTCTACAATTTTCTGAACTCTACTTTGTTGTTCAAGACGAAGATGGCTGCAAGACATCGTTGACGATCTGGAAATGGATGCAACAGCAGCAGGCCATCTTGCTCACAACCGAGAGGCCTACAGGAGTGCTGTTTGGGAGGCAAAGTTCCGCAAGGGACATGCAAATGAATGAATGAATGAATTTGTTGTTCGTTCATTTGCTTTCATTTTTCGTCCTTCATCATAACTGACTTTTATTAACATACTGACAGATGGCTCGCCATACATCAAAGAAGCAGCAAGGCATAAAAATATGCGCTTTGCATATACTAAATACAATTATTATGATGTGTCTGACTAATAAACCGTAGTTCAAATGCTTGGCAAAGGTAATAAATGAAATGCTTTGTCCGAGTTCGTGTAAGAACATCGGTTGGCGCTGACATAATATAGATCGTTATATTAGGTGCGTGCCGGCATGGATGTAGCTCATTCATTCATCTGCATGTCCCTTGCGGAACTTTGCCTCCCAAACAGCACTCCTGTAGGCCTCTCGGTTGTGAGCAAGATGCCCTGCGCTGTTGCATCCATAATATAGTTAGATGTCATAAAAAATAGTCAGTAAATGTCGTTTTGTGATAAATGTGTGCTAACTGGCTTATGTAAATGTTATCATCAGCTGAATCTATCTATCTATCTATCTATCTATCTATCTATCTATCTATCTATCTATCTATCTATCTATCTATCTATCTATCTATCTGTCTGTCTGTCTGTCTGTCTATCTATCTTTCTGTCTGTCTGTCTATCTATCTATTATATGTCTGCCTAGCATTTGCAGCTTATCCTAAAAGTATATCTGGTAGTTGTCCTCTCATGATCATGTAAGGGCAAAAGTGATTTAATATTAGAAACTCTTCATCAAAGATTTCTAAACTTTTAATATTTTAATAATCTAGATTATTATGACGTTTAACGTGTCCAAAATATTTAAGTTTTCTCTCTTTAATCTTCTTTACTAGCCAGCCTTCTTCAGTATTAAGTTCTTGTAGTATGGATATATTTGTTCTTTTTTTGTCCATGATATTTGAAGAACTCTTCTGTAGCATTTACATTCAAAGGCATTTATGTGCTTCTCAGCTGTTTTGTTAAGTGTTCAGGTCTCACAGGCATATGTTGCAATGCGAAAGATGCATGCCCTTAAACATTTTATTTGTGTAGTTTTGTTTGTTCCTCTCCATAGATTCGTTAGTTGTTTTACTTTCTGAAGAGCGATAGATGTTCTCCTTTTTAAAAACAGGCTTTGGATAAAAGAAATGACCGTGTCACGTCCTCTCCACGTGAAATGCAAATACTGGTATTATCATTGACTCGTCTTGCCTTCTTTACCTCCGTTACAGCTGTGACAGCATGGACCACAGAAGTACACAGAAGTTACGCAGAAGTTACACAGAAGTTATACAGAAGTTACATAGGGTAAACCAACTGAACGGGAACCCCATGTGTGCACCAATCAACCCAATAAACATAATTCATTCATTCCTTTGCTTGTCCCTTGCGGAACTTTGCCTCCCAAACAGCACTCCTGTAGGCCTCTCGGTTGTGAGCAAGATGGCCTGCTGCTGCTGCATCCATTTCCAGATCATCAACGATGTCCTGCAGCCATCTTCGTTTCGGTCTTCCTCTTTTTCTTTTTCCCACCATGTATCCTTCCAATACGGTCCTCTCTAAAGTATCATGACGTTTAATGTGGCCAAAATATTTAAGTTTTCTCTCTTTAATCCTCTTTACTAGCCAGCCTTCTTCAATATTAAGCTCTTGTAGTATAGATATATTTGTTCTTTTTTGTGTCCACGATAATAAACATAATATGAAAAGGAAATGATAGTGACGACAGAGACTTTGAGAGTACACTTGGGGATATAAAAGGACGGAAGAATCCTTAGAGATGAAAATAGAGCACAGCTGTCACAGTTAGAAGAAAAAGACACGATCGAGAGAGAGACAGATGGAAGAAAGAGACGCGACCAAGAGACAGACAGTTAGAAGAAAGAGACGCGACCAAGAGACAAACAGTTGGAAGAAAGAGACGCGACCAAGAGACGAACAACGGACGGACGCACTTCGGCATGTTGTTTTCCTACAATAATCTAATATACTGCTACTGATGTTAATGCTGAGATCTGAAAGATGTCGAAATAAACTATCGACGAGCAGCAGAGAAATCCGGGACTTGAGAGTGTGGACTGTTCGTTATTCGTTGCCTGCATTTGGGCTACTTTCTGTTTAAAATGGTTAGCGTTCCGGTTGTGAGTTGCTACTACCACCATCTCACCATCGCCACCACCACGCCCCTCCGTCACAGCACCATCACGGCCACAACTGTTTGCACAAAATAACGCGATATCTAAGCAGTTGTGCTGTTGTCTCTAACGACTGCTTAGATACGGCTTTTAGAGACAAGTAATGGATAGCGTATTTATACCAGCGTTGTGGTACCAATGCCGGACGAGGGCACTAACCACAAGATACAGCTAAACAATGTATATACGTGCGAAATGAGCTGGCTAAGAAAAGCAGCACACGTCAAGAAGCTAAGAAATAACAACATAGAACAATCGATAGGAACTACACCATACCTACAATATATAGAGAAACAAAGAATTAAGAGGTTTGGTCAATGAATGAGAATGAAGCACATACAGTCAACCACGAGGGCCTTCAACCAAAGAACTACAGGACACAAATCAAGAGGAAGACCCCGAACACGAAGGATAGATGGTGTTGTAGAGACACTCATGTATTACGGCATAACATCTCTAAGGTCACTCACATTGCCCAGAAACGTCAACTTCGTCTTCCCTCCAAACCCCGTAGTTCAAAAGGAAGGATAAAGTAAAGTAAATAAAGTATCAAGCAGTGAAGAGAAGACCTGGAAACAGCTGATACAGGAGAGTATATATTCTCAAGACATTCATTCACTCATTTGCGTGTCTCTTGCGGACCTCTGCCGCCGTGACAGTTCTCTCGTAGGCCTGTCGGTTGTGAGCAAGATGCCCTGCTGCTGATGCATCCATTTGCAGATCATTAACGATGGCTTGTTGCTGATATTCATCGCGGTCTTTCTCCCCTTCTTTTTCCCATAATGTGCCCTTCCAAGACGGTCTTCTCTAAATTCTCACGACGTTTGACATGTCCAAAATACCAAAGTTTTCTCTTTACTCCTCTTTACTAGCCAGCCTTCTTCAATATTAAGTTCTTGTAGTATGGATATATTTGTTCTTTTTTGTGTCCATGATATTTGAAGAACTCTTCTGTAGCATTTACATTCAAAGGCATTTATGTGCTTCTCAGCTGTTTTGTTAAGTGTCCAGGTCTCACAGGCATATGTTGCGATGGAAAAGATGATTGCCCTTTAAAAAACTTATTTTTGCAATTCTGTCTGTCCCTCTCCACAGATTTTTTTAGTTATTTTATTTTTATTTATTTATTTTATTCTGAAGAGCGATAGATGTTGTTCTTTCAGTTTCTCTCATAGTATCCCCATTATTAGTTAAGAATATTCTCAAGACATGACTCGTAAAGAACAGGTTTAATTAACGTGATATCATGTCTTCTCCATCTGTCTCTTGCGTGAAGGGAAGGGAGGAGGGGCTACACTGGAGTGTGATAATGCGCTCATGAACTTTTGGAACCAAGTCAGGTAAAAAAAATTATATATATATATTACGATAGTTACTTGATCGCAGAGAGATTTCATAAGGGGACACGACAACAACCGACTTTGAACTGAAACTGGAAAATGTTCACTTTATTTGTAGAAGGAATGTGAAATTAAATTGAAATTAACTACAATTTCTACTGGAAATTCTACTCGTGTTGTTAACAGGGAGCACTGAGTTCAAGCCGTTGGTGCTTAAGTTTTATCGGTTACGTTTAGGTTTTGTCGGTTACGTTTAGGTTTTCTCGGCTACGTTTAGGTTTTCTCGGCTACGTTTAGGTTTTCTCGGCTACGTAATTCCTGGTGTTGTTGCAAAGACGTTAATGTGCTAATAGTGTCTGGTCAGTCAACGATCCAGTATCAGCCAGCTGGCTGATTCGCTTATCTGGCATGGGTCGGTCTCTCTCTCCTCTCTCTCTCTCTCTCTCTCTGTGTTTCCTACCTGTTTTAGTACTAGTATTTTTTGTGGTATACTGTCTGGTCGTAGTGTAGACGATCTGTTCTTGGGTCGAAGAGCGTACCACCTTGGCCGGAGCGTAATCGTCGACGTGACTTGGTAGTGATTTCGGGGTTAGTGTGAGACTGATCATTTTTGCTTGCATGGCATTTTTTCTGAGGCATGGCCGGGCGACGTCGTGTTCTCGTTGTGCTTATGGATGTGCTGAAATTTCCTGTATACTATTCTGATTGTTTAGTCATATTCAGCCCGTGCCCACCTCATGTGGTATAGGTTGTGTAGTGTACATTTAGTTGCGATTTAGGGTTCGTGTCAACACGTGTAGAGATGAAAATTGTGTATGATTTCATGATGATTATTCTGCATATTAGATCAGTAACATGCATGGTTTTTAAGAATATGCTCTGTAAGTATATTGACCATATGTTTGCATCAATACAGATTAGATCGATGTATGTCGTTGCAGCTATGGCTGCAGAGATTAAATTGCAACTGCACACATATTCGTAGTCGAGGCCGCGTGTAGGGCCCGGAGAGCTCAGTTCTTTAAGTCCTTAGTTTTCATCATTATCATGCGTTATTTTGCTTGAATTAATTGCATTGTCATTGACTGTTGATTCATATGTCCATCCAGTGCTTATCCATTAGTGATGAATAATGTTTTGATGTCATGTTGATTGTCAGTTCTAGTTTGTATGTGGTTGTTGTGGTTAAACTGTGAAATTAAAAATTGTTGTATTATTGATTTTCAGACTTAATTATTTATATTGCGTGTCATATGATTGCTGAAATGTTTGCATCCGTGAGCGGATTTATACACATTTAGCATACAGTAGGTCAAGGAAGGGGGGGACCTGGACTGGTGGTCTAGTAAAGGAGTTAGACTGTCTTCTAGTACTGTAGTACAGGCTATGGGGATTGTTGGTCTAGTAGAGGAGTTAAATTGTCTTCTAATAATGTAGTACAGGTTATGGGGATTGTTGGTCTAGTAGAGGAGTTAGATTGTCTTCTAATAATGTAGTACAGGTTATGGGGATTGTTGGTCTAGTAGAGGAGTTAGATTGTCTTCTAATAATGTAGTACAGGTTATGGGGATTGTTGGTCTAGTAGAGGAGTTAGATTGTCTTCTAATAATGTAGTACAGGTTATGGGGATTGTTGGTCTAGTAGAGGAGTTAGATTGTCTTCTAGTCCTGTAGTACATGCTATGGGGATTGGTGGTCTATAACAATTTCATAAAACATTCTTCTCAATACTGATAACATGTAAATTTGTATCACCAAGTTTTACAGTATTCTCTCTCTCTCTTTCTCTCTCTCTTTCACACACATACACATACACACACTCTCTCTCTCACACATACACTCTCTCTCACACACACTCTCTCTCACACACACACTCTCTCACATACACTCTCTCTCACACACACACACACTCTCTCACACACACACACACTCTCTCTCACACACACACACTCTCTCACACACACACACTCTCTTTCTCTCACACACACACACTCTCTTTCTCTCACACCACACACACTCACACACACACACTCTCTCTCTCTCTCTCTCTCTCTCTCTCTTCCTACGATTTTGGTGCTACTATTTTCTGTGATATATTGTCTGGTCGTGTAACATGGATAAAACCTTTTTTTTGTTGGCAAAAACCTGAAATCTCCCATTATTTGAAACAAACCGCCAAGCCTCATCAAGAAGTATATTAACTCCCTCAAGATTGAAAGGTCTTTGAGGAAGGAGACAAAACATAATAATGCTACACTTTTCCAGTCAACATGTTTGCGTATTTTTTTCAGTTTTTTTGTTGTTGTTGTGGTTATGCAATGTGATGATCTTTTCTATCGTTCTGTGCTGAAGGAGTTTAATGGCAGCAGTTGCTTCTGGAAATTTCTTTACATTACTCATCTTTAGTAGATGATGTTTCATACTATCTTCTTTTCCTTCTATGTGCTTTCACAGTGGGGGAGCGGTCATTGATAATTCTGTAAAAATATTGTTTGAAACTGTTTTGTCTTGAATGAATCATGAATACTGTTCACTGGTCCCAGCTCAAGTTTTTGATGTTACTTGCATCTAAGTTCAGGTTTACATGAGTTTAAAAAATGTGCTCTTCTGGTCATTTTATAGCCCCAGTAGTCCATCTTTTGTGGTAATTGTAGGCCATCTGCAACTAGATTGTTAAACTAATGGGGTTGTGAGGTTTTGAGACGCTAAATTTCTTAACTAATCAATCATTTTTTTTTAGAATTTCCTTTTTGGGCGTCTACAGCACCGGGAATCTATTTCTGTCACTTGATGCTTCCCAGCACATTCTTTTTTTTACCCGCTGTGAACCAAGAACTACGTTGCACTTAACAACCTATATTTCTTTTTTTTTTCTACTGACAGCTATGCTCGTAGTGTAATCTCGTGTGTTCTTTTTCATGGCGATTTTCCTCAAAACAATGTGACATGTAGCCATTTCTACAGCTATTTTGACTGGAAGACCACGGTTCTAAGTCCAAAACACTGCGTCGTTATCTGTTCGGCCACAGGTAATCTCAACCCCTCTCTCCTCTTCCTGTCTTCCTCTCCCCCAGGCTGACCTATTTCTGCCAAAACTGGCCAGGAAATAAGTCTCTTAACTCTGAGGTAGAGGACCGCTCTTGGAGAAACAGTAAACGATCTTCAAGATATCTCCAGATTTAGCAAGACTAATTTTCAAGTTGAGAAAGAATAAAATGATATTAATATTTCTATTGTGAAATTCTGACAATTATTATTATTGGTATTATTATCATCCTCATTATTGTCATACCTCATTATTTTATCGATATGGGAGGCAATCGATATATGGTATGGGAGGCAATCATGTATGTTAATGTTTGAGGGCAAATAGCCCCTTTGGTTTGTAGGCATCTTTGTACTTCCGAGGAACAAGTCTCCATAAGCTTCGAAAACGGGCACGTGATGTTTGGGGTCTCGTGACGGCATGATGTTTGGGGTCTCGTGACGGCATGATGTTTGGGGTCTCGTGACAGCATGATGTTTGGGCTGAGTTAGTGTTCGTCTGACTGTGGTCAGTGTGATCCAGTGTGGTCGTGTGTAGCCGTTGTGGTCAACATGTGGTCTGGTTGGTATTTTCTGCAGAAATTGTCTTCTTGATGTTTTTTTTTTTTGGAAGTTGGTATGCTTCTTGGTTGTATGTTGGATTGCTATATGGCAGGGCAACTTGCCGGCATATCATTGTTTTTTGTGAGTCATTATTTTCCATTTTGATCCAGTCCATCCATTAAACGTCTTTCTGACATGTTTACGCCAAGTTGTTGAGTTGTTGTAAAGTGTATTGTGCCAACAAATAGTTGTTGCAGAGCCTGGGTTATGTCTGAGAGCTGGAGAAAGTGGTTATCTGCTTCAAGTTAACTTTCAGATGAAAGATTGGAAGATGTTCAGAATAAGCTGGACTAAGTTGAGATTAGTTTTCGCTGCAGTTAATAGAAACACCGATACCGCTTCAATTAACTAATTCAGTTGAATGTCCTGTGATTACTGCATCAGTTTGGTGCAAGTTTGAGGCGCATACTTCTTTATCGAGACTAGAAGAGTTTTCTTGTGACAAAATTATAAAGAAAGACGTGTCCCCGTGCAGAATGTACGAAGGTCTCATAATAAACTGTCAGTCAGTCAATCAGTCATTTGCATGTGTCTTGCGGAAATTTATCTCCCAACAGCTCTCCTGTGGGCCTCTCGGTTGTAACCAAGATGCCCTGCTGCTGATGCTTTTCTGTTTGGGTTTCTTGGTATATTTCCAGAAGGTAGTTTATCATTGCTTTCCTTCCGGGCAGTGACTGTACTAGTCAGTAATCGTAGCCAATGTCCCTACATTGAGATCATCTGCCTACCATCATAGAATGGTAACCATAACCAACACTAACTGTCGGCTACCCTCTCATTCCATCCACCACCTGCCCCCATGGCTTCACGTAACCCTGATCGGGGTACTCCACCTTGCCCAAGGGTGTCCCTTAGACTAACGGAGGTAAGGAGGCGTCTTACTTCTCCTTTGATACGGGATACCCCTACCCCGCCAACTGTCACATGAGACAAATGAGTTCCACAGGATACGGTGCAGAAATGGGCGTATCACTAAAGCTATGGTAATGGCTTCTAGTACTACTATTAATAGTACTCTCCATTATCTAGAACTGCGAGACATGCATTATGCAGTGTGCCATGTAAAGTAAAACTAAAATAAACAAATGACAGACCGGCATAGTTTTGAACAACCCACTCGAACTTTGGTACTGAAACGGTTTATTCTCACATCATGTCGCGATGAGTCATATGCATCAAACACGAACTGTAAAGTTATATGGACTTAGTTCGCCACAAAGTAGTAACTGTAGTATTCAGCGGTCATAATTTTCCATAATAGAATAAGCCGTATAGTTCGGTATATGTAATTTCAATTTGTTTTGTGCTGCTTAACAGCTATTTTCATATTAGATGACTCAATGCGCGCAGTAGCTGTTGGCTCTTTTGTTGACTAGATGTTGGTTGTTTTGTTGACTAGATGTTGGTTGTTTTGTTAACTAGATGTTGGTTGTTTTGTTGACTAGATGTTGGTTGTTTTGTTGACTATATGTTGATTGTTGTGTTAACTATATGTTGGTTGTTTTGTTGACCAAATATCGACTTTTTTGTAGACAAGATGTTATTTGTTTTATGGACTAGAATTTTCTGTTTTGTGGATTAGATGGTTGCTGTCTTATAGACTTGATTACAGCTTAAACTGGAAAATATTTAGGATAATTGTTGATTAAATGTTAGCTATTTAGTTGACAAGATATCAGGCTTTTGTGGAGTAGATTTTAGCTGTTTTGCTAACTAGATGTTAAAGTGGACTAGATGTTGGCTGTTGTTTTTACTAGATGTCAATTATTTAGTGGCCTAGATGTCAGCTCTTTTGTGAAGAAGATGTCATATGTTTGTTGGACTAGATGTTAGCTGATTTGTGAAGAAGATGCCATCTGTGTGTTGGACTAGATGCTAGCTGTTTTGTGAAGAAGATGTCATCTGTTTGTTGGACTAGATGTTAGCTGTTTTACGGACGCGGCACAACATATTGTTGTTTAGCAGCTCCTGAATAAATTGAAACTAGCGTAGTTTTACTAGGTCACAGAGTTCTAAAAAATCGTAGAGTTGGTGAATTTCGTAAATATCAAAGTAAAGCTAGATTTAATAAAGTATAGAAAACAAAAATTTTATAGCATGGGCTCGTAAGTAATGATTATAATTGTTGTTATTATTATTATTAATGAATATTATTATGAATATATTGTAGGCATAATAGTAACATTTAATAGCAACAGAAAAAGTAAATAGGAACATTAGAGCAAGGTAGAAAAACAAACTTCCATGACACTAGTATGGCTGGACGCTGACACAAGTAAACAGAATACAAAAGACGAGTACAAAAGGCAGACACAATGAAAAGCGAGGACATAATAAAACTCCGACATGAAAGAGCAAGATAATGACTTAGGTAAATGACAATTGTATAGACGTAGTTGACACGTTTGACACCTATTAGCGTTAGGACGCTATTGCACACTATTTTTAAATAAAAGAGTGAGCAGCTCGGCCAGTTGACCAATTAAATATTTAGAGGCGTGGCCTATTGGACAATTGACTTACGACATATAAGTCGCGGGGCAGTTTGAATGACGGACAATCAGAACGCTCATGGGAACCAGTAGACATCTGAAGGTTGGAGCCAAAATACTTAATGGTTAATCCATCAGGCTAGGCTTGAAGATAAAAAGGCGAGCGGAGAGACAGGAGGGGACGAAGAAGTACAGAAGTACAGGAGAGAGGAGACAGAGGAGGGAGCCCGAAGACGGAGGGACAAGGACGGTCGGTGAATAGAGACCGGTCCAGACGTCAAAGTAAGGAGCACTAGAAGGAATGAGCCCCCAAGAAGAGGAAGTCCAGAGGCTAGGGGACAGATGAAGGGGAATCGTCAGAAGTAGACAGAGAAGACAAGAACAGCAGACGGAAGAACAGATGATCAGAATCAGACAGACAAGAGGAGAATCAGATAAGAACAGCAGAAAGGGAACAAAGATCAGAAAAAGAATAGAAGAACAGTAGAGTAGAGAGGACAGAAACACAGAAGAACAAGAAAGAGAACGATACGCTATAGAATCAGAAGTAGTATTAGACTAAAGATGTGTTTCAAAGGATTCAAGTGATTATGAAGATTTGTTACTTTGAAACTTCGAGTAAAGTGATTCAGACGAGGAATTAGTTGACCACGTGCGACGGATCTAATATAGTACAGAGTTTAGAATTGTCCTCGTAGCATGTGCAGAGTATTTTGAAGTTGAAAACATTGACGAAATGCAGCATGTAGAATATGATAGAGTTTGATATTGTGAACAAATGATTAAGTGATTCAATCCAAGTGATGTTGTAGACAATGCATCTTGATCTTATTAGTCAGAATGAAATAATGCAGTGAACTTTTCGTCGGACTTGCTCTGCTATAGCGAATGTGGTAATGTGTGTGAGACCTCGAGGTGTTATGACCAGAGAACCAAAGAACACTTCTACCATCAGTCATTAAAAGAGAAACACACACAGATGTCAATATTATAATTTACCCACAGCTAATAATATGTTTGAATAGGTGACGAAAGATCACATTGTTACGTGACTGTCACCTGAAATCAGGCCCAGGTATATATACATATTCTCTTCTGATAAATAGAGCATGACTTCCCGTGTTTATGTCCTATGTATGCCTCCACCGTTTGCAGACCAGAGTACTGCTGTAAGTATCACGCGGACAAACTTAACACCCTGATATATCGCCGCCTGACATAAATCAGAACTTTAAGGGCCATGCCTCCATATAAACTGAGATAGAAGGAGAAACAGGGCAGATAGTCGGCTGTCACATACCACTGCTGTCAAAGTAAGTCACAAAGTTTAAATATGTAGCACATATCTGTAGTTCTTTCTCTCTCCCTTCCTTCCTCTCTCTCTCTCTTTCTCTCTCACACACACATACATACACTCCTTTCTTCTTTTAAGTTCTTCCGGTGTGTTAGTTATTCTATATTTGTGAATGTGTGGAATTCTTCGCCCTATCCAAATATAGTTGAATCAGTCAGTCAGTCTCTCTCCCTTTCCTTTCCTCTCTACCCTCCTCTCTCTCTCTCTCTCTATCTCTATTTCTTTCTCTCTCACACACACATACATACACCCCTTTCTTCTTTTAAGTTCTTCCGGTGTATTGGTTATTCTATATTTGTGAAAATATGGAATTCTTCGCCCTATCCAAATATAGTTGAATCAGTCAGTCAGTCTCTCTCCCTTTCCTTTCCTCTCTACTCTCCCTCTCTCTCTCTCTCTCTATCTCTCCTTCCCTTTCTGTAGAACTTACAATGCTTCAACAGAAACCTTTTACAGCGACAAATTCAAACGGACCTGATCACAAGCTCCCATGAAATGTCATCTGGGCTTACGTGCCCTTTTCTTCACCCTTTACAAATAAAAGTTCAGTCAATCATTTCTGGCTTCTTCCAAATTACCCCTTACTCATTTCTCTCAGATTTTTATCTTTGTTTGATATGTTCTTGTTTTTCTCACGTTCGTCGTCGTCATATTCCTTCTCATGCACCACTTTTACTAAACTGATATGGATTATCTGGAACAGTTTGAAAATTAAGAGATAAAGGACCGAATATCTGATCTTTGAAATCAAAGTTCGTTTGTTCTCATCTCTTTTCTTTCATGTTTGTTCTCATCTCTTTTCTTTCCTCTTTGTTCTCATCTCTTTTCTTTCCTGTTTGTTCTCATCTCTTTTCTTTCCTGTTTCTTCTCATCTCTTTTCTTTTCCTGTTTGTTCTCATCTCTTTTCTTTCCTGTTTGTTCTCATCTCTTTTCTTTCCTGTTTGTTCTCATCTCTTTTCTTTCCTATTTGCTCTCATCTCTTTTCTTTCCTGTTTGTTCTCATCTCTTTTCTTTCCTGTTTGTTCTCATCTCTTTTCTTTCCTGTTGTTCCTGTTCTTTCATACCACTTTACCTTTGTTTCATTTTAAAAATAGTTTCCCCTTGTTTCTTCTGTTTTTATTCTACTTCTCATCTTCCATTTCTTTCACCTCATCATTTGTTCTTCGTTTACTATTTCTTCTTATTTAAATTTCTTCTCCCCTCCCCCCTCCCAAAAAAATCTTTTATACTACCTCTTATTTTATTTTTGTATATAAATATAAATAATCCAGTCGCCGTGATATATGACTGAACTGATATTTCAAAATAGTAGAGCAATGGCTCACATCTGATAAATATTTTGTCACTTTCGTTTCACATTCTTCATTTATATTTTTGTCGTATCTGCGATCCTTCATAACCATAAAGTTGTCTTAAACTCTTCAAGCAACATCTCCCAAGCACAGTCAAGTTTCTGACTTCACTCCGCGGTCATTTTGGCTAATAGGAGAGGAGACAAACACTTCCGGCAAAACAAGACACTTTGCCGCTTCATCAAAATGCTCAGTATAGAAGAAAATTGTAAGAAAGGACCTTCTATAGGCTTGGTTTTGACTGCAGCCACGACCTCATTTCACCATCTTGCACAGCGCGATCAGGAGACACAACAACACTAGATTTGTGTCCAGAGATATGAAGCAAGCACGATTTTTTAACTGAGAAAGAGTAAATAATGTAACAGACCCTGTTTCAATCTCAGATTTAAATACCAAATAAATAGCATCAGCTTTCGCTCGCTCATACATTTTAATCGCGTGATAAATTTATATCTTCGAAATATTTTGTACCTTTTCAATGTTTAAAATGCAAATTTTTCCATTATGAAGGTCGCATACGCCTGTGAACCTCATTTATTACAAAATGTGCTTATTTTGCATATTTCCAACGACAACTCCAGATGCAGATTCCACTCTTGAGCCAGCTGTTGGGAGATCTGTCAGTCCTTCAGATACTGCTTCTTCTTCTTCTGGTTCTGATCACGAGCTTCTACCTGTACGCGACCAGTTACCACGGCGTGTGGGAGAAGGTAGGGGTGCCTGGACCAAAACCCTGGCCAATCATTGACCACAAGCCGGAGCTTAGCCATGGTGTGGACGCTGCGGTCAGGAAGTGGTTCAAGCTCTACGGTAACACCTTTGGGGCTTATGGCCTGTTTCCTCACCGGGCAACTTTAATTACGAAGGACCTGTCACTGCTGAAACAAATTTTGGTCAAGGACTTCGATAACTTCATCGAAAGGTAAGATCCTGGAAAATCTCCTGTATTCTTGTTTTTGCCTTATGTTTCTGTTGTTGTTTCCGCATCATATGTTATTTATACAAACTGGCGGAGGCCAGGGTTTAATGCAGTATTAATCCGCGACTCAACATTTAAGGAGGAAATGAGAACTAAACTTAACATCAGAAGACCCTAGCGCAAAAGAGAATAGTCTCTCTTTCTCTCTCTCTATCTCCCTCTCCCCATCCATCCATCCATCCATCCATCCATCCATCCATCCATCCATCCATCCATCCATCCATCCATCCATCCTATGTATAATAGAACCAGAATGAGATGAACCACTCAGCAAAATGATTTTGGCAGCTTCGACAAAAACTGAGCATGTTTTTACTTTAATGGCCTATTAGAAATGGGAACCATGACATATTTATTTCAGATAAAATAAATATTTATTTCACATTGTTTTCAACACCTGAAACAACAAACCTTCAGGTGAACTTTCTTTTCCTCATTATACTATCAAAAATTGAAGGTCTTCCATAAATATAATGTGCTCGTTCAGTCTAGAGTTTAAAACGTATATACTGTGTATCTTCATCTTCCATGCTTCCCTTGCCGTCAGGCGTCACACAGGACTCGAAGTATATACTATGTATACCATCGCTTACATTTTACAGTAATGGAAGCTGAAACAAACGGGATCTAGAGTGCTTATGATATTTTTTACTGTTGTATTACTCTAATTTTTTTAAAAATTCGTGCGACCGTTGCATTCCGAATTCTAAACTTTTCAACACATACAGAGGAGGGAAGGAGCTACATGAGGAAATCCATCTTCTATATCCACGGAAACTGGACAAAGCACTTAATCTGATATGATTTATGGCGTATCTAGGAGCAGCAGCAAATTCTCTTCGCTTGTCACCGTCTGCAGTCATAGTTCATTCATTCATTCATTCGCTTGTCCCTTGCGGAACTTTGCCTCCCTAACAGCACTCCTGTAGGCCTTTCGGTTCAGAGCAAGATGCCCTGCTGCTGCTGATGCATCCATTTGCAGATCATCAACGATGTCTTGCAGCCATCTTCGCCTTGGTCTTCCTCTCTTTCTTTTTCCCATTATGTACCCTTCCAAGACGGTCTTCTCTAGATTATCATGACGTTTGATGTGTTCAAAATATTTAAGTTTTCTCTCTTTAATCCTCTTTACTAGCCAGCCTTCTTCAATATTAAGTTCTTGTAGTATAGATATATTTGTTCTTTTTTGTGTCCATGATATTTGAAGTACTCTTCTGTAGCATTTACATTCAAAAGCATTTATGCGTTTCTCAGCTGTTTTGTTAAGTGTCCAGGTCTCACAGGCATGTGTTGCGATGGGAAAGATGCATGCCCTTAAAAATCTTATTTGTATGGTTCTGTCTGCTCCTCTCCACAGATTCTTTAGTCATAGTAAAAACAGAAAAATTGAGACTTGTCCATCTTCTCACGTCACAAAACTTCCAACTGTGATTTCTAACACTATGCATGTACAAACAGTAATTCCTCCGAGCACTGGATATCTTAGTGTCCAAATATTCTTTTCCTGTTAAAAATGGTTTCTTCTTGTTTTTTTTTCTTTATTCTCTAACACCACATTGTGCTGCCAGATAATTGTACCATCTCGCGGTGGTGAGGGTTTTTAGATTAAAATCTTCTTAGCCTGGATGGAAGGACCACCTTGTTGATCATGGTACCTTCCGTGCCAGATAAGTAATTTTGATTTCCGTAAATGGTTTCTTCCACTTGTTTTAGTCTTTATAATCCAGAATGACTGAAAAATGTGCCAACAGTGAAGATATTTAAATAATCTGATAGAGTGTCAGATTTATAAGTATAATAAAATGACTGTGCCGGGTTTTTAAAGCAGAGAACAGAACAGATAATAGTTGGCAAGACCTTGTTTTTCCTCCAGCAGAAACCTTCATATTTTAGATAAGAAAAATAAAACGAACTTGGATGTACAAGTATCTTTTGAGGTAAATTATTCTTGAAGTAGGTGTAAATTATCGCCCCTCGAACCACAGTCTCTTACATGGTAAAATAAACTAAACTATTTTTTGTGCACTAGGCGGAAATTCATCGTCCTTGAAGCAGATAAGACATCTGTACTTGGCCTCCTTTGACTAAACAAATACACTACATAGAACGAGACTTGTACGTTGACATATTTAAGCGATTTATGAGTAGTTTAAGGATACAAGCTGAGGCCAAAGAATATATTACAGGCATGCTTTGGAGCTATGTCACCGTAGATTTAAAACAAATTCTTCTGTTATAGTTTTCAACTATAATCTCATATAAATGTAATGAAGCCGCTCTCCAAGACCAGCAGCTGGGTTAGGCTCCTTTTTAACAGTTTATAGATTTAAAACAAATGTCGTAACTCTTGAACATCTTCAAGACGAAATATTATCCCTTTTCGCTTAACGATGCGTGTACTGACATGAAGGGAGTCTGAAGAAAATGGCATAATTTCAACATCATATGTAGAAATATCAAGGGCTATATGTTTTCTCTGAGGAGATTTGTGTGGAAGCAGCTGGAGAAGGACCAGGGCTTTCATTCACGCTGATCCGTGTAGGGACATCAATAGTTGAAAGCTGATGGGACGGTGGCTTCATGTAGTTAGAGATCCATACTTCCGAAGCAGATCCAGGGAAAGGGACAACTCAGATTGTCTGAAGCACTGTTAAAGTTAAAGAGTCGTAACTCAGGACATGCGTGTAATACACGGTATAATCAAGGAGGAGTGTACAGAGATGTGAAATCTGTACTAGGACTGAAGTGCACAGTATACTGGCATCTTTTTTTTCACAAAGACAACGACAATTTAGGATATATTTGTAATACTATATAGACCAACAATTATCAGTTCAATTTACTTGTACGTCTTTGCTGAATTTTATACTTGACGGCCTCATATGTCTGCCTCAGCATTGTCTTCCGTTGTTTTGATATTAGCTATAAAAGTCCAGATGCATTAAAGTGCTTTTGGATTTATCATCATACGTCGTTGTCTCGAGATCAGTTCATAGTGAAATATAAACTGATTTGTCCGCTGTTTTTTTTTTTTGGGGGGGGGGGTGATATTTAGTCCTATCAGAGATTCAACTTTAAGAATGTTGTAAACCATGAACAACTTTAAGAATGTTATTAACTATGAACAACTTTAAGAATGTTGCAAACTATGAACAACTTTTAAAATGTTGTAAACTATGAACAACCTTAAGAATGTTGTAAACTATGAACAACCTTAAGAATGTTGTAAACTATGAACAGCTTAAAAAATTTTGTGAACTATGAACAACTTTTAAAATGTTGTAAACTATGAACAACCTTAAGAATGTTATAAACTATGAACAACTTTAAAAATGTTGTAAACTATGAACAACTTTAAGAATGCTGTAAACTCTAAATGTCTCATTTTACTACCACAGATCTCGGCCTCGAGAAACCAGATCCTCAATACAGTTTGGCCTGACATCCACTGCTGGTGACAGATGGAGGCGAATTCGTCACGTGACCAGCCCTATGTTTACCGGAGCTAGAATGAAGATAATTCTAAGGCACGTAAACGACAGTGCCCAGATACTGTCACAACTGGCCAAAGAGAAGACGGTCAAAGGGGAGTTGATCCCGCTGAAACTTTTCGCTGCCAAGTTTGCCACAGAAGTCATTGCTAGAATCGGATTCGGCCTACATTCTCACGCGGTATCAGAGACGGAATCGGAATTTGCTTACCATGCCAGAAATATCATACAGATGAACTCCAAGTTTAGAAACTGGGTAGGAAACATTCACCAGCACTTCCCTCCCATTGACAAAATTCTTTCATTTTTCCATATCGACACTGACTTTGTCAGTAAAGACGCTGATACATACTTTCTTAACATCCTGAATTCAACCATCAGGGAGAGGAAGAGTAAAAGAAGCAGTGCAAATGATGATAAAGCTAGAGACCTGTTAGACATGCTGATTAACGCGGGCGTTGAGAACGGTGATGCTAGACTTAAAGACGTCAATGCCAGAGCTCTGAGTCACGATGAGATTTTAGGAAATTCTACAATGCTGATTATGGCGGGCGTGGAGACAGTTTCAACAGCCTTTCAGTCTCTTCTGTACTGCTTGGCTCTGTATCCGGAAATCCAGGATAAGGTAATCGCTGAAATTGACAGTGTCTTCCCGAATGACATAAACGTTGAATACGAGCAAATGTCAGAGCTGAAATACACAGAACAGGTTATTAATGAATCCCTGCGATTGTTTCCCCTTGTTTCAACAATTTTCCGTGTTGCTGCTGAAACAAAAACATATGACAACATAACAATCCCCAAGGGCAGCTACGTTCAGATCCCACTTGGAGAAATAATGAAAGATCCAGAACATTGGTCGAATCCTGAAACTTTTGATCCTGACAGATTCTCTCCAGAAAACAAAGCTGACAGAGACCCTCTAGCTTTCATGCCTTTTGGGTATGGTCCCAGAATCTGCCTGGGCATGCGGCTGGCAATGATGGAGTTGAAGATCGTTCTGGCATATTTGCTGAAGGAAGTGAGATTTACCTTGTCAGAGAGGACTGAACCCAAGAAGGGAGAGAAGCTGAAGATGTCCGGGTTCATGATAGTTCGACCTTTAAAGCCCATAATGCTGGAGACAGTTTTGAGGGCAAAATAAGTTTTACTTGTCATCACTTGTTTCTAATCTTCAAAGAACGATTATATTAGCAAGTTTATAGAGAGCTTTGGTAGAAATAAATTTGTTTCTGCTTCTGACAGCTAGTTTTAGCTATGAATTCTAGAAAGCTATTTTAACTATTAGTTTTATGAAGCTAGTTTTGATTATAAAATCCACGAAGCTAGCTTCCAGTGTCTGTTCCTGAAAGCTATCTTTTACTATCTATTCAAGGAAACTAGCTTTGTCTATCTATTCTAGAAGGCTAGTTCTAACAATTTCATGATCATATATCTATTTTTTTTCTGTAAATTCGTATTCCTCTTTGGAGAATTATGATCTGGATATGTCCTGTTTCCTCTTTAAAGACCTACATTTCCAAGCATTTTTCACCAAAGTGAAATTAATTTCCAGATTTCAGTGTTGATTATTTCATTCACCTCATTGTGAGTGGCGCGGAAGAGCCAAAGGATAGCTTTTCCTTCAGAATTGTAAGTTGCTTGTTTTCAGATTTAGTTTTCAACTATAATATCAAACTACGAGAGAAGACAGAACTTGAGAACCTGGTGATGATCACTGGAAAACTCCAGCGTAAAAGAGAAAAGAAGGGTGGTGGAAAAGGAAAAGAAAGATGTTGAATGAAAATAGAGAGGCAAAGTCTCTTAAGCAATAAACGAGCAGTATTAAAATTGGCAGCGTGCACACATGGCATTATGATGCCTGGAGACAAGAACAACTACAGGTATCGTAAATTAAGTTGCTGAATGAGATTGTGGCCAACGACCCATAGTTAACCTCTTGCGTCAGCACTGACAAACCATAGTCAACCAAGATCATATTCTACCTCCAGGCGGAGTCCACTGGAAACTGAAAGTAGCCTGGCCAAATGAATAGGTACCACAGTAGGTAGTCGTACCGGTCCCCAAAGTACGCTGAACTGAAGTCGGACGTGTAGAGCCGCAAGGCGAATAATGGTGGCACAACGTAACTAACGCCCTTTTGAGGACTAACGCTGAAGAAGATAACTATATTATAATTAAGTTCTTCAATGGTTATGTTAGGAAAGATTGGAGCAAAGACAACTGTACAGAAACAAGACATAATCATCACCATCAGACTACCACAACTGTTTGTGACTAGATTCCCCCTACCTCCAAGGACTGCTCTTGCCAGCACGAAGTTAGGGTGTTAAAACCTTGCTAACAGGGGGCGGGGTTGAGTAGTTCCTCAAGACGGTGGAGCTCATTGAAGAGTTTGCTTAAGATATTTGGGAATTAGAAGGAACCTTATTGCATTTCATGTTCCCCTTTTTAAATCTAACTCATATTATAGGTAGCACTGAAACAATTGTCTTCTACCAAAAACAAAATCTGACCTGTTCTAGAAAAGCCTCACTTAATATACTGCATATTTTATGGGATACATCATTCCCGTACAACTTAAAAACTTTAAGTGATATTTTTCTTCTAATATAACAACTTCAAACTTTAAAAAAAAATTGATGTGGGTTGTATCCCTTTTAAGATACATGTAATCCTCGTAGCTCTATATGTGAGTCAAGTACACAATATTTCAGTATGTATATATCATGAGTATCTGATGCATAATGAATCAGTAATGCCACTAATATTAACATTTTTTTATCATCCAATGAATATGTGGGTATATAATTTGAAGCAGGCTCATGCGTTACAAACATTATCAACGTGTGTGAAATAAACTAGACCTAAACGTTCCGTCGCTGAACTTGTCGATAAGAGTGTCAGGTAAAAGTTTTGTTATTTAATATGTTCTTTTTTCATTCATGTTTCTTCTGTGCATAGTACATTCCTAACAGTCTGATGCAGAATATATGCGTATATGAGTGCTGAGAGATAAACAAGGAGAGTATCAGATGTGTCTTCATGTTCTAGGAATAAAGTTTGCTCTTCCTTTCGTCAGTTCGTTAGTTTGTATTCGCCTAGAAGTCAAATCAGTTCTTTAGTTTGTATTCTGCCTAAAAGTCAAATCAGTTAGTTAGTTTGTATTCTGCCTAAAAGTCAAATCAGTTCGTTAGTTTGTATTCTGCCTAAAAGTCAAATCAGTTCTTTAGTTTGTATTCTGCCTAAAAGTCAAATCAGTTAGTTAGTTTGTATTCTGCCTAAAAGTCAAATCAGTTCGTTAGTTTGTATTCTGCCTAAAAGTCAAATCAGTTCGTTAGTTTGTATTCTGCCTAAAAGCCAAATCAGTTCGTTAGTTTGTATTCTGCCTAAAAGTCAACTGCCCAAGAACTCCGGACTGACAGCGGATAACAGAGACATAACAAGAACACTCTGGCCAGACTTGCAGTCCTGTCTTCTGAATTATTTCCGATTCATACAAGAAGTTCTTGTAGATGTTCTCTCTTGCTAAATGACTGACATTTCTGAAGAAAGTGTCCTTGCCAGCGACTCCTAACCAGACCAGGACTAGAATACAAAATAGAGGAAGAAGTTCAAAAATTAAAATATTGGTTTTAAAAGAGCAGTGCCCAAGAAAGATACAACAAAAGAGACAAGAAGCACCATGACTGAGTCAAGTATCAGCACTTATGTATAACACCAACAGCAAGCTTCAGAGCATTATCAAAAGTGCAGCAAATGCAATCCATGACATAATTTCACCACAAAACTTCACGAACACTGATTTCACACAATGCAGATACGTTTAAAAAAATTGTTACTATTATTTTTGTGTGGTTATTTGTTTAACTCAAACAGTTTGTTCTCAGTTTTGAACCTTTAAATTGTCTGAGCTTGTATGTTTTCAAATTCATGTTCCCATTCTTGGACTTTCGTAATACAGGAAGTTAAAATCTTCCTTATCAATGCACAATCTGTACTATGGTATAAAAAATCAGTCTCTTTTCGATTCAGTGTCTTGACCCATGTTTTCGTGGGTACTGGCCGAATGTTAACCTAGCAATGTTTGCTCCTATAGACACAACTGTTTCTCACTTCCCACACTGCTACATAAGATACAACAAGGTCAATGGTTTAAGGATTATGCTTTCAACACATTTTAACAAGTTTAATTCCCTTCTAATGTCAACAACACAAACTTCTTCGTCGAAACAACAAATATTACAGAAGACAATTTATACATGACTCACTACTTGCGGTACAGTAATAGTGGAGATTAGTATGTGAAAACTTAAGCTTGTCACAGTAATAGTGGAGATTAGTATGTGAAAAATTAAGCATGTCACAGTAATAGTGGAGATTAGCATGTGAAAACTTAAGCATGTCACAGTAATAGTGGAGATTAGTATGTGAAAACTTAAGCTTGTCACAGTAATAGTGGAGATTAGAATGTGAAAACTTAAGCTTGTCACAGTAATAGTGGAGATTAGTATGTGAAAACATAAGCATGTCGCAGTAATAGTGGAGATTAGTATGTGAAAACTTAAGCTTGTCACAGTAATAGTGGAGATTAGTATGTGAAAACTTCAGCATACAACTTAAACTCAATTGAAGATACACTTAACAACAACGACGCAAAAGAAAATAAAGGCATGAAATAAACTAAATCAGTACTTCTAACTTCTTATCATCTCATAATATTATAATCAATGAAAATGTTTCAGTATTTTCTAGGACCTCAAACCACATGATATATAACTGGTAAGTAACACATAAGATAACACCTCATCCAGTCGCACTCAACTTCTTTACTTCCAAAACATCTTAAGGCCACACACAAAGAACATAAATTTCAATCTAGCTTCATTAATAAACCCTTCCTTTCATCATACAAGAATTTTCAAAATCATATTTCATTCAATACACATTTTAAGAAAACAAAACTATTTCCTGCGCCCAGCCCAGCGCAAGACCTTTGACCACAACTCAACACCGGAAAACATTAAATGAGTGCATAGAAAACTATTGAGTGTCCACGTTTATGCATCTAATACATAAATAAAACTACAAAACTGTTTATTATTAAAACATTACTAACTAAAATACACAAAATGAAATCCACATATCACCCACAGTTTTCACAACGCAAATGAAAACTTACGTGAGTCAAGGGGCGCTGTTGGAGATAAGTGGTTTAAAACAATATTTTCTTAGCACGTTACATTAATTTATATTTCAATACTTAACATAATAATGACAACGAATCCACGCATAATCACAAGTCCTTATAACAACTGAGCTCCCCCACGACGGCCAACAATCTTAACAATTAAACGTGAATGTGTTCTTCTGTTATTTCAGACACTGAAATGACTAAATATTCGTTAGTGATTGCTGAAATTAGGCTTTAGCAAAGAGCCTATATGTGATATTTAATATATCTAGCGGCAAATCATCCCCAACCCATCATATCATAGGTGGCGGATGGTGAAAGTCCTCCAGATATGGAGGATCCTTGTGAATAAGGATTTACTCAAATAAACAGGCGCGTACCAGCTGGCAGTAGTCTCAGGAAGCGAGGTTGGGGTAGTAGGTGGCTCTGCTACTCCTATAAAATGCCTCATATGCTCAGTGAAGGGAATACCAGGCGGGTAAGAGGAGCCGTAAAACCTCTCACTGCCCTTGTATGAAGGGCAGAATGTAAGACGGGCCTGCGTGCCCAATTCTTTACCCTTGAAAAATAAAGATTATTCATTCATTCATTCATTCATTCATTCATTCACTCCCGCTGCCTTCCGGGTAGGACAGGGAGTCCAAAGGCTAGCGGAGAGTCCGTACACAAACCGACAGAAGGCAACGGGAAACCACTGTCGTGGCTCCCAAGAACAGTTATGCTTATTCAGAGTAATAGATTAGTCATGAACGACGTTAATGGATGTTCCTTTAGAACAGCCTCGTCTGGTAGGGCAGCTCACGAGCCACAAGGGAGGCCAGATCGTCATCAAGCTACTGGTGGCAAAACTAACAAGTTCAAAATAGCAACTTAGAAAATGTAAAGAGGGAAGTGGAAAGGATGAAGATCAACATATTAGGAATGAGTGATGGACAGGTACAGGGAAGATAAAGTCTGACAAATATGCAATAATATATTAAGGAAGTGAGAAACATGAACGAAGAGTAGGAATAATATTTGACGAACAAACAGCAAGGACAATTGTAGGATATTTGAACATCTCGGACCGAGTCCTGCTAGCCCAACTGAAAGGACTATCAATAAACATAAATATTATACAAGTGTACGCTCCAACATCAGAAAGTTCTGAAGAAGATCTACAGCTATTTTATAATGACATAGAGACAGCCCTGAAACATACACAGCCACATGAAGTTACTATAGTCATGGGAGATTTTAATGTCAAAGTTGGTAAAGGAAGAACTTCAGACCTCGTTGGCGATTATGAACTGGGGGAGAGGAATGACAGAGGTAGTAAATTAATTGAATGAGCAAGAATACATAGCATGGTTGTAGGAAACACCTGATTTAAACAACAACTCCGAAGACTGGCAACCTAATGCAGCCAAGACAAAAAGAATTTAACCAGATAGACTTCATATTAATCAACAAACGATTCCGCAATGCATTACTGACAACAAAAACCATACCAGGAGCTGACTGCAATAGTGACAATGACAAACTCTAATTAGAATAAAGCTACGGAAAGCATGCAGAAAAGTGAGAAACATCAAACTGAATGCAGAACTCCTTAAAAATGACCAAGAACTGCGAGAATATTACAGAGTTATTATAAAAAAATAGATCCAATCCAATAGTAAAGATAAACAGTATAGATGAACAATGGGCAATGTTAAGAGATTCTATCCACCAAACTGTTAAGGAGATAATACCAGCGAAAATGAAGCCCATAAAAATAAATAGATGACAGACAACATCTTAGGACTGATGGACAAGAGTAGGAGGAGTAAAAATAACCAAGAAAAATATAGCAAGATAAATAAAGAAATAAGACACAAATACAGAGAAGCAAAGGAAGTGTGGTTAAATGAACAGTGCAGACAAATAGAGGACTTCCATAATAAAGACAGCAAAAACATGCACAAACAAATTAGTGAACTCACAGATAAAAGTGATGGCGACTGCAGTAAAACTGGTTTAAATAAATAAGGTAGATAGAGGTGTATGGTGCAGTTTTACAAAGTGAGGGAGGGGGTGAGCAAGGTGAGAAAAAAACGAATAGAAAGTATGCGAATGTATAAATGAAAAACAGACAACATCCGATATTTCGGCGTGAGCCTTATTCGAGGATACAAACACAACAAAATACAAACACGAAGAACTTATCTGAACTGTCATGCTCCAAGTGGGAAGCAGAAATGTGTGTGGAAGAAGGAGGAGGAAGAACCACGCTGCCTACAGACAAAAGATTCCCGATAGAGCCAATCATAACGAAGAAGTGGAGAGAGAGGAGGAGAACAAGTGGGAGAAAGGGGTGGGGGAAGGCAATAGAAACATGATAGCCGCTAGAGGTGTCGGGGGGAGAGGGAGAGAGGGAAGGAAAAGGGGACGCGAAGAGATAATGAATGAAAAACATAAACGCCTGCAGGGAGAAAATGTGAAACTGGTGAAAGGGACAAGACCAATATGTTGACAGAGAAGGAAATAGGATGGTGGTAGGGAGGGGTAGCATAGAGAAAGAAAGTAGAGTATAAAAAAGGCCAGTGGAAAAATAAAGAAGTTACAGAAAGCTGAAGACATTGTTAATTCCAGCTGGGTGGAGACCGCCAGTCTGGAAAATAAGGCGCTGTTCTAGGACCCTCCGAGATCGTACATCTGCGGAACAAGAGCGGATCGCAATAACCGAAATGTCCTGTTTGCCCCTGTGGTTGCCAAGGCAAAAATGTGTAGCCACAGGTGTCCAGGCCCTCTTAGAAATATCATTGAGATGCTGGCGAAATCGATCTCCTAACCGTAAGCCAGTTTGCCCTATGTACTTCAAACCGCAGCGTTTGCACATGATAACATAAATGACATTTCGTGAAGTACAGGTGAAACCCTCCTGTACTGATAACGTGGACTTATGGAAGGAGATCTGGCTGGCCTCGACAACAAACGGACAAGTGTTACATTTACGGCGTCCGCTCACTCCCTCCCTCACTTTGTAAAACTGCACCATACACCTCTATCTACCTAGTGAACTCACAGGCAGGAAAACAAAATATACCACAGAATGCCTGAAATCAAAAGAAGGTAAAATGTTAAAGGGAAAAGAAGACATTGTGGACAGGTGGAGAGAGTACATCAGTGAGCTATATGGAAGAGAATGACCAGAATTAACACCAGATACTGAAAACTGTGATGGACCACAAAAACGTGAAGATGATATCATAGATGCCATTAAACATATGATGAAAGAAAAGCGACTGGGCCTGATAATATAACAACAGAAGAAATAGAGGCGCTAGAGGAGATAGGAATAAAAATAATAACCAAGTTACTGAATGACATTTACAATAGTGGTTATATGCCCAGTGACCTGCTTAAATCTACGGCTATAACACTACCAAAGAAACCAGGTGCAAAGGAATATGATTACCAACAGACTATCAGTCTCTCATGTCACAAACGAAACTACTTCTGAGAATTATTATGAGAAGAACAAGGAAAAAGATAAAAATGGAAATAGCAGATGAACAGTTTGGATTTATTGAAGGAAAGGGAACACACAATGCCATTTATGCTTTACGAACACTAACAGAAAGAGCTTTAGAAGTACAGAAAGATCTTTACTTATGTTTCATTGATTACAACAAGGCATTCGACAAAGTGAAACATAAAGAAGTTATTAAAATACTTGAAGACATCAGTAAAATATAAATAATAACTTCTCTGTGGTAGATTTTAAAATCATCAGAATTTATTTATCGCTCGGACCGATGCATAAAACATAAAAGATTCGTCTACTAATTTTCACGCACTGATGCTAAATCATGACTTAACGTGATGTACTAACATTTGAGTTAGACATGTTGTCCTGGTCGCTGGCTGAGTGAGATAATGGGTTAACACTTGTTTATTTTTACACAGTTTTGTTACGATATTTGTCTATTGGTTCATCCGAGTAAACTGCTACGGCGACTGATTACGAGCCTTAACTCTTTCACTTCTGGATTAATTTCTGTACTCTCAGAATAAATTTTGATGAGAACTCTGGGTAGAAAGAAACTTGACAGAAGTTAACTCTATAATTTAAAAAAAAATGTTTCATTAGAAATGTGTTCCTTGTCATTTTATTTTGACCTCACCTAAATATGGCAACGAGCATCGTTTACCGCTAGGTGTGAAAGATTTACTAATACTGCCAGTCTTGTTTCGGAATGAAAGAGTTAATGGGGGTCTAGTGGAAATTTCTGACTAACACTATCACATGTCTGGTCTGGGCCACGCTATATAACCCGAAGTAATCTCTTGTGGTTACCCCAGTCTGAAGTGACAGGTTGTGATCCGAGATCAGAAAAGAGCCTCTGTTTGCTCTGAGCGCTGGAAGTCCCTCTACCCTCCCAAGTTCTCGTCTCCAGGGCCGGGAAAAAAACAAAACTCTTGCATTTACAGCTTGGTCTAGGTTCGTTTTTGCGATGGCCGTGTGAGCTTTCTTTACCTCTCTAGAGTAGGCCAGTCGAGCAGCAGACACTTGACTGTTATGTACTAGTGCCGTGCACGCATTAATTGGCTATGACAGCTTTCAGCTTGCTATACATATTTATTGCGATTCTTATATGTTGTATATCATTCAAGTGAATTTATATTTTATCTTCTTTCCCTGTTTCTGTGTCCTGTGCTTTTTTTTTTGTATGATTAAGATGTAAACCGAAACGTTAATACTGTGTATTAATTAATACAGCTGTTCCTACTTCAGTTTTAACATTTTCTTATTCTCTGTTTAGCTTTTTTTTAAAATTGGCTTTGATGGTACCGTGCGCCCCGACACACCCCTCCCCCCAATTCACCCTCCTCAAATGCTTCAACATCGGAGGTTCTGAGTTGTATTTACTTTCTTTTTCTCTTGGAATTAGAAGTCTTGCTTTTACGTTTCGAAAAACGAAGAGACAGATTTTATTTAAAGCTAAGTATATTGTCTATATCAGTTGTAGAAGATGCAGATACCAGTCATCAGCCAAGTGTTGGGGGACTTGTCTGTCACTCAGTTTCTGCTTCTCCTTCTTCTCCTGCTGGTTGTTAGTTTCTACTTCTACGCGACCAGCTACCATGGAACTTGGGAGAAGTTGGGAGTACCTGGACCAAAACCCTGGCCCATCATTGATCACAATCTCGATCTTCGTAACGGGGCAGAAGCTACCATCAGGAAGTGGTTCAAGCTTTACGGTAAAACTTTTGGAGCCCATGGTCTGCTACCACACCGTGCTGTTCTGGTCACAAAAGATTTGGTTCTGTTGAAACAAGTTCTGGTCACAGATTACGAGAACTTTACCGACAGGTAGAACTTGTTCTTCATTATTCTGATTTATTTCCTTATGTCTTTGACTATACATAGGTAGAATTGTTTTTATTAAACATGAAAGAAAAAGAAAACAACGAGTTTTCCGTATATTGAAGTGACGGAGCATAGCATGAATAATTAGCATCGAAAAGCAAGTGAACAGAAAGCTTTTGTACATGAGAGAACGAAGAATAAGGACGCAAGGTGACCGAGGTGATAGCGCTTTACCATCCTGCGGCAAGGTGGCTCCTCGTACTACAAGAGTTTAAAGCATACTCACTGTTATTCTTTCACAATTTTTCTTTTTTCGACCGCCAATAATGGGGACTAGAGATCAAAATGAAAAAAAAAAAACCAAAGCAATGGTTTTCAGCAGGAAAGACGAAAATCCACAGATAGATATACTCATAAACAAAGAGAAAATGGAGCAAGTGATAAGCCACTTCTGCCTAAGGAGTATATTAATCGGGAATGGGAGATGTGAATACAGATCAAGAAGAGAATAGGAATGCAAGACACACATTGAACACCATGAAGACAGATAACAATCCAGGAATCTGCTCATGAAAACAAAAATCAGATTTGTAAAATGCTATATCTATTCTGCACTAATGTGCGAAACAGAAAGCTGGAAAGAGCTGGAGAGAAAGGTAAATGCAACAAAAATCTGGATATATAGGAAAGTGGATCATGTATTCTGGAGAATGAAAAGAACAAATGCAGTCGTATTAGAACAACTATAACTGACGCATTAGAACAACTACAACTGACGCATTCGAACACCTACAACTGACGTATTAGAACAACTACAACTGACGCATTAGAACAACTACAATTGACGTATTAGAACAACTACAACTGACGCATTAGAACAACTACAACTGCAACGTGAACGTCTCGAGGAAATAAGGATCAGGAAAACAAAAATACCTTGGTCACATCAAAAGACAAACTATCATGTGAGAAACCACGCTAGAAGGAAAGGTGGCAAGATAAAAGAGCAAGAGGTAGGCAGAGATCTAGAGGGGAAGATAACATAGGAGAGGGGGAGGGGTACAACGTGGCAGAGTGCACCATGAAGGCGAGGGAGCTAAGAAATTAGAGGTTCATTACCGCCAGCCGTCGTATCGGATACTGCACACGATGATGATGATGATGATGATGAGGAGGAGGAGGAGGAGAAAGAGGAACAAATAACATACAAGACAATTTTAAGAAACTCTAAATTTGTGCCCCGTTTTTTTTTCTTTTCCTTTACACTTAAGTAGAAAACATAATAAGAAGTTCATATGACAGTGAATCACAGAAATTGATTAATTTGGCCTAATTTTGAAATACGAAGTTTGCGTTAAATCAATAGCAGAATGTGATATTGAGCTATAGAGGTCCGCTGTTGAAAAGACACTATAAAAACTCTTATTTACTCACGCTAGCATCTAATAAAAGAGCATTTCTTCCCTTATTTTTCCTTCAGGAGTCTTCCAAGAAAAACCAGGTCATCCTTGAGGTTTAGTCTCATGCATAGTTACGGTGAAACCTGGAGGCGAATCCGTCAGGCGATCAGCCCAATGTTTACTACCTCTAAACTGAAAAGTTTTCTGAATCACATGACAGCTAGTGCAGAGATGCTCGCCCAACTCACCAGACAGAAAACAGCGAAAGGGGAACTAATCCCTCTCAAGATTTTCGCCACCAAGTTTGCTACGAAAGTTATTGCTAGAATCGGATTCGGTCTACAGCCACACGCCATATCTGATAATGAAACAGAATTTGCTTACCACGCGAGAAATCTCGTTGTATACAGCTCTCTGTTTTTTAAATGTTTTGATAAAGTATACCACCGTTTTCCTCCTATTGAAGGAATCTTTAGAGTTCTTAACATCGACACTGATTTTATCAATAAAGAATCCGACAAGTATTTTGTTAATATTTTGAATTCAACAATTAAAGAAAGAAAGAAAATAAGAAACACCACAAATAATGATAAAGCCAAAGATATGTTGGATATGTTAATGAATGCAGACATAGAAAATACTGATTTCAAAGAAAACAAGATTAATCTAAAATGTCTTAGTCATGATGAGATTCTCGGAATTTCGACAATATCAATTTTAGCGGGTGTGGAGACAATTTCAACAGCTCTTCAGTCTATTTTGTACTGTTTGGCTCTATATCCCGAAATTCAAGAGAAGGTAATAACCGAAATCGATCACATATTTCCTGACGGGATGAAAGTCGAATATGAACAACTTTCTGAACAAAAATAAACGGAACAAGTTATAAACGAATGTCTTCGTTTGTTTCCGCTTCTTTCAACTATCTACAGAATTGCAGCGGTAACAAAAACATATAACAATATAACAATCCCTAAAGGCACCTACGTTCAGATTCCTATTGGACAAATAATGAAAGATCCGGAGTATTGGCCAGATCCAGAAAAATTTGATCCTGACAGATTTTCTCCAGAAAATAAGGCTGACCGAGATCCTCTAGTTTTTATGCCTTTTGGATATGGTCCTAGAATCTGTTTGGGGATGCGACTGACGATGATAGAGTTGAAGATTATCCTTGTGTTTTTACTTAAGGAAGTCAGATTTGCGTTGTCAGAGAGGACTGTACCCAAAAAGGAGAGAAACTGAAAATTAAATCCCTTGGGGGTTTAACCCTAAGTCCTGCCAACGATATAAAACTGGAGCCACTCAGCAGAGTTCAAATTCCTCTTGACACTTAACTGGTGCCTGCTAGCAAAGTCTAACTGCCTCTTGGGGCAATGATGTGCCTATCAGCAAGTTTAATTCTCTTATGCTCTCCAGCATTATGACTTCTTATTTGAACATTCAGCCTTTTGCTGAGCTTTTTTCTCTCTACAATGTTACAACTTATAGCCTTTATTCCCCTTCTCTTTGCAAGTTTAATTTCTTATCTTATATCTTATATCCTTCCCGTGCCGTTAAACGTCATATAGGGCTCATAAAGTAGTTCGCCAATTTTTCCTGTCTTCGGCGAGTCTTTCAACTTCATCAAAGGATTTTATGCCTGTTAATTTGACCTCTCTTAACAATGTCCTCTTCAGAGTTTCACACGGTCTGCCTCTTTTTCTTTGACCTATTGTGTTCCACTTGATAGCTTGTTTTGGGATTCTCTGATCATTTCTTCTCATCAAGTGACCAACATATGTCCATCTCCTTTTCCTGATCACCCATGAGACTGGTTGTTGTTCAGTCATCTGTCTTATCTCTGCATATAGTTCTTGAATTCGTTCCACTTGATGCCAAGTAGTTTAATTTCTGCTGATATCTTATTCTACTGCACTTACAAAACATTCATTTATCCATAGTTCTCACGGATTTTCCACTTCAGGTTAAGATTCTGTTTCATCATCATCATCATCATCATCATCATCGTCGTCGTCGTCGTCGTCGTCATCATCATCATCATTTTGTCTTTTCGCTATCTTTCAACTCTGACGCAGATAAGTCCAAGGATTGTCTGTTTGACCCCCACCTCAAATGCTGTAGCGACCTAGAAATGTGATGGCATTGACACTTCATACCCAGACGGCAAGCAACTGTCACGTGACTTAGAATACATGTTTATATTTTGCAGGCACTAGAAGCAGAATGTCTACTGCCAAGATAAATAATGTTGGTGATAGTACACATCCCTGTTTTACTCCTGTTTGTACCCTAAAGCTGCTGGATAAACAAGCTAACTCAGAATGCAAACAACATAGGAATAAAGATCAACGTAGGAAAGACAAAGTTAATGAAGCAAAATGTGAACAACAGAAATGTACTCAGAGTAGACAACAAGTTAGTGGAGGAGGTCAACGAATTTGTATACCTTGGCAGTAGAGTAGTAGAAAATGGAGACAGCACAGAGGACATCAACACCAGACTTACTAGAGCAAACCAGGCTTTTGCAGTGCTGCAGACTATATGGAAATGAAAAAAACCTAAGCATAAATTTGAAATTCAGGATATTTAAGAGTAATGTTCTAAGTGTACTACTCTATGGAAGTGAATGCTGGAAAATCACCAAAACCATAGAAAACAAGTTGAATTCTTTCCAGACTAAATGTTTACGAATAATTAGGAAAATATTCTGGCCAAACACCATAAGAAATAACATCTTACTGGCAGAAATGCAGATGAAGCCACTGACAACAATTATTGAGGAAAGACGCTGGCGATGGTTGGGACATGTGCTCTGAATGACTGACAACTCACTACCAAAAATAGCACTAAGATGGACACCACAGGGGAACAGAAGTAAGGGTAGACCAAAAGAGACATGGAGAAGAACAACAGAAAAGATGTTGAGCAATAGAGGGCTCACCTGGGCAAGAGCAGAAAAAAAGGCGAAGGACAGGCATTTGTGGAAAACCCTTGCGGAAGCCCCATGCGCCCTGGGCACTTAAGGTTCAGAGAGAGAGAGAGAGAGAGAGAGAGAGAGAGAGAGAGAGAGAGAGAGAGAAGCAGAATGTGCTGTATATTCTGTTGTACTTCACCTTGTAGACAGATATTTCATTTTTCTAGAGACATGTTTGGCCTTAAAAGTTATTGCTAGTTTTGTTACGGATTCGGTCACTCGATCGGACCATCATCATATAACCTCAGTTATTTACAGCATATGTGTACTTTGTTGTCCATGTGTGTTTCTATCTTTTTGAAAATAGCATTTATTGCTTTTTCATTTAGTCTTCTACTTCTGTTTTTTTATTACAAAAGACATGCTATAGTAATGCTACAATGTAATAATCATTCATATTCCATGGCTTAGCAATAAAACTACCATTTTCATCAACAAGAACTTAATTTTCATTGTTCATTAGATTTATGAATGTGTGTTGGAATAAGTGTTTTGAAATTTAGTCTGTTGATTATTAATACTGTGTTAATAAATAAAAAGTAATAAACACAGTAAAGTGAATAAACTTACAGTGAACAATTCTTGAGGACGATAGCAGCGTATTTAAGATTAGGTTAGCTTTAAACTTATATTTCTTGAATCTGTTAATGACGTCTTTAGCTCTGTTTTATTTAAAGTTCTATCTGCCTGTCTGTCTGTCTGTGTATCTGTCTGTCTGTTTATCTGTCTCTGTCTATTCTCATCTGGCCTGGCTGAGGATCTTCTTCTACCTGGCCAAATGCTGGTCACTCATTTATTAACTGGTCTAAACCATTCTCGCGTGTTTTCTTTCCTGTTCTGCCTTCGTGATTTGTCTTCAGTTTCTTCATCTCCTCTGCCTTACTTTGAAGTCACCATAAACTGTTTTTAATAGCTGATAAAATGATAAAATTATCCAAAATGTTTTACGGATGTTTCTTTGTAAATTAGACAACAAAATAACAATTTTAAAAGTTTGTGGAATTATAAAAGTGTAAATTAAATGCTCATGCCACATGGTTCACTGGGTTGATATATCACTGCCTTAACAGCAGATTTAGTGTGGGCAGTCGCATTTTATTCATTTGTGTTTCCAAACAACAGTTTATCTAAATGTTGGGTTCTTCTTCTTCTTCTTCTTCCTCCGTGCCCAACTTCGCATGCTCAGCTTTCTAAGCAGGGAGTTGGGTTATCTCCATGAATACTGCTTTCAGCAGGAGGTCTTCTTAGGAACTCCAGAGTTTCTCCTCCGTAGTTCTCTTTCGGGGCCATACCTGGGGTCTGGGGTCTCTGTGCATAGTGCAGGTCTGTAGTATGTGTTCAAGAGTCTGGGGGCAGTTTTGGCACATGCATTGAGCTGTTGGTGCAGCTTTTATCTTGTGGAGATGAGCGTTGAGTCTGCAATGTCCAGTTCGTACCCTGAAGATTGTGGTTTGTTGTTTGTTTAGTCTTAGTATGGAGTCCTGTGGGTATCTGCTGTTCGTCCTCTGCCTCCATGTGTTTTAGTATTTCCTTTTAATTAGTGCTTTTATTTTTTTTCTGGTTTTTTTTTTGCGCCTGAACTGTTCTTACTTGGCGCCTTACTTTAGTAGTATATCGACAGTTTCATTTCCTTCAGTGCCACACTTGTAGAGATCTACTGTAGTGCTATCATGTTTGTCGTGGGGAGATGATTTACTTGCTCCATTACGTCCCTTGTTAGGTGGTCCACTTGTGGACGTGCACTACTTATACATGTATCGTACATCTGTCTATTACTACCGTGACTGCTAGTTACAGACTCGGCAATACTTATAAAGATTTATATTACTATCATGAAACTTCTGCTATAGAAATATACTAACAAGGACAACACACAGTGAACAGTGTGAAGTAAATAACAACTGGTGTGAACATAAACTCACACTCTATTGATGGAAAAAAATTAGTAATGATATCGTGAGGGTGAGAGGTATTTGATAACATTCAATGAGAAAAAGGAAACGGACTAGTCCTCTTCCCGACAAGAACTTGTTTGCCAAATGGGAAGTGAGAAACCAACTCTCACACTACATGAAAGCAGCAAGTAAACAAAATGCAAGTACTACTAAGAGTGCAAGACTTACTGCATCAGAATATAAGTACAGAATTCACACAACCATCACAGAAAATCTCTAGACCAAAAGGTCTACACAAAAATTTAAAAAAGGAACTAATTTCAAATTCCTTAGTTCAGCAAAGTTTGACTCTTTACTTAAATCACAATAGGAAATAATCTCATAATGTCTCCAAAAGGAGCTTTCTATGCACAAGTCAGCTACATGATAAAAATCAATAACTATAGGCTAGAAAAATCACACCCTCAACTAATCAAGCCTAACAACGATCCTAACACATTCTCAGCCGAGACTTAACTCAAACTCATTCTAATCTCATAATCATAACAATAATCTTCTTTATTTCACAGACATTAAATATCCTACCCTATTTTTCCTTAACCTTGCCGAAGTTTCTATCCCGAGAATCACTCAACCCGTGATTCAACCTGTTTACTGACCTTCAGACGAAAATTCACTGGATATTCCGAAAATAACTTTTCTGCTACAAACATGTCAAGGAAAAGTTCATAAAAATAATCAAACATCTCGGTGAAATATATCGCTTCAAACCTGACCTTTCATTGAACTCTTATACACCAAAAATATCAAGGGCTTTAAATCAAATGGTCAAAATATTAAAATACCCTTTAACGAGGAACACGGTATCGTAACAGTAACATCCAATATACTGTTATACATTGCTTCATCTTGTATAGCCTTGAGGGCTGTCTGACTATCGCATAAGAAGTCTGTTTGTGTCTTTATGTCGTAGTTCCTCCAGAGTCTTTGCAAGTCTTCAGGATGTGCCTTATCTTTTGGGATGAGGATTGCTGTTCCCTCTCTTTTTTTTAACTGCTTCCTTGGAAGATCATTCTGTGTAGTCTAATATGGGATACCGTGTGTCCAGGTGTTTCAGTGTTTGGCCTTTTAGATGGGATGGAGAGGGAGTCCCTGTTTTTTTTCCTCTCAATTTCAAGTATTTGGCAATTCATGGAGTATGTGGGTGTGCCATGGATGTATCGATGCAGAATATCTAGGCGTTCCCATTCTTCAGGGTTTTTGGAGATTGTGTCATTGTTTTTGGTTGTTAGGTTTTTGGATATGTGGTTGAAGCTATGTCTTTTTATCGGGCTTCTTGTGGCTTCATTTACATTTTTCTTGCATAAGGTGCTGTAGGCGTTTGAACTTTTCTGCCATGATGATTTTCTCTTTTCTGCGTTCCTCTAGGTTTTGCAGTCCCGTTGTAGCTTCCATTGTTGTTATTAGTGTATTCTGTTCAATTATTCTGAGTTCTGTGTTATGGATCTTGTTTAGTTTTTGGAGGTTTAAGTTAACTGCTGTTGCGTATGTGGCCATTCGATATTCCAGGGTTGAGTGCACATTTCCTACATTATCTTATAGTTTATAAATCTGTTACCTAGTTTGGTCCTTATAGTTTTTTTCCGTGATCCTCAGTTTCTGGGTAGCTTTTCCTCTCACTTTCATCTATATGTAGTTCCCATGTCAGTCTTTTGTCAAATTTTATTCCTAGATATGCCCTGTTGTCTTCTTTGGGTAGGGCTGTGTTGTGGAGAATTAGCATGTAATTCTCCATTTCAATGGATAGGAAGAAGAGTGTAGTGAATGTTTTATTTTGTGTTTATTTGGACTCACCATATTTCGGCCCAGTCGTCCACCCTGTTTATTGTTTCCTGCATTCTCATTTTTGTTTCCCCTGTGTATTCTGATTGTGTCCATATTGTACAATCATCTGCGTGCAGATCTCTATGGATGGACAGTGCAAACTGCTTGGGTAGGTCGTTGATGAAGGTGATGAATAATGTGGGGGATAGCGTCCCTACCTGCGGAGCCTCTTCTGATATAGTTACCATTTTGCTCTTTGTTCCTCTGAAGTTTGATCCTTCCACGTCTTCTGCTCAGAAAGCCCCTTATCCGCTTCAGCATTCGGCCTCCAATCTCATTTTAGATTAGTTTTATGATTAGTCCTTCCTTCCATGGTTTATCGAATGCCATTGTTAGATCGAAGAAAGTGGCTGGGAGTTTTGATTTCCTCTGAAATGCGTCTTCTGTTTCTTGAGCCAGGCATGTTGTTAATCGCCGGAGCTCCTGTGTTTTCTAAATCCTTACTGGCAGTCGTGTAGTGATTTGTTGTCCTCTAGGTTATTTCATGGGTCTGTTGTTAACCATTCTTTCCATGGTTTTCCCCAGGCTTTATGAGGCTGTAAGGGCGATAACATGTTTTGCTGCATTTTGGTTTCCCTTGCTTTGGGACTGGTGTAACGTCTGCTTCTTTACATTCCCCTAGAAGATTCCCTGGATCCATTTTCTTTGAACTGGTACAGTATCCTGTTTTTCGTGTAGTCCTAGGTGTTGTAATATTTCTTTTGTGATTTTATCGCTAATTTCTTATTTTTCAGCTGTCTGCTTGCATGATCCAGTTCTTTTATTAAGAACGGCGAGTTCATTGGTTTTGGGCATATGTAAGGAAGTAGATAATGAACGTTAGCAAACCTAGGTTCACTGGCAACTCAGATAATGGTCAGAGAGCGTTGAGTACCAAAAGTGCGCACTTTGGGAATTCCGTTCCCTGGCTTGGTATATAAAGAAGAGGCGAGAGAATTTCTCCAGGTCGAGTTTTGTCTGCTAACTACGTAGGAACCGGCAGGGTCGGAGGAAAGGTCATTTGTCGTGCAAGCGTGAATGAGACGTTTATTGTCGGTGGAAAACCATGTATATGTAAGTTAATAATCGGTTAATACTTTTGTGATGTGGTTGCGTGCAAGCTGTGTCCATTCTGTGGTTTCTTCCTCCGACCAGGGCAGACATCACTTAGGCATGACTTAGATAAATAGAAATAGACGCTGAATAATCAGAATTTCACATTGACATAATCATTCTATGTAAGATGCCATGTTTAGCAACGTGCAAATTGCAGGCTATGTATGTGCACATGATTATATATTACTATGCTCACAGTAAGAGCATGTTTGCATACAATACATGCCAGTTAGTTAGTTATGATTACAGTCAGAATCTTAATCCTTCACTGATTATTTTGAGATTTTATGCAGAGAACTATTTTTTTTACAAATCAAAGTAACATACATTTGTAAGACTGTTTTACTGATTTCTGATAATTATCGTTTATCTATTTCCATAGGATTCCAATTATTGAAAGACATTGTTTCAATGATTCTGTTGATAAATATATAAGTTATGAATATAAACAATTAATAAAGATTCTCCTTTGTTTGATTTTGCTAACAATGCAAACAGATATTATACGTCAATATAAGTTGTATGATTATTTGAGAGAGAGAGAGAGAGAGAGAGAGAGAGAGAGAGAGTGAGAGGGAGGGAGAGAGAGAATGTGTTTGAAATGAGCGCAGTATACATACAAGTATGATGAGCGCAGTATACATACAAGTATGATGAGAGCAGTATACATACAAGTATGATGAGCGCAGTATACATACAAGTATGATGAGCGCAGTATACATACAAGTATGATGAGCGCAGTATACATACAAGTATGATGAGAGCAGTATACATACAAGTATGATGAGCGCAGTATACATACAAGTATGATGAGAGCAGTATACATACAAGTATGATGAGAGCAGTATACATACAAGTATGATGAGAGCAGTATACATACAAGTATGATGAGCGCAGTATACATACAAGTATGATGAGAGCAGTATACATACAAGTATGATGAGAGCAGTATACATACAAGTATGATGAGCGCAGTATACATACAAGTATGATGAGCGCAGTATACATACAAGTATGATGAGCGCAGTATACATACAAGTATGATGATAGCAGTATACATACAAGTATGATGAGCGCAGTATACATACAAGTATGATGAGAGCAGTATACATACAAGTATGATGAGAGCAGTATACATACAAGTATGATGAGAGCAGTATACATACAAGTATGATGAGCGCAGTATACATACAAGTATGGTCACCATCCTACATGCATCTCCGAGAAGGACAAGAGATCTAATCTCAAGAAATATCTTATAATAAGGTCAGTCTTGTTCATCAGCAATTGTTTCCAAGCCGTGGTAAGATGGACTCTGGTCCTGTCTAAAAAAAAAAAAAAGAGATTTTCTAGAACTACTTAACTGTGTTGAGGAATAACAAGGCGACAGATAATACTTGTCCAATGTTCATGAAATAACTATATGAACATGCTCATTCTGTAAATGGAAAAAAAGTAGTATGATTATTTGGAGAAATGAGTTCAGCTTTCAAAGTTTGTCTCCAATTTCAGAGACTCCATGCGTATACATATTCAAAAGAAATCTCTTGTAACCGATGAAGTAATAACATTTTAAATATCGTTTAACCAAAGATAAACTTACTTTGCTAATGATGCCCTTATCACGTCATGTACTGCGCCTAGCATTAATTTTGACTGCAGTGGATCTCCTGCTCGTTTTGTCTCTTGCCCTTAAATGGCGCACGTGGACAAATTGATTAGTGTCTTTCTCTTGAATTATTACCTTTTTCTTGCTCTGGATCTTTAACTTTACTCTAACTTTTCATACTGTATCAACACTAAAAGAAAAACACTTGTAAACCTGTCTGTTTATGGTATTTTCTTTTCCATTAGAGAACAATGAATATATTTCATTTTATTTTTTCATAGTCACTATAACCTCACCACTGCTTATTAGAGCCTCTAGGTTTTAGTATCTTGAATATTCAATTATGGTCAATGTTCTCTCTAGACGAAGAAACCAATACATGAATAGGAACCGTAGATACTACATCTGACAACCTAAGAAAAAGGATCATTGAACAGCAATAAACAATCAAGACTAAGGGCTTACAAGACTGTTTTATACTAAATTGAATCGATGTTTTTTTTTAAATAATGAAAATCAAGTGGTAGAATAAAATAACTAACTTCTAAGTGCTGCAGAGTACGAACTTTCATTCCACACAAACGCTCAGAAACAGAATAAAATAATGACTGGGTTATATTATAGAAATAAATAACATGCACATCCCCAAGCAAATTTGACATAGCGAAGTTCTGCAAGTAACTAGACCTCGAAATATACCAAAACTAAAAATGTCTGTAAGATACTCGGATACTTTATTTTCATCACGCACCAAAACTTGAAATAAGAGACGAAAAAATGTGACGTAAGAAGAGCAGTTTTTATTGGAGTCACTGCATCAATTGAAGAGAAAATGGGGGTCAGAAATTAAGACAGAGAAGGCAGAAACAAAGAGAGTGGACCTTTCAACACAGATATTGATTTCTGTTCCTGGGGTTAATTAGGCGAAAAAAAAAAGTACGCGCATGATCAGCCCTGACAGAAGCTGTAGTAAAAACAGTGACAGCAAATTTCAAAAACATTGAACGTCTGCCCGTTTTTTGTCTTGCAGCCATCTTCGCCTTGGTCTTCCTCTGTTTCTTTTATCCATTATGTGCCCTTCCAAGACGGTCTTCTCTAAATTAACATGACGTTTAATGTGTCAAAAATACTTCAGTTTTCTCTGTTAATCCTCTACACTACTAACTATAACATGACGTAAAAAGATACGAAAATATGAGATTTACTCCTCCTAACTTGGCGTTCCATGCAACTCAGAAAAAAAAGCTCATTTCTAATTTTATCTGTATTCTCAAGATAATCATGACATGAATGGTATTTCACAAAGAGTACAGAAAAATCACAGATGTTAATGTATCATCGAGGATATGAAAAAGCTTTACACAGTACATGCAAATACATGTACACGCGCACATACGTACACACACACACCTACACCCACACACGTACACACACACGTACACAGTACCAAAACATATATATTACATCAAGTCAAAAATTTATTACATTTTTCGACAGCCTAATTTTGGTCAAGGATTCCGTCGGATACGCTGTACTGGCATTTCTAATTGTTTTGCTTCTTTCTGAAAATGTGCATGCATATTTCTAGGCAATGAATTGCTAGATAAGTGACCAGTCAGTCTTTTGCATGTCCCTTGAGGAAGTTTGCCTTCCTAACAGCTCTCCAGTAGCTCTCGATTGTAAGCAAGACGGCCTGCTGCTGATTCATCCATTTGCAGATCATCAACGATGTCATACAGCCATCTTCGCCTTGATCTCCCTCTCTTTCTTTTTCCCATTATGTACCTTTCCATGACAGTCTTCTCTAGATTATCATGACGATTAATGTGTCCAAAATATTTAAGTTTTCTCTCTGTAATCCTCTTTACTAGCCAGCCTTATTCAATATTAAGGTTTTGTAGTATGGATATATTTGTTCTTTTTTGTATCCATGATATTTGAAGAATTCCTCTGTACCATTTACATTCAAAGGCATTTATGCAACAGTTCTGTAGTTTGTGCATAATTTCAGGTTACCCTTTTTCTTGGCAGTGGTATGAATATAGTTCTTTTCCATTCTTTTGGCTAAATACCTGAATGCTATATCTTTTTACATAGTGCATGATAGATTGTTACACATTCCTTTCCTTCTGCTTTAATAAGTTCAGCTGGTATCTCATCACATCTTGGTGATTTACCATTTTTTCATATTCTTTATTGTTTATAACACTTCTTTAATGTATATATACTGTACAAAACTTCTTCTGCGTTCGAGGTTGATGGTCACATCAGATCCATCCTGATCCATGTCGATATGACAAAGCCCGCAGTCCTCTCCAGACCCTGACAGACAATAATTAGTATATAAGTATGTAATTAAACACAAAGCACTGCAGTAAAGCTGTGATACCAGAAAGTACAAACTAGGAAAAAAGTAGGAACAGCTTTATTACTAAACGATTACACAGCTGTAATGTTTCGGCGTCAGCCTTAATCATACAAAATCATACATGACGAAGAAATAGAGAGAGGAGATAAAGTATAGATGTACGTGAATGATATGTTAAAAAGAGGGAAATAAAATGAATAGGGCACTTAGCTGTAACTTGTAAGTAGATGTGGCTTTGTACGACGCTTGTTCAGAAATGGGCATGGTGGAGCGTACAGAATATTTAAATGGAAGCTTGTGATGTGTGATAGGTGGATCATAACTGAGGGTGGTGGGTGGGGAAATCATGGAGGAGAGAGAGAGAGAGAGAGAGAGAGAGAGAGAGAGTGATACAGTGTTAACCCAGCCAGGAGAAGGTGAAATAGATGATTATAGGTGCGGTGGGGGAGGGGGTTATAATGTGATGCTGTGAGAAGGTTCTGAACTATGTGTAACAATTGAGAAGGGAGTGGAGCTTAGTGGAGAGGTGTTATGATTGGTGAAGAGAGGAACGTTATTTGTAGCTAAATAACGAGTTCAACCCGTGTAGTTCCAGCGTCCCATAATCCTGAATGTAGCGGTTCTCAGCTCATTTAATAATAACATAAAATTCACTTATGAAATTTCTGAGAATGTCTGTTAACTGTTTAGAAATTAAAATATCTATTGGCGCAAACAAGCTTGTCACCTCTGTATTTTACAAGATCATCGACAGCCATACCTATTTACTTTACACCTCCTTTCATCCTGAAGCCTATAAGAACTCCATTCCATACTCCCAACTCCTCCGTCTTCGCCGCATATGTCAATATAACTTGGACTTTATAGATCAATCCAACAATTTATTAGAATTCTTCTAATTTTTCTAATCGTTCTAACACCGAAACATCACAACTATGTAATCATTAAGTAATAAAGCTGTTCCTACATATTTCCTAGTTGATACATTCAGATCCTGACAGGAGCTAGAAAGCTTTTTCCCCGAGCTTGTGTCCTCTAGCCATGTCTCTTGTCTCAGGTCTCCATTTATTGGGCACTCTTCAAGGATATGATCTGGAGTCCGGACTCCACTGCTACACGGGCATGCGTCTGTACGAGATATTTTGGGTCGATATATATATATATATATATGTTGACAATGAATGAATGAATAATCTTTATTTTTCAAGGGTAAATAATTGAGCACGCAGAGAGAGGTGGGGGGTGGGGGGAATTCAATCTTCATTACTCCATGGTACTTCTCACTTGTGAGCCATTCGTACGTAACTCCTTTAATTGATGCTGAACTGTCAACAAAGGAATTCACTCAACAATAACGCTGAATAAGTCAACTAAGTGGATCCAATGCCGATCATATAAACATTTCATTAACAACACATGATGATGACGTTGACTGATAAATTCTTCCACAGATTAATTCAAATGCTTTTTTACGTAATGACATCCAATGAACACACATTTTATTTAAACCTCAGTATATTCTCTGTTCCTCCGTGTGGTACCCGGGATCTGCAAAGAATAGGACCACTGTACCCTACCACCATATATCATGTCATACCTCAAACTGATCAGCTAAACAAGAACAAGAAATCCAGGCGGCTTGCATCTCAGTATAAGATAGCCGCCACAGGATACTAAATGAAATATGACACGATTCCTGCAGAAAAAAACAAAGCTCCTGGTCATAAACATTCTAACCGACGCGGACAGTCACTAGTTCTACAGTTACATTACTAACTAAAACAATAACGTCCTAACACGACAAAACCTAACTCTAAAATGTCATCACCTTCTAACATTCCCATGGACTTCATTCATTCATTCAATTTGCATGTCCCTTGCGGAACTTTGCCTCCCTAACAGCACTCCTGTAGGCCTCTCAGTTGTGAGCAAGATGGCCTGCTGCTGATGCTTCCATTTGCAGATTATCAACGATATCTTGCAGCCATCTTCGCCTTAGTCTTCCTCTCTTTCTTTTTCCCATTATGTACCCTTCCAAGACGGTCTTCTCTAGATTATCATGACATTTAATGTGTCTAAAATATTTAAGTTTTCTCTGTTTAATCCTGTTTACTATCCAGCCTTCTTCAATATTAAGTTCTTATAATATGGATATATTTGTTCTTTTCCGTGTCCATGATATTCGAAGAACTCTTCGGCAGCATTTACATTCAAAAGCATTTATGCTTCACATTCTCAGCTGTTTTGTTCATTTCCAGGTCTCACAGGCATAATCACTGGTAGAAAACTGGCTCTGTTTTGTTTACATCTTTCTGATAGCCGTTGTTGTAAAGACCCATAGGCTTGTCACGTCCTGGAGTCATTGGTCTCACACCAGACCTCCCTAATCCCCGCCAGTGATCCCCATGTTCCCATCCGTCCATCAACTTGACATTACATTTTACAAAAACAATAATTACAATTAGTGTTGGTTGCTACAGGTTTCTGGGCCACAGAAGTAGGTCAGAGTTTTTGAGCAGAAAGATCTATGTTCCCTGTCTCACAAACACTGTGTTAAGATAAATGTGTTCTTAACACACAGGGGAACGAAAAATGTAACAATAAAAAAAAACAGTGGCCATCACCAGTATTAACCGAAATGAATCTGTTTGCTAGCGGTTCCCAAACTTTACCGAGTGCGACACTAAACCAGAAATTGTGCGTTAACCACAACCCATGTAAAAGTAATACTTCAATGACTTTAACATGACATAACTTCAGATTAATCACGAAAAATATTTTTTGTGTAATGTCAATTTACACACTAAATAGTTTTCGAGGTATTATGATCTATGAAAACAATACGGAAAACAAATTGTTTTTTAAAAAAAGTTTAATGAACAGTAGCGAATGTAGTTATTGTTACTTTAATAATAATTCGGCTTGATAGCATGAAGTATTACAAGTCCTGTATTTTAAAAAAATCATTTGAACTTATAAAAAGCATGTGGCAGTACTACAGCAACTGCTGGGCAGTCTCTTTTTTTTCCAGGACCACATGTGGATTCTTTAGCTGTGTCTATCTTCAGCTTGTGATACCTCATTCTGGTGTGGCTTATGTGGGATATGAAGATCTTGAACTGTTCTCCTCATATCTCATCCTGTTGTAGCTTAGGTGGGGTATGAAGATCTTGAACTGTTCTCCTCATATCTCATCCTATTGTAGCTTATGTGGGATATGAAGATCTCGAACTGTTCTCATCATATCTCATCCTGTTGTAGCTTAGGTGGGATATGAACTGTTCTCTTCATATCTAAGTCTGGTGTGGCTTTTGCGGGATGTGAAGATCTTGAACTATTCTCCTCATATCTCAGTCCGGTGTGGCTTATGTGGGATGTGAAGATCTTGAACTATTCTCCTCATATTTCAGTCTGATGTGGCTTATGTGGACTATGCAGATCTTGAACTGTTCTCCTCGGGCTAACTTCTGATAGGAATTATTCCTCTGATAACCTTATTGCTCGTTTCTACCTGCTTTTATTTCTAGCTGTGATCAATTTAAGGTTTCATCTTATGGTGCCCTTAGTTGAAGATTTCGGAGGTCTTGAGTTTTGATTAATGTTTATCTGCAATACTGGAGACATTTTTTCTTAATCCCGCAAACATAACCGTTAAATTATAAAACTTTCATAAGTGAGCTGAAGCAAACAAATAACACATAATGATTATGTTGTAAGAGAATGCTCTTGGGGCGAAGATGTTCTCCGATTTGACGGCTAAGAAGCTATACCTGGCATGCTAGCACCAAGGATGGCCAAACAATAATGACAATGCCAGTCTATAGTCTCCTACACTAATAAACCTAACCAGATAACGGGGCAGAGATCACCACAGTCGCCCATTGGGGTGGAGTCTGCTAAAGAAGTATTTAACACCCCCTGCTTTCTTATCCCTACTCATGGATGAAAAAAAAATATAGCCGTTGTGATCTGCTCTCATTCAGATACGATGCCGTTCTTCTACATCGGCCCAAAAGACATCAGCTAGCATTTCAGTGGAGACAGAAGGAGAAGAAGTAGTAATAGAATACTCTTACTGATTCATTAATTTAATAGACTACTGAACAGACTACGCTGGCTGGGGCATGTAGAAAGAATGGAAGAGAACAGACAAAACGAAAATGATGAAAGCACAAGAGATGAGGGAAACAAAACCAAGGGGTAGACCAAGACAGAGATGGAAAGACAACATAGAAGAGGATATAAATGAAATTGGTGTCACCAACTGGATAGAGAAGATTAGATATAGAAAGGAATGGAGGCGAAGTTTATCTGCAGCTATGAGCCGTAATGGCTTGGAAAGAAGAAGAAGAAGAATACTGAATATTCAGTGTGTACACGCCTGTTTGGTGAGGAAAGACAGTCCCTGCAATATAAAGCTTTTTCTTTTAAATCTAAATCTAATGACACGTTTCAGAAATATGTATGGAAGTCTTAGCATTATTTTTCCACAGATTATTTTCATAATAATATTTCGGTAACAAGCCCATTCCTTCACAGAGCTTCATAGCTCTTTCCACAGATTAATTCAAATGCTTTTTTACGTAATGACATCCAATGAACACACATTTTATTTAAACCTCAGTATATTCTCTGTTCCTCCGTGTGGTACCCGGGATCTGCAAAGAATAGGACCACTGTACCCTACCACGCATGACAGTAAAAGGCTACTAAGGAGGGTTCGGCATAGGGCCAGCAACCCTATCTGGTAAAAAAAACTATCAGACTGCTACAGAAACAGAAGCAAGGTAAAAAAAAACAAATGCAGGTGGAAGGAGAAATGATTATCAGGAAACTGAGCCCATGAAGGTTGTGGATGAAAGCCAGCCACTGGAAGTCCCCATCCCGACTGCAGACCTCCTGGAACCTAAAGATGCAGACAGGCAGCTGGAATGTAAGAAAACTTAACCAGACTGGAAAACTAGCACAAACCATCAAGGAAATGCACAGATACAAACTAGACATACTAGGAATACAAGAAGCAAGATGGACAGGACAAGGCAGAAGGAAATTAACAACACAGCACACAGAAGATACAATAATGTGGTCAGGTAAAGAAGATCATCATGAAGGAGGAGTAGCATTGATTATAACAAATGAAGCATCAAGAGCATTGCTGAAATGGACTCCTATAAATGAGAGATTATTATATGCACGCTTCAACTCAAGATTCACGAAGATGTCTATTATAGTTTGTTATGCACCAACATAAGCAGCTTAAGAGAAATTAAAAGAAGACTTTTATAACAGCCTCCAAGCCACAGTAGAAACAACACCCAAGCATGATATGCTACTATCTTGTGTGACTTCAATGAAAAAGTAGTTAAAGGAAATGAAGATAGAAGAAGAATCATGGGAAGAGAAGTAATCGGAGAAATAAAAGAAAACGGAGAAAGACTGTGCAGTTTCTGTGAAGAAAACATGATGACCATCGGAGGGACAATTTTCCAACATAAAAACATACATAAAGTGACTTGGAGGTCACCAGATAAAACCACAGAAAACCAAATCGATCACATACTAATAAACAACAAGTGGAAACGGTCACTACAAGATGTGCGAGCAAGGAAAGGAGCAGATGTAGGAAGTGATCACAACCTTCTGATAGCAAAATATAAAAATAAAATTAAGGAAAGCCAAAATCGGATAACACAGAAAGATGAGTTTTGATACAACAAAACTGAGAGACCAGCAAACAAGGAATGAGTTCTCAATAGTATTTAAGAACCGCTTCAGTGTCCTACAAGACGAAGCAGAAATGTCCATACTAGAGTTCAATAAAACGTTACAGGAAACAGCAAAAGAGGTGCCGGAATATCGGAAACGGAGAAAAGAGGAATGGATAAGCAAGACCACATGGGAAAAGATAGAGCAAAGAAAAGAAATCAAGAAAAAATTACTGGACACCAAATCACAAAGGCTAAAAGAGCAAGTTTTAAGTAATTATGCACAAAAAGACAAAGAAGTGAAGGAATTATGCCGTCAAGATAAACGTCAATACTATGACTACTTAGCAGAAGCAGTAGAGAAAGCAGCATATGCAAATGACATGAAAACCATATACAAAATCACAAAGCAGATGACAGGTAACTTCAGCATAAGATGTGAGAGTGCAATAAGGACATATAAGGGACAACTGGTCAGTGAAGAAAGAGAAAAAATTGAAAGATGGAGGGAACACTTTAACACCCTACTAAACAGAACACAAGCAGCACAAGCAATAGACATACCTGAAGCAAAAACGGAACTAAACATAAATACAGGACCAATAACAATAACTGAAGTGAAGGAGGCTATAAAGAAGCTAAAATTAGACAGGGCACCAGGTGAAGATGAAGTGACTGCTGTGATGTCGAAAGCAGAAGAAACAGAAACACCAAAACAACTCTGCTGGATACTATAACAAATTTGGGATCTAGAAAAAGCTCCAGAGAAGTGGAAAACTGGACTTATAATAAAACTACCAAAGAAGGGTGTCCTCAGAGATTGCGGTAACTAGAGAGGCATTACCCTACTGCCACTCACCAGTAAAGTATATTGCAGAATAATCATCAACAGAATTGTACCAGCACTTGAGGGAAAACTTCGGAAAGAGCAAACAGGATTTAGGAAAGGAAGATCATGCATAGACCACATATTTGTACTTAGACAAATATTAGAACAGGCATGAGTGGCATAGCACAAGATATGCATTGTTTATAGATTTTGAGAAATCCTTTGACAGTGTCAGCAGAGATGCACTGTGGAAAATCCTAAGATGGCATGGCCTTCCCCATAAGATAGTGAATGTAATCAAAGCGCTGTACGAGGGTTTTCAGTGCAAAGTTATCTGTGGAGAACATACCTCCAGCAGCTTTAGCGTACAAACAGGAGTGAAACAGGGATGTGTACTATCACCAACATTATTTATCTTGGCAGTAGACTGGTTAATGCAGGAGTCAACATCAGACAAACGCAGAGGATTACAATGGACCCTTGACACAGTGCTGGAGGACCTTGACTTTGCGGACGACATTTGTCTATTATCAAGCAGCCACAAAGATATGCAAGATAAAATAAACAAGCTAACTCAGAATGCAAACAACATAGGACTAAAGATCAGCGTAGGAAAGACAAAGTTAATGAAGCAAAATGTGAACAACAGAAATGTACTCAGAGTAGAATGAATGAATGAATAATCTTTATTTTTCAAGGGTAAAGAATTGGGCACGCAGGCCCGTCTTACATTCTGCCCTCATCACCCCATCTTTCATTCTTCCCACACACTCGATTTAGTACAAATATACAAATTAAATTAGGAAAAACATATCAAAAGAGTGTAAGATTTAACTACTACATTCAAAGTAAAAGAGAAGAAGTAATTAACTTAATAAAATACCACTCACGCACACATACATACGCAGATATATACATAAAGAAAAATACATTGTAAATACAGATCTTCTAACATATGTTTTTTAAACAGACATTAAAATAATTTCTAACAATATCTAACAAGTTGCTTTTCTAACAATGTCATTTAAGTACTTGATGGTTGGCGAGTCACGTGTTGAGAGAGTGCTGGTTATTTTATGAAGGCATATAATTACACGCAAGTAAATAATGAAACAGGTTTGAGTTAAAGGATGAAGTATTACATAGTAGATAGCAAGTTAGTGGAGGAGGTCAACGAATTTGTATACCTTGGCAGTATACCATCGCAACATATGCATATGAGACCTGGACACTTAACAAAACAGCTGAGAAACATATAAATGCCTCTGATTGTAAATGATACAGAAGAGTTCTCCAAATAACATGGACACACAAAAGAACAAATATATATATATATATATATATATTGCAAGAGCAGATTAATATTGAAGAAGGCTGGCTAGCAAAGAGGATTAAAGAGAGAAAACTTAAATATTTTGGACACATTAAACGTCATGATAATTTAGAGAAAACCGTATTGGAAGAATGCATAATGGGAAAAAGAAAAAGAGGAAGACCAAAACGAAGATGGCTGCAAGACATCGTTGACGATCTGCAAATGGATGCAGCAACGGCAGGCCATCTTGCTCACAACCGAGAGGCCTACAGGAGTGCTGTTTGGGAGACAAAGTTCCGCAAGGGACATGCAAATGAATGAATGAATGAATGGCAGTAGAATAGCAGAAAATGGAGACAGCACAGAGGACATCAACACCAGACTTACTAGAGCACACCAGGCTTTTGCAGTGCTGCAGACTATATGGAAATAAAAAAAACTAAACATGAATACGAAAATCGGGATATTTAAGAGTAATGTTCTAAGTGTACTACTCTATTGAAGTGAATGCTGGAAAATTACCAAAACCACAGAAAACAAGTTGAATTCCTTCCAGACTAAATGTTTACGGAGAATTAGAAAAATATTTTGGCCAAACACAATAAGAAATAACATGTTTTTGGCAGGAATGCAGATGAACCCACTGACAACAATTATTGAGGAAAGACGCTGGCGATGGTTGGGACAAGTGCTCCGAATGACTGATAACTCACTACCAAAAATAGCACTAAGATGGACACCACAGGGGAACAGAAATAAGTGTAGACCAAAAGAGACATGAAGAAGAACAACAGAAAGGATGTTGAGCAATAGAGGGCTCACCTGGGCAAGAGCAGAAAAAAAGGCAAAGGACAGGCATTTGTGGAAAACCCTTGCGGAAGTCCCATGTGCCCTATGCAGTTTAGGCTTATATATATATATATATATATATATATATATATATTCACCAGATATATATTTAAGTAGGACATAGGTCTACTGGATAAAGCCAACATCTCACAGATATTTGAGAGCTATACCCAGACGTCATATGTTTAAAACTGTTTTTATTTCATTATTGTGTAGACTTTATCGATGGCATCACCAGGTAAATAAATATCCATCTTTGTAATTTGATCTTGCCCGCAGCAAAAAGAAAAATGTATGTGAGTGCTCGAAATTTATTGTACCATATATATGGGGTCTGGATCTGTAACAATACGTTAGAGTATAAGGGGCAATGATAAGCTTCGTCTAATGAAAAACATGAACACGTTGACGAACTAATTATCTGGCACCACAAAAATATCAGGTCAGGGGTCTTCAAGTTTTCTAGTAAATAAGGAAAGGATAAGAATAACTATGTCAGTGATATTTTTAAAAAAAAAATTCTCTATTAATACTTACTTTCTCTTACAACCAGACAGAGAGGACACTGAAATGTTCTAAACTGAAATAGAATGCATGAGACAGTGTTAGTGTTGATAAATAAGAAGATAGAATGTTAAAGGTGTCCTGTACCCATCTCTTCACACTCATAACACAAATATATCCATCCATCCGCCCGTCTGTCCGTCCACCCACCCACCCACCCATCCATCCATCCATCCATCCACTCACCCACCCATCCATCCATTCATCCATCCATCCATCCATCCATCCATCCATACATCCATCCATTCATATATAAATACTTACATTCATACAGCCATCTATTCATACATCCATCGATCCATACAACCGTCCATAGATACATCCGTACATGCATCCATCCATCCATACATCCATGTGTCTTAGTGTCAAGCGATTTCACTGTAAGAGTGCGTGAGAAGTGATATTAAATGAATCCCATGTATTTAGTTATTTTATATTTGTGAAAAAAAAGCCCCGGGGTACACCCAGCCTCTAAAAATGGGTACAAGATAAATCTGGGAAGGTAAATGCGGCCAGGCGTGATACTGACCACATCAGACTTTCATGTTGTGGAAATTAAGGGCCTAACGGCGTAAAAACAATATACCTTAACTGTATGGAAAAGGGAATTTTACTTTAACCTTTGTGAATAAATGAATGAGAGGAGAATTATTTCGTTGTTTTTTTATTTATGCTCCTCATGTGCCCATCATATGTACTGTAATTAAAGGAATGACTGACAGGAGCAAATGATGAGGGATGAAGGGCAGAATGTCAGAAGGGCCTGCATGATCGAATTTTTCACCCTTTTAAAATAAAAGTTTGCTAGTTCGTTCCTGCTTTGTTATATATCTGTAACGTAGCGTCAATTATGCCCATAAAAATGACTTACCTGGGTAACGACATGTGAGATACAAGGAGGAACTGAGATTTTGGGAAAAGCCTACAGAACATGAAATCTGCCGTTGCTATCATAGTAACAACTAACGTAGTGTAGAAACACTGGTTTAAAGGTCCAAAGCGCCTGACAAAACAAAATTAAATAAATACAGGATTACTTCATGATATGAACTGCGAATTTTGGGGGCAGGGACTCTGAGGAGAACTTTGGAAGACGGTGTAAAACTGTGTCTCCACCCTCTCCCCTCCCTCTGACTTACTATATCGATTACTCTTTCTGTTTGTATCTACTATGAACCCATCGAAAGCCCCTTGTCCCTCCTTTAAACAGGTGAAGCCCTCTGGACCCTCTTTTAAACAGGTGAAGCCCTCTGGACCCTCCTTCAAACAGGTGAAGCCCTCTGGATCCTCCTTTAAACAGGTGAAGCCCTCTGGACCCTCCTTTAAACAGTTGAAGCCCTCTGGATCCTCCTTTAAACAGGTGAAGCCCTCTGGATCCTCCTTCAAACAGGTGAAGCCCTCTGGATCCTCCTTTAAACAGGTGAAGCCCTCTGGATCCTCCTTTAAATAGGTGAAGACCTCTGGATCATCCTTCAAACAGGTGAAGCTCTCTGGCTTAGGAAAACTGCGTCGGACTACCCTCTTATCTGGTCTCCTTGAGGATCTTCTTCTGTCTGGCCGAATGCTGGTCACTCCTTTGTCACCTTCTAGCCTAAGCCATTCTCGTATGTTTTCTTTTTCCTTCATACCTTTGTGATTTGTCTCATTTTCTTTTTCTCCTCTTCCTTCGTTTTCTTTGTCTCCTCTTCCTTCGTTTTCTTTGTCTCCTTTACTTTCATTTTCTTTGTCTCCTCTACCTTCATTTTCTTTGTCTCTCTGCCTTCATTTTCTTTGTCTCTCTGCCTCTGTTTTCTTTGTCTCCTCTGCCTTCATTTTTTAAATAACTCTATACTTTTAAAAATATCTCTGATTAGGATAAAATTTATCTGACTATGATAAAATATAATGAGGAATGTTAGAAAAGATGTAGACAAAGAATATTGCGAAGCTATAACAACTGGAGGTTGTAAAATGCAAGAGATTAGATATGCTGATAACACAGTATTACTGTACACAACACAAAAAGGAATGGAAAAACTAATTATGTCCGTTCGTAAGAACAGTGAAGAACAAATTCTCAACCTCTAACTTATTGTGAAGAAAACTTAATTGATGACAACTGACAAAACACACAAGGCTGCTGAAATATGTATCAATGAGGAAAAATTGTAAGAAGTGGAGAGTTTTTAATATCTTGGATCATTATTAACTAATAATGGACATACAATGAAGGAAATTAAAAGGAGGACATCTTTCGCTCTTCAGAAAGTAAAACAGCAAAAGAATCTGTGGAGAGGAACCGACAGAACTACAAAATAAGTTTTTTAAAGGCATGCAACTTTCCCATCACAACATATTCCTGTGAGACCTGGACACTTAACAAAACAGCTGAGTAACACATAAATGACTTTAAATGTAAATGCTACAGAGGAGTTCTTCAAATATCATGGGTACAAAAAACAAACAAATATATCCATAGTACAAGAATTTTTATTGAAGAAGGCTGGCTAGTAAAGAGTATTAAACAAAGAAAACTTAAATATTTTGGACACATTAAACGTCATGATAATTTAGAGAAGACCGTCTTGGAAGGGCACATAATGGGAAAAAGAAAGAGAGGAAGACCAAGGCGAAGATGGCTGAAAGACATTGTTGATGATCTGAAAATGGACACATCAGCAGCAGGCCATCTTGCTCACAACAGAGAGGCCTACAGGAGTGTTGTTAGGAAGGCAAAGTTCTCAAGGGATATGCAAATGAATGAATAAATAAATAAACGATAAAATTATTAAAAATATTCCACGGATGTGTGTTTGTAAATTAGACAACAAAATTAAATGTTTGTGGAATTATATTATTAAAAATGAAATGCGCAGACCACACGGTTCATTGAGTTTGTATATCATTGACTTAAGTGGCCGGTTTAGTTTCGGCTGACACATTTTATTCACTGTGTTAGAAACAACATTTTTGTTGACCTCTGAAACCTTGGGTTCGCTTTGTGTAACAATTAGGTTAGGACTGTTTGACGTTGAGGTTCAGTAACTGTATTAAACTCGGTTCACTATCTATAACTTTAACCAAGGTTAGGTTGATTTATACAGCATCGTGTATGTACCGAGGCTATAGATAAACCTATTTATCTGACGGTATGACTATTTATGACAACAAGAGAAAATGGCTGCTGTCAATTTAAGGTCAGTAATGAAAATGTGAAGGAAATTGGAACGATGAATACTGAAAAGGAAAGAAAAAAAAATAGAGGAACAACATATTTAGACAAAGTGAGCAAGTGACATGGGAAGACAGGACGGGATATGAGACGCAATGAATCAGAGGAACCGTGTATTTCTAGGCTTAGACACACATACACGGTGATTAAGTTGTCAGAATCAGAACTGCAACCATGGTAGCGTAGTAAATAGTAATGTCAGGAAAGAGAGACAAAGAGAGGGGGAGAGAGAGGGAGAGGGAGAGAGAGAAAATGACTTTGATGTGAGCGCCGTATACATAAAGGTATGGTCACCATCCTGCATACATCTCTGAGAAAGACTAAAGATCTGATCTCAAGAAATAGTGGTTAGTGTGGTCTCAACAGCGACTGGTTTCCAACCTGAGGTAAGACCAGCCTCTAGTCTTATTAAGAAACAATTTCTAGAACTGCCTCACTGTACAGTATTTAGGAATAGCGACGCGAGAAATAATGCTACTCAAAATGTTCATGAAGTAACTATATGAACGTATAAATAATAAAACTATATGTAAACAGAAAAAGATACGGTTATTTCGGAACATGTGTTCAGCTTTCACAATTTGTCTTGGATTTCCGAGTCTCCATACTTTTATACATATTTAGAAGAAACCTCTTGTAATAGATGAAATAATGGCATTCTAAATATCTTTTAATCAAAGATAAACTTACTTTTCTAATGATGTCCTTGTCACACCATGTACTGCGCCTATCATTAATATTGATTCTTGTCTTTCTCATGATACTTTTCTTCTTCTGTACATTACACTGGCTTTTCATACTGTATCGTTCAGAAACAAAACACAGTAATGGCTGGTTTACGTTATAGAAATAAATAACATCACATCCTCAGGCAAATTTGACATAGCGAAGTTCTGCAAGTAACTGGACCTCGAAATATACCAAAACTCACATGTAAAAATGTCTGTAAGGAACTCGGAGACTTTATATTGATCAGGCACAAAAACTTGAAATAAGAAATGTGACGTAAGGAGAGCAGCTTTTCTTGGAGACACTGCATTATCTGAAGAGAAAATGGGAGTCAGAAATTAAGACAGAGAAGGCAGAAACAAAGAGAGTGGACCTTTCAACAGAAATATTGATTTCTGTCACTGAGATCAATAATCAAGGTTCTGTATACCTACAATTTATTTTTAAAAAAACAATTAATATGTCTGAGAAACTTGTCATCTTTTGCTGGCTGTCTACACACTTTACCAGTACAACAAGTGATTCCTGTCTATCTACACACTTTACCAATACAACAAGTGATTCCTGTCTATCTACACACTTTACCAATACAACAAGTGATTCCTGTCTATCTACACACTTTACCAATACAACAAGTGATTCCTGTCTATCTACACACTTTACCAATACAACAAGTGATTCCTGTCTATCTACACACTTTACCAATACAACAAGTGATTCCTGTCTATCTACACACTTTACCAATACAACAAGTGATTCCTGGCTATCTACACACTTTATCAATACAACAAGTGATGCACGCAGTTCTTGGTTCATTGAGGAAAATGAAAAAAAAAAACTTTTAAGAAGAAAACAGAATGACGTGTAAAAAGTGAAATTACAACTGTCTGAAATTTTATGAGTATAATTTTTTTTTACAACTATTTTTTCTATCTGCTCACGTATGGAAGAATAAATGATCAAAAGGTAAACAGAAATAAAATATTTTACTTCGATAAACCTTGTAAGCCATTGTAAAATAAATGGGTGACTCGAAAAGGTCTGAAAACCACTGTTTGCAAGCAAATATTTAGAGTAAAGTTTCGATAACGCCCCCACCCCCCCCTCTCACATGGTAGTTGAGAAAGACCTGAGAGGGGGGGGGGGAGGGTTTAGAAAGAAAAAAAGGTCGGTAGGGCGGCAGTGAAAGAAAAGGGGGTAGTAGGGGGGAGGTCACTGAGAGAAAACGAAGCAGCAGGTGCCATCCTTCTTAGCATTTTTAACCTAATATGGAAAAACGTGTGTCCTTCATGAACCTCATCCACCACATTAAAAGTTGTTAAAAGGGTCAAAAAATGTACATCTCCGTTGACAACCAGGCACTGTGATAAACAGGAGACTGGCTGCCTATATAAGATGACACAAACAGGCTGAAACAGTCAAATCTAGATCACATAGATCCTGGTTCCTAAAGTAAGTACTAGTTCACTTACTTCTCTCTCTCTCTCTCTCTCTCTCTCTCTCTCTCTCTCTCTCTCTCTCTCTCTGAAATATTTTCTCTTTCGTCCTCCATTTTCGTTTCTTACTTTCTTTATTCTTATTGTCATATATGTTCCTTATCTGCTCAGAGCGCACTATTCTGCTGTTTTAAATATATTCTTCTGTCTCTGTTTGTCCGTCTGTTATTTTTATTCTCTCTCTCTCTCTCTCTCACTCTCTCTCACTCACTCACTCTCTCACTCACTCACTCACACACACACACATTTCTCCTCTACTTTCCCTTTTTTTCAAATTATCTCTTTTCAGATCTCTTTCTTTTCCATTTTTCGCTGTAAACGGCCACAATAATAACACATGGTCGATGCACCAAAGCGGCACTATCAAGTTTAACCACTTCTGGTCACGTGCATGAAAATCACAGGAGTTAGGAAGTTGTAAATTTGTGCAACATATAATGTCCTGTTTTTTTCTTTTTCTTTGATCATTTTCATACATCAGATGAGATATCAGTGAAGCATGAAAAAAGTCAAAGTGATCTGCATTCATCGTCGTGCTTCAGTGGTTACCAACCTCAGGTCGCAACACAAATTAGGGTCATTGGGTCTGAATTTGGATAATGACAAAATATTACGAAAAATGTAACAATAAGTAAAAAATAATCAACGGTAAGTGAAAATAAATAAAACATTTACAACGGTTACTTAGTTCATTTTTCCTGACCTAATTAAAATAAAAAAACACGTTCGTTACTGTTCATTTATCTTTTTTTTGGTCTTTTTTTAAAGTAAGTTCTTTTTCTTATTGTTTTGATAATTCATAATATCTTCAAAAGTATTTATAAACTGACACTATAAAGCAGAATAATGCTATAGCTATACGTGCCCCCAACTGGCACCAATATCGACAGAATAAGGTGCCCTCAAATGATACCAAATATAGAAGTATGTTGGTTATTTTCTGTGCTTATTTATAATTGTCTTGTTGTTGTTGTTGTTGTGCTTGCAAAGCTGATTCTGTTGTTGAAACAATCTGCAAAACTGTTACTACACTATACGTACATTAACGTAACAACAATGTCCAGGCTTTTCGACAGTCTACACCGGGACCCCGGTGTCACAGAACTTAACTGATTGAGACTCGCAATCATTCAACGTCACCGACAACGTGCAAATCAAGAGAGAATAAAATCTGCAGTCAGAATATATACTAAGTGATAACGTTTATTATTGGGCAAAAGGAACGGTAAACTGATATTGATAAATGTGAAGCCATCAGGCTAGAAAAACAACAAAATCTAGATTCCCTGACAGTTTATACACCGCCATTGGGAAACAAAATCAGTTACAACTGAATTTTTAAAACTTTCTATAGTCACACACTCCCAGCAGGAAGTAACACTTCAATAAGGACAAAACTCACTTAAGAAACTGCCATTCTAACCCACAGAGCACGGGGCCAGTCCAATGACCTAAACAGAATCTCTGGTATACATCCTAACAACCACCTTCTGAAACTGACATCATTCTAAGCGAAATCATCAACTGAAAAATCTCTAAAAATGAACCTTCTGAAACTAACCTCAGTCATCCTCTCAAACTAACCTCAAACATCCTCTCAAACTAACCTCAATCATGCTCTCAAAATACGCTCAAGCATCCTCTCAAACTAACTCAAGCATTCTCTCAAAATAACCTCAAGCATCATCTCAAAATAACCTCAAGCATCCTCCCAAACTAACCTCAAGCATTCTCTCAAACTAACCTCAGGCATCCTCTCACAATAACGTCAAGTATCCTCTCAAACTAACCTCAAACATCCTCTCAAGCTAACCTCAATCATCCTCTCAAACTAACCTCAAGCATGCTCTCAAAATAACCTCAAGCATCCTCTCAAACTAACCTAAATCTTCCTATCAAAATAATCTCATGCATTCTCTCAAAATAACCTCAAGCATCCTCTCAAACTAACCTCAAGCATTCTTTCAAACTAACCTCAAGCATCCTCTCAAACTAACCTCAATCGTGCACCAAAGCGGCACTATCAAGTTTAACCACTTCTGGTCACGTGCATGAAAATCACAGGAGTTAGGAAGTTGTAAATTTGTGCAACATATAATGTCCTGTTTTTTTCTTTTTCTTTGATCATTTTCATACATCAGATGAGATATCAGTGAAGCATGAAAAAAGTCAAAGTGATCTGCATTCATCGTCGTGCTTCAGTGGTTACCAACCTCAGGTCGCAACACAAATTAGGGTCATTGGGTCTGAATTTGGATAATGACAAAATATTACGAAAAATGTAACAATAAGTAAAAAATAATCAACGGTAAGTGAAAATAAATAAAACATTTACAACGGTTACTTAGTTCATTTTTCCTGACCTAATTAAAATAAAAAAACACGTTCGTTACTGTTCATTTATCTTTTTTTTGGTCTTTTTTTAAAGTAAGTTCTTTTTCTTATTGTTTTGATAATTCATAATATCTTCAAAAGTATTTATAAACTGACACTATAAAGCAGAATAATGCTATAGCTATACGTGCCCCCAACTGGCACCAATATCGACAGAATAAGGTGCCCTCAAATGATACCAAATATAGAAGTATGTTGGTTATCTTTTCTGTGCTTATTTATAATTGTCTTGTTGTTGTTGTTGTTGTTGCTTGCAAAGCTGATTCTGTTGTTGAAACAATCTGCAAAACTGTTACTACACTATACGTACATTAACGTAACAACAATGTCCAGGCTTTTCGACAGTCTACACCGGGACCCCGGTGTCACAGAACTTAACTGATTGAGACTCGCAATCATTCAACGTCACCGACAACGTGCAAATCAAGAGAGAATAAAATCTGCAGTCAGAATATATACTAAGTGATAACGTTTATTATTGGGCAAAAGGAACGGTAAACTGATATTGATAAATGTGAAGCCATCAGGCTAGAAAAACAACAAAATCTAGATTCCCTGACAGTTTATACACCGCCATTGGGAAACAAAATCAGTTACAACTGAATTTTTAAAACTTTCTATAGTCACACACTCCCAGCAGGAAGTAACACTTCAATAAGGACAAAACTCACTTAAGAAACTGCCATTCTAACCCACAGAGCACGGGGCCAGTCCAATGACCTAAACAGAATCTCTGGTATACATCCTAACAACCACCTTCTGAAACTGACATCATTCTAAGCGAAATCATCAACTGAAAAATCTCTAAAAATGAACCTTCTGAAACTAACCTCAGTCATCCTCTCAAACTAACCTCAAACATCCTCTCAAACTAACCTCAATCATGCTCTCAAAATACGCTCAAGCATCCTCTCAAACTAACTCAAGCATTCTCTCAAAATAACCTCAAGCATCATCTCAAAATAACCTCAAGCATCCTCCCAAACTAACCTCAAGCATTCTCTCAAACTAACCTCAGGCATCCTCTCACAATAACGTCAAGTATCCTCTCAAACTAACCTCAAACATCCTCTCAAGCTAACCTCAATCATCCTCTCAAACTAACCTCAAGCATGCTCTCAAAATAACCTCAAGCATCCTCTCAAACTAACCTAAATCTTCCTATCAAAATAATCTCATGCATTCTCTCAAAATAACCTCAAGCATCCTCTCAAACTAACCTCAAGCATTCTTTCAAACTAACCTCAAGCATCCTCTCAAACTAACCTCAATCGTCCTCTCAAAATAAACTCAAGCATCCTCCCATACTAACCTCAATCATGCTATCAAAATATCCTCAAGCATCCTCTCAAAATAACCTCAAGCATGCTCTCAAAATATCCTCAAGCATCCTCTCAAACTAACCTCAAGCATTCTCTCAAACTAACCTCAAGCATACTCTCAAACTAATCTCAATCATTCTCTCAAAATAACCTCAAGCATCCTCTCAAACTAACCTCAAGCATTCTTTCAAACTAACCTCAAGCATCCTCTCAAACTAACCTCAATCGTCCTCTCAAAATAAACTCAAGCATCCTCCCATACTAACCTCAATCATGCTATCAAAATATCCTCAAGCATCCTCTCAAAATAACCTCAAGCATGCTCTCAAAATATCCTCAAGCATCCTCTCAAACTAACCTCAAGCATTCTCTCAAACTAACCTCAAGCATACTCTCAAACTAATCTCAATCATTCTCTCAAAATAACCTCACGCATTCTCTCAAAATAACCTCTATCATTCTCTCAAACTAACCTCAAGCATCCTCTCAAAATAACCTCAAGCATCCTCTCAAAATAACCTCAAGCATCCTCTCAAAATAACCTCAAACATTTACTCAAAATAACCTCAAGCATCCGCTCAAACTAACCTCAATCATGCTCTGAAAATAACCTCAAGCATCCTCTCAAACTAATCTCAAGCATCCTCTCAAACTAATCTCAATCATTCTCTCAAAATAACCTCAAACATGCTCTCAAACTAACCTCAAGCATCCTCTCAAAATAACCTCAAACATGCTCTCAAAATAACCTCAAGCATTCTCTCAAACTAACCTCAAGCATCCTCTCAAACTAACCTAAATCTTCCTATCAAAATAATCTCATGCATTCTCTCAAAATAACCTCAAGCATCCTCTCAAACTAACCTCAAGCATTCTTTCAAACTAACCTCAAGCATCCTCTCAAACTAACCTCAATCGTCCTCTCAAAATAAACTCAAGCATCCTCCCATACTAACCTCAATCATGCTATCAAAATATCCTCAAGCATCCTCTCAAAATAACCTCAAGCATGCTCTCAAAATATCCTCAAGCATCCTCTCAAACTAACCTCAAGCATTCTCTCAAACTAACCTCAAGCATACTCTCAAACTAATCTCAATCATTCTCTCAAAATAACCTCAAGCATCCTCTCAAACTAACCTCAAGCATCCTCTCAAAATAACCTCAAACATGCTCTCAAAATAACCTCAAGCATTCTCTCAAACTAACCTCAAGCATTCTCTCAAACTAACCTCAATCATGCTCACAGACCAACCTCAAGCATCCTCTCAAACTAACCTCAAGCATCCTCTCAAACTAACCTCAAGCATCCTCTCAAACTAACCTCAAGCATCCTCTCAAACTAACCTCAAGCATCCTCTCAAACTAACCTGCTTTCTCTTGTTTTCTTCCATCTTTTATTCCTCCGAGACTGCTCAGAAATCTCGAGATTTCCTTGAGCGTACACTGTTCTTGCTCTAACTTCTCGCACTGTCTTACTACTTTTCTCGTGATGTAGAATATTCTCAGTAGAGTACTTGTTAATCCTGCCTACACAGTAGTAGATTTTCTTTATATTTCTCATGATAATCTTGCCTCACGTGCTAATCGATACTTAGTCCATATGTCAACCGTGATATGGACTGTGATCACTCAAGGGAACTAACAAAGACTAACCGTACTTGCTTAATTCCCTTAGACTTAAACATACTACTACAACAATACAGAAGTACAGTTTGTTTTGTATTTTGTCTTACGATTAATCTGCGGTTCATCATTCATTCATTTGCATGTCGATTGTGGAACTTTGCCTTCCTAACAGCACTCATGTAGGCCTCTCGGTTGTGAGGAAGATGGCCTGCTGCTGATGCATCCATTTGCAGATCATCAACGATGTCTTTCAGCCATCTTCGCCTTGGTCTTCCTCTCTTTTTTTTTGTGCATTACGTACCCTTCCAAGACGGTCTTCTCTACATTATCATGAAGTTTAATGTCTCCAAAAATTTTAAAGTTTTCTCTGTTTAATACTCTTTACTAGCCAGTCTTTTTCAATATTAAGTTCCTGTAGTATGGTTACATTTATTCTTTTTTCTGTCTTTGATATCTGAAGAACTCTTCTGTAGCATTTACATTCAAAGGCATTTATATGTTTCTCAGCTGTTTTGTTGAGTGTTCAGGTCTCACAGGCATATGTTGCGATGGGAAAGATGCATGCCCTTATAAATCTTATTTTTGTGGTTCTGTCTGTTCCTCTCCACAGATTCTTGTGTTGTTTTACTTTGTGAAGAGCGATCCTTTTAATTTCCCTCATTGTATCTCCATTATGAGTTAGCAGTAATCCAAGATATTAAACACTCTCCACTTCTTCCAGTTTTTCCTCATCGATCAATTATCAGATGCCTTGTGTATTTTGTCAGTTGTCATCAATTTAGTTTTCTTCGCATTAAGATAGAGGTTTTGCTCTTCACTATTCTTACGGAATGACATAATTAGTTTTTTTCATTCCTTTTTGTTTTGTGGACAGTAATACTGTGTCATCACCATATTTAATCTCTGTTATTTTATAACCTCCAATTGTTATGACATTGTAATATTCTTTGTCTACATCTTTTCTTATGGTCCTCATTATATTTTCAGTATACAAGTTAAATAAGTAAGGTGACAATATGCACCCTGCCGGACCCCTTGTTTTATGTCAAACCAAGTTGTTGTTTCACCATTTATTCTTACTGCTGCTTGTTGGCCCAGATACAGCAGTGATATTAATTGTATCAAATGTGTTGGAAATTACATTTTTTCCATTACTTCCCAAAGTTTCTGGTGTTGTACACAGTCAAATGCCTTTGAGTAGCCTATAAACGCTAAATATAGATTCACATTAAACTCTCTACATTTCTCTATTATTAATCTTGTATTAAATATATGCTCTCTTGATCCTCTTCCTTGCCTGAAACCAGCTTGAACCATATTGACTTTATCTTCCATTTTCTTACGAAGTCTACCCATTATGATTTTTAATAGAATTTTACTGACATGAACAATCAAAGCAACAGTTTATGCATACTTTCAGGTTACCCTTTTTTTGGCAGTGTTATGAATACAGTTCTTTTCCATTCTTTTGGCCAAATACTTGAATACCATATCTTTTTACATAGTTCATTCACATTCCTTACCTCCTGCTTTAATAAATTCAGCTGTTATCTAATCACATCTTGGTAATTTACCATTTTTCAGATTCTTTAATGCCCATAAAACATTTCTATTGTCGGTTCGGGTTCTTTCTCCTCCAGTAATAATTCAAACTGTTGATTTCTGCTTTCACAGTCAGTTGTTTCATACATTCCTCTGCAATATTCCTTTCATCTTTCTAGAATTTCCTCTGTCTCTGTCAAGGTATTCCCCATCTTGTTACAAATTACATTTAGCTTAGGTGTGACATTTCTCGTCAATGTCTTGATTTCTTTAAACATTTCACTATCTCTTCCACACTTCTGATGTCCTTCTATTCTTTCACAACAATCTTGTATATATTGTTTTTTGTCTTTTCTTATGTTTCTTCGTACTTCTTTTGTTAAAGATTTATATTTCTCTTTGTTGTTATTCGTCACTTTCCACTGAGTCTTCATTTCTCTATGTTGTTTTATCAGTTCTAGTGTGCCCTCTGTTATCTATCCATTTTTTTGTGTTTTCTTTACTGGAACTATGTCTTTAGCTGTTATTATTAAGATATCTCTGGCCACAAGTAATAGAATCTTCACAATCAGACTTAAGGACACTCCTATATATGTAACAATCATCCAGATATATTCACCTACATCAACAGCAGAAGAAGAGGAAGTAGAAGACTTTTATAATACACTGCAAACGACGATAGACCCGGTACGGAAAAATGATATTGTATTAATAATGGGGGATTTTAATGCAAAGATTAGTACAGAATCTGTGGTTTAAAATTTTTAATTTCTCATTAAGTTGATGTTAAATTCATTGAAATAATACTTTTACAGGGGTCATTTTTGTTTTCAGGATCATACTCAATATAGTTTTGGTTTTATCAGGGCTGCATGAGCACTCTTTAGTTGTAACTATCTTCGGTTTATACTCATGAAGAAGTAAGAGAATTAGTTCATGTAGTTTATTACTGAACAGTCATTGTGTACACATATGTTTGATGAGAAAAGAGATTCCCTGCAATATAAACCAGGATCCTTATTTGAGTTTATATCTAAGGAACCTTTTAAAGATACGTAATAAAGTCTTACCACATTTTCCATAAAATATTATAATAATATCATGACAACCAGCTATTTCCTTTTCAGAGCTTAATTGCTCTTTTTACAACTTAATTTAAGCGCTGTGCTTTTACGCTGTAATGTACGGAGAATGCCGATTTTATTTAAAGTTGAGACTCTATATCTGTTGTAGAAGATGCAGATACCAGTCATCAGCCAGGTGTTGGGCGACTTGTCTGTCACTCAGTTTCTGCTTCTCCTTCTTCTCCTGCTTGTTGTTAGTTTCTACTTCTACGCGACCAGCTACCATGGAACTTGGGAGAAGTTGGGAGTACCTGGACCAAAACCCTGGCCCATCATTGATCACAATCTCGAGCTTCGTAACGGGACAGAAGCTACCATCAGGAAGTGGTTCAAGCTTTACGGTAAAACTTTTGGAGCCTATGGTCTGTTGCCTCGCCGTGCCACTTTGGTTACGAAAGACCTGTCTCTACTGAAGCAAGTTCTGGTCAAGGATTTTGAGAATTTTGTCGATAGGTAAATTGTCCCATTTTATTTGTTTATGTCTTTGTCTTAGCTTAGTGGGGTAGGGGTATCCCCTATCAAAAGAGAACTAAGACGCCTCCTTACCTCCGTCAGTTTACGGGACACCCTTGGGCAAGGTGGAGTACCCGTATAGCCCCCTGATCAGGGTGACGTGAAGCCATGGGAGCAGGTGGTGGATGGAATGAGAGAGCAGCCGACAGATAATGTTGGTTATGGTCACCATTCTATGATGGTAGGCAGATGATCTCGATGTAGTGACAATGGTTACGATCACTGACTAGTACAGCCATTGCCTGGAAGGAAAGCAATGGTAAAATAGTTTCTGAAAATATACTAAGAAACCCAAACAGCAACATGGAAAGCCAAATAGGAAAAAGATGTGGTGGTGAGGCCCCCAGGCCAAATAAATCGAATTTTAACACTGAGAAAGAGTGTGAGACAGAGGTCAGTACTAGAATGTATAAAACAGGAAAAAGTAGGAGCAGCTTTATTACTTAACGATTACAAAGTTGTGACGTTTCGGTGTGAGCCTTAATCATACAAAAACATACAGGACGAAGAAGTAGAGAGAGGAGATAAAGTATGGATTCACATGAATGCTATTTAAAATAATTTTTTAAAAATAAATAAATAAAAAATAAATAAAAATAATAAATAAATAAATAAATAAATAAATAAATAACAATTTTTTTTCTAAAGAGTACTTAGCTGTAAATTGTAAGGTGTGGCTTGTCCGGCGGTGTGTGTCAGGAATGGATTTAGTAGAACGTGGAGACTTTAAATAGACCTGTGACATGTGGTCTGTGGGATGTAACTGGGGGTGGTGGATGGGGAACAGGGGACGGGAGAGAGAGTGTGTGATGTAATATTGACCTAGCTAGGAGAAGTTGAAACAGATGATTGGGGAAGAGGGGTTGCAGAGTGATGCTGTGAGGAAGTTTGAAAAGTAAGAAGGGGTGGACTTTGTGGAGAGGTACTGTAATGATTGAAGAGAATGTTACGTGTAACTAAACAGCGAGTTTAACCCATGTGGTTCCAGCGTCCCATAATTTTGAATGCAGCGGTTCTCAAGTGCCAGGCGGCTTGTGTCATCTGCGTGACATTGTTTGATGGCTGTAACCAGAAAGTCAGATTTGCCTCTGTGGTTGGGACCATTGAAATGATTTGGGACTGGTTTCGAAGCATGCTGGGTGATGTTGTACAGATGTTTTTGCATGCGGTCCCCTAATCTGAGGCCAGTCTCACAAATTTATGTTATCCTGCATCTTTTGCAAACGATGACATATATCACATTACGGGACTCGCAGGTCAGTACTAGTAATTGTGATGACGGACAAAATCCTGACAGTGTTACTAAGGAAAACCCCTGCATCAAACTAAAAGGAAAAATAGAGTAGGAACATGGAATGTAAGAAATATATATGAGGAAAAGTGTCAAATAATAAGTGATGAGCTGAAAAGAACGGGGATACAGATCTTGGGAATCTGTGAACATCGATGGAAAGGATAAGGACACTTCAAGGGCGAGAATGATAATATCTTTATATACTCTGGTGGAGAATTAGGAGGAAAGAATGGAATGGCATTTTACTTGGACGAATCAACATCAAAAGCATTACTAGGTTACAATCCAGTAAGTGATAAAATCCTCACAATCAGACTTAAGGGCACTCATAGAAATGTGACAATCATCCAGATATATTCACCTACAGAAGCAGCAGACTTTACAAAATATCTTTTTGATCTTACAAAAATACTAGAACAATATGGATTGAAATGAAGAACCGTTTCGAAATCCTGATGGCTGTAGAAGAGTAGATGACACTAGATAATATGGCTACACAGACCAGAGATATCTTAATAACAACAGCTAAATACATAGTTCCAGTAAAGAAAACACAAAAGAATGAGCGGATTACAGTAGGCACACTAGAACTGATAAAACAACGTACAGAAATGCATACGCAGTGAAACGTGACAAACATCAACAAAGAGAAATATAAATCTTTAACAACAGAAGTACGAAAAATCATAAGAAAAGATCAAAAAAATACATACAAGATTGTTGTGAAAGAAGAGAAGGACATCAGAAGTGTGAAAGAGATAGTGAAATGTTTAAAGAAATCAAGACATTGACGAGAAATGTCACACCTAAGCTAAATGTAATTTGTGACAAGATGGGGAATACCTTGACAGAGACAAGGAAATTCTAGAAAGATGAAAGGAATATTGCAGAGGAATGTATGAAACAAATGACTGTGAAAGCAGAAATCAACAGTGTGAATTATTATTGGAGGAGAAAGAACCCGAACCGACAATAGAAAAAGTTTTATGGGCAATAAAGAATCTGAAAAATGGTAAACCACCAGGATGTGATGAGATAACAGCTGAACTTATTAAACAGGAGGAAAAGAATGTGCAACAATCTATCATGAACTATGTAAAAAGATATGGCATTCAGGTATTTGGCCAAAAGAATGGAAAAGAACTATATTCATACCACTGGTTGTTGTTCAGTCATCTTTCCCATCTCTGCATTGTTCTTGAACTCGCTCAACTTGATGCCGAGTATTTTCCTTAGGCATTTGTTTTCAAAGGAGTTTAATTTCTTTTCTATTTCTTTACTTGTTTTCCAGCTTTCGCATGCATAAATGAGGGCAGATATTATATTTGAATTGAATAGTCTTAACTTGTTTTTTGTACTTATAACTTTTGAATTCCATATGTTCTCAAGATTTTTGAAGATTGATGCTGCTTTTGCAATTCTGATCCTAACTTCTTTTCTGGTGTCACCATCCTGGTCTATGTAGCTGCAAAGGTATTTATCCAAACTACAAGAAGTTAATATTGAAGAAGGCTGGATAGTAAAAAGAACGTCATGATAATCTAGAGAAAATCATCTTGGAAGGGTGCATAATGGGAAAAAGAAAGAGAAGAAGACCAAGGCGATGATGGCTGAAAGACATCGTTGGTGAGCTTCAAATGGATGCACCAGCAGCAGGGCTTCTTGGTTCTTGGGCAAAATAACTTTTGCGTTCAGCAGATTAATTCTGATTTAATCACTTCTGGAATGTTCGTATAGCTATGGCATTGTTACTTTCGAACAAAGTTATGTACAAAAATAAATATGAATGTCGAATTATAACTCTAGGAGATTTCTCAGACAATTATCTATATATATAAAAATGAACTTGTGCTCCCGCGCGTCTGTGTGTATGTTAGAGCATCACACTGGAACGCCTGGAGCAATTTTAACAAACTTGGCACACATATGACTTACAATCTGGACAGTGCATCGTAGGGGTTAGATCATCCCTAGGATACCCCTATGACCTCTATGGATCTTGGTGACATGTAAAAATAATCGTCAATGACCGATATTTGTGTCGAATCCATAGTATTTGGGGTCGCTGAGATGAATAAGGCTAATCCCGATGTCGTTTAAGTCCAAGTTCAGCTCCAATCGACATGGGGTTCTAGGGATGGGAATGGGATGTGGTGACATGAACAAATAATCGAAAACGATCGATATTAGTTTGATTCTACAGTTTTCGGGGTCGCAGAGATGAATAATTGTTTATAAATAGGAAACTACGAGGTTTTGGTACGGTAAAGTAAGAGAACAAATATTGTAGGATTAAACCTCGAAAAAATCGTAGACAAAGCACTTTAGTGAGGCGTGAGAGAAAGAAAAATCACAAGCGAATTACCTGGGATTCGAACACGGACTCCGGTAGACGAGCAGCCGTCTAGCCACGAGAGAACAGCGTACTATCGACTTAGCCAACTAGAACCCCAAAAAAGGTGTTTTGTTGACATAGTCTTTAGTAACTGCTCAGCAGACATGAGAGATCGTGACACCCGGATAGAAACGAGGCCGTGACACACAGAAATTCCGTAGCTTAGATTCATTCTCTCTATCAGGTACCAACTAGACAAACATACACACGGTCTCCTGCCATGTCTGGTGCAAACTTGAACAACAGTAACAAACGAACGAATACTTATTACATGAAGTTAGTTTCAGGTATAGTTTTAAGGAATAATTGTTTATAAATAGGAAACTACGAGGTTTTGGTACGGTAAAGTAAGATAACAAATATTGTAGGATTAAACTTCGAAAAAATCGTAGACAAAGCAATTTAGTGAGACGTGAGAGAAAGAAAAATCACAAGAGAATTACCTGGGATTCTCTTCTTGTGATTTTTCTCTCTCTCACGTCTCACTAAAGTGCTTTGTCACAAGAGAATTACCTGGGATTCTCTTCTTGTGATTTTTCTTTCTCTCACGTCTCTCTAAAGTGCTTTGTCTACGATTTTTTCGAGGTTTAATCCTACAATATTTGTTATCTTACTTTACCGTACCAAAACCTCGTAGTTTCCTATTTATAAACAATTGTTCCTTAAAACTATACCTAAAACTAACTTCATGTAATAAGTATTCGTTCGTTTGTTATTGTTGTTCAAGTTTGCACCAGACATGGCAGGAGACCGTGTGTATGTTTGTCTAGTTGGTACCTGCTAGAGAGAATGAATCTAAGGTACGGAATTTCTGTGTGTCACGACCTCGTTTCTATCCGGGTGTCACGATCTCTCATGTCTGCTGAGCAGTTACTAAAGACTATGTCAACAAAACACCTTTTTTGGGGTGCTAGTTGGCTAAGTCGATAGTACGCTGTTCTCTCGTGGCTAGACGGCTGCTCGTCCTACCGGAGTCCGTGTTCGAATCCCAGGTAATTCTCTTGTGATTTTTCTTTCTCTCACGTCTCACTAAAGTGCTTTGTCTACGATTTTTTCGAGGTTTAATCCTACAATATTTGTTCTCTTACTTTGCAGAGATGAATAGTGACACATACAATTTCACCTCCCACCGGTATTGTGGTCGGGGGAGGGGGGAGTGTGTGTGAAGTGGTGAAAAATAAAATGTCAAAATTGACCGAGATTAGTGTCGAATCCATAGTGTTCGGGGTTGCTGAACTGATTGGTGACAGCCCTAATGACAATTAAGCTAACGTTTAGTCGAATAGAAGGAATAGAGCTCTGAAGAACCGTCTAGACTCTGTAGGATCTTCTATGAGTTTGTTGAAATGAATAGAACATTGTAGAAACGTCTAAAAGATTGTTGAACTAAATAGACCTCTGTTGAGCCTTCTACTACAAGGCTGTGGAAATGAATAGAACGCTGTAGAACCGTCTAGAAGGTTGTGAAGTGAATATAACTTTGTTGATTGGGATAAATAAATACCCGGGCAACGCCGGGTAATCAGCTTGTTTATATATATATATATATATATATATATTATATATATATATATTATATATATATATATGTGTGTGTGTGTGTGTGTGTGAACGTGTGTACGCGCGTTTGTGTAGTTAGAGCACCACGCTGGAACACATGCAGCAATTACTACCACACGTGACACACATATGACTTATAATCTGGACAGTGTACCGTGGGGTTAGATCACCCTTAGGATACCCCTATGTTCCCCTAGGTTTTGGTGACATGTAAAACTAATCCAAAATGAACGATGTTAGTGTCGAATCCATAGTTTTCTGGGTCGCTGTGATGAATAATGACACTCCTGGTACCGTTTACGTCCAGGTTCAACCCTTGTCGACATGGTGGGGGGGGGGGGGGGGCTAGGGGTAGGGGTGGGATGGGAGTGACATGTACAAATAATCGAGAAAGACCGATGTTAGTGTCGAATCCATAGTTTTCGGGGTCGCTGAGATGAATAGTGACACTCCTAATGCCATTTAAGTCCAAGTTGAGAGCCCGAAGCCATGGGGAGCCCTAGGGGTTGGTGGGATGAGGGTAACATATACAAATATTCGAAAACAACCGACATTAGTGTCGAATCCATAGTGTTCGGGGTTGCTAAGCTGATTGGTGACAGCCCTGATGAAAATTAAGCCAACGTTTAGTCGGATAGAAGGAATAGAACTCTGTAGTACCGTCTAGACTCTGTAGGATCTTCCATGAGTCTGTTGAAATGAACAGAACATTGTAGAACCTGTTAGATTGTGGAACTGAATGGACTTCTGTAGACCCTTCTAGAAGGCTATGAAAATGAGCAGAACGTTGTAGAACCGTCTAGAATGTTGCAGAAATGAATTGAATAGAACTTTGTTGATTAGGATAAATAAATACCTGGGCAACGCCTGGTAATCAGCTAGTTGTTTACATTCGTAAACGACAGATTTCCTATTAGTTTCAACAGAAAAACACTTAGTTATATAACTGCGTATGAGATTCCATAGAAACTGTTTTCATGTTATGAATTATGAATCAATACAAAATTTATGTTATGAATTATGAATCAATGCAAACTTTAGACAACTTCTATAGATAATAAAGTTTTACTTTTATGTCGAGTCTGCAAGTACAAATTAAATGTTCGCTCGTTTCCTGCAGAAAATGAATACATGAAAAATAAGCTGATGAAAGTGTTTTCTTTTCTTTCCAATTCAATCAATAGCGTGTTATTTATAATATATACGGTGTGGTTTTCTGATTAGTAAGAAAATCAGAGGAAAACGAGATAAATAGAACATTTTAAAAAATCAGAATTTCTATCACATTATGCGCTTTGTATAAAATACAGTCACAACAATAAATAAAAACAAAATTTGACCAACTTCGTTTTCACATATAGAATAAAATAAAAGGAAATTTCCAGACAGAAAGTCACAGAAAATGATTAATTCTAGCTAGTTTTGACATGGACTGCCGTGTTAAATACAATAACAGAATGTCATATGGAACTATACACATCTACTGCCTAGAATACACTGTAAAAATTCTTATTTAATCACGTTCAAGTTTTAATTTAAGAGGTTTTTCCTTCCTGTTTCTCTTTAGGAGGCGCCCAAGAACAACCACGTCATCCCTGAGGTTTGGTTTAACATCCATTACAGGTGAGAGCTGGAAGCGAACCCGTCAGGTGACCAGCCCATTGTTTACTGGCTCTAGAATGAAGATAATTTTGAATCACGTGACAGCTAGTGCCGAGACACTTACCGAACTCGCCAAGCAGAAAACAGCGAAAGGGGAACTAATCCCTCTAAAACTCTTCGCCGCCAAGTTTGCTACGGAAGTTATTGCTAGAATCGGATTCGGTCTACAGTCACATGCCATATCTGATAATGAAACAGAATTTGCTTACTATGCGAGAAATATGATTAACTTCAATTCTCCATTTTTGAAATGGTTTGATAAATTGTACCAATATTTTCCTCCCATTGAAGGAATATTTAGATTTCTTAACATCAGCACTGATTTCGTTAGTAAAAAAGCAGACAAGTATTTTGTTGGTATTTTAAACTCTGCTGTCAAAGAAAGGAAAAAAGTGAGAAAGAATACAAAGAATAATAGAGTCAAAGACATATTGGATATGCTAATAAATGAGGGCATGGAAAACATTGATCTCAAAGAAAACAATCTTAAGCCTAAAGGTCTTAGTCATGATGAGATTATAGGAAATTCAACATTGTTAATAGTTGCCGGTGTGGAAACAGTTTCAACAACCTTTCAGTCTATTTTATATTGTTTGGCTCTATATCCGGAAATTCAAGAGAAAGTAATTATTGAAATCGACCGCATCTTTCCAGGCGGGATAAAAGTCGAATATGAACAACTTTCTGAACTAAAATATACGGAACAGGTTATAAACGAATGCCTTCGTTTGTTTCCGCTTCTTTCGACTATCTTAAGAATTGCAGCGGAAACAAAAACATATAACAACATAACAATCCATAAGGGCACATACGTTCAAATTCCTATTGGACAAATAATGAAAGATCCAGAGTATTGGCCAGATCCAGAAAAATTTGATCCTGACAGATTTTCTCCAGAAAATAAGGCTGACCGAGATCCTCTAGCTTTTATGCCTTTTGGGTATGGTCCTAGAATCTGTTTGGGGATGCGACTAGCCATGATGGAGTTGAAGATTATCCTTGTGTATCTGCTAAAGGAAGTGAGATTTACATTATCGGAGAGGACTGTGCCAAAACTGGGAGAGAAGCTGAAAATGACATCCTTCGGCTTTGTAGCTCAACGTCCTACCGACGCGGTACAGTTGGAGCCAATTTTCAGAGAATAAATTCCTCTTCACATGCAGTTGTTGCTTGTTTGCAAGATTTCACTTTTTCTTGAGTTATACTCGTAGCTGAAGTCTTTTAGCGATGTATGACTACCTCTTGATGTATGGATCGAGCTACTTAGCAGGTTCAGCTTCGTCTTAATCTCAAACATTTCGTGCCCCTAAGACTTATTATATTTTAATATTCAATTTTGCTATTGTTCTTTCTCTATTAAAGGAGATGTTTCATACTTCATATACATAGACATCACGAAATCTTTTGCTACTAACATATTATTCAACTAACTATGGAGACAGTTGGAAAGAGTGGCCCAGGACCGAACTGCCTGGCGAGCTCTTGTTGGCGGCCTATGCTCCACGAGGGGTCTGAGGCATAGATAGATAGATAGATAGATAGATAGATGCTAAACTTTTACGGTAAATACATTTACTGATAATATATACATAATATATATGTGATAATATACATTATTTATGAAGTTAAGATTGTGTCTCACTATCATCATTATCACGATCATTATCTTGTTCCATTATTTTCATTCTTTCTTACTCTCCCATTTGTTCAGGTCTGGCATATATCATTACAAGGAGACTACATTCCGTTATCATCTGTTTATATTCTTCATGCACTAGAAACAATGCTGCCTCGTTGTCTCATCATGTCTCGCCTTACAGACAAAAATTCTATATTTCCTGAGACATCTTTCATCTAACAAGATATGGTAGGGCGACTATATCGACTACACAGCAAGAATCCTGTAATGACACTTTGTTTTATTATCTCTACGGCCGTTTAGACTCGCCATCTTCTACTTAACTTTCGTTATTTGTAGCATAAATGAGCTCCTGTTTGTGTATTTTTATAACCAGTTTTTGTCTTGTCATCCTCTAGTACTCTACGTATATATTTTTTGTAATAAAATATAAGTTAATCTAACATAGCAATAAAATAATCATCAATACTAGTTAATGTAACATCATCAATACTAGTTAATGTAACATAGCAATAAAATAATCATCAATATTGTGTATTAGAAATAAACCTATAGTATTCATCAATACAAAAGTTGCTTTTCATTTGTCTTCAAATTTCCGCATTTTTATTGGAATATGCTCGTCAAAAGCTATTCTGTTATATTATTAATAAACCATTTCTACAAATAAATACATAAATAGATACACTTAAAAGAATACATTTGAAGAGGAACATTCGTGTATACGACTAGCTGATTAGAATTTATATTTTCTCTTTATTTCTGCCTCTTTCTTCTGTATGTTTTTGTATGATTAAGGAATAAACCGAAGCGTTACAACTGTGTACTCTTTCATTAATAAGGCTGCTTGTACATGTGCTTTCAAAATTCGTAACATGAAGAAGTCATGTAAGAAGAAGAAGTATATTTCAGTTTAGTTTATGTTTCAGTGTGCACTCACTTGGGAGTCTGTAACGAAATATGAAACATGTTTAAATGTTTCAGTAAGGACCTTTACGACTGTCTGTCTGTCTGTGTGTGTGAGAGAGAGAGAAAGAGAGAGATAGAGAGAGAGAGAGAGAGACAGACAGACAGACAGACAGACAGATTCGGATCTGCAACAACATATCTGTTGGACGATGACACATTTCATCTATAATAAGTGGTATGATCTGATTAATAAACCGAAATTATAAGAACAGAATATCAGAACAGATATCTTCAAATTTTCTACTAATAAAGAGGCACTTCCAATCTTCGACTCCGAAGTTAAATGGATCAGTCGCTTGTTCATAAATTTATTTGGTGATCTTTTCTGACATGTCACACTGACATATTTCTTTAATTTTTTTCAGCAGATCTTCAGGGTTGTTTTTTAATTTACTGGTGATTTACAGGAGCTGAGATCCTTCAGAAATCTTATGACACGAAAGTCCTAGGTTTCTACAACAACAATAAACAACCAAAGCAACTATCTGTTCAGTGCCATCCCCACAGGCGTTTACGGTCACGCTTTTCCACAATTCTCTACTCCAGGTATTAATTATGAGCTGGAATGTTGGTTTTTTCCCCACGCCACTTCAACAGTCCATCTATCATCTTTTCACTTTTTCTACCTCGGTCTACTTATACAGAATATCTCTATCATCCCTGCTGTAATCACATTTTCTACTTCACTTCCTCTCGTGACGTGCCCTTGGAATTTGGATTCTCCCTTCCTGAATTTTATTATTGGTTGTTTCTCTTCTTTTGCCTCTTTATGAGCCTCTTCGTTTCATGTCTTCGCTGTCCATGGTATCTTTATCATTCTTCTAAGGAACTACATTTCCGAGGCCTCTAGGCTACGCTGTACTTCCCTGTCCATGCTTCATATCCGTAAAACAGGATTGGTTCAATATAACACTGGGCCGCCCGTATCCTCACTTTCAATGTTAGTGATTGGTTACATAAAATATGTTTGGTATTTGAACTTGCCTACTTGCTTCACTGTTGTGTTATTGATTGTTATTATACAAACCGAAATCACTTTACTCTTGAAATGACCATGGATTCCGATATTTTTTTTAAACTGCTGTCTACACACTTCACTTCTAATCACTTCAGACAGCTCTTGGTTCATTTAGTGATTTAGCTCAGCTTTATATGGCCAGCATTCGAAAAATAGTAGACAAAGCTTTTTAGATGTGAGAAAAAGAAAAATGACAAGAGAATTACCTAGGATTCGAAACCGCGGATGGATATATATATATATGTATGTATGTATGTATATATATATATATATATATATATATATATATCATGTGCCGTGCCGGCTGGCGATGACTACTATGCTTCTCCAGAGTTCATGATCCTTCATGAATTTCATCAGTTCAGTTGATCTCTTCTCACTCCATCCCTTCAGACTGTCTAGTATTATTTCTCTTGGTCTTCCTCTTGATCTTCTTCCTTCTATTTTTCCTGCTGTTATAATATTTTCAATGCCCCCTCTTCTCATTGCATGTCCTATGAAAGTACATTGTCTCTCTCTTATTTTTTTGACAAAGTTTTTTGTCTCTCCGGCTCTTCTCATACATTCTTCATTAGTTATTTTTGCTGTCCAGGGTTTCGCAACATTCTTCTAATAAACCACATTTCTGCTGCTTCCAATGATTTTTGTGCAGACCTGCTTATTGTCCATGATTCACTTCCATATAACAAGATAGGTTCAATACAGCATTTTAGGGCTCGTTTTTTTAACATTCATTGATAAGGATGTGTTGCATAATATGTTTCTCATTCTCTGAAATGCAGTCTTTGCTTGGCCTATTCTGTTCCTAATTTCTGTTCTGCATTTCCTGTCTGAAGTTATTACTGCTCCAAGGTATTTGAATTTCTGCGCCTGCTTTAGAATAGTTCCGTTTAATTTAATACTGCATGCTGGTGGATTCTGTTTCTTAGATAAAACCATAGTCTCTGTCTTTTTGACGTTCAAAATAAGGTCTTTCTGTTCACTTTCTTTGGCGACTTTATCCAAGAAATTTTGCAGGTCTTGTTGGTTCTCAGCTATCAGTACTGTGTCGTCAGCATACCGAAGGTTGTTAAAATTGTATCCACCAATTTTTATGCCTGGTTCTGTGATGATCGTTCTTAGAATATTCTCGCTGTACAGAGAAAACAGATCTGGAGATAGTACACATCCTTGTCGCACCCCTTGTTTTATATGTTGATATTTTCCAGTTCTATTTTCAACTCGAATTGCTGCTTCTTGCTGCCAGTATAGATGTTTTACAATCCTCAGGTCTTTGCCGTCTATATTGATGTCTTCAAGCGTTTTAATAATTTCATTATGTTTCACCTTGTCGAATGCCTTGGTGTAATCAATGAAGCTTAAGTAGAGAAATTTCTGTACTTCTAAAGCTCTTTCTGTTAGTGTTCGTAAAGCATAAATGGCATTGTGTGTTCTTTTTCCTTCAACAAATCCAAACTGTTCATCTGCTATTTCCATTTTTATCTTTTTCCTTGTTCTTCTCATAATGATTTTCAGAAGTAGCTTCGTTATGTGACATGAGAGGCTGATAGTCCGGTGGTCATCACATTCCTTTGCACCTGGTTTCACTAGTAGTGCTATAAACGTGGACTAAGCAAGTCACTGGGCATATGACCACTGTTGTAAATGTCGTTCAATAACTTGGTTATTATTTTTATTGCTATCTCCTCTAGCACCTCTATTTCTTCTATTGTTATATTATCAGGCCCAGTCGCTTTTCCTTTCTTCATGTGTTTGATGGCATCTATGATTTCATCTTCAAGTATTTGTGGTCCATCATAGTTTTAAGTATCTGGTATTAATTCTGGTCTTTCTCCTCCTTATAGCTCACCAATGTACACTGTCCACAATGTCTTCTTTTCCAATTAACATTTTACCTTCTTTTGATTTCAGGCATCCTGTGGTATATTTTGCCTTCCTGCTTGTGAGTTCACTAATTCTTTTGTGCATGATTTTACTGTCTTTACTATGAGAGTTCTCTATTTGTCAGCACTGTTAATTTAACCACACTACCTTTGCTTCTTTGCATTTGCGTCTTATCTTGCCATATTTTTCTTGGTTATTTTTACTCCTTCTCCTCCTCTTGTCCATAAGTCCTAAGATGTCGTCTGTCATCCATTTATTTTTAGGGGCTCTTTTTTCGGTAGTTTTATCTCCTTAACAGTTTGGTGGATAGAATCTCTTAACATTGCCCATTGTTCATCTATACTATTTATCTTTGCTATTGCATTGTATGTATTTGTTATAATAACTTTGTATTATTCTCGCAGTTCTTGGTCATTTTTAAGGAGTTCTGTATTCTTTTTGATGTTTCTCAGTTTCCTGCATGCTTTCTTTAGTTTTATTCTAATTTTTCCACAGAGTGGGTCATGGTCACTATTGCAGTCAGCTCCTGGCATGGCTTTTGTTGTCAGTAATGAGTTCCAGAATCGTTCGTTTGATGATTACGTAGTCTATATGGTTAAAAGTCTTTTTGTCTGTGGTATATATATATATATATATATATATATATATATATATATATATATATAACTAGAATATACAACTAGAAGATCTTCATTTTGCTGATGACATAACTCTTATCAGTAATAATGTGAATTCCATGCAAGAAAAAACAGATAGCCTATCTTCACTGGCTAGCAAAATAATACTTGAACTTAACAAGGACAAAACAAAACTAATGAAAATTCCTCTCAATCAAAATGGAAAAATACACATAGAAGGGACAGATATTGAAGAAGTCAATCAATTTGCATACCTTGGCAGCTACATAGACCAGGATGGTGACACTAGAAAGGAAGTTAGGATCAGAATTGCAAAAGCAGCATCAATCTTCAAGAATCTTGAGAACATATGGAATTCAAAAGTTATAAGCACAAAAACCAAGTTAAGACTATTCAATTCAAATGTGATATCCACCCTCTTTTATGCATGCGAAAGCTGGAAAACAACTAAAGAAATAGAAAAGAAATTAGACTCCTTTGAAAACAAATGCCTAAGGAAAATACTCGGTATCAAGTGGAATGAATTCAAGAACAATGCAGAGATAAGACAGATGACTGAACAACAACCAGTCTCATGGGTGATCAGGAAAAGGAGATGGACATATGTTGGTCACTTGATGAGAAGAAATGACCAGAGAATCCAAAACAAGCTATCAAATGGAACACAACAGGCCGAAGAAAAAGAGGCAGACCGAGTGAAACTCTGAAGAGGACATTATTAAGAGAGGCCAAATTAACAGGCATAAAATCCTTTGATGAGGTTGAAAGACTCGCCAAAGACAGAAAAAATTGGCGAACTACTTTGTGAGCCCTATGTGACGTTTAACGGCACGGGAAGGATATAAGATATATATATATATACACACACATCAAGAATTATATCATCTCCTCATTCGTGTTTCTCTTCATCTGAATATATGATTATGTAATCGTCATACCTTATTTTTCCTGCTCCTGTCCACCGCACTTCACTCATCCCAAATATGTTGATGTTCATTCTTACTATTTCTTTTTTTAATATTCTCTAGTGTGCCTGCTTGGTAGAAAGATCTCACATTCCGTGTTGCTGTCCTGGTGTTATTTATTTTGCTTTCAGTCGCTTGCTGACGGTCTGGTCTCATCTGTGGCCTATGATATAATAAAAATGTTATACTGGAACCAAAAAATCAGCCATCAAGTTAAACAAAAAAGTAGGAAAATTTTAGAGCATAAAAAAGAAATAAGACAAGGATGTGTGCTGTGCCCAGATCTGTCTTCTCTCGGCAGTGAGAATATTATGGGAACCAATACACACAAGCCTGGAATAAAAGTTGGAAGACACAACATCAATAACTTGAGATACGCTGACGACACAGTCCTGGTAGCAAACAATGAAGATCTACACGAGCTGCTCGATGTAGTAGTAGCAGAAAGTGAATATAAAGAACTGTCACTGAACAGTAAGAAAACAAACGATGGTCGTGTCCAGAAAGAAATCTACCAGAATGGTAAAAACCAGAGGAATAGCACTAAAACAAAATGCACTAATTCAGGTTTCTTGGTACAAGGATAACATTAGATGGTAGGTGTACCACGGCGGTCAAAAACAGAATACGCCAGGCAAAGGCAGAATTTCAGAAAATTTATTTTGTGCAGTTCATCTTTGTCAATAGATAACAGGAAAAGAGTCATGAAATGCTATCCCGAGCCAGTATTGCAATATGGAAGTGATTCATAGCCACTGACAAAAACAACAACAAGAGCATTAGAAGCAACTGTAATGTGGTTCCCACATTCTTGGTAGGAACCACATTTCAGTTGCTTCTAATGTTAAGAATATCATGGATAATAAAAATAGTAAATGAAGAATGCCTAAAGAAAGTCAGTGAGAAACAAAACCTAATAAACACACGACGGGGGAAACAGTTTAGGTTTATTGGTCATATAATTTATGAGAAGAGGAGGGATAGAAAATAACATGACAACAAGGAAAACTGGAGGCAGAAAAGAGAGAGGTAGACCAAGAGAGAAAATCTTAGATGGCTTGACAAAATGGCATGGGAGAGGCACATCAACAGAACCAGTGAATAACAAGAAAGAGTAGAAGTTGTGGAGAGGCATAGTCGTCGACGCCTCCACGCATGGCACATGATGATAATGACGATGATGCTATATATATTTGTGTAAATATATATATATGTAAATATATAAATATAAATATATATGTTATATATACATATATATGATAAGTTTGACCAAATGATTAAAGTGAAATATATATTTCGTGAACAGTTATGTAATATCTAAATGTCAAATAATAACTGAAAATTGCCTTAGAATATTCAAAACGTTGAACTTCGGAAATGATGAAACCCTCGTTATTTATTAAAGTGAATTAATAAACCGACTTGACTGGTCAAATTTTGTCAAATTCAGAAACGTGCATAAGCTGTCCTCTCAGTTTATAAAATGATATTCTATGTCTTAGTTATCTAAACAACACCCGCCGTGAATCTAACTCGCCAGTCATCATCAGATGTTAGATGATAAAAGAAAGATAACAGACAAGCTAGACCTTTTAATTGCAATTTACGTCGGCGACTGACTGCAGTGATCACGTTATCCAGCACTTACTGCTAAATTACTGATTGATTGATTGATCTTTATTTCAAAAGGGTTAAGAATTGGGCGCGCAGGCCCGTCTGACATTCTGCCCTGATTAAAAACGAGAAAATTATTCGAAACTTTTGGACGTTGTCTGTTACTGAAACCGGTTTATATTGTCAAAAACCTAGTAAAAAGTAACCATCGAAATCTGTTGAAAGATATTCAGGGCAGTAGGACGATGGTGCACAATTTGCATTGAGGAGAATTAAGCCATTTATTACTACCGCTTTCCTATAACTAATGAGAAAATTAATGAGGATTTATATTTTCACCAGATATATATTGTAAGTAGGACATAGGTCTTCTGGTAGTGTGTTAAATCTCGTGACGCGGATAAAGCCAGCATCTCACAGATTTTTTTAGAGCTGTACCCAGACGTCACATGTTTAAAACTGTTTTTATTACATTATTGTGTAGACTTTATCGACAGCAGCACCAGGTAAGTAAATATCCATCTTTGTATTTGATCTTGCCCACAGTAAAAAAAAAATGTATATGAGTGCTCGAAATTTATTGTACCATATATATGGGGTCTGGATCTGTAACAATACATTAGAGTATAAGGGGCAATGATAAGCTTCGTCTAATGAAAAACGTGAACACGTTGACGAACTAAATATCTGGCACCACAAAAATATCAGGTCAGGGGTCTTCAAGTTTTCTTGTAAATAAAGAAAGGATAATGATAACTATGTCAGTGATATTTGTCATATATTTTTTAAAAAAAATGCTCTATAAAACTACTTACTTTCTCTTACAACCAGACAGAGAGGACACTGAAATGTTCTAAACTGAAATAGAATGCATGAGACAGTGTTAGTGTTGATAAATAAGAAGAGAGAATGTTAAAGGTGTCCTGTACCCATCTCTTCACACGCATAACAAAAATATATCCATCCATCCATCTATCCGCCCGTCCGTTCATCCATCCATCCATCCATCCATCAATTTATCCATTACATACATACATCCATTCATACAGCCATCTATTCATACATCCATCGATCCATACAACCGTCCACAGATACATCCGTACATGCATCTGTCCATCCATCCATCCATACATCCATGTGTCTTAGTGTCAAGCGATTTCACTGTAAGAGTGCGTGAGAAGTGATATTAAATGAATCCCATGTATTTAGTTATTTTATATTTGTGAAAAAAAGCCCCCGGGGTACAACCAGCCTCTAAAAACGGGTACCAGAGAAATCTGGGAAGGTAAATGCGGCCAGGCGTGATACTGACCACATCAGACTTTCATGTTGTGGAAATTAAGGGCCTAACGCCGTAAAATCAATATACCTTAACTGTATGGAAAAGGGAATTTTACTTTTACCTTTGTGAATAAATGAATGAGAGGAGAATTATTTTGCATTTTATTTATGCCCATCATGTGCCCATCGTATGTACTATAAGTAAAGGAATGACTGACAGGAGCAAATGATGAGGGATGAAGGACAGAATGTCAGAAGGGCCTGCACGATCGAATTTTTCACCCTTTTCAAATAAAAGTTCGCTAGTTCGTTCTGCTTGGTTATATATCTGTAACGTAGCGTCAGTTATGTCACTCCTTTAAACAGGTGAAGCCCTCTGGATCCTCCTTTAAACAGGTGAAGCCCTCTGGATCCTCCTTTAAACAGGTGAAACCCTCTGGATCCTCCTTTAAACAGGTGAAGCCCTCTGGATCCTCCTTTAAACAGGTGAAACCCTCTGGATCCTCCTTTAAACAGGTGAAGCCCTCTGGATCCTCCTTTAAACAGGTGAAGCCCTCTGGATCCTCCTTTAAACAGGTGAAGCCCTCTGGATCCTCCTTTAAACAGGTGAAACCCTCTGGATCCTCCTTTAAACAGGTGAAGCCCTCTGGATCCTCCTTTAAACAGGTGAAGCCCTCTGGATCCTCCTTTAAACAGGTAAAGCTCTCTGGCTTAGGAAAACTGCGCCGGACTACCCTCTTATCTGGTCTCCTTGAGGATCTTCTTCTGTCTGGCCGAATGCTGGTCACTCCTTTGTCACATTCTAGCCTAAGCCGTTCTCGTATGTTTTCTTTTTCCTTCATCTCTCTCTCTCTCTAAACCTTAAGTGCCCAGGGCCTGTCCTTCGCCTTTTTTTCTGTTCTTGCCCAGGTGAGCCCTCTATTGCTCAACATCCTTTCTGTTGTTCTTCTCCATGTCTCTTTTGGTCTACCCTTACTTCTGTTCCCCTGTGGTGTCCATCTTAGTGCTATTTTTGGTAGTGAGTTGTCAGTCATTCGGAGCACATGTCCCAACCATCGCCAGCGTCTTTCCTCAATAATTGTTGTCAGTGGTTTCATCTGCATTTCTGCCAATAAGATGTTATTTCTTATGGTGTTTGGCCACAATATTTTTCTAATTCTTCGTAAACATTTAGTCTGGAAAGAATTCAACTTGTTTTCTATGGTTTTGGTGATTTTCCAGTATTCACTTCCATAAAGTAGTACACTTAGAACATTACTCTTAAATATCCTGATTTTCATATTTATGCTTAGTTTTTTTTTTATTTCCATATAGTCTGCAGCATTGCAAAAGCCTGGTTTGCTCTAGTAAGTCTGGTGTTGATGTCCTCTGTGCTGTCCCCATTTTCTACTACTCTGCTACCAAGGTATACAAATTCGTTGACCTCCTCCACTAACTTGCTATCTACTCTGAGTACATTTCTGTTGTTCACATTTTGCTTCATTAACTTTTTATTTCCTACGTTGATCTTTAGTCCTATGTTGTTTGCATTCTGAGTTAGCTTGTTTATTTTATCTTGCATATCTTTGTGACTGCTTGATAATAGACAAATGTCGTCCGCAAAGTCAAGGTCCTCCAACACTGTGTCAAGGGTCCATTGTAATCCTCTGCGTTTGTCTGATGTTGCCTCCTTCATTAACCAGTCTACTGCCAAGATAAATAATGTTGGTGATAGTACACATCCCTGTTTCATTCCTGTTTGTACCCTAAAGCTGCTGGAGGTATGTTCTCCACAGATAACGTTGCACTGAAAACCCTCGTATAGGGCTTTGATTACATTATCTTATGGGGGAGGCCATGCCATCTTAGGATTTTCCACAGTGCATCTCTGTTGACACTGTCAAAGGCTTTCTCAAAATCTATGAATAATGTATATGTTGTGCTATGCCACTCATTTGTCTGTTCTAATATTTGTCTAAGTACAAATATGTGGTCTATGCATGATCTTCCTTTCCTAAATCCTGCCTCCTCTTTCTGAAGTTTTCCCTCAAGTGTTGGTACAATTCTGTTGATGATTATTCTGCAAAATACTTTACTGGTGAGTGGCAGTAGGGTAATGCCTCTCCAGTTCCCGCAATCTCTGAGGTCACTCTTCTTTGGTAGTTTTACTATAAGCCCAGTTTTCCACTCATCTGGGGCTTTTTCTAGATCCCAGATTTGGTGTAATATCCGGCAATGTTGTTTTGGTGTTTCTGTTTCTTCTGCTTTCAACATCTCAGCAGTCACTTCATCTTCACCTGGTGCCCTGTCTGATTTTAGCTTCTTTATCGCCTCCTTTACTTCACTTATTGTTATTGGTCCTGTATTGATGTTTAGTTCCGTTTTTGCTCCAGGTATGTCTATTGTTTGTGCTGCTTGTGTTCTGTTTAGTAGGGTGTTAAAGTGTTCCCTCCATCTTTCAATTTTTTCTCTTTCTCCACTGACCAGTTGTCCATTTTGTGTTCTTACTGTACTTTCACATCTTGTGTTGAAGTTACCTGTCATCTGCTTTGTGATTTTATATATGGTTTTCATGTCATTTGTATATGCTGCTTTCTCTGCTGTTTCTGCTAAGTTGTCATAGTACTGACGTTTATCTTGGCGGCATGCTTCCTTCACTTCTTTGTCTTTTTCCGCATAATTACTTAAAACTTGTTTTTTAAGCCGTTGTGATTTGGTGTTCAGTAATTTTTTCTTGATTTCTTTTCTTTGCTCTATCTTTTCCCATGTGGTCTTGCTTATCCATTCCTCTTTTCTCCGTTTCCGATATCCCAGCACCGCTTTTGCTATTTCCTGTAGTGTTTTATTGAACTCTAGTATGGACATTTCTGCTTCGTCTTGTAGGACACTGAAGCGGTTCTTAAGTACTATTGAGAATTCATTTCTTGTTTGCTGGTCTTTCAGTTTTCTTGTATCAAAATGTATCTTTCTGTGTTCTCCGATTTTGGCTTTCCTTAATTTTAGTTTTCTTTTGCTACCAGAAGGTTGTGATCACTTCCTACATCTGCTCCTTTCCTTGCTCGCACATCTTGTAGTGATCGTTTCCACTTGTTGTTTATTAGTATGTGATCGATTTGGTTTTCTGTGGTTTTATCTGGTGACCTCCAAGTCACTTTATGGATGTTTTTGTGTTGGAAAATTGTCCCTCCGATGGTCATCATGTTTTCTTCACAGAAACTGCACAGTCTTTCTCCATTTTCATTTATTTCTCCGATTCCTTCTCTTCTCATGATTATTCTTCTATCTTCATTTCCTTCATCTACTTTTGCATTGAAGTCGCCCAAGATGAGTAGCATATCATGCTTGGGTATTGTTTCTACTGTTGCTTGGAGGCTGTTGTAAAAATCTTCTTTTAATTCCTCTTCAGCTGCTTCTGTTGGTGCATAACAAACTATAATAGACAGCTTCGAGAATCTTGAGTTGAACCGTGCATAAACCATCAAGGAAATGCACAGATACAAACTAGACATACTGGGAATACAAGAAGCAAGATGAACAGGACAAGACAGAAGGAAATTAACAACACAGCACACAGATGATACAATAATATGGTCAGGTAAAGAAGATCTTAATGAAGGAGGAGTAGCATTAATGATAACAAAGGAAGCATCAAGAGCATTGCTGAAATTGACCCCAATAAATGAGAGATTATTATATGCACGGTTTTCCTGTATACCTTCGTGATTTGTCTCATTTTATTTGTCTCCGCTACCTTCATTTTCTTTGGTCTTCTTCCTTCACTTTCTTTGTCTCCTCTACCTTCATTTTCTTTGTCTCCTCTGCCTCTGTTTTCTTTGTCTCCTCTGCCTTAATTTTTAAAGTCACTCTATACTTTTAAAAATATCTCTGATTAGGATAAAATTTATCTGACTATGATAAAATATAATGAGGAAGGTTAGAGAAGACGTAGACAAAGAATATTGCGATGGCATAACAATTGGAGGTTGTAAAATGCAAGAGATTAGATATGTTGATAACACAGTATTACTGTCCACAACACAAAAAAGAATGGAAAAACTAATTATGTCCGTCCGTAAGAACAGTGAAGAACAAATTCTCAATCTCTATCTTATTGCGAAGAAAACTTAATTGATGACAACTGACAAAACAAACAAAGCTGCTGAAATATGTATCAATGAGGAAAAATTGTAAGAAGTGGAGAGTTTTCAATATCTTGGATCATTATTAAATAATAATGGAGATACAATGAGGGAAATTAAAAGGATGACATCTATCGCTCTTCAGAAAGTAAAAGAACTAAAGAATCTGTGGAGAGGAACAGACAGAACTACAAAATAAGTTGTTTAAGGGCATGCAACTTTCCCATCGTAACATATATCTCTGAGACCTGGACACTTAACAAAAGAGCTAAGTAACACATAAATGACTTTGAATGTAAATGCTACAGAAGCGTTCTTCAAAAATCAAGGATACAGAAAACAAAAACAAAAAAACTTATATATCCATACCACAAGAATTAATATTGAAGAAGGCTGGCTAGTAAAGAGGATTAAACAAAGAAAACCTAAATATTTTGGACACATTAAATGTCATGATAATCTAGAGAAGACCGTCTTGGAAGGGCACATAATGGGAAAAAGAAAGAGAGGAAGACCAAGGCGAAGATGGCTGACATACATTGTTGATGATCTGCAAATGGATGCATCAGCAGCAGGCCATCTTACTCACAACAGAGAGGCCTACAGGAGTGCTGTTAGGAGGGCAAAATTTCGCAAAGGACATGCAAATGAATGAATAAATAAATGAATGATAAAATTATCAAAAATGTTCCATAGATGTTTTTGTAAATTAGGCAACAAAATTAAATGTTTCTGGAATTATATTCTCTCTCTCTCTCTCTCTCTCTCTCTCTCTCTGAACCTTAAGTGCCCAGGGCACATGGGGCTTCCGCAAAGGTTTTCTACAAATGCCTGTCCTTCGCCTTTTTTTCTGCTCTTGCCCAGGTGAGCCCTCTATTGCTCAACATCCTTTCTGTTGTTCTTCTCCATGTCTCTTTTGGTCTACCCTTACTTCTGTTCCCCTGTGGTGTCCATCTTAGTGCTATTTTTGGTAGTGAGATGTCAGTCATTCAGAGCACATGTCCCAACCATCGCCAGCGTCTTTCCTCAATAATTGTTGTCAGTGGCTTCATCTGCATTTCTGCCAATAAGATGTTATTTCTTATGGTGTTTGGCCACAATATTTTTCTAATTCTTCGTAAACTTGTTTTCTATGGTTTTGGTGATTTTCCAGCATTCACTTCCATAAAGTAGTACATTTAGAACATTACGCTTAAATTATATTATTAAAGATCAAATTCGCATACCACATGGTTCATTGAGGTTTTATATCATTGACTTAAGTAGGAGATTTAGTTTGATCAGAATCATTTTATTCACTGTGTTCCAAACAACATTTTTGTTGACCTCTGAAACGTTGGGTTCGCTTTGTGTAACAGTTAGGTTAGGACTGTTTGACGTTGTTTCAGTAACTTTATTAAACTCAGTTCACTATCTATAACGTTAAGCAAGGTTAGGTTAATTTATACAGCATCGTTTATGTGCCGAGGCTATAGATAAACCTATTTAGTTGACCGTATGACTATTTATGACAACAAGAGATTAATGGCTGCTGTCAATTTAAGGTCAGTAATGAAAACGTGAAAGGAAGTGGGACGATGAAGACTGAAAAGGAAAGAAAAAAAAAATAGAAGAACAACATATTTAGACAAAGTGAGCAAGTGACGTGGGAAGACAGGACGGGATATGAGACGCAATGAATCAGAGGAACCGTGTATTTCCAGGCTTAGACACACATACACGGTGATTAAGTTGTCAGAATCAGAACTGCAACCATGGTAGCGTAGTAAATAGTAATGTCAGGAAAGAGAGAGAAAGACAGGGAGAGGGAGAGAGAGAAAATGAGATTGATATGAGCGCCGTATACATACAGGTATGGTCACCATCCTGCATACATCTCTGTGAGAAAGACTAAAGATCTGATCTCAAGAAATAGTGGTTAGTGTGGTCTCAACAGCGACTGGTTTCCAACCTGAGGTAAGACCAGCCTCTAGTCTTATTAAGAAACAATTTCTAGAACTGCCTCACTGTACAGTATTTAGGAATAGCGACGCGAGAAATAATGCTAGTCAAAATGTTCATGAAATAACTATATGAACGTATAAATAAAGAAAAAACTATATGTAAACAGACAAAGGTACGGTTATTTCGGGACATGTGTTCAGCTTTCACAATTTGTCTCGGATTTCCGAGACTCCATACGTATACATATTTAGTAGAAACCTCTTGTAATAGATGAAATAATGGCATTCTAAATATCTTTTAATCAAAGATAAACTTACTTTTCTAATGATGTCCTTTGTCATAACATGTACTGCGCCTGGCATTAAAATTGATACTTGTCTTTCTCATTATTTTGTTGCTTTTCTTGCTCTCTACTGCACGCTTGCTTTTCATACTGTATCGGTATCAAAAGAAAGGTACTACAAACCTACCTGTTTATGATATTTTCTTTTCCTTTACAGAACACTGAATACATTTAATTTTATTTTCTGATTGTCACTATAACCTCAGCACTGCTTACTAGAGCCTCTATGTTTAGTATATTGAGTATTCATTTATGGCCAACCTTCTCTCTACACGAAGAAATCAATATATAAATAGGAATAGAAAAAAAGCATGAACAACAATAAACAATCAAGACTACGGGTTTATAAGACTATTTCATACGGATTTGAATCGATGTTTTTTTTAATAATGAAAATCAAGTGGTAGAATAAAATAGAATAGAGTAGAATAGAATAGTTATGCTTAAACAGAATAATCGATTCATCATGAACGACGTTAATGGATGTTCCTCTGGAACAGCCTCGTCCAGTAGGGCAGCTCACGAGCCACAGGTGAGGTCAGATCGTCATCAAGCTACTGGTGGCAAAACTAACAAGTTCAAAATAGCAACATGGAATGTTAGAACTTTATTCCAGGCTGGAAAATTAGAAAATGTAAAGATGGAAATGGAAAGGATGAAGATCAACATATTAAGAATGAGTGAAGTTAGATGGACAGATGCAGGGAAGATAAACTCTGATAAATATACAATAATATATTCAGGAAGTGAGAAACATGAACGAGGAGTAGGAATTATATTTGATGAAGAAACGGCAAGGACAATTGTAGGATATTTGAGCATCTCGGACAGAGTCCTGCTAGCCCAACTGAAAGGACAACCAATAAACATAAATATTATACAAGTGTACGCTCCAACATCTGAAAGCTCTGAAGAAGATGTACAGCTATTTTGTAATGACATAGAGACAGCACTAAAACACACAAAGTCGCATGAAGTTACCATAGTCATGGGAGATTTTAATGCCAAAGTTGGTAAAGGAAGAACTTCAGACATCGTTGGTGACTATGGACTGGGGGAGAGGAATGAGAAGAGGTTATAAATTAAATGAATGGGCAAGAATACACAACATGGTTGTAGGAAACACCTGGTTTAAACAACATCCTCGAAGACTGGCAACGTGGTGCAGTCCAGACAAAAAGACTTTTAACCAGATAGACTACATATTAATCAACAAACGATTCTGCAATGTATTACTGACAACAAAAACCATGCCAGGAGCTGACTGCAATAGTGACCATGATCCACTCTGTGGAAAAGTTAGAATAAAACTAAAGAAAGCAGGCAGAAAAGTGAGAAACATCAAACTGAATACAGAACTTCTTAAAAATAACCAAGAACTGCGAGAACAATACAAAGTTATTATAACAAATAGATACAATGCAATAGCAAAGATAAATAGTATAGATGAACAATGGGCAATGTTAAGAGATTCTATCCACCAAACTGTTAAGGAGATAATACCACCAAAAAAAGAAGCCCCTAAAAATAAATGGATAACAGACGATATCTTAGGACTTATGGACAAGAGGAGGAGGAGTAAAAATAACGAGAAAAAATATAACAAGATAAATAAAGAAATAAGACGCAAATACAGAGAAGCAAAAGAAGTGTGGTTAAATGAGCAGTGCAGACAGATAGAGGACTCTCATATTAAAGACAGCAAAAGCATGCACAAACGAATTAATGAACTCACAGGCAGGAAAACAAAATATACCACAGGATGCCTGAAATCGAAAGAAGGTAAAATGTTAATGGGAAAAGAAGACATTGTGGACAGGTGGACAGAGTATATCGGTGAGCTATATGGAGGAGAAAGACCAGAATTAACACCAGATACTGAAAACTGTGATGGACCACCAATACTTGAAGATGAAATCATAGATGCCATCAAACACATGAAGAAAGGAAAAGCGACTGGGCCTGATAATATAACAATAGAAGAAATAGAGGCACTAGAGGAGACAGGAATAAAAATAATAACCAAGTTACTGAATGACATTTACAACAGTGGTTATATTCCCAGTGACCTGATTAAATCCACGTTTATAGCACTACCAAAGAAATCAGGTCCAAAGGAATGTGATGACCACCGGACTATCAGCCTCTCATGTCACATAACGAAGCTACTTCTGAAAATCATTATGAGAAGAACAAGGAAAAAGATAAAAATGGAAATATCAGATGAACAGTTTGGATTTGTTGAAGGAAAAAGAACACACAATGCCATTTATGCTTTACGAACACTAACAGAAAGAGCTTTAGAAGTACAGAAAGATCTCTACTTATGCTTCATTGATTACACCAAGCCATTTGACAAGGTGAATCATAATGAAATTATTAAAACGCTTGAAGACATCAATATAGACGGCAAAGACCTGAGGATTGTAAAACATCTATACTGGCAGCAAGAAGCAGCAGTTCGAGTTGAAAATAGAACTGGAAAATATCAACCTATAAAACAAGGGGTGCGACAAGGATGTGTACTATCTCCAGACCTTTTTTCTCTGTATAGCGAGAATATTCTAAGAACAATCATCACAGAACCAGGCATCAAAATTGGAGGATACAATATTAACAACCTTCGGTATGCTGACGACACAGTACTGATAGCTGAGAACCAACAAGACCTGCAAAATCTCTTGGATAAAGTCGCCAAAGAAAGTGAACAGAAAGGCCTTACTTTGAACATCAAAAAGACAGAGACTATGGTTTTATCTAAGAAACAGAATCCACCAGCATGCAGTATTAAATTAAGCGGAACTATTCTAAAGCAGGTGCAGAAATTCAATTACCTTGGAGCAGTAATAACTTCAGATGGGAAATGCAGAACAGAAATTAGGAACAGAATAGGCCAAGCAAAGATTGCATTTCAGAGAATGAGAAACATATTAACCAACACATCCTTATCAATGAATGTTAGAAAACGAGTCCTAAAATGCTATGTTGAACCTATCTTGTTATATGGAAGTGAATCATGGACAATAGGCAAGTCTGCACAAAAATCATTGGAAGCAGCAGAAAAGTGGTTAATTAGAAGAATGTTGCGAATCCCCTGGACAGCAAAAATAACTAATGAAGAATGTATGAGAAGAGCTGGAGAGACAAAAAACCTTGTGAAAAAGATAAGAGAGAAACAATGTACTTTCATAGAACATGCAATGAGAAGAGGAGGCATTGAAAATATTATAACAACAGGAAAAATAGAAGGAAGAAGATCAAGAGGAAGACCAAGAGAAATGATACTGGACAGTCTAACGGGATGGTGTGAGAGGAGATCACCAACTGAGCTGATGGCCTGCATGAAGGATCGGATACTCTGGAGAAGCATAATAGCCAACGCCAGTCGACACGGCACATGATGATGATTATGATGAGAATAAAATAACCAACTTCTACTGCAGAATACACACTTTCAATCCACACAAACGTTCAGAAACAGAATAGAATAATGGCTGGGTTATGTTATAGAAATAAATAACATCCACATTCCCAAGCAAAATTTACATAGCGAAGTTCTGCAAGTAACTAGACCTCGAAATATACCAAAACCCACATGTAAAAATGTCTGTAAGGAACTCGGAGACTTTCTTTTCATCATGCACCAAAACGTGACATGAGAGACGAAAAAATGTGACGTAAGAAGAGCAGTTTTTCTTGGAGTCACTGCATCGTTTGAAGAGGAAATGGGAGTCAGAAATTAAGACAGAGAAAGCAGAAAAAAAGAGAGCGAACCTTTCAACACAAATATTGATTTCTGTCACTGAGATCAATAATCAACGTTCTGTATACCTACAACTTATTTAAAAAAACAATTAATATGTCTGAGAAAGTTGTCATTTTTTGCTGGCTGTCTACACACTTTACCAGTACAACAAGTGATGCACACAGTTCTTGGTTCATTGAGGAAAATGGAAAAAAAGACTAAAAGAGAATGACGTGTAAAAAGTGAAATTACCACTGTCTGACTTTTTGTGAGTACTGTTTTTTTTTATAACTATTTTTTCTATCTGCTCACGTATAGAAGAATAAATAAAATATTTTACTTGGAAAAACCTTGTAAGTCATTGTAAAATAAATGGGTGACTCGAAAAGGTCTGAAAACCACTGTTTGCAAGCAAATATTTAGAGTAATATTTCGATAACGCCCCCACCGCCCGTCTTAAATGGGCGTTGGGAAAGACCGGGGAGGGGGGAAGGGTTTAGAAAGAAAAAAAAAAGTAGGTAGGGCGGCAGTGAAAGAAAATGGTGTAGTAGGGGGGAGGTCGCTGAGAGAAAACGAAGCAGCAGGTGCCATCCTTTTTAGCATTTTTTAACCTGATATTTAAAAACGTGTGTCCCTTCATGAAACTCATCCATCACATTAAAAGTTGAGAAAATAACTCGGCAGATGAGTTACAAATGTACTCCTTCACATTCTTCTTCTTCTTCTGCCTTCGAGGTTGTTGGTCACATCAGATCTTGATCCCTGTTGACACGGCACAGCCCGTAGTCCTACCCAGATCCTGATAGGAGCCCCAAAGCTTTCGCCCCAAGCAAAACAGTGAAATTCCTCCTAACCAGTGGAGACATACAAATTACCCACTGCTACAGCCCTCCGACCAACACGGCCCCGAGGTCGACCCAGCCTCGCAAAATGGGTACCAGAGAAAATCTGGAAAGTAAAGGCAGCGAGGAAAGGAACTGGTCACCCTACCTCATACGCTGATGACCCAGCATAATGAGGCCTCTAACGCTTCACCCCCTACGGCATTGTTTGCTATGGGACTATCTTTACTTTTACAGCCCTCCTACCACAGCCCTACAACTTCACAAAATAAAAGTCGAAAGCATAAAACACCTTGTTGTTGGGTATTTCAATAGCCACTCTTCAAGCTGAGGCTGTGAGATACTGAACCACAGAGGAGAAGAACTCTTTCACATTGTTAAATAAGTTGTTGTGCTAGATGAAACGTTTAGATATGTAATGCATGTCCTAGTTTAATAAGCCATTGTACGATTAGTACATGGGGAGGGGGGCCGTGATGTGCCCTGGGAGAAGAAAGGGGGGGGGGTGGCTTGAACAAGCCTGGGAAACACAGATTTAGAGTGACGTATTTGCATTGTTAAAAGGGTCAAAAAACGTACATATCCGTTGAAGACCAGGAATTGTGATAAACAGGAGACTGGCTGCCTATATAAGATGACACAAACAGGCTGAAACAGTCTAATCTAGATCACACAGATCCTGGTTCCTAAAGTAAGTACTAGTTCACTTACTCTTCTCTCCTCTTTCTCTCTCTCTCTCTCTCTCTCTCTCTCTCTGAAATATTTTTTCTTTCGTCCTCCATTTTCGTTTCTTACTTTCTTTATTCTTATTGTCATATCTGTTCCTCATCTCTCAGAGCGCACGATTCTGCTGTTTTAAATATATCCTTCTGTCTCTGTTTGTCCGTCTGTTATTTTCATTCTCTCTCTCTCTCTCTCTCACTCTCTCTCACACACACATTTCTCCTCTACTTTCCTTTTTTTTAATTACCTCTTTTCAAATCTCTATCTAATCCATCTTTCGCTGTAAACGGCCACAATAATAACACATAGTAGTTCCACCAAAGCGGCAGTATCAAGTTTAACCACTTTTGGTCACGTGCATGAAAATCACAGGAGTTAGGAAGTTGTAAATTTGTGCAACATATAATGTCCTGATTTTTTTCTTCTTGATCATTTTCATATGTTAGATTAGATATCAGTGAAGCATGAAAAAAGTCAAAGTGATCTGTAGTCATCGCCATTCGTCAGTGGTTACCAATCTCAGGTCGCAACCCAAATTAGGGTCATGGGATCTGAGGTTGGACAGTGAAAAAATATTACGAAAAATGTAACAATAAGCAAAAAATAATGAACAGTAAGCGAAAATAAATTTTAAAAATTTACGAGGGTTACTTAGTTCATTTTTCCTGATCTAATTAAAATAAAAACAAACACATTGGCTACTGTTCATTGAAATATTTTTGTCCTTTTTTAAAAAGTAAGTTCTTTTTCTTATTGTTTTGATAATTCATAATATCTTCAAAAGTACTTATAAAATGACACTAAAAAGCAGAATAATGCTATATCTATAAGTGCTCCCAACTGTCACCAAAATAGACAGAATAAGGTGCCCTCAAATGATACCAAATATAGAAGTATGTTGGTTATCTTTTCTGTGCTTATTTATAAGTGTCTTGTTGTTGTTGTTGTTGTTTGCAAAGCTGATTCTTTTGTTAAAACAATCTGCAAAACTGTTACTACACTATACGTACATTAACGTAACAACAATGCCCAGGCTTTTCGACAGTCTACACCGGGACACCGGTGTCACATGACTTAACTGATTGAGACTCGCAATCATTCAACGTCACTGACAACGTGCAAATCAAGAGAGAATAAAATCTGCAGTTAGAATATATACTAAGTGATAACGTTTATTATTGGGCAAAATGAACGGTGAACTGATAAGGATAAATGTGACGCCATCAGGCTAGAAAAACAACAAAATCTAGATTCCCAGCCAGATTATACACCGCCATTAGCTTCTTCCACACTTCTGATGTCCTTCTGTTCTTTCACAACAATCTTGTATGTATTTTGTGGGTCTTTTCTTATGATTTTTTGTACTTCTGTTGTTAAAGATTTATATTTCTCTTTGTTGTTATTCGTCACTTTCCACTGAGTCTTCATTTCTCTACGTTGTTTTATCAGTTCTAGTGTGGCTACTGTAATCCATTCATTCTTTTGTGTTTTCTTTACTGGAACCATGTCTTTAGCTGTTATTATTAAGATATCTCTGGCCATAAATGATAGAATCTTCACAATCAGACTTAAGGACACTCCTATAAATGTAACAATCATCCAGATGTATTCACCTACATCAGCAGCAGATGAAGAGGAAGTAGACGGCTTTTATAACACACTGCAAACGACGATAGACAAGGTACGGAAAAATGATATTGTATTAATAATGGGGAATTTTAATGCAAAGAATGGTACAGAATCTGTGGTTTAAAATTTTTAATTTCTCATTAAGTTGATGTTAAATTCATTGAAATAATACTTTTACAGGGGTCATTTTTGTTTTAGGACCATACTCATTATGGTTTGTGAACAACTATGAAACAGCTTGATCTTAGTACTGCTGATGGCCAAGTGTGCCTTCTATTCTCCTCATGTGTATGTTGATAACGTAGCAGTTGCTGGGCCCTTTTTTGTATTTTGGTTTTATCAGGGCTGTATGTGCACTCTTTAGTTGTAACTATCTTCGGTTAATACACATGAAGAAGTAAGAGAATTAATTCATGTAGTTTATTGTGTACACATGTTTGATGAGGAAAGAGATTCCCTGCAATATAAACCAGGATCCTTATTTGAGTTTATATCTAAGGAACCTTTTAAAGATACGTAATAAAGTCTTACCACATTTTCCATAAAATATTATAATAATATCATGAAAACCAGCTCTTTCTTTTTAAAAACTTAATTGCTCTTTTAACAAATTAATTTAAGCGCTGTGGTTTTACGCTGTAATGTACGGAGAATCCAGATTTTATTTAAAGCTGAGTATATTCTCTATATCTGTTGTAGAAGATGCAGATACCAGTCATCAGCCAGGTGTTGGGGGACTTGTCAGTCACTCAGTTTCTGCTTCTCCTTCTTCTCCTGCTGGTTGTTAGTTTCTACTTCTACGCGACCAGCTACCATGGAACTTGGGAGAAGTTGGGAGTACCTGGACCAAAACCCTGGCCCATCATTGATCACAATCTCGAGCTTCGTAACGGGGCAGAAGCTACCATCAGGAAGTGGTTCAAGCTTTACGGCAAAACTTTTGGAGCCTATGGTCTGTTGCCTCGCCGTGCCACTTTGGTTACGAAAGACCTGTCTCTACTGAAGCAAGTTCTGGTCAAGGATTTTGAGAATTTTGTCGATAGGTAAATTGTCCCATTTTATTTGTTTATGTCTTTGTCTTAGGTTAGCGGGGTAGGGGTATCCCCTATCAAAAGAGAACTAAGACGCCCTCCTTGTCTCCGTCAGTCTACGGGACACACTTGGGCAAGGTGGAGTACCCGTATAACCCCCCGATCAGGGTGACGTGAAGCCATGAGAGCAGGTGGTAGATGGAATGAGAGAGCAGCTGACAGATAATGTTGGTTATGGTCACAATTCTATGATGGTAGGCAGATGATCTCGATGTAAAGACAATGGCTACGATCACTGACTAATACAGTCACTGCCCGGAAGGAAAGCAATGGTAAACTATCTCCTGAAAATATACCAAGAAACCCAGACAGCAAAATGGAAAGTCAAATAGGAAAAAGATCTGATGGTGAGGCCCCTAGGTCAGATAGATCTAATTTTAACATCGGGGAAGAGTGTGAGACAGAGATCAGTACTAGTAATTGTGATGACGGACAAAATAATCCTGACAGTGTTACTAGGGAAACACCTACATCAAACTAAAATGAAAAATAAGAGTAGGAACATGGAATGTAAGAAGTATATATGAGGGGAAGTGTCAAATAATAAGTGATGAGATGAAAAGAACGGGGATACAAATCTTGGGAATCTGTGAACAACGATGGAAAGAATCAGGACACTTCAAGAGTGAGAATGATAATATCTTTATATACTCTGGCAGGAAATTAGGAGGAAAGAATGGAGTGGCTTTTTACTTGGACAAATCAACATCAAAAGCATTACTAGATTACAATTCAGTAAGTGATAGAATTTTTACAATCAGACTTAAGGGCACTCCTAGAAATGTAACAATCATCCAGATATATGCACCTACATAAGCAGCAGAAGAGGAGAAAGCAGAAGACGTTTATAACATACTGCAAACAAGGATAGACCAGGTACGGAAAAATGATATTGTATTAATAATGGGGGATTTAAATGCAAAGATTGGTACAGAAAGAGCAGAAGATGAAGGACATGTTGTAGGGAAATTTAGCATAGGACATAGAAATGAGGGAGGTGACAATCTAATGGCTTTTTGCATGGAAAATCAGCTAACGATTGCTAACACACTTTTTAAACATCCAAGAAGATTGTACACATGGACATCACCTGATGGGAAAACCAAGAATCAAATAGATTACATTTTAGTGCAAAGAAGGTGGAGATCAAGTATAACATCAGCAAAAACTTTACCAGGTGCTGATTGTGACACAGACCACGAATTATTAATAGCGGACATGAAGATAAAGGTAAAAAAGACTGTTATGAGATCAAGACCACTCAGCTTTGATCTTACAAAAATACTAGAACAATATGGTATTGAAGTGAAGAACCGTTTCGAAATCTTGATGGCTGTGCAGGAGTAGATGACGCCAGATGATATGGCTACACAGGCCAGAGATATCTTAATAACAACAGCTAAAGACATGGTTCCAGTAAAGAAAACACAAAAGAATGAATGGATTACAGTAGCCACACTAGAACTGATAAAACAACATAGAGAAATGAAGACTCAGTGGAAAGTGACGAATAACAACAAAGAGAAATATAAATCTTTAACAAAAGAAGTACGAAGAAACATAAGAAGAGACAACAAACAAAACATACAAGATTGTTGTGAAAGAATAGAAGGACATCAGAAGTGTGGAAGAGATAGTGAAACGTTAACAGAAACGAAGACATTGACGAGAAATGTCACACATAAGATAAATGTAATTTGTGACAAGATAAAGAATACCTTGAGAGAGACAGAGGAAATTCTAGAAAGATGGAAGGAATTTTACAGAGGAATGTATGAAACAACTGACTGTGAAAGAAGAAATCAACAGTGTGAATTATTATTGGAGGAGAAAGAACCCGAATCGATAATAGAAGACGTTTTATGGGCAATAAAGAATCTGAAAAATGGTAAACCACCGGGATGTGATGAGATAACAGCTGAACTTATTAAACCAGGAGGTAAAGAATGTGCAACAATCTATCATGAACTATGTAAAACGATATGGCATTCAGGTATTTGGCCAAAAGAATGGAAGAGAACTATATTCATACCACTACCAAAAAAAGGGTAACCTGAAATTATGCACAAACGACAGAACTGTTGCCCTGATTAGTCATGCCAGTAAAATTCTATTAAAAATCACAATCATAATGGATAGACTTCGTAAGAAAATAGAAGAAGAAGTCTATATGTTTCAAGCTGGTTTCAGGTAAGGAAGAGGATCAAGAGAACATATATTCAATATAAGATAATAGTAGAGAAATGCAGAGAGTTTAATATGAATCTATATTTTGCCTTTATAGACTATCCAAAGGCATTTGATTGTGTACAACACCAGAAACTTTGGGAAATAATGGAAAAAATGAGATTCAAACACATTTGATACAATTAACATCACTGCTGTATCTAGACCAACAAGCAGCAGTAAGAATAAATAGTGAAACAACAACTTTGTTTGACATAAAACATGGGGTCCGTCAGGGGTGCATATTGTCGCCTTACTTATATAACTTTTATACTGAAAATTATAGAGAAGATGTAGACAAAGAATATTACGATGCCATAACAATTGGAGGTTATGAAAAACCAGAGATTAGATATGCTGATGACACAGTATTACTGTCCATAGTACAAAAAGGAATGGAAAAACTAATTATGTCAATCCGTAAGAATAGTGAAGAGCAAAACCTCTATCTTAATGCGAAGAAAACTAAATTGATGACAACTGGCAAAACAAACAATGCAGCTGATATATGTATCAATGAGGAAAAACTGGAAGAAGTGGAAAGTTTTTGTATCATTGGTAACTAATAATGGAGATACATTGAAGGAAATTAAAAGAAGGACTTGTATCGCTCTTCAGAAAGTTAAACAACTAAAGAATCTGTGGAGAGGAACAGACAGAACTACAAAAATGATATTTTTAAGTTCATGGGTACATAAAAGAAAAAAAATATATATATATGCTACAAGAATTAATATTGAAGAAGGCTGGCTAATAAAGAGGATTCAACAGAGAGAATTAAAAAATTTTTAACATGTTAAATATCATGATAATCTAGAGAAAACCGTCTTGGAAGGGTACATAATGAGAAAAAGAAAGAGAGGAAAACCGAAGCGAAGATGACTGAAAGACATCGTTGATGAGTTGCAAATGGATGCATCAGCAGCAGGGCATCTTGCTCACAACTGAGAGGCTTATGGGAGTGCTGTTAGGGAGGCAACGTTTCATAAGAAACATGCTAATGAATGAATGAATATCTTTGTCTACATGTTCAATGCAAAATTAGAATTCTCTTATTAGAAATCAGGAAAAGGCACTCTTCATCATTACCCTTTATTACTTACTCGATATCTAAATTGTTTGTATTGTTTTAGAGATTTACAGCTGCAATAAAAATGAACCATCATTTATTTGCGTATTACTTGACAAAGCGTTGTATTTACAGTCAACTTTTACATGAAGTTAAGAGAAATCTAAATTTAAATCGCAATTTTTGTATCTTCATCCTTGTGCAAAATAACTTTTGCGTTCAACAGGTTAATTCTGATTTAATCGTATCTGGAATGTTAGTATAGCTATGACATTGTTACATTCGAACAAAGTTATGTAAAGTAATAAATATGAATGTCGAATTATAACTCTATGAGATTTCCCAGATAATTATATATATATATATATATATATATATATATATATATATATATATATAAATGAACGTGCGTGTGTGTGTGTGTATATATATGTTAGAGCATCACGCTGGAACGCCTTTAGCAATTTCAACCAAACTCGGCAAACATATGACTTACAATCTGGACAATGTAGCGTAGGGGATAGATCATCCCTAGAATACCCCTATGACCCCTATGTGTCGTGATGACATGTAAAAATAATAGAAAACGAACGATATTGTTGTCGAATCCACAGTTTTCGGGGTCGCTGAGAAGAATAGTGACACATTCCCGATGCCGTTTAAGTCCAGGTTCAGCTTCTATCGGCATAGGGGGGTCTAAGGGTGGAGGTGGAATGTGGTGACATGTAAAAATAATCGAGAGCCACCGATATTAGTGTCGATTCCATAGTTTCTGGGGTCGTTAAGATGAATAGTGACATTCCCGATACAGTTTAAGTCCAGGCTCAGCCTGAATCAGTATGGGGTCATAGGGGTGGGGTGGGGTGGGGTGACATGTATAAATAATCGAAAACAACGGATATTAGGGGTCAAATCCGTAACTTTTCGGTGTCGCTGAGATGTATAGTCACACTCACAAGTTCAGCTCCCATCGGTATGTGGTTGAGGGTTGGGGTGAGAAATGGAGAAAACTAAAATGTCCAAATAGACCGAGATTTGTTTCGAATCTATAGCTAAACTTGGTGGTGAAAATTAAGCCCTGGTTTGGTCGAACAGAAGGACCAGAACTCTGTAGAACATTCTAGAAGGTTGTGAAAATGAATATAACATTGTAGAAACTTCTAGAAGTTTGTGGAACTGAATAGACTTCTGTTGTACCTTCTACAAGCTGTGGAAATGAATAGAACGCTGTAGAACCGTCTAGACGGTTGTGAAAATGAATAGAACGTGATACATATAGGACTTATAATCTGGACAGTGTACCGTGGGGGTTAGATCACCTTTAGGATACCCCTATGTTCCTTAAGCGTCGTGGTGACATGTAAAACTAATCCAAAATGAACGATATTAGTATCGAATCCATAGTTTTCCGGGTCGCTGTGATGAATAATGATATTCCTGGTACCGTTTACGTCCAGGTTCAACCCTTGTCGACATGGGGGCCTAGGGGTGGGGGTAGGATGGGAGTGACATGTACAAATAATCGAGAAAGACAGATGTTAGTGTCGAATCCATAGTTTTCGGGGTCGTTGAGATGAATAGTGACACTCCTAATTCCGTTTAAGTCCAAGTCAGCGCCTAACGTCATGGGGAGCCCTAGGGGTGGGTGGAATAGGGGTAACATATACAAATATTCGAAAACTATCAACATTAGTGTCGAATTTATAGTCTTTAGGGTGACAATCCCGATGCCGTGTAAGTCCACGTTCAGCACCCATCGGCATGGTGTCCTAGGGGTGGGTGGTGGGATGTCGTAACATGCACAAATAATCGAAAACGACCGAGATTAGTGTCCAGTCCATAGTGTTCGGGGTTGCTAAGCTGATTGGTGACAGCCCTGATGACAATTAAGCCAACGTTTAGTCGAATAGAAGGAATAGAACTCTGTAGTACCGTCTAGACCTTATAGAACCTTCTAGAAGGTTGTGGAAATAAATAAAACATTGTAGAACCTTCTAGAAGATTGTGGAACTGAATAGACTTCTGTAGACCATTCTAGAAGGCAGGTGGAAGCGAACCCGTCAGGTGACCAGCCCATTGTTTACTGGCTCTAGAATGAAGATAATTTTGAATCACGTGACAGCTAGTGCCGAGACACTTACCGAACTCGCCAAGCAGAAAACAGCGAAAGGGGAACTAATCCCTCTAAAACTCTTCGCCGCCAAGTTTGCTACGGAAGTTATTGCTAGAATCGGATTCGGTCTACAGTCGCATGCGATATCTGATAATGAAACAGAATTTGCTTACTACGCGAGAAATTTCATTAATTTCAATTCTCCATTTGTGAGATGGTTTAATAAAGTTTACCAATATTTTCCTCCCATTGAAGGAATATTTAGATTTCTTAACATCAGCATTGATTTCGTTAGTAAAAAAGCAGACAAGTATTTTGTTGATATTTTAAACTCTGCTGTCAAAGAAAGGAAAAAAGTGAGAAAGAATACAAAGAATAATAGAGTCAAAGACATATTGGATATGCTAATAAATGAGGGCATGGAAAACATTGATCTCAAAGAAAACAATCTTAAGCCTAAAGGTCTTAGTCATGATGAGATTATAGGAAATTCAACATTGTTAATAGTTGCTGGTGTGGAAACAGTTTCAACAACCTTTCAGTCTATTTTGTATTGTTTGGCTCTATATCCGGAAATTCAAGAGAAAGTAATTATTGAAATCGACCGCATCTTTCCAGGCGGGATAAAAGTCGAATATGAACAACTTTCTGAACTAAAATATACGGAACAGGTTATAAACGAATGCCTTCGTTTGTTTCCGCTTCTTTCGACTATCTTAAGAATTGCAGCGGAAACAAAAACATATAACAATATAACAATCCCTAAGGGCACATACGTTCAAATTCCTATTGGACAAATAATGAAAGATCCGGAGTATTGGCCAGATCCAGAAAAATTTGATCCTGACAGATTTTCTCCAGAAAATAAGGTTGACCGAGATCCTCTAGCTTTTATGCCTTTTGGATATGGTCCTAGAATCTGTTTGGGGATGCGACTAGCCATGATGGAGTTGAAGATTATCCTTGTGTATCTGCTAAAGGAAGTGAGATTTACATTATCGGAGAGGACTGTGCCAAAACTGGGAGAGAAGCTGAAAATGACATCCTTCGGCTCTGTACTTCAACGTCCTGTCAACGAGGTACAGTTAGAGCCAATTTTCAGAGACTAAATTCCTCTTCATAAGCAGCTGGTGCATGTTTGCAAGATTTCACTTTTTCTTGAGTTGTACTCGTAGCTGAAGTCTTTTAGCGATGTATGACTACCTCTTGATGTATGGATCGAGCTATTTAGCAAGTTCAGTTTCGTCTTAATCTCCAACATTTCGTGCCCCTAAGTCTTTTTATTTTAATATTTAATCTTGCTATAGTTCTTTCTCTATTAAAGGGAATGTTTCATACTTCTTATACACAGACATCACGAAATCTTTTGCTACTAACATATTATTCAACTAACTATGCTAAACTTTTACTGTAAATACATTTACTGATATATTTACTGATAATATATACATGTGATAACATACATTATTTATCAAGTTAAGATTGGGTCTCATTATCATCATTATCACAATCATCATCGTGTTCCATTATTTTCATTCTTTCTTACTCTCCTATTTGTTCAGGTCTGGCATATATCATTCCAAGGAGACTACATTCTCGTTAACGTCTGTTTATATTCTTCATGCACTACAGGCAATACTGCCTCGTTGTCTTATCATGTCTCGCCTTACAAACAAAAATTCTTTATTTACTGAGACATTTTTCATCAAACAAGATATGGTAGGCCGACTACAGCGATTACACAGTAAGAATTCTGTCACGACACACTGGTTTATTATCTATACGGCCATTCAGACTAACCATCTTCTATTTAACTTTCGTTATTTATAACATAAATGAACTTCTGTTTATGCATTTTTATAACCAGTTTTTGTCTTGTCATCCTCCAGTAGTCTACGTGTATATTTTCTGTAATAAAATACAAGCTAAAATAACATAGCAATAAAATAAGCATCAATATTTGTGTCTTAGAAATAAAACTATAATATTCATTAATACAAAAGTTGCTTTTTATTTATCTTCAAATTTATGCATTTTTATTGGAATATGTTCGTCAAAAGCTATTCTGTTGTATTATTAATAAACTATTTCTACAAATAAATGAATAAATACACTTAAAAGAATACATTTGAAGAGAAGAATTCGTGTATACGACTAGCTGATTAGAATTTATATTTTCTCTTCATTTCTGCCTCTTTCTTCTGTATGTTTTTGTTCGATCAAGTCATAAACGGAAGCGTTACAACTGTGGACTCGTTTATTAATAAGGCTGCTTGTACATGTGCTTTCAAAATTCATAACATTCAGAAGTCGTGTAAGTCATAGAAGTATCTTTCAGTTTAGTTTATGTTTCAGTGTGCATTCACTTGCGAGTCCTGTTACGAAATATGAAACATGTAAATATGTTTCAGTAAGGACCTTTACAACGCTGGCATGTATGTTATATATTGTATATATATATGTATGTATGTATTTATGTATGTGTGTGTGTGTGTGTGAGTGAGTGAGTGATATTCGGATCTGCAACAATATATCTGTTGGACGATGACATATTTCATCTATAATAAATGACATGATCTGATTAATAAACCGAAATTATAAGAACAGAATATCAGAACACAAATCTTCAAGTTTTCTACTAATAAAGAGACACTTCCAATCTTCGACTCCGGAGTTAAATGGATCAGTCGCTTGTTCATAAATTTATTTGGTGATCTTTTCTGACATGTCACATTTATACATTTCTTAAAGTTTTTCAGTAAATCTTCGGATATATTTTTTAATTTACTTGTGATTTGCAGGAGCTGAGATCCTTCAGAAATCCTATGACACGAAAGACCCCGGTTTCTATAATAACAATAAAAAACATAGCAACCATCTGTTCAGTGCCATGACCACAGGCGTTGACGGCCATGCTTTTCCACAGTTCTCTACTCCAGGTATTAATTATGAGCTGGAATGTTGTTTTTTTTCGTCATGCCACTTCAACAGTCCATCAATCATCTTCTCTCTTTTTCTACCTCCGTCTACTTTGCTCTCTATCATCCTTGCTGTAATCAAATATTCTAATCCACTTGCTCTTGTGACGTGCCCTTGGAATTTGGATTGTCTCTTCCTGAATTTTATTATTGCTTGTCTCACTTCTTCTACCTCTTTCAGAACTTCTTCTTTTCATCTCTTCGCTGTCCATGGTATCTTTAGCATTCTTCTAAAGAACCACATTTCCACGGCCTCTAGTCTACGCTGTACTTCTCTGCTGAGTGTCCTTAAAACAGGATTGGTTCAATATAACACTGGACCGCCCGTATCCTCACTTTCAATGTTAGTGATTGGTTACATAAAATATGTTTGGTATTTGAACTTGTCTACTTGCTTCACTGTTGTGTTATTGATTGTTATTATACAAATCGAAATCACTGTACTCTTGAAATGACCATGGATTCCGATATTTTTTTAAACTGTTGTCTACATACTTCACCTCTAATCACTTCAGACAGCTCTTAGTTCATGCAGTGATTTAGCCCACCTTTATATGCCCAGCATTCGAAAAATAGTAGACAATGCGTTTTAGATGTGAGAAAAAGAAAAATGACAAGAGAACTAATTAGGATTCGAAACCGCGGATGGATATATATATATATATAATATATATATATATATATATATATATATATATATATATATATGCATGCCATCAAGGACAATACCATCTCCTCATTCGTGTTTCTGTTCATCTGAATATATGATTGTGTAATCGTCATACCTTATTTTTCCTGCTCCTGTCCACCGCGTTTCACTCATCCCAAATATGTTGATGTTCATTCTTACTATTTCTTTTTTAATATTCTCTAGTGTGCCTGCTTGGTATAAAGATCTCACATTCCATGTTGCTATCCTGCTGTTATTTATTTTGCTTTCAGTCGCTTGCTGACGGTCTGGTCACATCTGCAGCCTATGATATAATATAGTAGGAAAATTGTAGAGCATAAAAAAAGAAGTAAGACAAGGATGTGTGCTGTGCCCAGATCTGTTTTCTCTCTGCGGTGAGAATATTATGAGAACCATTAGCCACAAGCCTAAAATAAAAGTTGGAAGACATAACATCAATAACTTGAGATACGCTGACGACACAGTCCTGATAGCAGACAATGAAGATCCACACGAGCTGCTAGATGTAGTAGTAGCAGAAGGTGAATATAAAGTACCGTCACTGAACAGTAAGAAAACAAACGATGCTCGTGTCCAGAAAGAAATCTACCAGAATGCAAAATAAAAACCAGAAGAATACCATTAAAACAAGTGCACTAATTCAGGTTACCAAAAATGTTAAGAATATCATGGGCAACCAAAATAGCAAATAAAGAATGCCTAGAGAAAGTCAGTGAGAAACGAAACCAAATAAACACACAACGGGAGAGACAGTCTAGGTTTATTGGTCATATAATTTATGAGAAGAGGAGGGATAGAAAATATCGTGAGAACAGGGAAAACTGGAGGCAGAAAAGAGACAAGTAGACCAAGAGAGAAAATCTTAGATGGCTTAACAAAATGACATGGGAGAGGCACATCAACAGAACCAGTGAATAACATGAAAGAGTATAAGCTGTGCAGAGACATAGTCGTTGCTGCCTCTACGCATGGCACATGATGATAATGATAATGATGCTCTATATATGTGTGTGTAAATATATATGTATGTATGTATGTAAATATATATATGTTATATATATATGATAAGTTTGACCAAATGATTAAAGTGAAATATTTCGTGAACAGTTATGTAATATCAGAATATCATAGAAGTTTTCTGAGATACTGAATATTGCCTTAGAATATTCAAAACGTTGAAATTCGGAAATGATGAAACCCTCGTTATTTATTAAAGTGAATTAATAAACCGACTTGACTGGTCAAATGTTCCCAAAATCAGAAACGTGCATTAGCTGTCCTCTCTAAGTTTATAAAATGATATTCTATGTCGTAATTATTTAAACAACACCCGCCGTGAATCAAACTCGCCAGTCATCATCAGATGTCAGATGATAAAAGAAAGATAACAGAGATGTTGAAAACAGAAGAAACAGAAACACCAAAGCAACTCTGCCGGATACTACAACAAATTTGGGATCTAGAAAAAGCTCCAGAGGAGTGAAAACTGGCCTTATAGTAAAACTACAAAAGAAGGATGACCTCAGAGATCGCGGGAACTGGAGAGGCACTCACCAGTAAAGTATTTTGCAGAATAATCATCAACAGAAATGTACCACCACTTGAGGGAAAACTTCAGAAAGAACAGGCAGGATTTAGGAAAGGAAGATCATGCATGGACCACATATTTGTACTTAGACAGATATTAGAACAGGCAAATGAGTGGCATAGCACAACATATGCAATGTTTATAGATTTTGAGAAAGCCTTTGACAGTGTCAACAGAGATGCACTGTGGAAAATCCTAAGATCGCATGGCCTCCCCCATAAGATAGTGAATGTAATCAAACCCCTATACGAGGGTTTTCAGTGCAAAGTGATCTGTGGAGAACATACCTCCAGCAGCTTTAGGGTACAAACAGGAGTGAAGCAAAGATGTTTACTATCACCAACATTATTTATCATGGCAGTAGACTGGTTAATGAAGGAGGCAACATCAGACAAACGCAGAGGATTACAATGGACCCTTGACACAGTGCTGGAGGACCTTGACTTTGCAGACGAAATTTGTCTACTATCAAGCAGCCACAAAGAAATGCAAGATAAAATAAACAAGCTAACTCAGAATGCAAACAACATAGGACTAAAGATCAACGTAGGAAAGACAAAGTTAATGAAGCAAAATGTAAACAACAGAAATGTACTCAGAGTAGATAGCAAGTTAGTGGAGGAGGTCAACGAATTTGTATACCTTGGCAGTAGAATAGTAGAAAATGGAGACAGCACAGAAGACATCAACAGCAGACTTACTAGAGCAAACCAAACTTTTGCAGCGCTGCAGACTATATGGAAATCTAAAAAACTAAGCATGAATACGAAAATCAGGATATTTAAGAGTAATGTTCTAAGTGTACTTGTAATAGTATTCAAAGGGACCACTGGAATAGTATTGGCGCCAACTAAAATGGTTTTCTTTGGGGTTGATTAAATCTTCTTGTTGAGTACAGTTTCAACTTATAAATTTCTTCTTGTTGTTGGTGTTCTAAAACCACCTAATTTTCTATGTTACACACGGAGAAAATACAACAAGACACCCAGGCTTCCAACTCCACAGAATAGTACAGATACAACAACTTAACATAACTTGGCAGTCTTCCACCCAAAACAAACCGGTCAACAATGAGAATTCCAACAAAGCCAAATGGTGTAGTTATATCTTCAGACAACACACATTTATTTGATGGACAAAATGAGGGGTGAAATTATGAGGATGGAACGTAGCCATCAGGCTGAACAGAATTCACAATGACAATGCCCGGCGTGAGCAAACTCTACGCCATATGGGCGAAAACCTTACAAATGTCCTTATACAAATAAAACCATACTTACAACGTTCCACCAAAAACCTCAGCCATCACAAGAAAACCTAATTCTTAACTACATAAAACCTACCTCTAACAAAAAGAAACTCTTCCTAAACGAGATTCCATCTACATCAAAACTAGTAAGGTTCATCCTACAACACAAACAAGTAAGGCTCCCGCTACAACAAACAAGTAAGGCTTTTTTTTAGACTAATCGTGAGTGGTATTTATACTATCCCTACCCACTCAGTTTACTCCATGCTACACGCTTTTCCCAAGACCCCCGTTCAATGGTCTCAGCCAACCTTCCTTTCAAACAAGGGTACTCACTCTATTAATTATTTCCTAAATACCAGTCCTGTTTATAACCCCTAGCCTATACTGATATAATATTCCCCCCTCCCAAAAAGTAGAGTTTTGCCTGTCAAAACTCTCACAAAAAAAAACCAATCTACTACTCTAAATTATAATATAACTCCAGGCTAATACAAAGATAATAATCGACTTTCAGCATAGATCTTTATACTCTGACTATACCCATAAACTGTTCCTGTGACATTCGGCTATACCCAGCCCATGTCCACTTCATATACAATCATCTATTTCTATTATGTGTGATTCCTCATTACACATACATAGAATAGGTAAACTCTGGTACTCCAAATAATCTGCTATTACCGACAAATGCAGCTATATGCTGTACATACGCAGAATAGGTTCATCTGGGTTACAAATATCAGTCATCCATTCTAAAACATATGTAAATATCCATTAAACATATGCAGAATAGGCAAAACTTTGAGTATCATATGTAATCATCCATTCTAAAACATATGTAAATATCCATTAAACATATGCAGAACAGGCAAAACTTTGGTATTATATCTAATCGTCCATTCTAAATCATATGTAATTATCCATTAACATATGTAGAACAGGCAAAACTTTGGTATTAGGCTAATCCGCCTTTTATTTATCCCCCAAGGGACTGTGCCACGTACCACCTGTACGCGCAACAAAACAATGTAATATCTAGGTCCTTAAAAAAAAAGACCCCCTCTGGTAATTTCTACCTTGAGCTCGGTCACATGGAAGCTCCATGTTCCGGGCTAGGTACCCAATCAGAGAATGACACCTGTTTGTGCAATCTCCTCATAACATCACATCCAAGGTAATACTGTCACATCCGAGGCAATAATGTCACATCAAAGATAAATAACCAATTTGAACATGGTATATGCCATAACAATTGGCTATTGATAAGTCATCATCACTAATGTCCCCTAATTCAAAGCTACCTAATTTATCATCCATCATAACTAACTACTAATAAGTCCATTATACAAAAAATAAACTTAAAAAAGCATTCACTAATTGCTGCACAAGAGCTACACAATCTAAAAAAAAATAAAACTGCTTAAGAGAATCTCCAACTGCAGCCTTAATCTCCCAGGGATTTCCCAGATGTAGTAAAAGTACTTCAAGGGCTTCTAGTACACTTCCAATGCACTGCATGACAAAGCCTAACCTCTTCCATAGTGACATGACTCTTTCTGGAAAAACTCAGACATGTAACCAATATCTATAACAAAACAAAACAAAAAACAATACTAGCAATATCCAATCCACTCAAAATAATCCAACCATACTTGCACCTAATGCAGTCAGAATAATTGCTGTACTTTTTAATTAAGTTACAACAGCAAATGGCAATCTTCCAGAAAAGTTTTAACTAAGAATCCTCAGTTTTCTAGCACCTATCAGAGCAAAAGAAACTCAAATTAATGACACATACACTAATGTCAAATATCAATATCATCCTTGCTAATGCAAAATCACAAACAAAATGTTAAACTAAATACTGATTAATCCCTATCCAGAAAAATTCCACAGCAGTACAAAATATTTGTCCATAATGTATAAACACAGTAATGTTCCTGAAATTTATAGATAATCTATCCAGAAGAAGCATATCTGGCAACTTCAAATCAACAGAATGTTCATTTCCAAAAACAAATTGTTTCACAGTTGAAAATAGTCCAAAAAGTTACTATATCTCCCGTACTAATGTCTGGCGACTGGATAAATCGGAACTATTCAATTGTCAAGCAACTTCCAAAGAGAATGACAGTAATAAATGCAATATTCACTACTTGGACTATAGTTAGTAATGTTCAGTTTATACGATCTGGCTTGACTTCTTGCTGAAATTTCAGAGGTCACAGTTAAGTTACAAATTGTTACCTGTCCCTTCCTATATAGTGTACCAACGAAATGTACCGTAACAAACTGCATTGGTTCCTGGCAGGACACTGGTTCAGGATCAACTTCACTGGACTGGATACAAGCCACTGGTATGGCTTCATTCACTGTGCTGTCTAGGGCCCAGGAGCTAGAGGTGCCTCCAAGATTCTGAGCAAGCTGGACATCGTCGCCGCCTTGAGTAGACGCCACAAAGACTCGTCAACACGCCCCTGACGCCAATTCAAATGAAGAAAAAGGACGCCAATGCAACTCAACTCCGTCCCTAATCCAGACTCCTTTTCTTCTCCGGCAGAAGATGTCGGGAAGCCAATGCTGACAGAACTACCAACCGAACTTCGAACGCTAGCTAGCTAACCGAACTCCAATCTTGACTCCCTAACTAACTACAGACCTATCAACTCCTAATCTATCTGCAGGCAACTTCCGAAACTTAAGCTAGCTATTCCTACTCTAGCAACACATTCCCTAATGACCAAAACACTAGTCTGCGCATGTCACAGAATTACCATATGAGAAACAAAAACGAGGCTAAGAAAGTAAACAGGTCATCGATCGATAATCGTAGTCTAGGGCATGGCAACAATAGAAAAACTCTATGTGTACTACACCACTGCAGACAAGAAACGGAGACCTGCCACGTCTTAACAGTTAACAATATAGACCGTGAATGAAACCAGAGGCCCACGAGCAACAGCTAAAACAAAGTGTTGCTGACCGTGAAAGAAAGGGCTGGTCACGGCATCACTGTAATAGTATTTACTATTTCTCTATTCAAAGGGACCACTGGAATAGTATTGGCGCCAACTAAAATGGTTTTCTTTGTGGTTGATTAAATCTTCTTGTGGAGTACAGTTTCAACTTATAAATTTCTTCTTGTTGTTGGTGTTCTAAAACCACCTAATTTTCTATGTTACACACGGAGAAAATACAACAAGACACCCAGCCTTCCGACTCCACAGAATAGTACAGATACAACAACTTAACATAACTTGGCAGTCTTCCAACCAAAACAAACCGGTCAACAATGAGAATTCCAACAAAGTCAAATGGTGTAGTTATATCTTCAGACAACACACATTTATTTGATGGACAAAATGAGAGGTGAAATTATGAGGATGGAAACGTAGCCATCAGGCTGAACAGAAATTACAATGACAATGCCCGGCGTGAGAGAACTCTACGCCATATGGGCGAAAACCTTACAAATGTACTTATACAAATAAAACCATACTTACTACGTTCCACCAAAAACCTCAGCCATCACAAGAAAACCTAATTTTCAACTACATAAAACCTACCACTAACAAAAAGAAACTCTTCCTAAACGAGATTCCATCTACATCAAAACTAGTAAGGTTCATCCTACAACACAAACAAGTAAGGCTCCCGCTACAACAAACAAGTAAGGCTTTTTTTTAGACTAATCGTGAGTGGTATTTATACTATCCCTACCCACTCAGTTTACTCCATGCTGCACGCTTTTCCCAAGACCCCCGTTCACTGGTCTCAGCCAACCTACCTTTCAAACAGGGGTACTCACTCTATTAATTATTTCCTAAATACCAATCCTGTTTATAACCCTTAGCCTATACTGCTATATACTACTCTATGGAAGTGAATGCTGGAAAATCACCAAAACCATAGAAAACAAGTTGAATTCTTTCCAGACTAAATGTTTACGAAGAATTAGAAAAATATTGTGGCCAAACATCATAAGAAATAACATCTTATTGGCAGAAATGCAGATGAAACCACTGACAGCAATTATTGAGGAAAGACGCTGGCGATGGCTGGGACATGTGCTCCGAATGACTGACAACTCACTACCAAAAATAGCACTAAGATGGACACCACAGGGGAACAGAAGTAAGGGTAGACCAAAAGAGACATGGAGAAGAACAACAGAAAGGATGTTGAGCAATAGAGGGCTCACCTGGGCAAGAGCAGAAAAAAAGGCAAAAGACAGGCATTTGTGGAAAACCCTTGCTGAAGCCCCCTGTGCCCTGGGCAGTTAAGGCTCAGAGAGAGAGAGAGAGAGAGAGAGAGAGAGAGAGAGAGGGGGGGGGGAGAGATTCCCTACACATCCAACATTAAAACTAGAGGAAAATGGCGAGTACACGAGGGAGTGTCTACAGTGAGGAAAATACTTGAAATAAAGGAAGTGACTACACTCAAACAAACAGAAGAGGGTTTGGTTATGGCGATGCCAATGGTGGCCGAAGACTTCCAGCAACCGGCGAAGAAACTTGGTCGGCAATGAAATAAATTGTAGAGGATCGAAAGTGGGTCTAGAAAGCGGCGTAACAGGCTCAGCAAGGCCAGAGGACAATTAGTTAGGAGGCCTTGTAAAGATCGCTAACATGGGACGGTATGTGGAACATACAGGTTTTGCGACCTAGTTTCATTACCAGATCTGCATATGGCCTGTGCCTAAATGTGTGAACTTGTTTAAGTGTGGCGAATCCGACTTGCCTATTCTGCAGCTGTCGGATAACCTTGCCTCTGTAAGCAAGCAAAGTAGCACTGACACAGAGCCGCTACACGCTTCGACACAACACAGATTTGCTGGAGCTAATCGGAAAATATGGTTAGCTCGAAAAATCCGGCAAACACACAAAAAAAGATTCCAAAATCCTTTTTGTGTACTTCGTTGGTGCTGGAAAATTATTTAGCATCAAAGCTCAGGATATTCCCTTGACTTCACTTCTAGATGGAGGGAATAACTTGGAGGTCGCAGCTGACCTACCAGGTAGACGAAAATTACCTCGCATTCATAAAGGATCCGGATATTGAATTGTACTCGCCCACGAAACAGAACTTTTCAAAAATACGAGACACAATGATCGTGTTAAACGGGTCTGACAAGTGTCAAAATCTGGGTGGAGGGAAAAGGGGGGGGGGGGGGAGAGAGAAGATTCGTGGCTACATCACCGTAAGACATGTGTAAACAACTGGCCATAAAAGAAAAAGCAAGAACACCCAGTGAAAAGTCTCACAGCGACACCAGACAATGCCTCCATCATGTTATGCCTTACCAATCAATACAGACCGTGTTTACATTCTCACACAACGTGAGAAAAGTTCTGTCCATAATAAAATGTTACTTTTTATGCCGACAAATTACCTACAAATATGTGCAAATTAAATGTTCGAACGTTTCCTACAGAAAATGAATACACGAAAAATACGCTGAGGATTTTTTTAAAAATTTCCAGTGCAATTAACAGTGTGTTATTTATATTATATAGAGTGGTGTGATTTTCTGATTAGTGAGAAAATCAGAGGAAAACAAGATAAATAGAAAATGTAAAAAAAAAACAAAAAACAAAAAAAAACAATCAGAATTTCTGTGAGAAGTTGCGTTTTTTTATAAAACAAAGTCACAATAATAAATACAAACAAAATTTGACCACTTTTATATATATATATATATATATATATATATATATATATATATATATATATAATAAAATAATAGGACATTTCCAGCGCAGAAAGTCACAGAAAATGATTAATTCTAACTAGATTTGACATGGACTGTTTTATTAATGCAGTAACTGAATGTTATATGGAACTATACAGATATGCTGCAAAACTCTTATTCAATCACGCTCAAATTTTAATTAAAGAGCTTTTTCCCTCCCATTTTTTGTAGGAGGCATCCAAGAACAACCACGTCATCTCTGAGGTTTGGTTTAATAGCCGTTACAGGTGAGAGTTGGAAGCGAACCCGTCAGGTGACCAGCCCATTGTTTACTGGCTCTAGAATGAAGGTAACTTTGAACCACGTGACAGCTAGTGCCGAGACACTCACCCAACTCGCCAAGCAGAAAACAGCGAAAGGGGAAACTAATCCCTCTAAAACTCTTCGCCGCCAAGTTTGCTACGGTAGTTATTGCTAGAATCGGATTCGGTCTACAGTCACATGCGATATCTGATAATGAAACAGAAAATACTCGTAGCTGAAGTCTTTTACCGATGTATGACTACCTCTTCATTTATGGATCGAGCTATTTAGCAGGTTCAGTTTCGTCTTAATCTCCAACATTTCGTGTCCCTGAGACTTTTTATTTTAATATTCAATCTTACTATAGTTCTTTCTCTATTAAAGGCAGGTTTCATAAATCTTATACAGTCTCCGCGAACTGCTTTGCTGTGAACATAATATTCTACTAACTTTGCTAAAACATTTACTTTAAATACATTTACTGATGTAGTACTCTTCGCATATATTTTCTGTAATAAAATATAAGCTAAAGTAGCATAATGAAATAGTCAAACATATTATATGTCTTAGTAATAAAACCAAAATATCCATCAACACAAAAGTAGATTTTCATTTGTCTTCAGATTTACAGATTTTTATTGGAATAAGCATGTCAAAAGTTATTCCGTGAAGTATTAAAACCATTTCTAAATAATAATAATAAATAAATAAGCACACATAAAAGAATACATTTCAAGAGGAAAATTCGTATACAACAATAGCTGATTAGAATTGATATGTTCTCTTCATGTCTATCTCTTTCTTCTGTATGTTTTTGTATGATTAAGGCGTAAACCGAAGAGTTACAACTGTGTACTCGTTAATCAGTAAGGCTGTTTTTACTTAGTTTTTAAACAGTCATAACATCAAGAATTCGTGTAATTCGTAGAAGTATATTTCAGTTTGGGTTATGTTTCAGTGTGCATTCATTTGGGAGTCCTGTAACGAAATAATACATACATTTACATGTTTATGTAAGGATTTTTATGACCCTGATATATATATATATATATATATATATATATATATATATATATATGGTGTTTTAAAGTCTCACTACACTTTCTATGAAAAAGAAATTGAAAAATGAAGAAAATGACGTTATCACAAAATGTGCTAAAAAAGTCATTTAGTTAGTTACAATAGCGACTGCAATGATACTACGCTGTTTTGGGTTAGCTTCATCAACAACTGTCCTTTCTACGTGTATTTTTCCTTCTTGATTAATGAGAAGTTTCATTATTTTTGTTTTGTCTTTGTTAATTTCAAGACCTATTTTGTTAAATCTCATTTATAATTTTGATTATTTAAAAAAATGAGAAAAGATGCTTCTTGGCTGCTGCTTTGTAAATTAGACAACAAAAAATAAAGCACGTGAATCTCTGGCTCTAAGTTCTATATCACAGAGTGGACAGCAGCATTTTACCTCTCGTGTACTCTTGATAACATTTTGACTGTTTCTCTGACACAGTAGGCTCGCTTGTGTAACAGAAAAGTAAAAGCTATTTGAAGATGGTTCAGCAACTGTATTAAACGTGATTAACTATTTGTTGTAACACATGGTTAAGGTTACTTTATAGTTTCCCTGAACTATTTAAATAAATGCAGTTCTGTATTTTCAAAAGACAGTTAGATATTCATTTACATCATGAGAATAGAACAGTAATGCTAGTGTATCTAGATAATTAGATTCACAATGAAAATGATAGAAGCAGCGATATTGATAAAAGGGACCAAACCGTTGTGGTATTTTGTCTTACACCATACTCGTTCTAAGACATTTCAAGCCGTAGGAAAGGGAAAACAGTCAATGTTTACGTGTATGATATGTAACGCATATACTCTGGTACTCTATAAATGAGAACGAAACCTGAAAGATATATTTGTCCATTTCCATCTTTATAGAGATCCTACCTGTTTGGAGAGAGGAAATGGCAGAAACAGTAAATATTCCGTTACATAATGCAAATCACCGAACCCTCTCACATTTCCATTTATCTCCTCACCACTTAAGACCTTCCTCTTCTTCTTCTTATACTACTACTACTACTACTACTTCTACTACTACTACTACTACAACCACAACTACTACAACCATTACTAAAACTACTAGTACTACAACTACTACAACTACTACTACTACAGCTACTACTACAACTACTACTACTACAACTATTACTAGTAATAAAAATACTACTACTACTACTACTACTATTACTACGACTACAACTACTACTACAACTACTACTACTACGACTACTACTACTACTACAACTACTAATACTACTAGTACTATTACTATAACTGCGACTACTACTACTACAACTACGACTACTACTTCAACTACTACTACAACTACTGCTACTAAATACTACTATAAACTACTACTACTACTATTACTAATACTACTATCATTCTGCAGGTGGGAACTCTGTCCTTTGCAGTCAATCTTCTTCTTCTTCTTCTTCGTTCACTTCTACCACCAAGACCGCACTGTGATCCTACTGAATTCACGCCTGTGGTCCTCGTTAGGTCCCGTGGTTCCCTGTGTGGTCCCCGAAAAGACCACATGAGATCCACGAGAGGACCACAAGGGGTTCAGAGTATCACAGGGCTTTAGTCTGTATTCTTGGTGGGTCTCGGAAGCGGGATTGCGTGACACCGTGGTTTTCATTGCACCAGTTTAGTCTAGGGTTGGACTTTCTCACCGGAAGACCTCGACGTGTTTAGGATATCAGTGCATCCCCGCTGGGTGAGAGGCGGTAGCCCACCCAGGCCAGAGTTGGACTTTCTCACAGGAAAACCTTGACGTGTTTTGAGATACCCGTGTATCACCGCCGGGTGAGAGGTGGTTGTCCATCCAGTCCAGAGTTGGACTTTCTCGCCGGAAAACCTCAGAGTGATTAGGATACACAAACATCCCCGCCGGGTGAGAGGTGGTTGCCTATCTAGACTTCCCTGGTCCAGTGTCTCCGACTTCAGCATTTTGCGGTCGTGGCCGCTACCCTTCCTAGTTGTGACCAGGATGGAGCTGTTGTCCAGGAGGACGAATCCTCGCCACTAGTGACTTCTACCCCTGGGTTGAGCCGGTTTAGGCATTATCCCAGTATGGGCGTGTTTGGGACGAGACCGACCTCTAGAGCAGGGGTACTGTGACATGCATAGCCTTCAAGATTCACCCCTGGTATGAGCCGGTTTAGGCAAAATTCACCAGTATGGGTGTATATCAGGCGTTACCGACCTCTAGAGCGGGGGTGGCATGACATGTCTAGCCATCAAGTTCCACCCCTGGTGTGTGCCGGTTTAGGCATACTTCACCAGTGTAGGTGTATTTCGGACGTGGCCGGCCTCTAGAGCTGAGGTGTCGTGGTATAGCTCTCGTAGCGATACTACTGGACATACCGGTTAAACTTCACTTTCCACCACCTTTTCCCATCGGCTCCGCACAGCAACCTTTATTTCTTTTCCGCATTTACTTCCTCAACTGGGAGGAGCTTCACTCCACGCGCGGGATTTGAAGAGTCTCGCCAGCATTGTCTTAACCTCTGGGACAAGCCGGTTCATGCATTTCACCCGATATGACTGCACTCAGGACGTGGCCGACCTCCAGAACAGAGGAGCCGTGATTTGACTGTTTGCTTCGCTTTATCCTTTCTACCACCTTTCCCGCAGTGATGCTGCGCGGCAACCTCATTTGCAAATTTCTTCATTGGCCGGGAGGAGCACCGCTCCACGCACGGCAGCTGAAAATCTCGCCAACAGCGGCAGATGAGCTACCAAACGTGTCACTCATCTACCCTAAGTATCTGGTTTTCAGGCGCCAGATATTCGCCCTCGCCCCTTCTCCTGTCAGTTTAAACAGTTCTGCCACGGGAAGGCCAGGAGCTGGACTTGACTGCCAGAGGCTGAGGCGTGTTTGCAGTCCTTAGAACCATTTTGCAGTCAATGCGGTGGAGATGTTGAGACACAGCACCGTGTCGGCCTTGGAGCGGGTTATGGGCATGGCAGTTATTTATTCGATCTGTGCGTGGCGTTGGAAATGAGCAAAGCTTATTTAACAGACTCTGCTGCCACGGAGTCTGACGAAGGAGCCAAGACAAGGCATGACACGTTTTCTTAGATTAATTGCGTGCATGAAATATTCACAGTGTCAGCCATGACAGAAACTGTAATAAAAACAGTGAGAGCAAATTTCTCAACCGACCATACACATGTAAGGAGGATCTCAACAGGGCACATACAGAAAATTAGATTCTACATTTCCGTTTCAGATCAGTTTGTTCTCTCATCAGCTGTCGAACACACTGTCACTTACTTACTTCAACTATCACTTCATTTAATGTATATGATGCAGGCCTTTGAATTTTTTAGCGCAATACTCACAATTAGCATCAGCCTGTACAACATTGCTAGTGGCCGCCATGCATCTCTCTCTCTCTCTCTATCTCTCTCTCTCTCATGTAGTCGACTACATGCCTCTATGAATTATAAAACTTAAAATGTATCTTAGATTGCTCTTACAGACATCGAATACAATTAACCGTCTTCTGAATAGTCCCGAAATTTTTGTTTTATAGATAGTCATTTATATATGTATGTAGTTACTTCTGTACTGAGTGAAAGTTTAAGAGCGAAACGTAAATGTTATATTTTAATGTCTCTCAGCTTTCCAATGTTAATTATGTTTGTTACATGAACAGCATATTTGTAGAATGTCAGGAATAGAGTGAAAGATGTACGATAAAGGGCAGAATGTCAGACGGGCCTGCGTGCCCAATTCTTAACCCGTTTGAAATAAAGATCAATCAATCAATCAATCTCTCTCTCTCTCTCTCTCTCTCTGACGTCACACTTCCCGCCAGTTTCTCGACCCCTTCATTCGTTCCCCTTATAGAGCGAGGAGTTACTTAGCCACGAGAAATATGCGCGCTAACCACTCGACCACCTCCTGGTTTGGGGCCGAGTGGATATTGCAAACCTGTTTCTCGTGACTAATCGGCTTCTCGCCCTACCGGAGTCCGAGGTTCGAGTCGCAAGTAGTTCTTTTCTATTGTCACTTTTCTTTCTCTCACGTCTAAAACACCTCGTTTACTATTTCTCGAATGCTAAGCATACAACGCAGCGGTGGATCACTTTATTGTGCCAGATCCTAGATGTTTCTATTTTGAAAGAGTCAATTCATGAATGAAAGTCGAAAAACCTTGATCACAAATGGATGGACCAATAGCAGAAAATGAGAATCGAACTGAACTATTGTAGCTGGATAGGCCATATAGGCTAGTGTGAAAAAAATAGACAGCTGTGAAAAAAAAAAGATCTGAAAACCACTGTTTAGAAACAATATGAATATTACTAATGGTACAAAAAACTATTTGGTTGCAGTGTAATAAACAGGAGGCTGGCTGCCTATATAATGTGGAACAAAAACGCAGAGACAGTCTAATCTAGATCACATAGATCCTGGCTTTTATAGTAAGTAATACTCCACTAACTCCTCTTTCTCTCTATTTCTCTTTTTCTCTGTTTCTCTTTCACTCTATTTCTCTCTCAATCTCACTCTCTCTCTGCTCTCTGCTCTTTCTCTTCCTCTTCCTCTGTCTATCAGTTTTTTTTTAAATTTTATCCTATTTTTGTCTATCTCATTTTTTTTACTTCTTTGATCTTACTGTCATTTCTGTCCACCATGGACGCAGAAGTGTGCTTACTATTTTTGTCAACATATTCTGTATCTCTTTCTATTTCTCTCACTCTCTGCTCTTTCTCTTTCTTTCTCTATCTCACACACACACTCTCTCTCTCTCTCTCTCTCTCTGATCTATCTCTCTATTTTGCAAACTTTTCTTATCTTCAAAAACTATCTATCTATTACACTGTACACTGTAAACGCTCACATTAGTATAAGAAAAGCGCCGATTTACTCAACAGAAATATCAGAACTTTACCAGCCCTGACCAAATACTTGAAAAATAAGCTGTAATTTTTCTATGACATATTCTGTCATGTGATTCTTTCTTCTTCTTCTTCTTCTTCATCGTCTTCTTTTACTTCTTCTTCGAACATTCTTGGACGTTCTGGATATTCTTCTGAAGCGCTAAAATCCGCTTTATATTGTCGACATCATCTTATGTCTTGGCCTCAGTTAATGTTTGTTGTGGCCATATGTGTCTACGTTGCTCCTCGTGTATGTTTCAGTCCATCAGCAGTTGCTGAGCAGTACTTCTCCAGGGTCACATGTTCACTCATCAGCTGTGAATATCTTCAGATTGTTATAAGTGTAATATCTCAGGCTGTTATTTCTAATATTTCTTAGTCTAATATCTCACCGTGTGAAACTTGAAGATTTTGAATTGTTCTCTGTTAGCTGGTGATAACGTGGATTCTCTCTCTCCCACTCACTTCTATACCTGGCTTTGATCAGCACCGTGGCTTCATCTCATGGTGACATCGCATTAGTACTGGAGGTTCTGCGTTTTTTATTTTCTTTGTAAGAGACATTCCGTTGATCTTGCAAATATAAAAGAACTACTAAAAGTAAAAGAGCACATAATGACAACATTATAATAGAATACTCTAATTAGTAAATTAATTCTATAGATTATAAACTATTCGAAGTGATACATACCACTTTCATTAAGGAAAACATTCACTGCAATTTAAAATAAATTGTGTTGTTTTTTACGTTTAATGACAAGATGTAAAGTTTAATGATACACCATGTATTCCTAAATATTTCAGCAATAATATCCTTTCTCGGAAAGGATCCAAAACATATCTCCAAAGATTAAATGACTCGTATTAATTTTCACATTTCAAAATTGGGCAGTGCACATTTAACTCAAATTTTCCAAATATGAAATACTTATTTCTATGATTTTTTATTTTTCATGTCTTTGGTCTCAAATGTACACAGATTTTTGTTGCTGTTGTTGTTTTTACCCAGAATGTAATTTAGATTTTTTACTTCACATTGTGTAAAATTGACAGATTTTATTTAAAGTTGAGTATATTCTCTATATCTGTTGTAGAAGATGCAGATACCAGTCATCAGCCAGCTTTTGAGGGACTGGTCAGTCACTCAGTTTCTGCTTCTCCTTCTTCTCCTGCTGGTTGTTAGTTTCTACTTCTACGCGACCAGCTACCATGGAACTTGGGAGAAGTTGGGAGTACCTGGACCAAAACCCTGGCCCATCATTGATCATAAGCTCGAGCTTCGTAACGGGACAGAAGCTACCATCAGGAAGTGGTTCAAGCTTTACGGCAAAACTTTTGGAGCCTATGGTCTGTTGCCTCGTCGTGCCACTTTGGTTACGAAAGACCTGTCTCTACTGAAGCAAGTTCTGGTCAAGGATTTTGAGAATTTTATCGATAGGTAAATTGTCACATTTTATTTGTTTATGTCATTGTCTGTATGTTCAAAGCAAAATTAGAATTCTGTTATTAGAAATCAGGAATTTGCACTCTTTGTCATTTATGCTTTATTATTTGTTTTAGATCTAAATTGTTTCTGTTGTTTTAGAGAGACACAGTTGCAATGATTGCAATAAATGGAAAAAAATTTGCTTGCGTTTTACTTGACAAAGCGCTGTATTTATAACTTTTAAATGACGTTAAGAGAAATCTATATTTAAACCGCAATTTGAATATCTTCATTCTTAGGAAAAATAACTTTTGCAATTCAGCAGTTTAAGACTGATTTAATCATTCTTAGAATGTTAGTATAAATATGACATTGTTACTCTCGAACAAACTTATGTAAAACAAATAAATTATGACGGAATTATAACTCTAGGAGACTTCTCAGATAATTGTTTATAATTCGTAAACATCCGTTTTCCTATTAATTTCAACAGAAAAAACAATTTTTTACATACCTGCATGAGATTCCATAGAAACTGTTTTCATGTTATGAATTACGAATTAATACAGATTGTGTTTACATTCTCACACAACTTACGAAAACTACTGTAGATAAGAAAGTGTTACTTTTTATGTCGACTCCGCAAGTACAAATTGAAAGTTCTAACGTTTCCTATAGAAAATGAATACACGAAACATAAGCTGATGAAATTGTTTCTTTTCTTTCCAGTTCAATCAATAGTGTGTTACTTAAGATATATACGGTGTGGTTTTCTGATTAGCAAAAAAATCAGAGGAATGAAAAGATAAATAGAAAATGTAAAAACAATCAGAATTTCGGTAAGAAGTTGCGCTTTTTTATAAAACACAGTCACAATAATAAACACAAACAAAATTTGACCACTTCGCTTTCTTCTTATATCTTATATCCTTCCCGTGCCGTTAAACGTCACATAGGGCTCGCAAAGTAGTTCGCCAATTTTTCCTGTATTCGGCGAGTCTTTCAACCTCATCAAAGAATTTTATGTCTGCTAATTTGGCCTCTCTTAACAATGTCCTCTTCAGAGTTTCACGTCTATCTATCTATCTATGCCTCTGACCCCTCGTGGAGCATAGGCCGCCAACAAGAGCTCGCCAGGCAGTTCGGTCCTGGGCCACTCTTTCCAACTGTCTCCATGTCTGGTTCATTATTTTGATGTCTGTGTCCAGACTTCGGCGCCAGGAGTTCCTTGGTCTCCCTCTCCTCCTTTTACTCTGTGGGTTCCATGTTAGGGCTTGCCTTGTAGTGCTGGATGTGGATTTCCGTAGGGTGTGTCCGATCCATTCCCATCTTCTTCGTAGGGTGTTAAATACTCTGATCTTCAATTTAATTGACAAGGCTGAAGTTCCCCATATTTTCTTCATCTGATGGAATTTTACTCTTGCCTTGCCCATTCTTGCTTTTACATCAGTTTCTGTTCCTCCCTGCTTGTCTATCACACTTCCCAGATAAGTAAACTTTTCCACCTCTTCCAGTTCCTCTCCTTCCAATATAATGGGCATTTCGTTGACCTCATTTACTCTAAGAACTTTACTCTTGCCCTTGTGGATGGTAAGGCCTAATCTTGAGGACTTCTCTGCCACTAATATGGTTTTCTCTTGCATCTGTTGCTTAGTCTGGGAGAGAAGTGCCAGGTCGTCAGCAAAGTCTAGTTGAGTCCAGAGCGTCCACTGAATACCATTTCTCCTATTTTCTGTTGATTTTCTCATAATCCAGTCTATGGCCAGGATAAATAGAAATGGTGACAGCAGGCATCCCTGTCTCACTCCGGTGTTAACTTGAAAGACATCTGTTAGTTGTTTTCCATGGATTACCCTACATGTCATCCCTTCATAAGAGTTTTTAATGATGGTGGTAATCTTCTCCGGTACTCCGTAGTGTCTCAACAGCTTCCATAGGGTCTGTCTGTCGACGCTGTCGAAAGCCTTCTCATAGTCAATAAAACTGACATAGAGGGGTGAGTTTCACGTGGTCTGTCTCTTTTTCTTCGGCCTGTTGTGTTCCATTTGATAGCTTGTTTTGGGATTCTCTGATCATTTCTTCTCATCACATGACCAACATATGTCCATCTCCTTTTCCTGACCACCCATGAGACTTGTTGTTGTTCAGTCATCTGTCTTATCTCTGCATTGTTCTTGAATTCGTTCCACTTGATACCGAGTATTTTCCTTAGGCATTTGTTTTCAAAAGAGTCTAATTTCTTTTCTATTTCTTTAGTTGTTTTCGAGCTTTCGCATGCACAAATGAGGGTGGATATTATATTTGAAATGAATAGTCTTAACTTAGTTTTTGTGCTTATAACTTTTGAATTCCATATGTTCTCAAGATTCTTGAAGACTGATGTTGCTTTTGCAATTCTGATTCTAACTTCCTTTCTAGTGTCACCATCCTGGTCTATGTAGCTGCCAAGGTATGCAAATTGATTGACGTCTTCAATATATGTTCCTTCTATGTGTATTTTTCCATTTTGATTGAGAGGAATTTTCATTATTTTTGTTTTGTCCTTGTTAATTTCAAGTCCTATTTTTCTAGCCAGTGTTTTTTCTTGCATGGAATTCACATTATTACTGATAAGAGTTATGTCATCAGCAAAATCAAGGTCTTCTAGTTGGGTCCCATGTACCCAGTCAATACCTGTGTTACCTGTGCAGCATTTTTTCATTATGAAGTCTATTGTAATCCCAAAAAGTAAAGGAGACAGTATACATCCTTGTTTAACACCTGCTTCAGTCTGGAACCATTCACTCATCCCTTCTTCTGTCTTGACTGCACAAACATATCCATTGTATAAGTCCTTAATGATGTTGACAATTTTAGATGGTATTCCGTATAGACATAAAATTCTCCATAATGAATCTCTGTGTATGCTATTAAATGCCTTTTTAAAATCTATAAAGTTCAGTATTAATGGTTTCTGCTTTTCAATATGTTCTTCAAGTATTATTCTGAGAGTAAAGATCTGATCGAGACGGCTTTTCCCTTTTCGAAATCCTGCTTGTTCTTCTCTCATTGCAGTATCCACTATATCTTTGAGTCTATTCAAAATGACCTTGCAAAATACTTTTGACACAATTAATATTAAGGTTACTCCTCTCCAGTTGTTACGGTCACTAAGATTGCCTTTTTTTTGTGGGTATTTTAACCATGATTCCTTTCTTCCACTTAGAAGGGACCTTTTCTTCTTTCCAAATCTTGTTAAACATTCTCTGTAGTTGTCTCATGTTGTCACTATTGATAGCTTTTAGCATTTCAGGTGTTATTTCATCTTCACCTGCAGCTTTGTTGTTAACCATTAAATTCACTCCTGTTTCGGTTTCATGCAATTTAATTTCATCTAGGTTGACATTTAGTTGTGGGGCTGGTAAGTCAGTTTCAAGGTTTAACAATTCTTTTGGGTGTAGTCGATTAAGTATTTCTTGGAAGTGTTCAGCCCATCTTTGCTTTTGGTCTTTATTTGATGTTAATAGGGTTCCAGTTTTAGTAAGGATTGGTCTTTCTTTAGATATAATAGTACCTGTTAGCCTCTTTTGTATGTTTTGCTGTCTCCTGTTTTTTGCTGCTTTTTCTGCCTCTTTCGCCATACTGTCTATGTATTCTCTTTTATCCCTTCTAGCTGAACTTTTTACTTTCTTGTCTATTTCTTTGTATGGTGCTTTCGCCAGATCTTTTCCAAGATCTGTTTTGCATTCAGCATGTTTAATTTGAATGCTCGTCTTTCATTTATATACTTCCATGTTTTATCTGATATCCATGCTTTTCTATTTGTTTTTTTTTCAGTCCAGCACTTGTTTTTGCTGCTGTGATTATGGCTGTGCTGTAAGAATCCCATAATTCATCTATACTTATCTCCTCAACTTCACTGGGTGTTTTGGAATGATTGGGAACTTCCTGATTGAAATTAATGTTAGTATTTTCTTCTTGTAGGATGTGGGTGTTTATCTTTCTGTGTACTGATTTTTTTGTTGGCTTTTCAATTTTAGTTTTATTTTCCCTATGCACATGTTGTGATCACTGTTGACATCTGCACCCCTATAAGCCCTTACATCTATGATAGATGTTCTGTATTGCTTTTTAATACAAAAATGATCTATCTGCTTTCTAGTTCTATCATCTGGAGATATCCACGTTGTTTTATGTATCTCTTATAGAATAAAATAAAAGGAAATTTCCAGACAGAAAGTCACAGAAAATGATTAATTCTAACTAGTTTTGACATGGACTGTCGCGTTAATACAATAACAGAATGTCATATGGAACTATACAGATCCACTGCCTAAAATACATTGTAGAAATTCTTATTTAATCACGCTCAAATTTTAATTATAGAGCTTTTTCCCTCCTATTTCTCTTAGGAGGCATCCAAGAACAACCACGTCATCCCTGAGGTTTGGTTTAACATTCACTACAGGTGAGCGCTGGAAACGAACCCGTCAGGTGATCAGCCCAATGTTTACTGGCTCTAGAATGAAGATAATTTTGAATCACGTGACAGCTAGTGCCGAGACACTCGCCCAGCTCGCCAAGCAGAAAACAGCGAAAGGGGAACTAATCCCTCTAAAACTCTTCGCCGCCAAGTTTGCTACGGAAGTTATTGCTAGAATCGGATTCGGTCTACAGTCACACGCCATATCTGATAATGAAACAGAATTTGCTTACCACGCGAGAAATATCCTTACTTTCATTACTCCATTCATGAGATGGTTTTATAAAGTGTTCCAATACTTCCCTCTCATTGAAGGAATATTTAGATTTCTTAACATCAGCACTGATTTCGTTAGTAAAAAAGCAGACAAGTATTTTGTTGATATTTTAAACTCTGCTGTCAAAGAAAGGAAAAAAGTGAGAAAGAATACAAAGAATAATAGAGTCAAAGACATATTGGATATGCTAATAAATGAGGGCATGGAAAACATTGATTTCAAAGAAAACAATCTTAATCCTAAAGGTCTTAGTCATGATGAGATTATAGGAAATTCAACATTGTTAATAGTTGCTGGTGTGGAAACAGTTTCAACAACCTTTCAGTCTATTTTGTACTGTTTGGCTCTATATCCGGAAATTCAAGAGAAAGTAATTATTGAAATCGACCGCATCTTTCCCGACGGGATAAAAGTCGAATATGAACAACTTTCTGAACTAAAATATACGGAACAGGTTATAAATGAATGCCTTCGTTTGTTTCCGTTTATTTCGACTATCTTAAGAATTGCAGCGGAAACAAAAACATATAACAATATAACAATCCCTAAGGGCACCTACGTTCAAATTCCTATTGGACAATTAATGAAAGATCAAGAGTATTGGCCAGATCCAGAAAAATTTGATCCTGACAGATTTTCTCCAGAAAATAAGGCTGACCGAGACCCTCTAGCTTTTATGCCTTTTGGATATGGTCCTAGAATCTGTTTGGGGATGCGACTAGCCATGATGGAGTTAAAGATTATCCTTGTGTATCTGCTAAAGGAAGTGAGATTTACATTATCGGAGAGGACTGTGCCAAAACTGGGAGAGAAGCTGAAAATGACATCCTTCGGCCTTGTAGTTCAACGTTCTATCGACGAGGTACAGCTGGAGCCAATTTTCAGAGACTAAATTCCTCTTCATATGCAGCTGGTGCTTGTTTGCAAGATTTCACTTTTTTTTTCTTGGATTATACTCGTAGCTGAAGTCTTTTAGCCGTGTATGCCTACCTCTTGATGTATGGGCCTATCCATTTAGAAGGTTCAGTTTCGTCTTAACCTCCAACAATTCGTGTCCATAAGACTGTTATTTTAACGTTCAATATTGGTATATTGTTTTCTCTATTATGTTTTATAATTCCTATACCCAGTCTGTATGACTCGTCAATGTCTTCATAATTACACAGATTGTGTGGACTGACGAAAATTTGCCCATTTTCTTTCAACTGTTTCCCCAGGAAGAACTTCGGGGGAAATCTGAGAGCAGATTTCACGCTCGTGAATCAAGCAGTGGTCATAATATTTGTCTCGTAGAATACGAGAATACTTCCGTGTGTTGGAATAAGTCAAAGGAACAAAAATATGAGATCTGTCCCTTGATTACAGAGCTAAAAATGAACAGCGGGGGGGGGGGGGGGGGGGGGAGAATGGGGTGGGTGGGATGAGGGATGTTTTAAGATTTGTATCACTTTGCAAATTTCATGAAATGTTTCTTTTATGGAGGATTTTGTTTAAAATGAGTTTACTTTTGTACGACAAGCTTCAGCGCATTAATCATTACATTACGCTGATCCAGATTGATTCTCGCCTCTGCACTCTTCAGTTTTAATCTGTATGTGTGTCTGTGTACGTGCGTGTGAGAGAGAGAGAGAGAGAGAGAGAGTGAGAGAGAGCGAACGAACATATTTTATTTTCAAAGGGTTAAGAATTAGGCACGCAGACCCATCTGACATTCTGCCCTTCATCACACAGCTTTCACTCAGTCACAGTTATTCAGCATTTGTTAATGAGCATAATAATCATGAAGACACAATTAATGATTACATAAATAAATAATAAACGTATCTCTTTCCATATACTCTACACGCTGATGTATGCAACAACATAAAATAAACTTTCACTTTTACATTCATTCAAAACTAACAAATTTATAGAAAAGCAGTATAAGCAAAAAAATGTTTACATCAATCAAGCCATACTTTAAACTACATTAGACTATGCTTAGGGAGGCATATAGTCCATATCAAACAGATGTTGATAAAGTTTGAAATTATAAGAACGAATACTACTTATAAGTTTTACACGAATTGGTAAGGCATTCCAAAGGTTGGCAGCTGAGTAAGATAAGCTTTTTTTAAACATGTAAAGCCTTGGTTTTGGGAGAATACAATTGCTTAAGCGTTGACTGTGTTTTGGGTTTGAACAACGACCACAGATAGGTTGGAGCATTGTGCGATAGAATTCTGTGAATTCACGTGGCCTTGTTGAAGAGAAATCTCTTCTTGAGCGGTAGAATATCAAAATGTCTATCCTTATTTGTAATACGTGCTGCATGTTTGTCATCTATAAGCTTTACTGATCGTTTTTTTAAGTGAATACAGTCTTTTCACGTTCGGCATAGAACAACCATCCCAGACTCTGGAACCATAGTCCAAGTGTGTTTGTATCTGTGATATGTAATATTTTTTTCTGGTTTCTATGTCAAGAAAATGTTTAAATTTAGTAAATTGGTAAACTTTTTGTGCAATGAGTTTGGTTAGATTGTCTACATGATTCCAGCTGAGGTAGTGGTTCCAGCGTGGAACTGTAGTGTTGTTGTTGAGTTTGTTAATTTCTGTCTTGTTGTAATGAGCATGGATTTTGTTTTGCTGGTGTTTATGAGCATTCTGTTGTTGTTGCTCCAGTTAATTAGACTTTATTTCAGTTTGAAGAGTTGGCTCAAGGTTAATACAGTCATTGTCACTAGTGTAAACTGTGTAGTCATCAGCAAAGAGGTCACAAGATTATTTTTTTTTAGATGAAGTGGAAGATCATTGATGTAGATGGTAAAAAGGAAATGACCAAGAATAGATCCATGTGGAACGCCATTATCAACCACAGATGAACTTGACTTAGAGCTTTTGAGGCAAACTACCTGCTGCCTGTTGGAAAGAAAAGATGTAATAAATTTTGTCAAGCCAGAGTGTAATCTATAAGTCTCAAGCTTTCTAACTAGGATTTCATGATCAGTCGTGTCAAATGCTTTTTTAAAGTCAACAAAGACAGCACCACATAATTTATCATCGTTTATATTAGATAACCAACATTCTGTCATTTTTGTGAGAGCTGTGTGGCAGGAATGTTTCGGCCTAAAACCTGACTGACAGTCAACAATCAAATTATTTTCTTGCATGTGTTGTAAGGTTGTTTTTTGTACATGTTGTTCTAGTGCTTTTGACAAAGTCAATAGAGATAGAATGGAAATTGATCCATAGCTTGAGGGATTTTTCTCCGAACCAAATTTTAAAATAGGATATATTTTTGCAATTTTAAAAGCGTGAGGAAAATGACAATGTGCAATGCACTGATTGTAAATGTATGTTAATGTATCTGTGATTACTGGGGTAACATCTTGAGTAGCATAACATTTTGTTGCTGATTTCATCAAGTCCTTCTGTGTTGTTCTTTAAAGATGAAATATAATTATAAACATAACTAATTGACATGAAAGGAATGCTTGGTTGCTTTAGATTTGCACATTTGCTACCTATCATTCATTCATTTGCATGTCCCTTGCGGAACTTTGCTTCCCAAACAGCACTCCTGTAGGCCTCTCGGTTGTGAGCAAGATGGCCTGCTGCTGCGGCATCCATTTGCAGATCGTCAACGATGTCTTGCAGCCATCTTCGTTTTGGTCTTCCTCTTTTTCTTTTTACCATTATGTATCCTTCCAATACGGTCTTCTCTAAATTATCATGACGTTTAAACATATAATATATATCTTATCTTATATCTTATATCCTTCCCGTGCCGTTAAACGTCACATAGGGCTCGCAAAGTAGTTCGCCAATTTATATAACATATATGCTACCTATAAATTTGTTTAATTCGCTTAAATCAAAAGTAGGGATTGGCAGTGAAGATTTTAAGATATTGACTTCTCTGAAGTGATTGCTGAACTCTTCACAAGCGGGCACATGATTATAACTCTGCAAGTCACACTGTTTTCTCTTGTTTGCTTCAATGTTAATTGTTTTCCAGACAGACTTACTATCTGATTTATTCTGAACTAGGTTCCTAAAGTAATTTCTCTTTTCTTGCCTATTTAAATATTTAACTATATTTCTAAGTAATCGGTAGCTAGTGAATTGCTTATTTTCGTGAGCCTGATCCCTTTCCCTCATGACATGCAATATCTCAGGTGTTATCCAGAGGGGCTTTACTTGATGTTTAACTCTCACCTCTTTAATAGAAACATGCTTGTCAAATATATCTCTGAAGGTTTTTATCCAATATCCCAGGGCCTTATCAGGGTCAGTTAGTTGGTACACATGATCTAGAGGTGCTGCTTGTAACTCTTTCGAAAATGATTCTAAGCTGAATTTGGTAAAGCTTCTAAATTTAATACAGGTATGTTTATTTTGGGGGATTTTCAAGCCATGTCGTGTCCATGTGCAACAGACCGGATAGTGATCACTCAGTGATGTTTGAGGGACTTTACATTCTATAATGTTTTATGGATGTGATCTATTAGTGTGAATGATGTTTCAGTTACTCTGGTAAGTTTAGTGATAATTTGGGATAAATTGTATGATAAAATAATATCATTCCATGTAGCACCTGTTTGTCTGTAATTAATATTGAAATCTCCTAGAACAATTATATCCTTTAAATTAAAAGACAAAACATGATCCATCATACTTGTAAAGTGATCATACCACAATGCTGTTGCAATTGGATCACGGTACAGAAACCCGATTAAGATTTGGCTCTGCTTTGGAAGTTTGATTTCCAACCATTTACATTCAATATCGGGTGTCTCAAGGTCTGTTCTACGGCAAGAGTGTATGGCTGTGGTGACATATACAACTAATCCTGTCTCAAGCTTCCTAGTAGGCTCACGTCGAAGTAAATTATAACCGTCTGTCCTAATGTCTTCGTCAGTTATATTTTTGTTTAGACGACTTTCTGAAAAGCCAAAGATATGGAAGTTATGATTAACTATATTAGTTGCCTCATAAAGTTTCTCTAACAGGTGGTAAATGTTTGAATGACTAGTTCTGAGACCATCCTTTCGTAGCCACTCATCAATTGTCTGGGCCATTTTCAACAACTAGTAAAGGTAAAGTTACAATGATAGATAATTGAATAGTAAGATATTTCAGGAAATTTCACGGTCTCTATTGTCTGAACATCAGTGGCATGTGTTGCTTGTGGATGGCAGACATCTTGAAGGCTTGGCTTAAAGCTGATGGGCTGAAGTGCATGAGATAATGTAAATCTTGATTCCATTGTGTGGTAGATTCTGGGTTGTCTTAGCAGTGGTTTGCCTGGATGGCTGCGGCTGCTGAGTGAGAAGGGGCGGGAACATGGAGTCATGTGAAGAGGATAGGTCATATGGAAAGGATAAAGGAGCTGGAGTTGGAGTTGGTCTGGGGGCAGGTAGTGAGGTTTTGGAGGACACGGGGGGGGGGGGGGGGGTTGCGTAATCAGAGAAGAGGTGGTCCCCCGTGCGTTATGGGTTTTTACTTGTCTTCGCTGCTTTATGCTGCCTGTTGGTGGCACTCTGACCTGCTGTGAGTGAGTGAGTGAGTGAGTGAGTGAGTGAGTGAGTGAATACACCTGACCTTTTAATCCTGAAGTTAGCCGCTGCCACAATGATGTGGAATAATAAACCACGTGAGTTACAGTAAGTTGTTTGAAGACTTCCAGCGGAACAAACTTCTGGGCACACTTGGCCAAAGAACGAAACCCCGTTAACAAATGTTCAAGGAACTTGTCATAATGAGGCAAACAAAGAGGGATGGTGTGCATTCTTCGGCCAGCAGTGATTTGCTGGTAGCAACAACTATCTCATTATTCAAAGAAATCTTTCTCGCTCATTTACGTCAGTTACATCTGTCATCTGTTGTGTGTATTTTCTCTATCTTTCTATAAAATTTCTTTCTACCATAACTTAAATTATTACACATCACTGATGGCATTATTTTCATTAGAAATACATCACTTATTGCTAGTAATAATATGGGTAAACAAACGTTTAATTGCTTGTTTGAGAGTACCTTATATCATCTATACTGATACTTTTATTATATAACCATTTCATGAAATAATCAGAATAAATGTCTCAAGAAACATGAGCCATCAATGTATTGAGCAGTTCTTTCTCGCTGTTCAGTATAATCTTCCATGTAGTTAAGTTTAATCTTCCTCGTTATTCAGTTTAATCGTCATGTTTTTCAGTTTAATCTTCCACGTTGTTCAGTTTAATCGTTCACTTTGTTTAATCGTTGATGTTGTTCAGTTTAATCGTTGATGTTGTTCAGTTTAATCGTTGATGTTGTTCAGTTTAATCGTTGATGTTGTTCAGTTTAATCGTTGATGTTGTTCAGTTTAATCGTTGATGTTGTTCAGTTTATTCTTGTGTTTACGCACTTGCTGTTGTTATGACATAATCTTTGTAAATAACGATGATGTTTAAAAAAAGCCGAAACATTCATCAGAGACTGGGCGACTCTTCTCAGATCATCGAGGAATAAAAACCCTAATTGTTCTATCCACCGGAGTTTCTGGTATATTTCTACCAGGCTTCGTTTCGTTGATGGTAGTTTTAATGACAGTGATATGTGGTGGTTATAACTAGAAACTACTGGTAGCAATTAATGAGTTATTTCTATGTGTCCCCTCTTACCTTTCTTACGAAAGCGCAGTGTGTATGATTAGTATTAAGAAATTGTAGACAGAGCGGTACGAGTAATGGCCATTCAAGCCTAACCATTCATAGAATGTTGCCTTTTGGACAACAGCAAACGAAACGTTTAGAAAGAAATGCTAAATTTGGGTCTCTTTATAGATACACTCGACGATATGACTCAAGAAAATGGAAGTTTACTGCAAAGTAGATCAGCAACATGATGATGATGATCACCTATATGCCGTTTTTTTTTTCTATATTAAAATTATGTTAATGGTGGCTGTATGTGAAAATGGAAATGGAGTAAGGTCACTCCGAAACGCATATGTACACATATACACAATCAGAGAGAGAGAGAGAGAGAGAGAGGGGGGGGGGGTGTCTCAGTCCCATTTCTGGAAAAGATAAAGAGAGAAGATGGACGGAAAGAAGATGACTTACTGATATTTCTTCAGCAAAATGCTAGGGAAAAAAACTACTGCATAAGACACCATACATGGATGAACACAAAAACAAGGCGGAAGTATGAATCTCAATGAAATTTAGTCCGATGGAAAGCAAGAATTGCATTTCTTTAAAACAAAGAGACATAGATGGCAACACTTCCTCAGAGTAAACATTACTCTCATAGTGACTAGTACAGACCAATGACAAAATCCTTGTAATAAATACAGTTACAATAAATATGAATGTGAAATAAACATTAACTGTGGAAAACCTGTGATTAATCTACACAACAGATGCACGAAAATAGCCAGTTATTTCACTTTGGAAATTTTATTGACGATAATAATAATAATAATAAACAAATGAAAATATCATCATGACAGGAATATAGAACAAAAGAGAAATTATTATTTAGATAGGGGCACAAGACAAAATAAGGAAGGTTTTTAAATATTTTTAAAAGAATAAGATTTTCTGTATAATGCTGAACTTAGAAAGGAATAGAAGAAATTGTAGTATTCAGATAAGAAGAAAAAAATGAGAAAGAAAACATTATCAAACAAAATTACAAACCTTGAAAGTGGGAGCACAGATGACTACACTAAAGTGATGGTACAATTTCTCAGGTCCGGTGAACCAAAGTGAACGTTTTTTCAGACGCTGCAAACAAAAGTTATCGGTATTCGGGTCCATTGAACCAAAGTTAGCATTATTCAGGTCAACTGAACCAGAGTTAGCGTTATTCAGGTCAATTGAACCAAATTTAGCGTTATTCAGGTCAACTGAACCAGAGTTAGCGTTATTCAGGTCAATTGAACCAAATTTAGCGTTATTCAGGTCAACTGAACCAGAGTTAGCGTTATTCAGGTCCACTGAACCAAATTTAGCGTTATTCAGGTCAATTGAACCAAATTTAGCGTTATTCAGGTCCATTGAACCAAATTTAGCGTTATTCAGGTCCATTGAACCAAATTTAGCGTTATTCAGGTCCATTGAACCAAAGTTAGCGTTATTCAGGTCCATTGAACCAGAGTTAGCGTTATTCAGGTCCAATGAATAAAAGTTAGCATTATTCAGGTCCACTGAACCAAAGTTAGCGTTATTCATGTCCTACAAATCAAACATGGTATCTATCAGATCTGAAGGTCCAGTTCTGACCAGAAACCTGTATCTCACATCTTCGTGGAGCTTCTTGCAACATGTTGACATGCCCACTCAGTCGTGCTAGCGGAATAGGATGCGCCGTGGCCGAGATCGCCGAGAAGATCGCTAATTTGGTCCAGTTCGAATCTTGAAACTAGTCAGCGTAATCAAGTCCTCAGCCGACACTAAGCCTCTATGTTGATAAAATCACAGTGTCGGCCTAATACAACAGTAGTAGAACTAATAGAACAGTAGTAGAACTAATAGAACAATAGTAAAACTAATAGAACAGTAGTAGAACTAACAGAACAGTAGTAAAACTAATAGAACAGTGGCAAAACTAATAGAATAATAGTAAAAATTATAGAACAGTAGTAAAACTAATAGAACAATGGCAAAACTAATAGAACAGTAGTAACAATTATAGAACAGTAGTAAAACTAATAGAACAGTAGTAAGACAGTCCTACGAGATCAAAACAACAGCAACAGCAAAGTCTTAAGAGTACCCCCCCCCCAAAAAAAAAAGAAACTTTGGACTGGGTTAGGGGCGGGTGTCGAGGGAAGGGGCGGTGGTCATACTTAAAACACTTTTGAAGAAGACACCACAGTAGCTGCAATAGGATACGAGCAGAGTAACAGAGCACCAGAGAAAAGCGGATGAAGTCCAAAAACGGCAACATCATGGTCTATGTTTGTCACATTTAATAACTAAGCAGATGAATTTTGCAACGATAACTGGTTGGCGGAAAGATTAATGCAGTGTTCTCTCATGGGGAAGGTCGGTGGTTCGAATCCGGCCGTGCGTGCACCGGTCATACATGTGGAAATGAGTACCAGGGTTTTTTTTTCTGCAGCTGGGGAAAGAAAGGCATCCAGACATGATGCTGACCACATCACCCTCTAGTTTACTGACCGCATCACCCTTAGTGTGCTGACCGCATCACCCTCTAGTGTACTGATCACATCACCCTCTAGTGTGCTGATCACATTACCCTCTAGTGTGCTGATCGCATCACCCTCTAGTGTGCTGATCACATCACCCTCTAGTGTGCTGATCACATCACCCTCTAGTGTGCTGATCACATCACCCTCTAGTGTGCTGACCACATCACCCTCTAGCGCCATGTCATGGAAAAATATGGGCATTAACACAAAATCCATTATATGCCTCAATGCCACAATGTACATACCAAGTTTTAATGGTTCCTTTTATCCTTTAATAGCTTAACAGACTTAAGACTTAAACGAGCGAACTAAACTGTACAGAAGTCATGGAGATTAAGTCTGATTATGATTAAAAGAGAGATTAGACAAAAAAGATCTCACAAATTCGTCGCTATCAATGTGTATCATATACATAAATGTTTACGTTCGTGAATTAGTCATGTTTCATGAATTAAGAGACGTTTAATAAAATTAGTACACTTGAAAAAAGAAACACTTTGTTTCCTATCGTCAACAGGTTTCATAAGCTGTATTATAAGACTTTGAAGTTTTCCAGAGAATTATTTCAGTATCATTTACCTTGCCCCACATACAGTGAAAGAAAGGTCTTTAGCAAAGTGGTCACTTGTTCAGTTCCTAAGGCGTATGTGTTCAAAGAATATGTACTAGAACAAAGTACGATCGTCTGTTACAAACACGCTTACAGCGCCATTTAGGGAGCGAAAACGCTATCGGATATGGTAGTGAGCAGCCCATAGCTAACATGCCATGCTAGAGTCAGGGTTGGTGAACCATAAGTGATCAAGACCCTGTCACATCTCTCTATTGGTACCCCTAGTAAGAGGTTTAGCTTGGCTACTAGGCCAGAGGTCGCCACAGCCCGTATGGCAGTGGAGTCTGCTTAAGGAAGCATTGCTCACTTCCTGCCTTTTAGTTGAACTGAAGGACTGCAAAAAAAATGTCATCGTAACCCGCTCCCAATCCGACAGGAAGCTGCACTTCAACATCTCTACCGCATCAGCTGCAAGTAATATCTGTCCGTAGTTAATCATATTTGAAGAAGAAGAAGAAGAAGAAGAAGAAGAAGCAGAAGAAGAAGAATGCAGAAACGATTCACAAGGTTAGGCTGAGGTCAGATGAACAAAAGTAATTTTGTTTTGTTGTACAATCCTGATGAACACTTCCACAAGTGGCCATCTTATCACGTTTAACACCAAGGCTACATTTGTGTCTGTCAATTACGCCAACATTTAAGTGTTTAGATTTTCTGCTTTTTTTTTTTTTGACGGTCTAATTTATACTTTTGAAACGGGATATAAACCACACTATTAGTGAATTTCACGAAAAAGTACAATTTAAGTTATTTACCATCACTGCCCTTTCCTCCTTCACCTCAAGAAAAAATAGACAATTGCCTTTCTGTTCAAAGACAAACCAGAAAACAGAAAACACGTGCTCATATATCGCAGACAAATGTAGAAACCATAGACTTTTTCTTGCGCACAAGATTAAATTAGACTACTCATATGAAAGGAAAGACATTTAGTTGGAGTAATATACATGGTTAGATTATACAGAAATTTACTTTAGATACTACAGAAATACCTAGAGAGAATTAATCATTGCCAGATAATGACGAAGATGGGATTAATTCCTTTCGTGATGTTAATTAGGTTTAGACTATAATCCTCAGAAATGACCTTTGTAATCTCTAAAATACTAATTATGGTATATAGATCCATTCTCCATGTTTATGATCTTATTATCATAAATTATGCAGTGAAACATTAAAATCGATAAAAGGGATGGCGACTGCAGTAAAACTGGTTTAAATAATTAAGTTAGATAGAGGTCTATGGTGTAGTTTTTAAAAGTGGCAGAAGGAGTTAATAACGTGAGGGAAAAAAACGAATAAAAAGTATGAGAATGAATAAATGAAAAACATACAACATCCGATATTTCGACGTGAGCCTTTTTCGAGGATCACATGCACAACGAGACAAACAAATAACTAAACAGAGAACTTATCTTAATATGGCCTCCTCCAGAAGTAGGAAACAGAAAAGAGTATCCTAGAAGATGCATGGGGACCACGTGGGCCACACAAAGGATACGTCGATAGAGCCAATCGTAAAGAAGAGGTGGAGAGAGAGGAGGAAAAAAAGTGCTAGAAAGGGGAGGGGAGAAAAGCAATAGAAACATGATAGCCGCTAGAGGAGAAGGTGTGGGGGGGGGGGGGGGAAGGGAAAAGGGGAAGCGGAGAGATAATGAAAGAAGAACATAAACACCTGCATGGAGAAAATGTGAAACTGGTGAATAGGACAAGACTCTATAAACACCAATATGTTGCCAGAGAAGAAAAAAAGAGAAAAGGATGGTGGTGATAGGGAGAGGTAGCTTGGAGAAAGAAAGTAGAGTAAAAAAAAAAGGGGGAGGGGAAGTGGAAAAATAAAGACGTTACAGAAAGCTGAAGACATTGTTAATTCCAGCTGGGTGGAGACAGCCAACCTGGAGAATAAGGCGCTGTTCTAGGACCCTCCGAGATCGTACATCAGCAGAACAAGAGCGGATCGCACTAACAGAAATGTCCTGCTTTCCCTTGTGGTTGCTAAGGCAAAAATGTTTAGCCACAGCTGTCCAGGCCCTCTTAGAAATATCATTAAGATGCTGGCGAAATCGATCTCCTAAGCGTAATCCAGTCTCCCCTATGTACTTCAAACCGCAAGGTTTGCACATAATACCATAAATAACATTGCGTGAAGTACAGGTGAAACCCTCCTGAATTGAAAACGTGGACTTAAGGAAGGAGATCTGGCTAGCCTCGACAACATACGGACAAGTGTTGCATCTACGGCGTCCGTAATGTCTGGTACCATAAAAAGTGTCATCTGTCTTGAGGTGACTACGAATATTAAAAGGTCCCTGAGGTTCTTGTCCCGTCTGTACGCCACCAATGGGGGTTTCCCAAAAAGTTCTCGTGAATCAGGCTCAGTCTGGAGGAGATGGAGATGGCGAAACAGTATGTTTTTAACTGCCAAGCTATGAGGGTGGTACGTGAGTACCAGTTTAACTCTGTCCGAGCTACAGTGCGGTTTAGGAGTGAGGGCTTGTTGCAGCGATATATGGCTGATGCGGTTCCAAGATGACGAGAGAACGTGTTCTGGATAGCCACGTTGACGGAAGAAATCTACCAATTTTATGGCCTTGATCCTGGAAATACAAATCCTCATTGCACAAACGTCGCAACCTAAGAAGCTGAGAAAAAGGAATAGAGTCCTTACACGATCTGGGATGGGAGGAAGAGTACAAGATATAGCTGTGAGAGACTGTAGATTTATAGTGGATAGAAGTAGTAAGCCCGGAAGGGCCGATAGTAACGGCACTGTCAAGAAAGCGGAAGTAGCAGAGACATGGGAGGTGAAAGAAATGCCTCTAAAGGCTCTCAGAACCTTGTGTTCGAAGTGGCCCATGAATAGACACGCGTAGGTGGGGCCCATTTTGGTACCCATGGCCACATCACTAATCTGGTCGACGTAAAGGCCATTGAATTCAAAAGAATTAAGTTGGAGGACAAGTCATATAAGGCGCAGAATAGTAGAAGTAGAAATAGAAGGATTGAGTCTTGTTCAGAAAGAACTTGACGGCCTGAAGTCCCTGATCGTGCGGGATGGATGTGTATAAGGATACTACATCAAGGGTAAAGATACGGTAGGTGTGATCAGGGAGGAGTGTAAGGGTATCAAAAGCAGTGAGAGCATGATTCGTGTCCTTTAGATAAATGGGCAGACTAGTGAGCAGAGGTTGAAAGATGCTGTCAAGAAAGTCAGAGGTTTGTTCTGTAGGGCAGGAACAAGCGGACACTATGGGCCTTCCTGGGTAACCTGGTTTGTGAATCTTAGGGAGTAGATAAAAGGATGGCTTCCCTAAGCAGCTGTCACGGATGTGAAGATGAGTAGCCGAGGGAGTAAGACCAGTCTTGTGGACGAGTTCACTGATCGTGTCACGAACATGGTGGTTGTTGGCCAGAGTCGGATCTTGAGGGCGAGAGGCATAAAATTCAGTGTTGCTCAGCTGGCCCATAACCTCTTGGATATACAATTCTTTCTTCCAACAAACAATGGCCCCGCCCTTGTCTGCACTCTTGATCACGATATCACGCCTGCGCTGGAGTTGTGAAACTACGCGCTGCTCCCCGGGAGTCAGGTTAGAGTGTCGTACACGGGGAAGGCGAAGCTTGCGGATTTCATGGAGAGTTTGATCAATATAGAGGTCCAAGGAATGAGACGCTCCTACTGAAGGTGTCCAGGTCTCCCTCGGCTACTGATCTTCACATCCGTGAAGGCCATAAAATGGTAGATTTCTTCCGTCAACGTGGCTATCCAGTATATGTTCTCTCGTCATCTTGGAACCGCATCAGCCATATATCGCTGCAACAAGCCCTCACTCCTAAACCGCACTGTAGCTCGGACAGAGTTAAACTGGTACTCACGCACCATCCTCATAGCTTGGCAGTTAAAAACATACTGTTTCGCCATCTCCATCTCCTCCAGACTGAGCCTGATACACGAGAACTTTTTGAGGAACTCCCATTGGTGGCGTACAGACGGGACAAGAACCTCAGGGACATTTTAATATTCGTAGTCACCTCAAGACAGATGACACTTTTTAATGGTACCAGACGTTACGGACGCCGTAGATGCAACACTTGTCCGTATGTTGTCGAGGCTAGCCAGATCTCCTTCCTTAAGTCCACGTTTTCAATTCAGGAGGGTTTCACTGTACTTCACGCAATGTTATTTATGGTATTATGTGCAAACCTTGCGGTTTGAAGTACATAGGGGAGACTGGATTACGCTTAGGAGATCGATTTCGCCAGCATCTTAATGATATTTCTAAGAGGGCCTGGACAGCTGTGGCTAAACATTTTTGCCTTAGCAACCACAAGGGAAAGCAGGACATTTCTGTTAGTGCGATCCGCTCTTGTTCTGCTGATGTACGATCTCGGAGGGTCCTAGAACAGCGCCTTATTCTCCAGGTTGGCTGTCTCCACCCAGCTGGAATTAACAATGTCTTCAGCTTTCTGTAACGTCTTTATTTTTCCACTTCCCCTCCCCCTTTTTTTTACTCTACTTTCTTTCTCCAAGCTACCTCTCTGGCAACATATTGGTGTTTATAGAGTCTTGTCCTATTCAAAAGTTTCACATTTTCTCCTTGCTGGTGTTTATGTTCTTCTTTCATTATCTCTCCGCTTCCCCTTTTCCCTTCCCCCCCCCCACACCTTCTCCTCTAGCGGCTATCATGTTTCTATTGCTTTTCTCCCCTCCCCTTTCTAGCACTTTTTTTCCTCCTCTCTCTCCACCTCTTCTTCACGATTGGCTCTACCGACGTATCCTTTGTGTGGCCTGCGTGGTCCCCATGCATCTTCTAGGATACTCTTTTCTGTTTCCTACTTCTGGAGGAGGCCATATTAAGATAAGTTCTCCGTTTAGTTATTTGTTTGTCTCGTTGTGCATGTGATCCTCGAAAAAGGCTCATGCCGAAATATCGGATGTTGTATGTTTTTCATTTATTCATTCTCATACTTTCTATTCGTTTTTTCTCACTTTACTCACTCCCTCTGCCACTTTGTAAAACTGCACCATACACCCCTATCTAACATAAAAATGGAAACCAGTCGTCACACTAGTCACGTTAATGCTTCAGCAGATGTTTCTGACATGCGGCCTTCCCATGGACAGCTGTGACGGAGCAGAGAGCCGACTTTAAGTCTCCATAAATTCACAGTCATGCGTGCTAAGTCTAGTAGGATATTTCCACGCAAAAAAAAAACTGAATCCACGTGAGTGAATATAGCTATCCTCATCATGATTTCGCCTGCATACTGTGTAACAGGTTTTTACTTTCTTCATTCAATCGAAGGAAGATTCAGATAAAGTGGCAAAATATGTATGTGGATAGACCGAAAGTCCACAGAAATAAAATAATGGCGTTCATCTGCCAGATGTTCATCTGTAAACACCTATAACGAGAAGATGGAAGAGAATGAGGATTGATTTAGCAACGTTGGTTTGATGTTCTTTACTGGACAGAAATAACAGCGGAATGTCAACTTACCAGCCAAATGTTTACTGGCTCAAAAAAAAAAAAAACAACGTTTCTTCTGAATCACGTGACAGCTAGTGCCGAGACACTAACCCAACTCGCCAGACAGAACACAGAGAAAGGCGAACTAATCCTTCACAAAGTTTTTCGCCACCAAGTTTTGGCACAGAAGTCATTCATTATGTAAGGAGGGGAGAAAAATAAGCAAGCAGTGACCCGGTTTTGATTGGAAATCCCACTGGCCAGAGACGGCCACGTGTGAATGGAAAATCCCCAGGCGTCCGGTCCGGCGATGACCAGGTATATAAGACAAAAGGGAGAAGTATAAAGGGGGATAAGTTGAGCTCGCGAAGGTAGCGACCAGTCGTGGACGAAGGTGGTCGGTTTCCGAGAGATGGAGGCTGGCGTGTGTATTTTAGTTGTGCGCCTTTGTAAGCAGTATTGAACTCATATTATTCAAGAAAATTTTATTTGTTTATGATTTTTTTAGTAATACCCGTTAGAAATATATGGACATCATGTGCATCGGATTTGTGATTTGTGATGCCTTATGGATCAGAGTTTTGTAAATACAAGAATCGTGATTTTATAAAAAGGATTGTTTTCGTATTCCTGTTATTTTGTATGTAAGGTGTGAACGTATGGTATAGTCATCCTTCCACCACTCAGTACAACGACGGCCAGACAAAATAAAAGAATTAAATAATAATTTTCATCAATCTAGTACAGAAATACATTTTACCACAATAGAATCGAGTTCGGTAAACAACAGTGTTTCCCAACGGCGGGCATGCGTCCCAGGTCGGGGCAGTTGGAATATAGGAGGGGGGGGGGAGAGGACAGAGAGAGAGAAAGAGAGAGAGAAAATTGGAATATATTTATACGAGGGTCATTCAACACACAAATGATGTAGACTTTTTTTCAGACCTTTGTTCACTAGTACGCTGCTGGGGAGGGGGAGGGGGAGGGGAGAGGGGAGGACAGAGAGACAGAGAGAGAGAGAGAGAGCTAGAATATATTTATACGAGGGCCACTCAACACACAAATGATTTAGACTTTTTCAAACCTTCGTTCACTAGTACGTTGCCGGGGGGAGAGAGGGAGGGGGCATAAAATATTTGAAGCGTTGAAGTGGGGCATGGTTCAAAAGAGGCTGGGAAACACTGGTCACTCGCGATATGGGATAAAGAAACCGAATTTTGTAATAAACGTTTGACAAAACTCCACATTTTAAAAATGATTCTGTATTTATTACCACTATTTTCCTCCATTTAAATTCGTTAATGTCAACACCGATTTTATCACTAAAGAAGGCGGCACACATTATCTTAATATATTAAATTCTACTATTAAAGTAACACTGGTCGGTCTTGAGGAAAACGCTGGAAAGAATCCTGCTGGAGCAGCCATAGTCACCTCCGGCTGTAGGAACACACTGAATTATGAAGGTTTTAAAAAAAGTATATTTACTTTTTAACAACAAAGAGTAAACTTCATGGAACATGCGAGTTGGTAGTCAGTCAGATAGTCATTTGCGTGTCCCTTGCGGAACTTTGCCTCCCTAACAGCTCTCCTGTAGGCCTCTCTGTTAAAAGCAAGATGCCCTGCTGCTGATGCATCCATTAGCAGATTATCAACGATGTCTTGTAGCCGCCTTCGCCTTGGTCTTCCTCTCTTTCTTTTTTCCCATTATGTATCCTTCCAAGACGGTCTTCTCTAAACTATCATGACGTTTAATGAGTCGATAGTATAACAACATTTTCTATATTAAGTTGCCCATCTACTTGTCTTGAAAAGGTTCTGATTAGTTTTCTTCCTTGTCTTGTTATCTTTACACCACACTCTAAATCAGCAGCTGCATAGCATTGTTCAAGCTTTGATAGAATATCTTACATCCTTCCCGCGCCGTTAAACGTCACATAGTAGTCGCACGGTAGTTCGCCAAGTTTTCCAGTTTTCGGCGAGCTTTTCTACCTTATCAAGGAGTTTTATGCCTGTTAATTTGGACTTAATGTCCTCTTTAGAGTTTCACGTGGTCGACCTCTTTTTCTCCGGTCATTTGTGTTCCACTTGGTAGAACTCAGTCAGTCAGTCATTTGCATGTCCCTTGCGGAACTTTGCCTCCCTAACAGCTTTTCTGTAGGCCTCTCTGTTAAAAGCAAGATGGCCTGCTGCTGATGCATCCATTTGCAGATCATCAACGATGTCTTGCAGCATTCTTCGCCTTGGTCTTCCTCTCTTTCTTTTTCCCATTATGTATCTTTCCAAGACGGTCTTCTCGAAAATCTCATGACGTTTAATATGTCCAAAATATTTATGTTTTCTCCGTTTAGTCCTCTTTTCTGCTAGCCAACCTTCAATATTAAGTTCTTGTGGTATGGATATATCTGTTGTGTGTGTGTGTGTGTGTCTCTCTCTCTCATTTTATGATACATGAGTATCCATTTCAGTAATATCTGAGAAATGAATGAAAGTGTAGATCACTCTGAAATGAAAGTGAAGCGGAAGAAAACATGTGAGAGCATATCTGATAACTCTGAAGCAACGTATGCAGTAATGACGACTGTCGTTTGAAAGCAATTCAGTGACGTGATGTAGAAAGTTTGACATGTGCTTTTGTCTGCATTGTTACTGTATATGAAAATTGGGATGATGATGATGATGATGATGATTTTAAAAGCTAGAAATATTTGCCTCAGGACGTGGATTACTCCGAAAAGTCTGTTAAACTGTTCTTGAGGGTCACAGCTAAGCGCTTTTTTCTGCCTTTTTCCACTTTTATATGCTGTATATCATTTATACACACAAATATATGCATACATTTATATATCATTTATGTGAATTGCACTAGTCTCTCATGGCCAAGGTCGGGGATTCGAACCCGACCGGAGGTGCTCCAGCCACCCAACTGTAGAAATGGTAAACTCTAGTGTGCTGACAGGTCAAGGAAAATATGGACGCTAACATGATATCTTATGACAAGGTTACCTTACCCTTTTTTTAAAACCTATTAACAAGGGGGAGGGGAGTGGTGGGTGAATGGGTGCGCGCGTGTGTGTGTGTGTGTGTGTGGTGTGTGTGTGTGTGGTGTGTGTGTGTGTGTGTGTGGTGTGTGTGTGTGTGTGGTGTGTGTGTGTGTGGTGTGTGTGGTGTGTGTGTGGTGGTGTGTGTTGTGTGGTGTGTGTGTGTGTGGTGTGTGTGGTGTGTGTGTGGTGTGTGTGTGTGTGGTGTGTGTGTGGTGTGTGTGGTGTGTGTGTGTGTGTGTGTGTGGTGTGTGTGTGTGTGTGTGTGGTGTGTGTGGTGTGTGTGGTGTGTGTGTGTGTGTGTGTGTGTGTGTGTGGTGTGTCTCATATAATTTCTTCCTATCTCTTTCTCCTGTATGTTTTTGTATGATTGAGATGTAAGCCGAAACGTTTACAACTATGGGCTATTTAACATTTAAAGGTATTCCTATGTGTATTTTAAACAGTTCTAAAATTTTGTTATCACAGCTTCTTTGCGGTGGCTTTGTGTATACTTATGTATTTGGTCTCAATATGTACTTACACCCAAAAACTGTTTTTGAGTTATTGTTATCTGGTTTATGTTTTTAGTGTATGTGAGGGATTGTTTTCACTGGCCTGACAAGTTTTTCATTGTTGATAATGATTTTGATGTTGGTGATGTTAGTGATGTTTATAATCATAAACGGTTGCTGTCGTGAAAGAAAATTTTATTTTGTGTCTTCAGATGTTGACATTTACGTGTACTCTTTCTGAATAAACAGCAGCAGATCAAAACGGGCACTCTTCTGCCTTGCGTGTCGGTTTCTTTAAACAAAAGCTGGCGGAGGAAACTGAATAACAACCGAGAGGAAGACGAAGGAAAATCATCGCCTCGCCATCATTCCCTTGTCAGACAACGCTGCACACATCTATGGGTAAGAACAAAAGGGTGAAGGGTGCTCCAGTGGAACAGTCTCCCCCGGTGGGGTTCGTCATGTGCGCCAGGTGATACTAGACCATCACCAAGATAGTGTGCATTTAAGAAAGAACATCATAAACCTGGAGACATGTAGCATCATCCGTACAATGAACACAGACGGGAAATAAGAAAACATTGTGCAGGAAATGCGGAGACTAAACCGCAGCATCCATGGACTGTGTCAGACAAGCAGAAACTGTTCTGGAGAAAAGGGGTTGCCACAAAATCCTCCGTAGAGAAAGAAATTTATTACACAGCATATCAGCGACAGGGAGCGCAAGAATAAAGCTGTACTGAGGGAAGGCTGAATGTAAAGAGAAACATCTATTTTGGCGATCCAAATGGCACCATATTTACTTTATGGCGGTCTCATATGAGAAAACGATTTGCTTATGTAAACGTGACGGTGATTGTTGGACCAACCTTGTAGCAGTTTCTTTCCGCTTTTATTTACTTTACCCATGTCGTAACGACCGTTTCACCCCAGTTTTTGATTCTTTCATAAGACATTTGGTTTCACATCTACCAGCAGTGCACTATATTGTTACACTACAGTAGAACAAACATAGGAATGAATCACCAGAATAATAAAGTCGTTCAACCGTGCAGTAAAACCAATCTGTAAACATAATCATAACTTTGCAATATGATTCATATGCTGCATATGCACGCGCTTTGATATAACATGCAGTAACACTTTGTAGGTACTTCTTGACCTGTGATGTAGCAGAAAACGTTAGTGCGTCTTTCGTGACAAACGAAAATTCTTTGCAGTGCCCTAGCAATGTTAAGGGAGCATTACTTCAGGCCAGTCATTTCATTTAAAATGTGATATGTACACTGTACAAATACTGCCAGCTTCCCCAAGAAAGTAGAAATAGACAACTTGGAAATATTCTACACAGTAAATAGATAAATTGTAATTGTTTGGAAACTAATTAATTTTCCATAAACCACAAGATCTAACTGTCTCAGTTAGCTTCTGATTATTTGCTGTCCTACAATGCCTGAAATTAATGTAACACTTATTATTCCTTAAATTTCAACGTATACGAATATCCTAGACATAAAGGAACAAAGGAAGAGACTTGAGGGGGAGGGGCAATTGATAGTGTATCGGGGTTGGTCAGGATCCTGCCGGATGCTCATGGCGTTTGTCCAGGCCGACCAAGTAAGTGATGGTTCATGTCATGACAGAGCAGAAAGCGTTCCGCGAGGGCACTTCCCGGTGCTGCTTGGCACATCTCGTTGTCACGTCCAGGGGATATAGCAGCTGTTGTCGGTGATCTCAACCGTCATCCATTAGGAATGAGATTATTTCACATTTGTGAATGTTGAAGTGCTAACAAATATATCAGGTACGCAAATGACAAGGTACTTTTAGATTTATTTCGGATATGTCAATCATTCTATACTACCAGACACTTCAGGCACAAGAAAGGGAACATGTTGACAGATGTTTCATCTACGCTAGTAACAAGGTACTGACAGCTTAAAACGAAATTTTAAAAAATAAAGATGTAATGTGGCCATCGAATAAGACACCAGGGAAGTTAGGAGTTGCTAGCAGGTATAAAGACACTATGATGACATCGTTACAACCAAAATAAAACTTAGTTCTAACGTAACGCACTTTTGCTGCAAAAGGGACAAAACCTGTAATTATACGTATTAATCATTCTTACCTCCCATAGACTGAATGTTTCTTGTTTTCTTTGTAGACGATTTGACCGTTTACTGCCATTCAAAATATGCTCACAAATGCAGAAGTGCAGACGATGATCACAGTTTACAGTTTTCTATCACAAAAATCAGTTACTGTCATCTATAATTCGGTGCTTTCTTTAGCTGTTTACATGCACACACATTCAGAGAGAGAGAGAGGAGGGAGTGGGGAGAAAAGAGACAAGGAGAGAGAGGGAGAAGGGAGGGGAAAGAGAGAGCGAGAGAGAGAGAGGGAGGAAGGGAGAGAGAAATATCCGTAAAGAATTCTTAAAATTGCCAAAATAGAGTCAAAAGGAGTGCAGTAATTTCCACGTGAAAGTTTCCTTTTGAAAGAAAGAAAGAAAAAGAAAGAAAGAGAAAGAAAGAAGGAGAAAGAAAGAAAGAAAGGGAAAGAAAGAAAGAAAAAGAAAGAAAAGAATGAAAGAAAAAAAAAGAAAAAGAAAGACAGAAAGAAAGAAAACGTCTGAAAGTATCATACTTTTACCCACGACACCTTCAGTAGAACAAAAAGCATCATCTACTTGTTACAGAAAATATGAAGATGATTGTATAAAATATCATTCGTTATCTATCCATCGTCGTTTCCTCGCCGAGATTTGAATATAGCGGATCATTAGTCTGTGTATCTCTTCTTAACAACACTTTTGACTAAACCCTGTCCATTCATTCTCTGTTTTCTGTCCATGTGTGGGAGTGCTATCCTCCTATCTTGTTGCCATGAACGTTTTCCCTCAAATATGCCATTGAGTGACCAGCACATTCTGGTTCTTATACAAGGTCCGACAATTAAGTAATGAGACTGATTTTATTATGGCCTAGACAAAAATGCCATCTATGAAGCAAAGCATGGAATCCAAAGAGGCAACATTCATCTATGATCTGGCAACTTTTCATCGCCTCCCGATAAGCAGACGACAAACAACCGCCATTTTGTTTACATAGTTAGAGGTGCATTGTTACGTAATCAGCATGGAGCAAAAGGTTAACATTAAATTCTGTTTAAAACTCGGAAAAAGTTAAGAAGATCGTTGTTTGATTGTGAGGATGATGGCAAATGAATTTGGTATTAACAGAGAGACCATTCGTAACATTTTAGTGGAAGATTTGGGCAAGAAAAAAGTTGCTTGCCGGTTTCTACCACATTCGTTGTCTGATGACCAAAAAATCTGCGTGTTGAGTACGCAAAAGACATCAAAACGTGTCGCAGAAATAAAAATTTCTTAAATTTGACTGTTGCAGAGAATGAAACATGGATTTTCCGCTATGATCCCACAACTAAACGCCAAAGTCGTCAGTGAAAGTCATCATCATCATCACAAAAAGGCCAAAAAAAATCGAAACTGAAGACAATGTTGGTGTGCTTCTACGACAGCAAAGGAGTTATTAACAAAGAATTTATTCCAGAGGGACGGACTGTTACTGCCAAGGTTTATTTAAGTATTTCGAAACGCCTATTGAAAAGGATTCTCCGAGTCCGACCCGAGTATTCAACACCGGGCAGTTTTTTCCTTCATGATAATGCACCAGCTCACCGGGCGGTAGTTGTACAGGAATTTTTTAACAAAAAAAAAAAAGTGTGTGTTCTCAACCATCAACCTTATTCCCCAGATTTGTCTCCCTGCGATTATTTTCCATTCCCCAAGTTAATGTTGCCATTGAAATGAGGCTTCTTTGACGATACTGATGACATCCAAAGGGCCGTAACATAGATCTTAAAGGGCATACCAACAGAAGAACTGCAGAGGTCGTTTCAGTGTTTGTTAGATCGTACCACTCTTTGTATCAATGCACAAGGAGCTTACTTTGAATAAAATACAGGTTATATCTTCTTCTTCTTCTTCGTTCACTTCTACCACCAAAAACCGCACTGTGAACCTACTGAATTCACGCATGTGGTCCTCGTTAGGTCCCGTGGTCCCCTGTGTGGTCCAAAATAGACCACACGAGTTCCACGAAAGGACCACAAGGGGTTCAGAGTATCACAGTGCTTTAGCCTGTATTCTTGGTGGGTCTCAGAAGCGGGATTGCGTGATACCGTGGTTTTCATTGCACCAGTTTGGTCTAGGGTTGGACTTTCTCACCGGAAGACCTCGACGTGTTTGGAATATCAGAGCATCCCCGCTGGGTGAGAGGCGTTAGCCCACCCAGGTCAGAGTTGGACTTTCTCACCGGAAAACCTCGACGTGTTTTGAGATACCCGTGTATCACCGCCGGGTGAGAGGTGGTCGCCCATCCAGTCCAGGGTTGGACTTTCTCACCGGAAAACCTCAGCGTGATTAGGATACGCAGACATCCCCGCCGGGTGAGAGGTGGTTGCCTATCTAGACTTCCCTGGTCCAGTGTCTCCGACTTCAGCATTTTGCAGTCGTGGCCGCTACCCTTCCTAGTTGTGCCCAGGATGGAGCTTTTGTCCAGGAGGATGAATCCTCGCCACTAGTGACTTCTACCCCTGGGTTGAGCCAGTTTAGGCATTATCCCAGTATGGGCGTGTTTGGGACGGGACGGACCTCTAGGGCAGAGGTACTGTGACATTCACAGCCTTTAAGATTCACCCCTGGTATGAGCCGGTTTAAGCAAAATTCACCAGTATGGGTGTTTATCAGGCGTTACCGACCTCTAGAGCGGAGGTGGCATGACATGTCTAGCCATCGAGTTCGACCCCTGGTGTGTGCCGGTTTAGGCATATTTCACCAGTGTAGGTGTATTTCGGACGTAGGCGGCCTCTAGAGCAGAGGTGCCGTGGTATAGCTCTCGTAGCGATACTACTGGACATACCAGGTTAAACTTCACTTTCCACCACCTTTTCCCATCGGCGCCGCACAGCAACCTTTATTTCCGCATTTACTTCCTTAACCGGGAGGAGCTTCACTCCACGCGCGGCATTTGAAAAGTTAAGCCAGCAGTGACTTAACCTCTGGGACAAGCTGGTTCATGCATTTCACCCGATATGACTGCACTCAGGACGTGGCTGACCTCCAGACCAGAGGTGCCGTGATTTGACTGTTTGCTTCGCTTTATTCTTTCAACCACCTTTTCCGCAGTGATGCTGCGCGGCAACCTCATCTGCAAATTTCTTCATTGGCCGGGAAGAGCACCGCTCCACGCACGGCAGCTGAAGATCTCGCCAACAGCGGAGGTTATATCTTCAACTGTTCTTTATTTTATTTTTTATCTAATTAGTATCATTACTTAATTGTACGACTTTGTAATATATCATAGTTTTGTTTCATATTTAAATCGTTTCTATTGTCAAAATAATACTTTTTTGTGGATTCAAATATTCAAAACTTCGGAAAATGTCTCTTTATTCTTTCTTTATCTATTTACCTATCTAAAAGGCAAACCCGGCTGTAGAATCAAAGTTACTTTAAGTTTAAAGTACTATTTTTTAAAGTTGATTTCGTTTATTCATACATACATACATACATACATACATACATACATACATACATACATACATACATACATACATACATACATATATATACTGACACTTTAAGGAATTATTTCCTAATCAAACTGATATCTTCTGTATGACAACTTTTAACAGACTACTGCAGCATCAAAGCTGGTTTTCCTAGGGCATCTTTGTTACAAGATTGATCTTTTTTTCATATTCCAACACACCTTCATGGCTTTGTGGAGAAACGAAGTACACACATTCACACAAATAAAATGGTTGATTACATACCAAATCCTTTTGCTACATAGATTTGTAAAAGTAAGTGAGACGCCAATGTTGAAACAATGAGTGCCAGACCGCACGGCAGAATAACCCATAGTCAAAGGGACTTAATAATGACAAAGTAGGATTGTAGGAGTACTGCACCTTGAGCAGCGGTTCTCAACTCGCATTGAACCTTGAATGAAAAGCTCGTGAAAAATGAATTGAAGTTCCAGGGCTTAATGTTAAGGTAATTGAGTACAGGAGAGGAAAGATTTAGTAGAACACGAGAATTGTACTGGAAAACAGATTAATGTTCAAATTCGTAGCCTTCTTTTTCTTCGTTCGCTTCTTCCACCAAGATCGCCACGTGATCCCACTGAATTTACTCATGTGGTTCTAACGATAGTCTCATTTAGGATGGAGGCTCAGAGCATGGTGGGGCTTGGGCCTATATTCTCGGTGAGTCACCGAAGCGGCATTACGTGACACTGTGGTTTTCGTTGCACCAGTTTAGTCTAGAGTTGGATTTTCTCACCAGAAAACCTCAACGTGGTTTGGACATGAATATATCCCCGCCGGGTGAGAGATGGTTGCCAATCCAGCCTAGAGTTAGACTTTCTCACTGGATAACATCAACGTGATTTGGATATAATATATCCTCGTCGGGTGAGAGGTGGTTGCCTATCTAGACTGTCCTGGTCCAGTGTCTCCGACTTTAGCTACCCTTCCTGGTGGTGACCAGGATGGAGCTTTGTCGAAGATGGCGAATCCTCGCCACTAGTGAGTTTCACCCCTGGGTTAAGCCAGTTTAGGCTTATTGCTCCAGTGTGGGTGTATATAGTACGTGGCCGGCCTCTAGAGCAGAGGTGCCGTGGTATGAGTAGCCTTCACCGAGAGTCTACTGGCCATACCGATTAAACTTCACTTAATCCTTTCCATCACCTTATTCACATCGGCGCCACACAGCAATCTTAATCGCATTTTTCTTCATTGGCCGGGAGGAATTTCACCCCACGCGCGGCAGCCGAAGAATCTCGCCAGCATACTCTTAGTTTAACCCCTGGGTTAAGCCGGTTTAGGCATTTGAGCCAGTATGGGTGTATATAGGACGTGGCTGGCCTCTAGAGCAGAGGTGCCGTGATATGAGTAGCCCTGACCGCGAGACTACTGGCTAACTTTACTTAATCCTTTCCATCACCTTTTCTACGACGGCGCCGAGCGGAAACCCTAATCGCATTTTTCTTCACTGGCAGGGAGGAGTTTCACCCTCACGCACGGCAGCTGACGAATCTTGCCAGCAGCGAGCAGGAGCTTTCCTTCTCCAAGATGAGCTACAAACCAAGACTTACGAGTCTCATGTACCCAAAAGCGTCTGGTTTTCAGGCGCCAGACATTCCCCTTCGCCCCTTCTCCTGTCAGTTTAAACAGTTCCGACAAAAGAAGGCCAGGAGCTATACTTGGACTGTCATAGGCTATTTGAGACGCCATGGAGACTTTTAATTGGAGTGGGGAGCGTATCCCTCAACCCACTTCCGGCTATTACAGTCCTGAGAACACACCAAAAAAAAAAGTCATGAAATTCGTGAGTTGGTTTATAAAACTAGAAAACAGTTGTAGTAGAGGCTACAAAGAGGATTTTTTAATAGAGATATTCATCAAGGTAAAGAGACAGAGAGAGATTAGATCCGAGGATTTAGAGACGTAGAACTAGCCAGAGTGATAATCATGTCATAGTGTGATAGGTAGAGTTACTACTTGAGTTTCATGGAAATGTAGTGCTTAGATATTTACACAGCTGTATTCGTGACTTGTTCTTGTAAAGATGTAGTTTTTTTAGACTTTTGTCCTTATTAGGACAGACTAGCTAGTTGATTCAGGAACTCATTCAGGAACTTAGTTAGAATGTTGTAGCAGTTTCTAGATTGTTATTCCTATTTCGTCTAAATCATTATGTTTGTTTTTTTTAAAGTGAATTGAACATTCATGGTGAGGTTCCTAAATTGTAAAAATATAGTTTGGTAAGATGTCTCGCTTCCCAATGGCGAACCAGTTCTCACGGGGAAGTTATGTCTTTGTATTTGCATTTCCTGGCTTCTGGCAGTAGTTTTCCTCATCCTCACATACTTCACCCTCATTCTCCTCATTAATAAACTTGTTCATCAGTTGTAACTATACCACTGCCTTATTGGAGTCTTCACTCTTCGTCAACTTAGTAAATAATCGGAAGTCTGCCAAGTTACAGTCAAATTGTTTCTACGGTGTTCTGTGGCTTAGGTTGCATGCCTGGGTTGTTTTTGTACGTTTCCAAGCATCTAGTATAGAAACGAAATGCTTCCAAAAGATCACTAAATCATATCTATTAGAATTCCATTTACTGAAGGTTATTCCTTATAATCAAGAGTAAAGCCCACTAGACAACTTATCAACAGAAGCTAACTTATGTATGGCTGCCGAAATCTTGCCTCAGTAGACACCATACGACTTTAACAGGTGCCATGAATACTACTTTAACTGCCAGATGAGAGATGAGAGTGGCGGGGAAGTGGGGGGTTTGTAGAGGGCGAAGAGGAAAAAAACGACATGGAGAGCGATCTTGAAATTACTATTCACTGTTTCAGAGGTTTCTCGTCTGTTAACTGTCGGGTTCAGTTACTTGTGAATAATTTGAAGTGCGCTTTCGGTCAAGAAGTCTTTATCCGACTAAAACGGGAATACTTCTTTATAAGATTAACCCCATTAAAACACAAGTGTGACTTTCCTTTGACAATATGTAATGAATCAGGGAATAATTGTGCTTACTGAAGTTCATAGTCATAATTAGCCAAGGACAATGTTGTATATTTTATTTGTGAGATCTTGCCTCATCATTCTTGATTTCATCATTCACCGTTGAGCGTTTTCATTCATTAAACTTTTTATTTTAATCCTGAAGGTCAGCCTTTTACAGGATTGTATCATGTCAATATGAAGTTCTGTACGTAACGAAAAGACCCTGGGAGAAACCTCTGAAATAGTGAATAGTAATTTCAAGATCGCCCTCAAGGCCGTTTCTTTCCTTCCTCCCCCTGCACTCACTCTCACCCTCATCTGGCGGTCCAGCATCCATTGCTTCAACACTAGCGCTCCACTTACGGTTACAAATCTGTGTAGTAAAAACATTTGGCATATACTCAATAATTTCATCTGTGTGTGTATGTCTGTGTTTGTGTGTGTGTCTGCTTTGCTTGTTTCTCCATAAAGCCACGAAGGTGTGTGAGAATATTTTAAAATGGTGGATCTTGTAACAAAGATCCCCTACGTAAACCAGCTTTGATGCTGCAGTAGTGTTTCAAGAGTTTTCGTAGAAAAGATAAAGGGTATTAAGAATCGAAATCCACTTAAAAAAAAACAAAAACACTTTAAACTCTAAGTAAATTTGATTCTATGGCCGGGTTTGTCTCTTAGAAAATGGATAAGGAAAGAATCTTGCGTCTTACATCCTTACCGTGCCGTTAAACGTCAAATAGGGTTCGCATGGTAGATTGCCAAGATTTCCTGTTTTCGGAGAGCTTTTCAATCTTCAAGGAAAGAATAAGAAACATTTTCTCCAGTTTTGAATATGTGGATCCACAAAATAAAAAAGTATTATTTTGACATTATAAACAATTTAAACGTGAAACAGAAATGTGATATATATATATATATATATATATATATATATATATATATATATATATATATATATATATAAAAGAACCAGAATGTACTGGTCACTCACAGGCATATTTGAGGGAAAACGTTCATGGCAACAAGATAGGAGGATATCATGCCCACACATGGACAGAAAACATCAGAGAATGAATGGACAGCGTTTGGTCAAACGTGTTGTTAAGAAGAGATACACAGACTAATGATCCGTTACATCCAAATCTCTGTGAGGAAACAACGATGAATAGAAAATGAATATTTTGTAAATTCATCTTCATATTTTCTGTATCAAGTAGATGATGCCTTTTGTTCTACTGAAGGTATCGTGGGTAAAATTATATGATAATTTCAGACTTTTTCTTTCTGTCTTTCTTTCTTTCTTTCCTTTTTTCCTTCTTTCTTTCAAATGGAACACGTTACTGAAATTCACGTGTCAGTAATAATGTGAATTCCATGCAAGAAAAAACAGATAGCTTGTCTTCAATGGCTAGCAAAATAGGACTTGAAATTAACAAGGACAAAACAAAAATAATGAAAATTCCCATTAATCAAAATGAAAAATACACATAAAAGGGAAAGATATTGAAGAAGTCAATCAATTTGCATACCTTGGCAGCTACATAGACCAGGATGGTGACACTAGAAAGGAAGTTAAGATCAGAATTGCAAAAGCAACATCAGTCTTCAAGAATCTTGAGAATATATGGAACTCAAAAGTTATAAGCACAAAAACCAAGTTAAGACTATTCAATTCAAATATAATATCCACCCTCATTTATGCATGTGAAAGCTGGAAAACAACTAAAGAAATAGAAAAGAAATTAGACTCTTTTGAAAACAAATGCCTAAGGAAAATACTCGGCATCAAGTGGAACGAATTCAAGAACAATGCAGAGATAAGACAGATGACTGAACAACAACCAGTCTCATGGGTGATCAGGAAAAGAAGATGGACATATGTTGGTCACTTGATGAGAAGAAATGATCAGAGAATCTCAAAACAAGCTATCAAGTGGAACACAACAGGCCAAAGAAAAAGAGGCAGACCGCGTGAAACTCTGAAGAGGACATTATTAAGAGAGGCCAAATTATTCATTCATTCCTTTGCATGTCCCTTGCGGAACTTTGCCTCCCAAACAACACTCCTGTAGGCCTCTCGGTTGTGAGCAAGATGGCCTGCTGCTGCTGCATCCATTTCCAGATCATCAACGATGTCTTGCAGCCATCTTCGTTTCGGTCTTCCTCTTTTTCTTTTTCCCATTATGTATCCTTCCAATACGGTCTTCTCTAAATTATCATGACGTTTAATGTGTCCAAAATATTTAAGTTTTCTCTCTTTAATCCTCTTTACTAGCCAGCCTTCTTCAATATTAAGCTCTTGTAGTATAGATATATTTGTTCTTTTTTGTGTCCACGATATTTGGAGAACTCTTCTATAGCATTTACATTCAAAGGCATTTATGTGCTTCTCAGCTGTTTTGTTAAGTGTCCAGGTCTCACAGGCATATGTTGCGATGGGAAAGATGCATGCCCTTAAAAATCTTATTTTTGTGGTTCTGTCTGCTCCTCTCCACAGATTCTTTATTTGTTTTATTTTCTGAAGAGCAATAGATGTCCTCCTTTTAATTTCCCTCATTGTATCTCCATTATTAGTTAGTAGTGATCCAAGATATTCAAAACTCTCCACTTCTTCCAGTTTTTCCTCATTGATACATATTTCAGTTGCCTTGTTTGTTTTGTCAGTTGTCATCACTTTAGTTTTCTTTGCATTAAGATAGAGGTTCTGCTCTTCGCTGTTCTTGCGGACTGACATAATTAGTTTTTCCATTCCTTCTTGTGTTGTGGACAGCAATACTGTGTCATCAGCATATCTAATCTCTGGTATTTCATAACCTCCAACTGTTATGGCATCGTAATATTCTTTGTCTACATCTTCTCTAACATTCCTCATTATATTTTCAGTATACAAGTTAAATAAGTAGGGTGACAATATGCACCCCTGACGGACCCCTTGTTTTATGTCAAACCAACTTGATGTTTCACCATTTATTCTTACTATGTATGAAACAACCGACTGTGGAAGCAGAAATCAACAGTGTGAATTATTATTGGAGGAGAAAGAACCCGAGCCGACAATGGAAGAAGTTTTATGGGCAATAAAGAGTCTGAAAAATGGTAAATCACCAGGATGTGATGAGATAACCGCTGAATTTATTAAAGCAGGAGGAAAGGAGTGTGCAACAATCTATCATGCACTATGTAAAAAGATATGGCATTCAGGTATTTGGCCAAAAGAATGGAAAAGAACTGTATTCATACCACTGCCAAAAAAGGGTAACCTGAAATTATGCACCAACTACAGAACTGTTGCCCTGATTAGTCATGCCAGTAAAATTCTGTTAAAAATCATAATGGGTAGACTTCGAAAGAAAATAGAAGAAGAAGTCAATATGGTCCAAGCTGGCTTCAGGCAAGGAAGAGGATCAAGAGATCATATATTCAATCTAAGATTAATAATAGAGAAACGCAGGGAGTTTAATGTGAATCTATATTTATCCTTTATAGACTACTCAAAGGCATTTGATTGTGTACAACACCAGAAACTTTGGGAAATAATGGAAAAAATGGGATTTCCAACACATTTGATACAATTAACATCACTGCTGTATTCAGACCAACAAGCAGCAGTAAGGCCAAATTAACAGGCATAAAATCCTTTGATGAGGTTGAAAGACTCGCTGAAGACAGGAAAAATTGGCGAACTACTTTGCGAGCCCTATGTGACGTTTAACGGCACGGGAAAGATATATATATATGTGTGTGTGTGTGTGTCTCTGTGATTTGGAACAGCAGAAGTGATTGGGGTTTCGTTACCTACCGAAATGGAAAAGTAGTGGCACAGAGTTCGAGAGCCTTTGTAACCACCACACCAAGCATGCGAATGGAAACTGAGCCTGTGTCGGCGGCAGTGGAATGGTTAGTTGCTCATGATGTGGTTAATGGTGTCATTGTGACGGATTCATAGAGTATGCTTTGTAAGACTGAAAAGAATTTTCTTCGAAAAGAATGAGTACATCTTTTAAGCCAGTCAGCTGTGACAAGCCTAACGTGGCTTTAGTGTCCAGGGCATACTTGATTACATGGCAATGATTTGGCAGACAGACTTGCTGGACAGGCAAAAAATAAATGGCAGACTGACAACGGACAAGGGGGACTGTCGAGATGGTGTTGGGCAGACTGCGGGAGAATAAGGAAAGGGAAGGGACGAACAACGTGGCTGTGATTGATTGATTGATTGATTGATCTTTATTTCAAAAAGGTTAAGAATTGGGCACGCAGGCCCGTCTGACATTCTGCCCTTTATCATACATCTTTCACTCTATTCCAGACATTCTACAAATATGCTGTTCATATAACAAACATAACTAACATTGAAACTGAGAGACATAAAATAATATATAACATTTACGTTTCGCTCTTAAACATTCACTCAGCACAGAAGTAACTACATACATTATAAATGACTATCTACTAAACAAAATATTCAGAAAACAATTAATTGTGAGGAGACTGCTGGAGCTAGGGCGCATTAAAGATGCTGGCAGGAACTCCGAACTGTGTGGCAGAAAACGCATCGTAAACAACCAACATTTGACAGGAACTACCAGCAGACATACTCTTCACTGGATGCTGCAGCACGCCGCGGAGCATAAATGCGATTGTCCCGAATACAGCGAAGCCAGAGTCTGGATTTTGAACTTTAAAATGTAAACAGCTAAATAAAGCACCGAAATATAGAGTAGATTTTTGTGCTAGAAAAGTCAACGGAAAAAAATAAGTGGAAGGATGAGGAAAAAAAACCTCTAATGAGCTGAGCAAATGGCATAAGAAAAGAACAGATTTGAACTTATTAGAAACAAGAAGGGCCACATAAGATTAAGAAGCATGATCAGCAGTGCTGTTAAGGCTGGTACACAATGAACGCTTCAGTCAAAAACGCTGTAACACTGGGTACTTGCCACTTATGTTGGCTAAACTGTCTCTGAACATGAAGGATGTCTACCCGAAGGATAAGTACACTTTTCACAAGGTGTATAAATTAGTAAAAAAGTAGGAACAGCTTTATTACTTAACGACCACAAAGTTGTGACGTTTCGGCGTGAGCCTTAATCATACAAACACATATAGGACGAAAACTTAGAGAGGGGAGATAAAGTAAAGATTCACATGAATCCTATATTAAAAAAATAAATAAATAAAATGAATAGAGCACTTAGCTTGAAAAAATATGTAGATTTTCCGACGTTAATTTAGAAACGCCTTGAAAGAATATGATATCACAGCTTTACTGCAATGCTTCGTTTATAGGTGTATACTTATACACTAATTATTGTGTGTTACTTTTCACAAGGGTATTAGTAAACTTAATGGAAAACCAAAAGTCCACCAAAAAAAAAAAAAAAAATGAAATCCATATATACGGGTCTTCAGCCATATTGATAACAAAGAGATAATTTTAAAAGCTGGAGAAAAATGTACAGTATATAAGTGTCAGCATGAGACTTGCTCTCTTTATTTCTGAATGGTAAACACGTGCCCAGCTACAAGACGATGCCACATCAGCAACAGTTAAGCTAAATGTCAACTTGATGATATCTTTGTTGTTTCATTATACTCTTGTCTGTATGCCTTATCCTTAGGATTTCTAAGTGCATTACATGTGTAACATAAATGTTTATCATATTTTCATTTTTTTCAGCAACAAAGTTTTACTAGTCTAATGTTTTCATTAATAATTAATTCCATTTTCATTAACGCAACTTATTTTCATCATTATTCTAATTTATTTTTTTATTATTAGTACTATTATTATATCCATGTGTCTAATGAGATCTTTACTGAAAAACAAATGTATCACAAATGAAACAAAAAGAGCACTGTACAACACAGTTTTCCTCCAAACTCTATTCTGTCAATGTCAAACAAAGAGACTAACAGCCAGACATGGAAGGAAAATCATCATAACAGAAATGTGATTTTTGAGAAAACTAAATGTGATATGAAGAGACCAAATATGAAAAGACACCATCAGGGCAAAGGCTGGAGTCACACCAGCATTTTGCTATATCTAGAAGCAGCAAGTCAAATGGTTTGGCCATGTTACATGGTTACCACCAGAAACATTCACACTAAAATTTGTAGGTAACAGAGGAAGAGACAACCCACGCTGGAGATGAAGGGAGGAAATTACATATACCTTAAATATTCTATTATATGAAACAAACTGTTGAGCCTTGTCAAGACATCTGTTTGTTCCCTCAACAATGAAAGACATATGAAGAAAAAGACAATACAAGACAAGTGTTTCTTCTTCAAGACCTTATTCATTTCTCTCTGTATGTCTTCTTATGTCCTCACTTTACACTCTTTTGTTTATTTCCTCAGACAGTTCTAAAATATGTTATTTATTTTAGTTTACTTTCGTTTTGTTTAGTTTAAATCTGAGTAAATAATATATTTAATATATTTAATTCATTTCATGAGGTTTTTTTTCCTTCATTCAGTCTCTTTGTTCTGGTGATCATTCTTCATAAAGTTCTTCAGTGGATTTGTTTTTATAAGTTCTATCACATTATTAATGTCCTTCCCAAACTGATGCTCCTAAAAAATCCTACACAAAAAACCTATTGTAAGCACGTATTAAATTCTGCACACTTTGACTGTCCATATGCAACAAGTCTAACTTGGCTTACACACACAGAAAACTGATAATGTTGTGAACGATTTAGCCAAGGGAAATAACCACATGATTTTCTTTTTACTTGTTCCGTTTTTATCTGTTGATGCTCTTGACTGTTTCGAAGTTGGCTTATCTGCCCATTGACATCTTCCAGACTACGTTCCAGCTAGGAGGAGAAACGTATATATCTGAAGCAGTTAACAAACGTTAGGAAGATTTCATTAATGATCTATAATGAAACATTCTTGCTTTTGATTATTTGTTGATCATTATCATCAGGTGATATGATGACTATGTTATAATGATCATTCATGTTATTGTGGCCGACAAAACACAACTAACTAAGGCTTCACTCTACCTCCACGTGATGTTTCTAGTAAGAAGATTTCAATGGCTGGATAATGGTGCAGGGCTCACTATTTTTACCCTACTTCGATAATTCTGATAATCCACTCAGTTTTCAAGTCTTCAAGAAATCATCAAAATCCACTTTCCATCCAGCATAGTGCCTATATTTCAACATCATCATAGATTCAGCTGCACACAAACAAACAAACAAACAAACAAACAAAAACTACAGTCTGAATTTACAAAGCGGTAAGTATATCTTCTTCTTCTTCAGTGTTCAGTTTATTATGGTCAGCTTTCTAAACTGGGAGCTTGGTTGCCTTCAAGAATCCTGCTGTCATCTAGAGACTCTTCTTAGTAACCCAAAAGATTTTCCTCCATGCATCTCTCTCAGGGCCATCTCTGTGCTCTGTATATGATACAAGTGTCTAGTATGTCTTCGGGAGTCTGTGGACCATTTTGATATTTACATTGGGCAGATAAGTATATGAACGTCTCCAACAGTAGGTCATTGCTAATCTTTCCATCATTACCTTTTCAGTCACAACAAATGACAATCAAAATCACTTTATGTCATCAACCACTTTAGTGTTTTTTTTTTAATATTTGTGTGCGTGCAGTGTCTCCAAAATTATTCAGTCAGTCATTTGCACGTTTCTTGCGGAACATTGTCTCCCTGACATTTCTCCGTCAGTTGTAAGCAAGATGCCCTGCTGCTGATGCATCCATTCGCAGATCATCAACGATGTCTTGCAGTCATCTTCGCCTTGGTGTTCCTATCTTTATTTTTCCCCATTATGTTCGCTTCCAAGACTGTCTTCTCTAAATTATTGTGACATTTAATGTGTCCAAAATATTTATTATTTATGCTCCTGTTTGGCTGAATGGATGGCTGGCTAGTTGACTGGCTGGATGGTTGGTTGGCTAGTTGGTTGGCTGGCAGGTTGGTTGGCTGGCTGGCTGGTTGGTTGGTTGGTTGGCTGGTTGGTTGACTGGCTGGTTGGCTGGCCGGCTGGCTGGTTGGCTGGTTAGCTGGCTTGTTGGCTGGCTGGTTGGTTGGCTGGCTGGTTGGTTCGTTGGCTGGTTGGCTAGCTGGTTAGTTAGCTGGCTAATTGGCTAATTGGTTAGCTGGCTGACTTTCTTGTTTGGTTAGCTGGTTAACTGGCTGGTTGGTTAGTTGACTGGCTGGTTGACTGACTGACAGGTTGGATGGCTGGTTGACTGACTGGCGGGCTGGCTGGTTGGTTGGTTTGTTGTCTGGCTGGTTGGCCTGTTGGCTGATTGACTGGTTGGTTGGTTGGTTGGTTGGTTGGTTGGTTGGTTGGTTGGGTGGTTGGTTGGTTGGTTGGTTGGTTGGTTGGTTGGTTGGTCTAATTGTAACTGCGAACTGTTCTTCTTTACACCCGATGCAGTAGAGGTGTTGAGGCACAGCATCGTATCGGCGTGGGAGTGGATTATGGCAGATATTTTTTTCAGTCCCAAAGTACAGCTATAAAGCAGGGGGTGTCCAATGCTTCTCTAGCAGACTCCACCACCATGAGGGACTATGGCGATCCCTGCCCCGTTAGCCAGGCCAGGCCTGTTACTGGGGGTACCACGGAGTGGTGGGACAGGGTCTTGGTCAGCTATAGTTAGCTGACTCTGACGCTAGCATATCAGCTATGTGTCTCTGACTGCCTCGTCGGACAGACGTCTTCACCCCCATTACCACAGTTAAATCTCACCATCGTTTCGTTGAGTTGAGAGAGAAAGAGGGGATAGAGAGAAGAGAGAGAAGGGATAGAGAAAAGAGAGAGAGGGGATAGAGAGAAAAGAGAGAGGAGAGAGAGGGAGGAGATGGAGAGAATAGAGAAGAGATAGAGAGAAGGGAGATAGAGAGAGAGAGGGGAGAGAGAGGGGAGAAGGATAGGAGAGAGAGAGATAGAAATCCAGCTTTATTCGTTAACGAATTTCACAATTGTAAAGTATCAGCAAAACTTCGTCTTACTCATTAAAAAAAAATACATATAATATTTTAACCATCTTCTTTCCTTCCTTTTTAATTTCGTCTAGTATGTTTGTATAAATAAGAATAGTCTTACATTCTAAAAATAAGTCTGTTTATTTGAATTTTTTAAGAATGCACACAAGTCAAATGTAAAAAGTCTTGGCATTCATTCTTTACTAAAATCTCTTTATTGTTCTGTCAGTATCGTCTGTCCTTGTTCAGCTCTACATTATATATTTTTTGTTCATAAACTCCGCAGGCATCCGAGGAAGAGAATAGATTACTAAGAAAAGAGAATCAACTTCTCCGACAGAGGGCGCGCTCAACTCGTTTATCATCTGGAAGTTTCAGGACACAGAGCTCATATGATGACTCCGAACAGACGACCATTCTTCCAGAAGCTGAGGATGAGATCATTGCAGCAGACGTTAAGAGGAATTCATTAATTTTTGTTGGGGACTCAGTACCGGCCTCTCCTGATCTCGCAACTTTGGAGGTGCAGTACAGCAAGCTTCAGGTATTTTTTGCGGTTATCTTGATCACGAAATAAGAATTTTGGCGAACCTCCTGGCAAGTTAACTTAGTTTATGTTATTTATGTATTTATTTTGACACTGAGATTTTCAATTTAACCCCAACAACAGCATATCTGCAGCTGCTTCACACATGCTGACTTTTACAGAATGCAATATGAATACATTATCTGCGTTATTTTGATTGTCTGAATTATGAAAAGCGTGACTGACTTATAACGGTAAGACAGAATGTCTCAGAGAAGTATTTTTTTTAAAATTACAGTTATGTCTTAAATTGTCTTAGCCGTAACTGAATAGTGAAATGGTTAGTACACCAGTTTCTCGTGAAAGATGATGATTCAAGTCATGGCCTGAGGTGCCCCAGTAACGCCTATCTGCAAAAAAAAACAAATAAACAAACAAACAAACTGGCAACAGGCTACTCTTGAAGGCAGAGAAGTAAAGACGCCCAGACATCACATCATCCTCCAATCAAGGAAATAGATGACACCATATATCTCTTATGTGCTTTTATGTCATGACAAGGCTAGATTTAACCTTTTTTTAGCGTGTTTTTTTTTTTTTGCTTGTTTTTAGAGAAATATTCATCAAAAACATTTTGAGCAAAACTTTTCTGGTGATAATTTCTAAAAAGTTGATGTAGGTGTTTTGCGTGACAACTAAGCCAAGACTGATTATTTTCCATGACAACTGGAGAAGTAAAACTGATTTTTCATTGTTTTTTTTTTTTACAAGAAGACTTTAAAACTGTGAAAGAATTCTTGAAGCATCCGTTCCAGCATGCACTCACAATGTCCTCATCTGATGGTCTTCCTGGCTCGTACAAGGATAGGAAAGATAAAGACAATGCAGATGTCAATACTCATAACTCATCACAGTCCAAACAAGTAGGTCGAAACAACAGGATAGATTTTGCTGCTGCATGTTGACTTTGAATTACTGTGGTCACAGATTACTGAAGTGTGGAAGTTAGGTAGCAGCTGTGGGCAGACCCAATGGTTGGAGCAGGGTCCAGTTTGTGCATTGCTACAGGTGTGGCAGAATAGCCACAAGCAAAGGGGGGTAACCAGTTTAAAAATGAGTAAAGAAAGAGTAGTCCCCTTGACAGAGACTTTTCACTCCTTGACCTTTGGTCTTAGGGTACACTGGGAGAAAAAATAGTAAAGTTAGTGTCAACAGTTAAGGTGAGGGAGTACACTGAGTGAGATGTTTTACTGTCGCACGAAACTTATAGATGGTCAAAAGAGGTTGCTTTTTCTCGTGCAACTTTCAATGAAAGGAAAAGGTAAATGCACGGGGGTTTTATAAAGTGCTAAGGATATAAAACTGATTTTCGGGAGAATTCGGATCATAGACAGAGAACAGGATAGAGAAATAGATAGGAAAGATCTTTGAGACTGTGATGTCGGTTTCTTCAGTCAGTTTTGAGTAGACTGATTCAGAGTTAGTCATGAGATCAAGAGATATTTCGTTACCCGATGGTTAGGCCAGATTTGTGGCTATATTTGTACAGTGTTTTCAAGATGTAGTGTTATTCTTGGTGTCCTTTTTAGTATAGCCAGGTTTTTTTTTATCCTTTTAGGACAGCCAGTTTAGTGGTCAGTCAATTTAAATTGCAGTAGACTGTATACAATGTGTTATTGTGAAGAAATTTCATTGTGCTGGATCATACAATTTATGGAAATTAGATTGTTTTCTCTCTCTCTCTCTCTCTCTCTCTCTCTCTCTCTCTCTCTGCTTCTCTATCTTCTTGTGCAATACCAGAACTCACTTGTATTCTCTGCAGAGTGAGGAGAAAGTTGGAGATATTGTGACGAGTGGGGAAATCGTCTTCAGCGGGTTGGGAGTTATCACGTGACCCTCTGTCTCTATGGCGACCTAGGCTGACGCTACGCCGTTCTCGACATGTCATGGTAGCCGGCTCTTCAGTATCTGGGATTTTTTTAAAAAAAACAATATTTTTTTTAAATTCAAAATTATTTAATATCCGCGCTGCTTTTGATAAGATGATAGCTATGTTCTTATTTTGAAACAACTTTTATATTTAACAGACAAACAAACAAACACAATGCATAAAGTACATCTAGAAAGAGCACAATTTTTCATAGAAAGAGGTCGCTCCATAATACCATAGTCCGGTGGTTAGGTAGAAGTAACCCTGTCATGTCTTAGAGGCACATAAGGGATGTGGTGTTGGTGCCCATATTTTCCTTGACCTACAACCTAGGGGATGTGGTGTTGGTGCCCATATTTTCCTTGACCTACAACCTAGGGGATGTGGTGTTGGTGCCCATATTTTCCTTGACCTACAACCTGGGGGATGTGGTGTTGGTGCTCATATTTTCCTTGACCTACAACCTAGGGGATGTGGTGTTGGTGCCCATATTTTCCTTGACCTTCAGCATAGGGCATGTGGTGTTGATGCCCATATATTTTCCTCGACCTTCAGAACACTAGAGGGTGATGCGGTCAGCATCACGCCTGGCCGCCTTTCCTTCCCCAACTCCTGAAGAAGTCAGGTACCTATTTCTACAGCTGTGTGAATGTGTGACACTTATTTAGACGAACTGAAAATCACTAGTGATGCGGAAAGCGATCTTCCATATATTTTTTTTTAATCAAGAAAGAAAAAAGCAAAATAAAGGAAAAGTATTAGCCTCATGCTGCAAGCACGAACACAAATACAACAGTTTTCCACAGAAAAGAAAGTAGTCGCAGATATCAATACACGAGAGTGGACGCAACGTATTCATCAGAAGTTAACTTGTAAGATGTTATAAGAAAGACTTTGCGCAAGAAAATCGCTTTTACAATTTAGGATGAAGCAGACCAAAGCGATGTTTCACACGAAAACCTAATCTATGGTTCACAGTTAGATTCTGTTCACTCAGTGTTACAGAATCCATGAATCTGCAGACTGTCGGTGTTAGACAATAAAAGACAGGTGAGACTTGTCAAGTTTCAGACATAAAAATAGACGAGAAATGTACTTTAAGTGCTTGTCATCCAAACCATGACGATCTCTGCCATCTAAGTGCCACTTCTGTGTTTATTTGTTATTTTTGTCTTCCTTGATAAAGGCATGCCACTGATTTATATATATATATATATATATATATTATAATCATTTACTACCGTTTGTTTTACATTTCTACATTCTCATCTCATTGTCTCTTTTGCGTTCCTTCTCAGCTTTCCCTTTTGTAAAACTGCACCATACAGCTCTGACTATCTTTACTTGAATATAAAGACAGAAACATTATAAGAGATGGCAGTGATTACGATTCCTTCACTCATTTATTCCTTTATTTTCTTTTGTATGTGTGTCACAAAATAATTTCTTTTAAAATAAATCCAGGGCACAATAAAGAGAGAATTTTGTGTTTATAAAAGATATTTGCGAGAGGCAGAAGATAAACAGGTTTGGCCACCTTTAAGGAAAGCAGCCTACACAGGAAACATTACATGCCCTCTACAGCCTAAAAGCTGGGCTTTATGCATAGGATGAAGGATGATGCAACGGCATTAAGAGATATGGACTGGCATTCACAATGTTTAAACTCCAACATGAGAACAACCTGCATTAACCAACAACTCTGAAGACGAGAGTGGGGAAAACAACAACAACAACAACAACAACAATAGCCACGAAATAATTATATCAAATCTGTAAACTCTTTCGATCATTTTTTTAAAGTCAAGTTTTAAACCTGTAAGAGACAAACAAACAACAGACTGCTTGGCTAGAATGTCGGACTGAAACATCAGACAGCTGAACCAGAACAACAGACTTTCTCTATTGCTTTTTTGTGTGTGTGCCTGTTTCCGTATGCCACTTCATCAAGTTGAATGACCACAGTATCATATCTCTGTTTTGTGTACATGCGGGGAAAACGGGGGGAGGGGGGGTCTCATGTTTTGATATCAGCGGACCTGGCGACCCCATCTTTTGTTGTTGGGGGGGGGGGGGTCTTTCAGTAAATGACCCAGGGGCCCAGCATGGCTCTCTAGTGAACTAGGTGTCAATCTTGTCACAAAGTATCTTGTATTCCATTTCTTTAAAATTTGATCATTCTGGAACAACTGACGGATGAAGAGATATCTAATTTCTCATATTTTGAATCATTCCCCTCACATATTAAAGTTCTAGCCTTGTGCTAGCACTGAATTCTGTCTCACTAAAAGTTAACCCTGAAGTTCTTAACTCTTCCATTCCAAAGCAATACTGGCAGTGTTGGTAGATCTTGCACAGCTGATGCTAGTCAGTGCTCAAAGGGTTACTTAAGCAAATTCAAAACAGAAGCACAAGTATCACATTTCTAATTAAATTCATAATTTTAAATCACAACATTTCATTCCTGTTTCTTTCTACCAAAATGTATTCTGACAGAGTATAGAAATTAACCGATGAGTTCAAGCAGCGCCACTGAGTGGATGCACACGGCTCTCCTGGGTGGACGCACACGGCTCTAAAGAGTGGACGCACACAGCCCTACTGAGTGGACGCACACGGCCCTACTGAGTGGACGCACACAGCCTTACTGAGTGGACTCACACGGCTCTAAAGAATGGACGCAAACAGCCCTACTGAGTGGACGCACACGGCTCTAAAGAGTGGACGCACACGGCCCTACAGAGTGGACGCACACGGCTCTACAGAGTGGACGCACACAGCCCTACTGAGTGAACGCACACGGCCTTACTGAGTGGACGCACACGGCCCTACTGAATGGATGCATACAACGCCAATGAGTGGACGCACACGGCTCTCCTGTGTGGACGCACACGGCTCTAAAGAGTGGACGCACACGGCCCTACTGAGTGGATGCATGCAACGCCAATGAGTGGACGCACACGGCTCTACTGAGTGGACGCACACGGCTCTACTGAGTGGACGCACACGGCTCTACTGAGTGGACGCACACGGCTCTACTGAGTGGATGCATACAGCTCTACTGAGTTGACGCACACAGCTCTACTCAGTGGATGCATACAACGCCAATGAGTGGACGCACACGGTTCAACTGAGTGGACGCACGCTGCTCTACTGAGTGGATGCACACAGCTCTGTGTCCATGATATTTTAAGAACTCTTCTGTAACATTTACATTCAAAGGCATTTATGTGTTTCTCAGCTGTTTTATTAAGTGTCCAGGCCTCACAGGCATATGTTGCGATGGGAAAGATGCATGCCCTTAAAAATGTTGTTATGGATACAAGTAGAACTGTTTATTTTGCGGAGTGCTACAGTCTAGTTAACTCGACACGTGGGATAATGATTCAGTGCTGATTAAAAAATTCTGACCGGAGACATTAAAGTCTACAGAGTGATAGTGCTGCCTATGTAATTTATATACTTCCTGCTGACTGCCTTACCAGACCTGCATAAACTTGCACTGAGCAGTTAAAAAACAAAGCACAGAAAACTCCGTGTAAACAAGATGTTACCAATAATTGACGCTGCAAATCAGCAAAATAGATTAGAAAGTATACTGTTCAAAAAAGGAAACGCAACAAATATTATGTTGCGATTTAAACTGAAGTTTGCTGATCAGACAAGGGCAAATTGCCTGAAACGTTCACTTGGACATCAACTTCACGTGCTGACCTGAACTGTACTCAGCAGATGATTCATGAGCACAGAAAAGCGGCACTAGTAAAAAAAAAAAAAAAAGCATTTTTGACAATAACTCATGACAGGTTCGTGAGAATCACGTGAAACTTACCGAACACAAAACTCACTGACCATGTTATTGAATGTCTATAAAAGATTGACGCTCCTCGAATCAATTCATTTAAAAATTCAATGCGCAATTATGGCTGTAGAACAACGATTCATCATCATTGGACATATACACAAAGTGTAGTGGCCAGACAATTTAATATAGTTAGAAGCTCCAATTAGTCGCCTTTGGAGACGATTATAAGAAACTGACTCAGCTGCAGACCGGCCGCGCAGTGGAAGACCTATAGTCACAGCTCCTGCTGAAGACCTCTTCATACAGCTGCGTCACTTCAGGAATTGATTTGTATCTGCGTCCTAAACAATCCAGTCAATGACAGCAGCTCGTCGAATTTCAGATAAAACGGTCAGGAACCGGCTGCACGACGCCGGTCTTTGGGGTAGAAGACCTTACAGAGGTCCTGTTCTTACGAGCCGGCATCGCCAGAACTGACTACAGTGGGCGAACCAGCATCGTCAATAGACCATTGCGAATGACTGAAGAAGGGTTTGGTTTAGTGATAAATCATCTTTTTGCTCCAGCAACACGAGAGACGGAGAAGAGTTTACCGCAGAGCCCATGTGCGCTACGCCCAGAACTGCGTGGATGAGGTTCCTCTACATGGTGGTGGAGGTGTACTGGTGTAGGGGACGATCAGCTTCATGGGAGGAAGTGACCTGGTGCAAATTGAAGAACGCCTGAAAGCCCAATGAAACGTCGCTGAAGTTCTTCGTCCTCACGTCCTTCCACTTCTGCCTGCACCAGGGTCGACTTTTCAGCAGGATAACTCTCGACCTCACTTGGCACAACTCACCACCCAGTTCCTCGCTGACAACAACGGCCATCCATGTCATCAGACATGAACCCAATAGAACACTTAAGCGATGAACTCAACAGACAAGTCTGCCAGCGAGACGTGGCGCCAACCAATCTCCAACAGTTGTCTTTCGCACTCCGGGAAGAGTGGGCAGCCATCCCACAACAATAAATCCAACGGCTAATTGAATCCATGTCAAGGAGATGTCGTTCTCTGATACAGGCCAGAGGAGGCCATACACCTAACTGAAACGGAGGCCTCAGTCGCAAAGAATGAAATTTCAAACCAAATTTAATGAGCATCATGTCATTGTTAAAGTTTTAAAGTTTCTTCATGCCAGGATAGAAACATTAATTCTGTAAAGTAAAATTTTGATACAAATTTGAAATTTGGTGTACATTACGACTACAGAAGTGTTGTTTCTCTTTTGTTTGTTTGTTTGTTTGTTTTGAACAGTATATTTAATAAAATGCAAGAGTTCATCGAGACAAGAAATACATTAGGAAGCAGAAAAACAATACACAGCAGATAAATGTTTCGTTATTATGGCAGTGACATGTCATGAAGACACTTGGAAGATGCGATGTTAGTGCCCATATTTTCCTGGATCTGTTGCAAGTGGTTATGTCTGGCAGCCTTTCCTCTCCCGGCTTCTGAGTGAGCCAACAGTTTATTTCTACAGCTGATTATTATTTCGCTTATTTCTTACATTAGGATACTCCCGGCAGGATTAGAACTACGTGCCCTTTCATAAGAGACGACTACACCGCCACTTACACCTGAGTAATGAGATATAGGTGTTTCCGGAATAAATGTGTGAAACATACACAGGAAAAGTGCATAAAGTCAAAGGTCAGTTATATTTAACCAATAAATACATAGACCCAGCTTTGGAGGCGGTGCTTCACTGAGAAGGAAATGACTTCCAAACTTGAAGGTCCAAGACAAGACTTTAAGAGACAGAATCTTGTTCCCTGGAAATAAATGATCAAGAACAAGTAGACATAATACACACAATCACATAATTTAAAAAAAAAAAACGCTTTAACTTCAAATGTGCAGTTAAGAACAATAGTGAACTGGTAAAACAATCAGAAAATGACCGGGCTGCAGACATTATTGTGCTTAAATATGAAAGACAAGACTGGGCTTGGTGACCTGTCCAATTATTTTTGTTCAAAGGCTTCACTTTCTACAGGCAGTTTTCCAGTGTCGGTCTATGTTTCATAACATAGATACGCGTCAGGTGCTATATTTAAACCTGGATTGTATAGCACGTAAGAGACAAGGTTGGAACCGCACTTTGTATGAGTACTCAGCTCCCTAACTACTGCATTACCCTACTTACAACATTCTGTCGGGTGTAAGTCATACAGTTGTAATGTATGTAATAGATGTTTTGTTGGATGTAGAAGTCACAGAGCAGCAATGCATTTAATAAATATAATGTTGAATGTAGAAGTCATGCAGTAGTAATACGTATATTTAATAACTATGATGTTGAGTGTGAAAGTAATACGGTAGTAATATATTTAATAACTGCTGAGTATAAAAGATATACTGTAGTAATATATTAAATAACTATAATATTCAGTTCCTTCGCTCTTCAGAAAGTAAAACAACTAAAGAATCTGTGGAGAGGAACAGACAGAACTACAGAAATAAGATTTTTTAAGGCCATGCATCTTTCCCATCACAAACAATTGTCTGTAAGACCTGGACACTTAACACAACAGCTGAGAAACACATAAATGCTTTTGAATGTAAATTCTACAGAAGAGTTCTTCAAATATCATGGACACAAAAAAGAACAAATATATCCGTACAAGAACTTAATATTGAAGAAGGCTGGCTAGTAAAGAGGATTAAAGAGAGAAAACTTAAATATTGTGGACACATTAAACGTCATGATAATCTAGAGCAGACCGTCTTGGAAGGGTGCATAATGGGAAAAAGAGAGGAAGATCAAGGCGAAGATGGCTGCAAGACATCGTTGATGATCTGCAAAATGGATGCATCAGCAGCAGGGCACGTTGCTTACAACCGAGAGGCCTACTACATGTGAGCTTTTAGCGAGGCAAAATTCCGCAAGGGATATGCAAATGACTGACTGACTGATAATATTGAGTGTGAAAGTAATACGTTAGTAATATATTTAATAACTATAACGCTGAGTGTGAAAGTCATAATGTTGAGTATAAAAGTAATAAGCTAGTAATATATTTAATAAATTTACGCTTGCCTGAAGCAGGAAACTTCTTTCGTTGAATTCCACAAAAACCTCGAACATCCTTACATTCGCTAATGTTAGCAGAACTCTCCTGATGCAAATACATGTTTCTTAATTAATTGTCTGTCTGTCTGTCTGTCTGTCTGTCATTTCCTAAAGATATACATCTGCTTCACTTTTTCACCTAACTAAACAAAACCCCAGCCGACCTCGATCATCCTCGGTGTACAGCTTGGAGTCTCATTAGATATTACATAAGTTATCGTCAGATCTCTTGTACAGTTTTTACCCTCATTAACGATTATGCATTTATTACTATTTAAATTTGAGCAGAGACACAGAGAGAGAGAGAGAGAGAGAGACAGAGACAGAGAGACAGAGAAAGAGAGAACAGAGACAGAGAAGAGAGTCAGAGAGAGAGAGAAAGAAAGAGAGACTGTGTGAAAGACAGTCACCAGAGAGAGAGAGAGAGAGTCACCAGAGAGAGAGAGAGAGAGAGAGAGAGAGAGAGAGAAAAGAGAAGGACAGGGGGTTAGGGGGGAAGAAGGAATATCCTGAAAAAAAACCCGCAAGTAAGTAACGAAATGGTTGCGTTTATTTCTAGATCACAATTAGTTCCTAGTCCGGCACTTGTAAAGAGCAAAGACTTCGAAGTTTCCGGAGAGAACTAAACAAGAAAAAGAAAAGGAACTAAAAATGTGGATGTAAATTGTTGCGACTCCTCAAAGTTTTCTTTATAAAATTGTGTCCTGCGTTGAAGAATGAATAGAAGTTTATGTTGTGTATAGTTTTCGTCATGTCTGTTTATAGGAAGCGTTCGCTGAAGAATAAATAGAAGTTTATGTTGTGTTTAGTTTTCGTCATGTCTGTTTATAGGAAGCGTTCGTTGAAGAATAAATAGAAGGTACTGTCTATGATTTTGTCATGTCTATTTATAGGCAGTGTAATGTCATCAGAGTCAGCTGTTAGCGGCGGACTGCTTTATGGATGGGACAAGTCAACTAAGGAGAGGCGTTGCCACAAGGGCTCTGTGCTTGTTCCTTTGTAAAAACTTTAACCCTAGGAATCCAACTTCCAGGAGTGGTAAAAATGTACTAGTACATTAGCGTGACGTACGGGTTAACATGAAATGCAGATCAGCTTGTTCTAGAAATAACTACCTACACTTATTATCACACAGCTGACTCTGATACAACAGCACACATACATATACGCAGCAGTTGTCATTGATTCTTCTTCTTCTCCTCCTATCCTATCTCCATGGAACTACAAGTTGTTATTCTTTGCAGCCGATGCTGTGAAGGTTATGAGGCACGTGTCGGACTGGGAGTGGATCCTGAGTGGAGTTAAAAAAGCAAGAGGTATGTAATACTTCTTTAGCAGACTCCACCACCAAAGGGACTATGGCGATTCCTGTCCCTTTAACCAGGCTAGCCCTTTTACTGAGGGTACCAACGGAGATGTGAGAGAGGGTCTTGGTCAGCTATGGTTCACTAACCCTAACGTCGACATGCCAGCTATGGGTCGTTGATTGTCAAAACTGACAGCGTCTTGTCACTGATGTAGCTACATACACACACGCATACATGCATAATCAAAGGGCATTCTTGAACACCGCTCGCACATACGTATAGAAGTATTCAGAAAAGGAAAAAAAATCTGTCTTCAGACAACTTAGCAGATACTCCAGCACACTATATGTCTCATATGATGCTCTTGTCACTAAACTACACTGACAAATAGCGATAAAACAGGTGTCACAGAAAAATACATGCACACCACAAACATATATATATATACACAAATTCATTAAAGAAAACTTTTTTGAAACTCGCATCTGTTTCATGAAATGTGTGCTTGGAAGATCTCACTGAAAGTATCTCTATTTTTAAAATTTACGTTTTATGTACATTTTTTGAGCATCCAGCTATTTTTGTTTGTTTGTTTATATTTCTTTTGTTTATGATTTATGACTACGTTCTCGTTTGTTTGCTAACATAATCAACATCCTCTCAGAAAGGCTTTCTCACATATCCTCAACTAAAGCCAGAGAAATGGACATACTTTCGCCACCCTTTTCTCCTCTGTGTAAATGTTCACAGTTAATTATAGGTCGTTGTTAGTCGAATTCCAGTAATTGCGTGACTAATTCCTAATCCACACGTTTCTCGCTTACCAAATGTGCTCACCAACACACTGGACCATTCATCAGCTCACACGAGTTTCCACTCACTAGTAACAAGCTAACCTGTCATAGCAAGCTGGCTCACGAGGCATGATCTGCAGGCATGATTGTGTTTACACAGCAGCGTAGCAGTGAATTTAGCAGAGATGGCATATGCTAACTTTCTGTCTACGCTCTGGAACATTAAGAAAACAGTGCCCAGTTTGCTATCGTCGTCGTCGTCATCATTATCACCATCATGTCACTGAAAACAAAGCATCCCGAACTTTTTGGAGTAATTGAAACGACATCGTCTTCTTCTCCTTCTTCTTCTTCTTCTTGCTTCTTCTCCTTCTTCCTTCTTTCTTCTTCTTCCTTCATCTTCTTTCTTTCTTTCTTTCCTTCTTCTTCTTCTTCTTCAGCGTTCAGTTTTGTATGCTCAGCTTTCTAAACAGGGAGCTCGATCGCCATCATGAATCCCGCTGTCGGCAGGAGGTCTTCGTAGGAACCCCAGAGTTTCTCCCCCCTGCTTCTCTTTCGGGGCCACACCCGGGCTCTGAAGTCTCTGTATATGGTGCAATGCGATATCATACATCCACGTGGCAGAGTTGATGGTCTGTTGTCGTTGTTTGCTCGAATAAATGGAGTTCAGGTTCGAGTCACAGCCATTATTTTTTGTTCTCTCTCACATCTAAACGCTTTATTAACAATACTTGGAGGCACTCTTCTACATCCTGTTTGCTGTATACAAGCCTCATTGCTTGCAACTATGCTTTAAAAAATTGCTTGACAACGTAGTAAACAATTGACTTTCTATGGCTCTTTAAACACTTTACCAGCTATAATATGGAGTGGTAAAAAAGAAACTTAATATCAGTTTTAAGTAAGTAAACTCCATTTTCTTTATCCGAAATGTTTACATCGCTGAGTTAACGGACAACTGTCAGTGTCTTATATAACTTTTAGGGTTCGTGATACGAGAGTTGCTCTTAGTACAGTTGCCCCGTATACGACACTTCAAGTTCAATAGTCACTTGAAACCCTCACAGGTTTTGGGAGCAGGTCGGTGAAAACATGTGTTGTCCTCCACTCACCCGTGAAACAACAGGGCAACTTTTTTCTTTTTAAAACAAGCCGCGATGTTTGATTACCTTCTTTTAGCAGTTGGGTGAAGACGCTGTCTGAATGTTTGATTATCTTCTTTTAGAGTTAGATGAAGACGCTGTCTGAATGTTTGATTACCTTCTTTCAGAAGTTGGATGAAGACGCTGTCTGAATGTTTGATTACCTTCTTTTAGAGTTGTATGAAGACGCTGTCTGAATGTTTGATTACCTTCTTTCAGAAGTTGGATGAAGACGCTGCCCGATTCGGCAATCATCATCGACCCATGGCTGATACGTTAGCGTCAGGGTTAGCGAACCATAGCCAACCAAGACCCTGTCCCACCTCTCTGTTGGCACCCTCAGTAACAGGGCTAGCTTGGCTAACGGGACAGGGATCGCCATAGTCCCCATGGTGGTGGAGTCTGCATAAGAAGCATTTCACACCCCCTGCTTTTTAGCTGTACTCCCGGGACTGAAAAAAATAGCTGCTATAATCCTCTCCCACGCCGATACGATGGTTTACCTCAACATCTCTACAGCGTCGGCTGCAAAGAACAACAGGTCGCAGTTACAGGGAGATAACACACGACAAGACAAGCTGTTGGATGTAGATGTGGTATGACAAGAGGTGGCTGTCTAATTTTCGTAAATTATAATCGTGAAGCATGTTATCACTGTTTAGATTTGTGAGTCACCTCCTCCAAAACCTGCACTTTTTTTCCCCTCTCTGGGTGAGTAGCCCTGGCTCCTCGGTGTCAGTGGACCTGGAAATTGATGGTTGTTTGAATGACAAGCAAGGCCAGGCCACCCTCTGGCAGCAACAATGGGCGCTTCTCGTCTCTTATTCTAGCCAAGATCTGAGGCCGCTGACCACTTTCCCAGATAACTGGGGAGTAAGGGAGGGGGGGGGGGTCACTTACTGTCAGCACGACCTAGTTTATTTTAATGGGCAACTGCTTATTTTGTCACACAGAAGTGATGGAGGCTATCGGCACTGAGACTTTATTGAGAGTGGCAGAACAAGATGATCACGTACAAATGATGAACATACACCAGTCCAATATTTCGACAAAAAGCCTTTTTCTAGGATCACGCAGAAAAAAAAACAACAACACAACAGATAAAAACACGAAAAACATATAAAAAAATTAACCTTACCTCTTTTTGTACTCTCCTTTGTAAGAAAGACGGGGCACAGAATGTCAAAAAAAAAAAAAAAGGATTGATCTTCATCATTTGCATGTGCTCATCTTTCCTGCTCACTTTCCCCAATGTTTCTATCTTTCTCTAGAACTGAGCTATAGACTTCTGTCTATTACTAGAAACAGTTTTATCTCAGTTGTCACTTCTTTTATTAGACTTTATCCCTCGCTAGATTATTTGTCAGTTATGAAAGATCATGAAGGGTTGGAAAGACTTTCTAGATTATTTGTTTGTCTGTCAGTTATGAAAGATCATGAAGGGTTGGAAAGACTCGCTAGATTATTTGTTAGTTATGAAAGATCATGAAGGGGTGGAAAGACTCCCTAGGTTCAGATTTATGAATAAAAAAAAAACATTCGGAAAAAAACTGTGGATTATCTAAAAATTAAATGATGTCTTCTCCAGGTTTGTCGGAGACGGAGATGAATGTTCCCCACGAAAATGTAATTCTTGCTTAGGAAATGGAAAATTGTTCGATCTTCTTCTTCTTGTCTCCCTGAAACTGCTAGCTTGATGTGGTGAAGTTGCTAGCGTGATGTGGTGAAGCTGCTAGCTTGATGTGGTGAAGCTGCTAGCTTGATGTGGTGAAGTTGCTAGCTTGATGTGGTGAAGCTGCTAGCTTGATGTGGTGAAGCTGCTAGCTTGATGTGGTGAAGCTGCTAGCTTGATGTGGTGAAGCTGCTAGCTTGATGTGGTGAAGCTGCTAGCTTGATGTGGTGAAGCTATTAGCTTGATGTGGTGAAGCTGTTAGCTTGATGTGGTGAAGTTGCTAGCTTGATGTGGTGAAGCTGCTAGCTTGATGTGGTGAAGTTGCTAGCTTGATGTGGTGAAGCTGTTAGCTTGATGTGGTGAAGCTGCTAGCTTGATGTGGTGAAGCCGCTAGCTTGATGTGGTGAAGCTGTTAGCTTGATGTGGTGAAGCCGCTAGCTTGATGTGGTGAAGCTGCTAGCTTGATGTGGTGAAGCTGCTAGCGTGATGTGGTGAAGCTGCTAGCTTGATGTGGTGAAGCTGTTAGCTTGATGTGGTGAAGCTGTTAGCTTGATGTGGTGAAGCTGTTGAGGCGCGGCATCGTATCGGAGTGGGAGAGGTGACGGAAGCTACTTTTTTTTTCAATCCCTGGTGGGATCTAAAAATCAGAGGTCATGTGATGCTTCTCTAACAGACTCCACCTCCCTGGGGAAATCTGGCGATTCTGGTCGGTTTGTCAAGCTAGGTTTGCAGCTGGTGGTACCTACGGAGTGGTGGGAGAGGGTCTTGGTCGCATGTGGTTTGTCAATCCTGATTCTGAGATGTCAGTTATGGGTCCCTGGCGGCCAAGATCGTGAGTCCTGAGAGATAATTAATATATTTTCGACACTGAGTGATATTTTCGACACTGAGTGATATTTTTTACATTTGGTGCTATTTTCGACAGCGAGCCTTCTTTGGGCATTCAGTGAGACAAAACAAATTGCTAGTGAAGTAATTTTTTTTTCTTTTAATTCATTTGTCCTACCTTATCTTGTTTTGTAATATAAATATATAAGAAGGGAAAACATTTCGCTTCTTTTAGCTATTCACAAAAGCTACTAGCTTTTATATTTTTCTGTTTCACTATCTAAATTCTTGTTTGTATGGGTTTGCGGGAGTTATTTTTAATGTGTAGATAATGTGAAAGCGGTTTATGTAAATTACCAAAATTCTAAGGAAAAATGTGTTGTGATCGCCTAGACGTTGTCAGAAAATTACTCGATACCAATTTTTAACTTCAATAGCAGATTAAAATTTCGAACTCAAAACTTAAACAATATAGTTAGCGAAGGGAAATAATTTGTGAAAGATGCCGTTCTGAGTAGCATGTATTACCCGCCCTTGTAAATTCTCGCTTCGAGTTCGTATTAGGCGAAAAAAGAAGGCACGGAAATCGTGCAGAGACTCAACGTGAGTTTTAAAAAAGAGTAGGCAGTCTGACAGAAGTCACTTCCCGTAGTTGAGCCGAGTCTTTCCGACTTTTGTCTCCCTGTCTGTCCTGTGCCCTTCCTATTTTTATGTCATATCCTCACGTCTGATGGATCTGCACAAACTGCATACTTTTTTTTTTAACTCACGTTCAGTCTCTGCACGATTTCCGTGCTTTCTTTTTCGCCTAAACCGAACTCATTTCGAAAATACTCGGCATCAAGTGGAATAAATTCAAGAACAATGCAGAGATAAGACAGTTGACTGAACAACAACCAGTCTCATGGGTGATCAGGAAAAGGAGATGGACATATGTTGGTCACTTGATGAGAAGAAATGATCAGAGAATACCAAAACAAGCTATCAAGTGGAACACAACAGGCCGAAGAAAAAGAGGCAGACCGCGTGAAACTCTGAAGAGGACATTATTAAGAGAGGCCAAATTAACAGGCACAAAATCCTTTGATGAGGTTGAAAGACTCGCCGAAGACAGGAAAAATTGGCGAACTACTTTGCGAGCCCTATGTGACGTTTAACGGCACGGGAAGGATATAAGATATATATAAGATAAGAACTCATTTCATGTTAACCCGTACGTCACGCTAACGTACCAGTGCATTCATACGACTCCTGTAAGTTGGATTCCCAGGGTTAAAGTTTTTACAAAGGAACAAGCACAGAGCCCTTGTGGCAACGCCTCTCCTTAGTTGACTTGTCCCATCCATAAAGCAGTCCGCCGCTAACAGCTGCCTCTGATGACATTACACCGCCTATAAATAGACATGACAAAATCATACACAGTACCTTCTATTTATTCTTCAACGAACGCTTCCTATAAACAGACATGACGAAAACTAAACACAACATAAACTTCTATTTATTCTTCAACGCAGGACACAATTTTATAAAGAAAACTTTGAGGAGTCGCAACAATTTACATCCACATTTTTAGTTCCTTTTCTTTTTCTTGTTTTCTTCTCTCCGGAAACTTCGAAGTTTTTGCTCTTTACAAGCAGCGGACTAGGAACTAATTACAATGATTTGCTCGAAGACAAGAGTGAAACCTTCTCTATAATCGACGAATCTAGGCCACACAGTTTAGTGTCCAGATTTTCCTTGACCCGTTCTGACAGAAGATGATGTGGTCAGTTTCTCGCCTGCCTGCCTGCCTGCCTTTCCTCCCTACATGTGTTAAACGCCTGAAAATGACGTATTTGAGGTTTTTGAAAGAAATGAGAGAGAGAACGGAAAGAAAAAAGAGGAAGAAAATAGGGAAGAAGGAGTGACAGGACACGGAGTAAGCAGAGGGGAGATGAGAATGAAGAAGACTTGTGAAATGAAACACCAATGTACTTTTGGAGATGTTTGCTCTTATGCTAAAGCTAGCGAACCCTGCGGTGAAACACCAATGTGTGCTGACGCTAGAGCTAGCGAACATAAATGTCAAGACTTTCCGTGGATCTAACCTTTCAGATCTTTATCGTCGTGGACTTCCTTGTGGAGGAATTCGTTAGATGGTAATCCTTGAAGAGATGGTGTGAGAGATCACCAACTGAGCTAATGGCCTGCATGAAGAATCGGGTACTCTGGAGAAACATAATAGTCAAAGCCAGTCCCCATGACACCTGATGATGATGAATCCTTGAAGAGACTGCTACATCGCTGAACTCGCTGACCTAAACCTTTTGCATACCATCTCATGACGGTGGTCTATGCATCTGAAAGTGGATACACCATTTCCACATCATTCTCCTTTCTCACCGCGTCTACCACATGTAGTTTCCTAAAAGCCTGTTTTGTCGGTCCTTGTAGTCCAGAGAACCGGATCCTCGGCTCACCGAGAAAAGACGTGTTTTTCAATAAGCAGACAAAGCGTGGGGACTATGAGGCATGAAAAAAAAATAAGCGCGTGTGAAGGAAAACACGGCCAGCACCAAACATACAACAAAATGCCCTCGAGGGGTCGCAAAGGTAGGCCAGGCTATCACGAAGAAAACAGAACTTGGTGCAGTCAAAACAGAGTCTTTCCCATCCACCAACCCCCCAGTTCGTTGGTAGCGTAGACCACGAAGTTACAGCCAGCGAGGGACGGTCACGTTGTAGCCGGGCTGAATCGTGCTCCAGGTCGGCCGCTCTTCGCGTTTGTGTAGGCTCCCGGTATTTGCCGAATATTAATCGCTTTTGACGTCTATTAACAGCCGCGTTAATCTTTTGTGTTTGCGCATATTTTATCGACCAGCGTAACGTTAAATGGTTGCAGACCGAAATGTGATTATTGGGCACAAGAAATGATGTTTAAAAGAGAACATAATTGTTGAATACTTGTTAACACTTTGGCATGGAAAAAAGTCACGCACTGTTATTGCATTGCTTTATGTGTAACAACTGTTGAGAAACTTTTTTAGTGCGAAGGAATACATCATTGTTTGACAAGACAACCTTGTTACTTCTGAAGTGTCTTAATTAATTAAGGTAAGTCTTAATTAGTGTGTGTGTGTGTGTGTGTAGAGGGGTGGGTGGGTTGTACTTACCATTTTCTAACCAGTGGGATTTACCTAAAATTTACTTCTACTTTGTTCTTGCTTTGGAACATTGGAAAAAAGCCGTTTTTTAACATCTTTTTTGCTCACACACGTGTATTTTTTATGTTACAACATTTTGTAGGTGGGTACTTGGGAACTAGGGCTCTCGGATAGCAAAAGTGATTGACACACCCGTCTCTCACTGCAACGGTCGGCGTTTGGATCAAACGTGGACGAGCTGAGTCAGCCCAGATGTAAACATTAGGATCTGGTCAGAGCGTCTGACGTGCCAGTGGTCGTCGTGTCCTCTCTTTTGATCTTAGTCACAAAGTTTGACTTCGGAACTCCTTCGACTGTTTGCAGAACTTGGTTATAGGCCATTTTATTTGTTGCTTTTAACATTCAGTTTTAATCTGAACAGTTTGACACGTAATTTTAAGTTGTTAACGTGGAGATAGTAATGTTTGTTAATATGCATTAATGTATAATCTGTTGTGACCAGTATAATTATAATAACAAATAGATGGCAACTCTAGGTTTCTGAAAGTCATCGAGCACAAATATATAGAGGTCAGGGAAAACAAATGCAAATACAATGAAATAATCAAAGTAAGCCGAGAGAAGTTTTGAAAATGTCAGTAAATGTAAGAAACTGTCGCGGTCCAAGCGAAAGGCTGTAGTTCAGCCACTGATAGCTACATCTGGGATCATTCTGATGCTCCTGTCAGTCATCCCTCGCGCCGTGTGTTTGTTTTAGTATCATGATTTATTATCATCTTTCTAACATGGCTTCTTTATATTTTTGAAATGGTATTTCTGATGCTTACAGTCATCACTATACTTTTTTGGGTCTGTTTTTCCTTCTTCTTCATTTTCAAGAAGAGCTAAACTTACATAAAGGAACCTGCCAAAGACTTGAGATAAATGAAAATGTTATCATTTTCTGTGGTAACAAAACTGAACGTAACCGATTCTGAGGCCAAGCATAAACAAAACCTAATAGTATCGATTCAGTTATATGTATTGATACTTGTAAATACCTATCTCGTACCGTAAATTGCTCTATCACAGATTTATAACTTTCTAAAAGTTTGATTCATAACAACTGTCCCTAATAATACAAACTCAGTAATTCAGATTTTATGGGTCCCTGCAGAGAGATATTTAGACTTTTTTGGTGATCGAATAAAAGGAAGAAATGAGAGAAGAACTGATGAAGAAGATATCATCATCACCATCATGTGCCTTCTTCAGAATGAAGGTTAACGGTAATGAATCTCCAGTTTTCCTGCTCCCTCGCCTTGATGGTCCATTCAGCCAGGTTGTGTCCTGTACCATTTACCCACCTGAAGAAAATAAAGAAAAGTTAAAAAAAAGTAAAAGTAATCCTGTCATGCCTTAGAGGCACGTAGGATTATGGTGTTCGTGCCCATATTTTCCTTTAGTGCATGTATTTTCCTTTAGTGCCCATATTTTCCTTTTTCTGAAGAAAATAGTTAAAGGTAAAATCCCAGAATCCATGTCATTAAGGAATATTTATTTATTTAAATATGTATTTCCAAGATCTTCGGCACATGAAAGTCTGACGTGGTTAGTATCACGCTTGGCCAGATTTCTCTGGTACCAATTTTTTAGAGGCTGGGTGGATCCTGGGGCCTTTCTAGTGTGGTGATACCAGAAAAATTCCCACTGTTGGGACTTGAAGCCTGTACGACCGGATTAGAAGACCGAGCTCCTAACCACTCAGCCAGCCAGGCCTACAATGAAGAAGATATACAGAACAAAGCAAAAGATCAACAGCATGCACTGATTTAGGAAAAAAAATTAAGGAGAACACCAAATACCGAGAAATACAGTGTATTTCCACCAACGACACTGTCCAAACATGATGATGATGATGATCTTTACATAACATTACATGTCGTTCGTATAATTGATTTCAAGCCTTAAAGTTGGATCGTAGAATACACTTAAATTGTTGTCTACTTAGATACCTGTATGTAGAAAGGCAGCTCCTTATCGGAGTTTTCAAAAGCATTTTGTTTTCATTTGATATCCACAAAAAGATCATTTGATAAGGATCGTTTGCCAGAGGCCAGACCGCCCCGTCCCCAGCCTACATGACTAAACTCTCCTACCCTTTCTATGGTCGCTGTACAGGTGAAATGCTAGATAATAGCATGGCAGACACTGATTGCATTATTTGACAACAGATTTGAATGTTTGTATTGACTCTATTCAAGGCACATGAATACTACTGAATCTGGACATGTATGTTTCATGTGTGGCAAATCTTTTAGAGCTCGTATAGGGCTAGTTGGTCACGCACGGACACACCTCTCCTTACTTTGACTAAGATGAATCTGTGGTCATCATCGAAGACGATGGACGAACAACAACGTTCATGGCACTATGTCAGGTCACAGCTAGAAGCAGTTAGCATTGGCCTATGATTATGTGTCCTTTATGCATTTCGTTTTCATTTTTTCATCTCCTGTTTGTTTGTCAGCACATATCCAATCTATCTGCCTACCTATCTGTCTATCTATAAATTATTAGATAATAATAGGTTAGAAAGTATTTTAATGAATGCTAAATGAAAGTTGTATGGTAGAGGGCAGAATGTCAGACGGACCTGCGTGCCCAATATCTTATCTTATCTTATATCTTATATCCTTCCCGTGCCGTTAGACGTCACATAGGGCTTTGGAAATAAAGATCAATCAGTCTATCTATCTGCCTATCTATTTATCTGCCTATCTATTTATCTGTCTGTCTATTTATCTATCTGTCTGCCTGTCTTTACTAGAGACACCAAAAAAGAGGAGGGACAGGATCTTTGTTAGCTGTGGTTCGCCAACCTTAACGCTATCAGTTTGGCTGTAGGTCAGTGACAGTCAAACCGAACATTCTTCTCTCCCGTTTCCTAATGTAACTTTCAGTGTTGACTTCTTGATCGAACCCGACGGTTTGCTTCACGTAAGGTGATATTTAAAGTATCTGTTATCTCCTCCATCCACCTCTTGCGTGGGCGACCCTGTTAATGACTGTGGCACTGTACTGCCAAACTTCGAGAACAAATCGAAAAGAAAAAAAAAACTATAGGCAACCCACCTGATTATGTTTGACTCAAGAATACATTTCTTGTACTTGAACGAACTCTCTGTAACTGCGAGCTGTTGTTCTTTACAGCCGATGCTGTGGAGGTGTTGAGGACCAGCATTGTGTCGGCGTGGGAGAGGGTTATGACAGCTACTTTTTCAGTCCCGGAGTACAGCTAAAAAGCGGGGGGTGTGCAGTGCTTCTCTAACAGACGCCACCACCATGGGGACTATGGTGATCCCTGCCCCGTTAGCCATTGGGGTACCAATGGAGAGGTGGAACAGGGTCTTGGTCAGCTATGGTTCGCTAACCCTGACGCTAGCGTATCAGCTATGGGTCGCTGACTGCCACATCGGACAAGCGTCTTCACCCCATCTCAAGAATACATAAAGTCGGATGTATTGTAAAATCAGGAATAATACATTGAGGGGATAAAGATCACCGACTGGGAAACCCTGGATAGTCTAGCTGTGTTTTCTATGTGAAAGTTCTGATATGGACTATCAGGAAAAGAAAGCTGCATTGAGACAATCGCCCAAGCCAGATGAACCCAAAAAAAATCCTTATCAAAGCAAACCTCATAAGCATTCCACTGCACATTTTACTCTTAAGCCTTCTCCAGTCAGACCTGCGCACACAGTTGTCGTCCACTGTGGCCCTCTGCATGTAATTGTCAAACATCTTCATTGATATTCTGCCTTCCTGTCTAAAGAAATCGCTTATAGCGTTGTTACTCAAAAGGCGCTTTTACGCTGTCAAGTACTTTTTAAGTTTGCGCGAACAAGTACAGGAAACCAGGCACAAGGCTACAAGTGGGTTCCCTACCAGCTGCGTATTGCCTGTCACCTGGTTTGTTTGGGTTTTCTTTTCGCCTCTGTTGTTCAGTTTTAAAACGGCACACAACCCTCATTATGTGGTTGTGACAGTTGGGAACTACAGTTCCCCGCCCCCCTCCCTCCAAGTTAGGATTTGTTTAATGCACATCAGCCGACAGGCGCTGAGGATCTCTGGATTTTCTGTTTCTCTCTCGTCCCCCTCTTATATCTTATATCTTATATCCTTCCCGTGCCGTTAGACGTCACATAGGGCTCGCAAAGTAGTTCGCCAATTTTTCCTGTCTTCGGCGAGTCTTTCAACCTCATCAAAGGATTTTATGCCTGTTAACTTGGCCTCTCTTAATAATGTTCTCTTCAGAGTTTCACGCGGTCTGCCCCTTTTTCTTCGGCCTGTTGTGTTCCACTTGATAGCTTGTTTTGGGATTCTCTGCTCATTTCTTCTCATCAAGTGGCCAACATATGTCCATCTCCTTTTCCTGATCACCCGTGAGACTGGTTGTTGTTCAGTCATCTGTCTTATCTCTGCATTGTTCTTGAATTCATTCCACTTGATGTCGAGTATTTTCCTTAGGCATTTGTTTTCAAAAGAGTCTAATTTCTTTTCTATTTCTTTAGTTGTTTTCCAGCTTTCGCATGCATAAATGAGGGTGGATATTACATTTGAATTGAATAGTCTTAACTTGGTTTTTGTGCTTATAACTTTTGAATTCCATATGTTCTCAAGATTCTTGAAGATTGATGCTGCTTTTGCAATTCTGATCCTAACTTCCTTTCTAGTGTCACCATCCTGGTCTATGTAGCTGCCAAGGTATGCAAATTGATTGACTTCTTCAATATCTGTCCCTTCTATGTGTATTTTTCCATTTTGATTGATGGGAATTTTCATTATTTTTGTTTTGTCCTTGTTAATTTCAAGTCCTATTTTGCTAGCCAGTGAAGATAGGCTATCTGTTTTTTCTTGCATGGAATTCACATTATTACTGATAAGAGTTATGTCATCAGCAAAATCAAGATCTTCTAGTTGGGTCCCATGTACCCAGTCAATACCTGTGTTACCTGTGCAGCATTTTTTCATTATGAAGTCTATTGTAATCCCAAAAAGTAAAGGAGACAGTATACATCCTTGTTTCACGCCTGTTTCAATCTGGAACCATTCACTCATCCCTTCTTCTGTCTTGACTGCACAACCATATCCATTGTATAAGTCCTTAATGATGTTGACAATTTTAGATGGTATTCCATATAGACATAAAATTCTCCATAATGAATCTCTGTGTATGCTATCAAATGCCTTCTTAAAATCTATGAAATTCAGTATTAATGGTTTCTGCTTTTCAATATGTTCTTCAAGTATTATTCTGAGAGTAAAGATCTGGTCGAGACAGCTTCTCCCTTTTCGAAATCCTGCTTGTTCTTCTCTCATTGCAGTATCCACTATATCTTTGAGTCTATTCAAAATGACCTTGCAAAATACTTTTGACACAACTGATATTAAGGTTACTCCTCTCCAGTTGTTACAGTCACTAAGGTTGCCCTTTTTTGGTATTTTCACAATGATTCCCTTCTTCCAATTAGAAGGGACCTTTTCTTCTTTCCAAATCTTGTTAAACATTCTCTGTAGTTGTCTCATGTTGTCACTATTGATAGCTTTTAGCATCTCGGCTGTTATTTCATCTTCACCTGCAGCTTTGTTGTTAGCCATTAAATTCACTGCTGTTTCAATTTCATGCAATTCAATTTCATCTAGACTGACATTTAGTTGTGGGGCTGGTAAGTCAGTTTCAAGGTTTAACAATTCTTTTGGGTGTGGTCGATTGAGTATTTCTTGGAAGTGTTCAGCCCATCTTTGCTTTTGGTCTTTATTTGATGTTAATAGTGTTCCAGTTTTGCTAAGGATTGGTCTTTCTTTAGATGTAATAGTACCTGTTAGCCTCTTTTGTATGTTATATAAAGTTTTGCTGTCTCCTGTTTTTGCTGCTTTTTCTGCCTCTTTCGCCATATTGTCTATGTATTCTCTTTTATCCCTTCTAGTTGAACTTTTTACTTTCTTGTCTATGTCTTTGTATTTTGCTTTTGCCGAATCTCTTTCATGATCTGCTTTTGCATTCAACATGTTTAATTTGACTGCTCGTCTTTCATGTATATACTTCCATGTTTTATCTGATATCCATGCTTTTCTATTTGGTTTTTCCAATCCAGCGCTTACTTTTGCTGCTGTGATTATGGCTGTGCTGTAAGAATTCCATAACTCATCTATACCTATCTCTTCAACTTCACTGGGTGTTTTGGAATGATTGGCAAGTTCCTGATTGAAATTAATGTTAGTATTTTCTTCTTGTAGGCTGTGGATGTTTATCTTTCTGTGTACTGATTTCTTGTGTTGACTTTTCAATTTTAGTTTTATTTTCCCTATGCACAGGTTGTGATCACTGTTGACATCTGCACCCCTATAAGCCCTTACATCCATGAGAGATGTTCTGTATTGCTTTCTAATACAAAAATGGTCTATCTGGTTTCTAGTTCTATCATCTGGAGATATCCATGTTGTTTTATGTATCTCTTTGTGTGGGAATATTGTGCCTCCAATGACCATGCCCTCTGTTAAACATATTTCAATTATATTCGTTAATATATATTATATATATATAATATATAATATATATATAATATATAATATATATATATATAATATATATATATATATAATATATAATATATATATAATATATATTATATTCGTTGTTAAACATATTTCAATTATATTCGTCCCCCTCCCCACCCCCTAAAAAAAATGCTGGGGTAGAAGCGAGAAGAATGAGAAACGAGATTAACAGACGAAGATATATAAATAAAAATAAATTGGCAAGAAGAAGGCACCATATCAGACGAATCTGAATTCTCCCCCCCCCCCCCCCTTGGAACATAAAGATCGTTCGTTCACTCGTTAGGTCAACGGTCTTGTTCAAGTTTCTTGAACAGTTTCAGAATTTTCAGAGTTTCGCGGAGAGAACGCTTTGAATTAATCAGGTGTGATTGCCTGTGTGTTGTAACAAGCTACCTGTAGCTGATCTGAAAGTAGCAGTGAAAGAAAAAAAAAGGCAGGGGGGGGGGGGAGGGATGCCAGAGAGTACAACATGACACATTTACTGAACAGGAAACAGAAAGAAAGAAAAAAACGTGTCTCCGAGTCTTATGACGAACAAAGGAAAAGGGAAGATTTCATATCGGAAGCGTTTGTCATGCGTACAACGGCATTTCTCCGGCCGTTAAATTTTAATGTCATCCTTTCTCAGCCTACCCAGACATTTCGTTTGTGATCCGAGTGCAGTGAGGCTGAGCCCGATGTTCATCCGGGTTAAGACAGCGATGATGGCAGATGATAGATGGTGAGACCAGACAGGCATGTCTCTGCACACTTCTTGCCTGTGCGTACGCAAGAAAATGGGGCTATAGCAGTCTAGAAAAAAAAAAATGCAGTAACAAACTTCTTAATAGGCTCCACCACTTTTTAGACCATGTCAGAATCTAATTTGTCCACCATGGCTGTTGTGCATCCAGGGAAGATAAGGATCTTGTCCAGGAATGTATGACTAGCCAGTGACGTGAGAGATGTTTTTGGTCTCTTTCCGAATGTTTGGGCTAATGAACACTTTTCACTGTAAATGCCAGCTGCTGACTCGTCAAAGTCTAATTCCCTGCAGGCACTGGCAGTCCTAGTGTGGGGGGGGGGGGGGGGGGTACTTTTAACCCGAACAAAAATTGTAATTTTTGGAATGCATCGGCATTTGACATTGTTTCCGAGCATGCGCAGACAACGATGTGGGGTAGGAGATCTGAGAGCGTATTATTTTAAGAGTTTTTCCACTAGACAATTGTTGTCCGACTATCCTTCCATCTCGAACAAACGCTTTGATGTACTGTTTATTTCACCATTTATGATTATGTTGCTTTAATAGGAAAGTGTATCTCGTAACTTTTCATATAAGAGACCCGAAGAGGAAGGCGAGAAGAATAGCTACCACTGATATAAACATTGCTTACAAATAATAATTTGAAAAGTGCCATTTTACGCTTATCACTTAGCGTTTATAAGAGGAGATTATACTTTATTTGTTCTTGTTTATACATTCTATTGTTCATTGTTGTTATTGGTGCTCACTGGTTGTAATATTCTTGAATATGTGTATCTATTGTCATTTGTTTCACTCTTTCACTCCAGTGCAGTCATTCGGTGCTAGCTATCTTTCATCTTACATCCTTCCCGTGTCGTTAAACGTCACATAGGGCTTGCATTGTTGTTTGCTAAGTTGTCCTGTTTTCGGCGAGTTCCCACTTAACTGGCTTCTCTTAACAATGTCCTCTTTAGAGTTTCACGTGGTCGACCTCTTTTCTTCGGCCTGTTGTGCCCCACTTGATAGCTTTTTTTTTGGGTATTCTCTGATTGTTTCATCTCATCATATGTCCATCTTCTTTTTCTAATCACCCATGAGACAGGTTATTGTTTGCTCATTTGTCTTATCTCTGTGTTGTTCTTAAATTCATTCCACTTTATACCGGATATTTTCCTTAGGCATTTGTTTTCAAAAGAATCTAATTTCTTGTCTATTTCCTTAGTTGATTTCCAGCTTTCACATGCATAAATGAGGGTGGATATCACATTTGAATTGAATAATCTTAACTTGGTTTTTGTGGCTATAACTTGTGAATTCCATATGTTCTTCAAGATTTTTAAAGACAATGCTGCTTTTCCAATTCTAATTCTGACTTCCCTCCTGGTGTCACCATCCTGGTCTATGTAGCTACCAAAGTATGCAAATTGGTTTACTTCATTAACAGCTGTTCCATCTACGCATATTTTTTCTTCTTGATTAATGAGAAATGTAATAATTGTTGTTTTGTCTTTGTTAATTTCAGGACCTATTTTGCTAGCCAAGGAAGACAGGGAATCTGTTTTTTCCTGCATCGATTTCACATTATCTCTGAGTTATGTCATCTGCAAAATCAATATCTTCTATTTGAGTCCCATGTATCCAATCAATGCCTGTTTTACCAGTACAGCATCTTTTCATTATAAAGTCTATAGCAATTCTAAAAAGCAAGGAAGATAATATACATCCTTGTTTCACTCCTGTTTCTATCTGAAACCATTCACTCATTCCTTCTTCTGTCTTGACTGCACAAACATATCCGTTGTAGAGATCTCTAATGATGTTGACAGTTTTAGATGGTACTCCATATAGTCTTAAAATTCTCCACAATGAATCTATGTGTATGCTATCAAATGCCTTTTTAAAGTCTGTGAAGTTCAGGATTAATGGTTTTTGCTTTTCAATATGTTCTTCAAGTATTAATATCAGAGTAAAGATCTGGTCGAGACAGCTTCTCCCTTTTCGAAATCCTGCCCGTTATTCTTTCATTGTAGTATCAACTACATCCTTAATTCTATTCAGAATCACTTTACAAAACACCTTTGACACAACTGATAGTACGGTTACACCCTTCCAGCTATTGCAGTCCTAGCAGCTATAACAGCCGGTAATACCTCCAGTTATTGCAGTCCTAGCAGCTATAACAGCCGGTAATACCTCCAAGGTAGACTTTACGAAAACCCACAGTTCACTTCTCAGACTTGCGAAAACCGTCAAGTTCACTTCTCAGACCTATGAAAACCGTCAAGTTCACTTCTCAGACTTGCGAAAACCGTCAAGTTCACATCTCAGACCTATGAAAACCGTCAAGTTCACTTTCTCAGACCTATGAAAACCGTCAAGTTCACTTCTCAGACCTATGAAAACCGTCAAGTTCACTTCTCAGACCTATGAAAACCGTCAAGTTCACATCTCAGACCTATGAAAACCGTCAAGTTCACTTTCTCAGACCTATGAAAACCGTCAAGTTCACTTCTCAGACCTATGAAAACCGTCAAGTTCACTTCTCAGACCTATGAAAACCGTCAAGTTCACTTCTCAGACCTATGAAAACCGTCAAGTTCACTTCTCAGACCTATGAAAACCGTCAAGTTCACTTCTCAGACCTATGAAAACCGTCAAGTTCACTTCTCAGACCTATGAAAACCGTCAAGTTCACTTCTCCATCGGCCTCACAGACGCCCGAGGATTAAACATATAAAGTATTAGATTAGTCTGTTATTTTCAAATACGGATTCCAAATTAAGTCGAAATAATGACAACCTGAACTGTAAACTATGTCTTTAGGGGTAGCCTTATTTCTTCATCACTGGATCCAGGTCCTCTAGCACAGTGATTACCACCTTTGTAACTTGCTGGGACCACTCTTTCAGCTACATTTAAGGTGCATACCATTTTATATGTAATTTCATAATACCACAAACCCCTAATGGATTTTATTTTGTAGATGGCGCTTAATACCAAATCGATAACACACTCGGTGACCAATTGATAGTGCTCCGAAGACATTTGTGATCCAGAACTCACAGGTTGGGAACCATTGCTCTGGCAGGTCTTGTTGCGTGGCTATGACTGTCTTCAACACTCCTTGGGTAAAAGAAAGAAAAAGGTAAAATCCCCGTTTCCATGCCATTAAGGCGTATTGGGGATACGTAGAGTAAAAAAAGGCATACTGGGGATACGTAGAGTAAAACAAGACATACTGGGGATACGTAGAGTAAAACAACACGTACTGGGGATACGTAGAGTAAAACAACACGTACTGGGGATACGTAGAGTAAAACAACACGTACTGGGGATATGTAGAGTAAAACAAGGCATACTGGGGATACGTAGAGTAAAACAACACGTACTGGGCATACGTAGAGTAAAACAACACGTACTGGGGATAGGTAGAGTAAAACAAGACATACTGGGGATGCGTAGAGTAAAACAAGGCATACTGGGGATACGTAGAGTAAAACAAGACGTACTGGGGATACGTAGAGTAAAACAAGACATACTGGGGATGCGTAGAGTAAAACAAGGCATACTGGGGATACGTAGAGTAAAACAAGACGTACTGGAGTTACGTAGAGTAAAACAAGACGTACTGGGGATACGGTGTTAGGCCCGTACTTCCACGACCTTCGGCACAAGAAAATGTGATGTGGTCAATATCACGCCTTGCCACATTTACCTCCCCAAATTTCTCTGGTACCCATTTTTAGACTTCTTGGGTACGCCTTTTTAAAAGCAGTATTCTCCACTCCCACGTTGGCATTCCTTTGTGTGTGATATTTTAAGTTGGTAAATACAGTGGCAGCTTCTTGAGCAAACATTATAGTCAGCTGGTATGAGTAGGATTGACAGAATCGATAATGACGCAGTCACTCAATCAGTCTCGAACTGAAGACGTGGTATCGACTTCCGAACTTCACCTTTCAGTAGACCCAGCTGTATAAATGGATACTTGACAATCTGTTTTTAAGTTTAAAGAACTGCTTTCGAAAACGTTTGATATACACCTACACAGGAGACACTCTGGGTTACACGGCACTTAATGTTAACAGTGGATTAAGGATAAAACAGGATATCACGCACAGCTCAGTCCCATTAAATGTGGGACATTTTCCCAATCATAGCGGATAACAGAAAAAGTAGCTCCTGGCACTTCTGTAGCTGGTAGACTGGATTTAAGTTTGCGACTAGCAGATAGTATTTATCATATTACAGTGTGTACTGAACGAATGAAACTATATATATATATATATATATATATATATAGAGAGAGAGAGAGAGATAAGAGAACACTACATTAAAATTGTTATAAATAGAAGTATAACCAGCTTTATTCATTAAGGAAAAACCTTAAGAGTGTTGAAAAGTCAACAGATAAGTTCAGTTTAATTTTTTTTTTCCCATTTACTTTTATCTGTTACATAACATTCCTCTTTTCCAAGAAATTCAGCGTAGATTTTTTTCCTATAATCTTACTTTTTCTTCCTACATTTTACTATATATAGATGAAAGTCTAAAGGAAATTAAACTTTTCGTTAAAGAAAAAATGCTATTCCTAATGTTAAATACTTTTTAATTTAGCTGGATAAAATATTTTAAACTCTGTGTCACCAGCGATGTGAAGGGCTTATATTGAGGTCCCTCTAAGATATATCTATCAAAAACTTGTACAATGTTTCGACAAATTAATACTCGTTTTTCTCCATGTAGCTCCATTTGTCTTCCAACAATGACCCCACCTTCGAAACTGTAAAAGTACTCTGTACGAGTATTAATCTGGCTTCTAAACTTAGAGTTTAGCTCATATGCTCCTCTGTACGAGTATTAATCTGGCTTCTAAACTTAGAGTTTAGCTCATATGCTCCTCTGTACGAGTATTAATCTGGCTTCTAAACTTAGAGTTTAGTTCATATGCTGAAAGAATGGAAAAAAAAATCCATATCTTTTGCCCGCGTTCTGTCTGTGCTCTATACTCTTAGTAAGTATGGAACTCTTCACATTTACAACACTGGCCACAGCCTGAGGTTTGTTGACACGGCGGCTGATATCATACCAAGGAACTTTCGGATACAATTGGAAATGCAAACATCTGTTATTTTAGCCCGACACATTCTCACAGCCCGATAAAATATATTTCAGCTGACGTAAAGTGGTACTAGCAGATGTACATCCAAGCCAAGTTTTAAGTAGATTTGCCAAGAAATATTCGCACACTCTTTTAGAATTTTTGAAACGGGTGTGAAAGAAAAAATGTTTATGGAAGACATTTTTTAAAATGTTTGAAGAGCCACGGTGGGTTTATTTATTTAATTTTTTGCAAAATTGTTAATAAATAGTCGCCTGCCGGACATGAACGTTTGCTTCTCATATTTCTTTTTTTAAGGAAGCTTATTTTTTTTTTTTTGGAGGGGGGGGGGTGTGGGGGTGGTGGCGGCATCTGACCAAAAATGGGCACCAGGTCGAGGTTCAGCATTCCTAAGATGACGAGTTATGTGGAATATTTCTCAATACTTTCTCGCTGCTGGATATGCCCTTGTTTCCCAATCCTCACCAATGTTCACTGTAAGATTTTCGGCTTGTATCCAAAATATTCAGTTCTTGTGCACACAAAAAAAATTGTGTGTGCAAACATGCGTACTAGCATATATATATATATACTTGTACTTCCCTGTAACTGCGAGCTGCTGTTCTTTACAGCCGATGCTGTAGAAGTGTTGAGGACCAGCATCGTATCGGCGTGGGAGTGGGTTATGGAGGCTACTTTTTCGGTCCCGGAGTACAGCTAAAAAGCATGGGGTGTGAAATGTTCTTTACCAGACCCCATCGGCATGGGGACTATGGCGATCGCTGTCCCGTTAGCCAGGCTATGGCTTTTACTGGGAGTACCACGGAAAGGTGGGACAGGGTCTTGGTCAGCTATGAGTTGCTAACCCTGATACTAGCATATCAGCTATGTATCGCTGATTACCTAATCGGGCATCTTCACCCCCATATATAATATATATATATATATTATGTATATATATATATTAATATATATATGCCCCGTACCAGGGGATATATATTAATATATATATATATATATATATATATATGGGGGTGTCCCGTACTAGGGGATATATATTATATATACACACATGCTGTAAATCTGCTATTTAATAAAAACAAACAGGACGGCTCGAATGTTGGTGGCATGACGTTTGGTGTTATTTACCAAGGTCAATTTGCATAATTGAGCAGCTCAGTAGATATTCTCCTTTTCTACAACGCAGTGGAAATTCATCTGTTCCTATAATTTAATTACGCTCTATTCTCTGTGTGCCAGCTTGCCTCGTCACGATTCTGCTAAAGTACTATCGAAATTACGCGACAGAAGACCAGTAGAAACATCCGATCCGAAAGTTATTTCTCAACAAGAAACAGTAAAGGAAAAACATTTACCATCATTTTATTTTTCTTGATCGGAATTATAGCACGGAGTAACATCTGGAAACTGGAAAACAAAAGTAGCACTATTTTTTTTTTTTTTTTGCGCAGCTGCAAAAATTTTGTGCGCGGTATGATTTTTTTCTGTGCGCTGCCGCGCAGCTTAGAGGGAACAGTGACCCCACCCCACACCTCCAACCCCCCCCCCACCCCAACCCCACACACACACACACACACACACACTCTCTCTCTCTCTTCCCCTCTTTATGCTCCTTGAATCTATAACATATTTAAGTACTTAACTGAATATCCCACAGCGTCCATAGCGGCGATATCTAGTTAGCCTCGATTATAATTAAATTCATGCTGAAATGCTGTCCAATGAGTTTAGTGTGAGCAGTTCAGAATTTTTCCAGTAAATGTTCTCGAAAATGTCTACACTGGAGGAACGAACAAGAACGATACTTTAGTTGTATTTCTTCTCGTAAAGGTGTAGCATTCCTGGAATAAAGGACAGTGCTAAATAATAAATTTTACTGGCGTCTTCTGAATTATTGTTATTATTATTATTATTGTGCATCTTCTTCTAGAAAGGAAGGCAGTGCTGTCAAATGAACACCCTTTTAGAAAGCCAGGTTTGGAATAAGGGGAAGATGCCATTTGTTGTGTGTTACCGAGCCAGAAGTAGTAGTGCAGTTTAGAATTGTAAGACGAGACAGAAACAGATGTAGATACTGGAATATTCGAAATACATTGTTCATATAAACAGATGAAGACACCGGAATATTCGAAACAAATTGTTCATATAAACAGATGTAGACACCGGAATATTCGAAATACATTGTTCATATAAACAGATGTAGATACTGGGAAATTCGAAATACATTGTTCTTATAAAAAGATGTAGACACCGGAATATTCGAAATACATTGTTCATATAAACAGATGTAAGCACCGGAATATTCGAAATACATTGTTCATATAAACAGATGTAGACACCGGAATATTCGAAATACATTGTTCATATATCCTTCTGAATATCTTGAAGATACTAGAATCTTCAAGATTCTGATGCTAAAGCCAGGGTTGCCTATCCTAGCAGATAATTTATGACTGACCAATTATAGTATAATGGACTATGAAACAAACGATTAGTTATGTCTTCCTTTATTTATTTATTTATAGCCATCACGCTGGTACCTTTGAGTAGACCTCTAGAATATCTTGTAACTTCGAGATATTCCATATTCTGTATATGAGAATATATTTCTGTCAAGTTTTTGTTTTTTTGTACAGGATAAGTTCATAACTTATATGGTACTTATTAAACATATTAAAGTACCAGCTGGCCCAGTTTTATGCCACAAAGAGCCTGCTCTAATCAGCTTTGAGAGGGAGAGAGAGACAGAGAGAAAGAGAGAGAGAGGCCTCTCCGCGTGGTGTTCTACGCCCATTACTATAACCAAATAAGTCACCCGAGCAGCCGGGGTTATCGAATGTTATCAGGTAAACATGAGCTAATCTGTCTCGTCAGGAAAGAAATACGACTGTTTCTAAGACGTAAGTGTGCGAGTTACGTGGTGGATGTATCCAGCGATAAACGACCTACATGTTAAGTCACGTAAAACCGATGAGGTGTTCTCAGACTTTGGTTAGCTGTGACCCAATCCAGTGGCTGGTGACATCACCCACCTGCATTCAGCTTGTTTCTACGTGGATCGCTTTTCAGATATTATCACTCTTCTTTATTCTTGAATTTAAGATATTTTCTCAGTTGCTCTATCCGTTTTCCTCTTTTTTTTTATATCCTCTGGGGATTCCATCATCTGGTGATCTGCAATTTTTATATAATGAGCATTTTCATCTCATCTCATTAATTTATTACTCCTAATGTAAACTTTAGAAAGCTAGACAGCAATTAAAATTAATGACCAGAACCTAATGGAAACAGATACCTTCACATACCTTGGCGGCATGCTAACATAACAGAAACAGATACCTTCACATACCTTGGCAGCATGCTAACATAACAGAAACAGATACCTTCACATACCTTGGCGGCATGCTAACATAACAGAAACAGATACCTTCACATACCTTGGCGGCATGCTAACATAACAGAAACAGATACCTTCACATACCTTGGCAGCATGCTAATATAACAGAAACAGATACCTTCACATACCTTGGCGGCATGCTAACATAACAGAAACAGATCCCTTCACATACCTTGGCAGCATGCTAACATAACAGAAACAGATACCTTCACATACCTTGGCAGCATGCTAACATAACAGAAACAGATACCTTCACATACCTTGGCGGCATGCTAACATAACAGAAACAGATCCCTTCACATACCTTGGCAGCATGCTAACATAACAGAAACAGATACCTTCACATACCTTGGCAGCATGCTAACACTTGATGGAGGAACAAATAAAAACATAAAGAGAAGAATAAACAAAAGCAAGAACAGCTTTCATTAATCCTAGAAGTTTCTGGAAGTCCTCCCAATACGGTTCATTCATTTGCATGTCCCTTGCGGAACTTTGCCACCCTAACAACTCTCCTGTAGGTCTTTCGGTTGTGAGCAAGATGGCCGTGCTGCTGATGCATCCATTTGTAGATCATCAACGATGTCTCGCATCCATCTTGCACCCAGTACGGCTCTAAAACCAAAATAAATCTGTACCAGTGCTGGAGAACAACTGAGAAAGAGATGGCCAAATCATCCTCACCCTATACAGCCTGTCTCAAAAAAATTATGAATATGTACTGGCCACAGACATTAAATAATGTAAACCTACTAGACCAGTGTGAATAAGAAAACATGCATACTATAATAGCACCCCAGAAAAAAAAAACGGCTGGAAATGGATTGGTCATGCGCTCGAAAGGGACCTCGACAACATTGCATCGCTGAAACAGCCACGTGATGGGATAAGACACCCGAGGGAGAAAAGAAAGGGAGCCAACCAGGGGCCGACTACCTGGCGGAGGAGAACTGTGGCAGCGGAAATAAGTAGCATGCAGCACAGTACAAAATAAGTAGCATGCAGCACAGTACAAAATAAGTAGCATGCAGCACAGTACAAAACAAGTAGCATGCAGCACAGTACAAAATAAGTAGCATGCAGCACAGTACAAAACAAGTAGCATACAGCACAGTACAAAACAAGTAGCATACAGCACAGTACAAAATAAGTAGCATGCAGCACAGTACAAAACAAGTAGCATGCAGCACAGTACAAAAGCTGACAGCGGACTATGAGGTATGGAAGAGAGTGTGTTGCTCTCCTGCAAGACACCACAAGGCGTACTGGGTCGTGACTGCTCAGCCATGTCAGTGATCGCACTATGATTTTTTTAAAACTATGTAGTAAAAGGTAATTTTGTATCAGTTTTTACATTTCATGAAGAATTTTCCGAAAAACCGGTTTTCTCTGTACAACTTTCGGTACTTTATGGTCGTTTTTTTTTAATTTAAAATTTGAAAAAGCACTTTACAAAACTAAGTCTAAATTAATTGTTTGTGTCAGTTTTTTCCTTACCTTATTTGTGGCGAGATTTAGTAATGAATTCCCACGCGCTGAATCTAAGTCTAAAATGGCCAGAATTCCCACATGCCGAACCTAAGTCTAAGCTGGCCAGAAGTCTCACACGCTGAACCTAAGTCTAAGCTGGCCAGAATTCTCACACACTGAACCTAAGTCTAAGCTGGCCAGAAGTCTCACACACTGAACCTAAGTCTAAGCTGGCCAGAAGTCTCACACGCTGAACCTAAGTCTAAGCTGGCCAGAAGTCTCACACACTGAACCTAAGTCTAAGCTGGCCAGAATTCTCACACGCTGAACCTAAGTCTAAGCTGGCCAGATTTCTCACACGCTGAACCTAAGTATAAAATGGCCAGAATTCTCACACACTGAACCTAAATCTAAGCTGGCCAGAATTCTTAAACGCTGAACCTAAGTATAAAATGGCCAGAATTCTCACACGCTGAACCTAAGTCTAAGCTGGCCAGAATTCTCACACGCTGAACCTAAGTATAAAATGGCCAGAATTCCCACATGCTGAACCTAAGTCTAAGCTGGCCAGAAGTCTCACACGCTGAACCTAAGTCTAAGCTGGCCAGATTTCTCACACGCTGAACCTAAGTCTAAGCTGGCCAGAATTCTCACACGCTGAACCTAAGTCTAAGCTGGCCAGATTTCTCACACGCTGAACCTAAGTATAAAATGGCCAGAATTCTCACACACTGAACCTAAATCTAAGCTGGCCAGAATTCTTAAACGCTGAACCTAAGTATAAAATGGCCAGAATTCTCACACACTGAACCTAAGTCTAAGTTGCCTAGAATTCTCACACACTGAACCTAAGTCTAAGCTGCCCAGAATTCTCACACACTGAACCTAAGTCTAAGCTGGCCAGAATTCTCACACGCTGAACCTAAGTCTAAGCTGGCCAGAATTCCCACATGCCGAACCTAAGTCTAAGCTGGCCAGAATTCTCACACGCTGAACCTAAGTCTAAGCTGGCCAGAATTCTCACACGCTGAACCTAAGTCTAAGCTGGCCAGATTTCTCACACGCTGAACCTAAGTATAAAATGGCCAGAATTCTCACACACTGAACCTAAATCTAAGCTGGCCAGAATTCTTAAACGCTGAACCTAAGTATAAAATGGCCAGAATTCTCACACACTGAACCTAAGTCTAAGTTGCCTAGAATTCTCACACACTGAACCTAAGTCTAAGCTGCCCAGAATTCTCACACACTGAACCTAAGTCTAAGCTGGCCAGAATTCTCACACGCTGAACCTAAGTCTAAGCTGGCCAGAATTCCCACATGCCGAACCTAAGTCTAAGCTGGCCAGAATTCTCACACGCTGAACCTAAGTCTAAGCTGGCCAGATTTCTCACACGCTGAACCTAAGTATAAAATGGCCAGAATTCTCACACACTGAACCTAAATCTAAGCTGGCCAGAATTCTTAAACGCTGAACCTAAGTATAAAATGGCCAGAATTCTCACACGCTGAACCTAAGTCTAAGTTGCCTAGAATTCTCACACACTGAACCTAAGTCTAAGCTGCCCAGAATTCTCACACACTGAACCTAAGTCTAAGCTGCCCAGAATTCTCACACACTGAACCTAAGTGTAAACTGGGTGATCCTTCTTGCAAATACTGGCCAAATCATCCTCCAACCGATTTCACTTGTTGCTTTTTTTTTTCCTTAACTAAGTTTTTCTAACGGGATTAGGCCAAAATCTCATAAGGAAATGAATTTAAATGAGTAATTGGTTTTACTTGATAAACTGGACACACTTAGTTTCATTCCAAGACTTGCTAATGATCCAGTTCAGAGCGATACTGTTCAGCTCAAACTGAAATTCAGAATCTCAATGTTAGCTTTGGCAGTGAGACATTCAGATGATCAAATTTGGCTTACCGCAAAAGGGACAATAAAATGATCGAATTCATTTTTCTACAAGGAAGTTCATGTGGTGAAATTTTATCCTTAATAAATTATCTGTCACATGAACTACCCAAGGTTATCAGCAAATGTTACCGCTTAAATTCAACCGTGATATCAACATATTAACCATTTAAATTATTGGGGTCCGCTTCTCGGGTTGTCTAATATAACAGTGAATAATAAAAAAAAAACTATGAAATATTTAGCATTTCTTGCATCAAATTCATCCGGAAAATGCAATTGAAATTCCGAAGCCGTGCCTCAGATGGATTCCCCATGAGGAATCCCTTGTCTGGCTCTCTGTCCGACGAATTCCCGACTCGCAGCTGGCAGAAAGAAATAGGAAACGAGCAATTTACGAGCTTGTTCCGCATGTCCCGACCAGTGAAAAGAGTAAAATTCATAGATTGAAAAACTGTCAGTGGAAAAAAAAAATAGAAAAGGAAGAGGAAAGAGATGTGGCACAAAATGTCACAAATGTCGAGAGACAAACCCGGAAAGCCGGAGAGCTTAAAAGAAGAGTTTAATTATGAGAAGGAATAGAAAGTAGTAATGTATGTATGAGTGAAAGGACCAACAGGCCGAAGAAAAAGAGGCAGACCACGTGAAACTCTAAAGAGGATATTGTTAAGAGGGGCCAAATTAATAGGCATAAAATCCCCTGATGAGGTGAAAAGCTCTCTGAAAACAGGAAAAATTGACGAGCTACCTTGCAAGCTCTATGTGACGTTTAACGGCACGGGAAGGATATAAGATATAAGATATATAAGAAAGTACCAAGGAGATTGAAAAGTAATGTATAAATATGCTTCTTGGCGAAAAGTAGAATGATAAGCAAAAATGTAAGTCTTGAGACGTGGTGGGTATAAGACGCGAAAAGAATTGTCTGAAATGCTGTGTAATAGCCGTAGACGCCTGACACAGGCGCTGTTATAAATAGTGGAATTTGGTTTTAAACTGGAAGGAAAACGAGAGAGAGAGAGAGAGAGAGAGAGAGAGAGAGAGCGAACGAATGAGCAAACTTTATTTTCAAAGGGTTAAGAATTAGGCACGCAGTCCCGTCTGCCCTTCATCTTACAGTTTTCACTCAAGTCACAGTCATTCAGCATTAGTTACTGGACATAATAAGCTGTGAGAAAGCAAGCAAACAAGTAAATAAATAATAAACCATCTCTTGTCCACACACTCCACATTCTGGTTTATGTAACTACATGAAATAAAAGTAATTACATTCTCACATTCATTCTAAACTAACAGACAGACAGGCAGGCAGGCAGGCAGGCAGGCAGGCAGGCAGACAGACAGACAGACAGACACGATTAAAACAGAATTTAAAATATTTTAAAAATTACACGCTTAGAATCAGAGAAGCAAACACATCATAAAAAAAAAATAATAATAAAACTTCTGTTTTACAACACAACCCTTTGATGAAAGCGTTAAATATTACTTTTGAAGCACATTTTTCACAGAGCGAGATGGAGAGAAGTATAAGAAAATATTTCTTTCTTGAGTGAAGGCATCACTGAACCTAAGTGTAAACTGGGTGATCCTTCTTGCAAATACTGGCCAAATCATCCTCCAACCGATTTCACTTGTTGCTTTTTTTTTTCCTTAACTAAGTTTTTCTAACGGGATTAGGCCAAAATCTCATAAGGAAATGAATTTAAATGAGTAATTGGTTTTACTTGATAAACTGGACACACTTAGTTTCATTCCAAGACTTGCTAATGATCCAGTTCAGAGCGATACTGTTCAGCTCAAACTGAAATTCAGAATCTCAATGTTAGCTTTGGCAGTGAGACATTCAGATGATCAAATTTGGCTTACCGCAAAAGGGACAATAAAATGATCGAATTCATTTTTCTACAAGGAAGTTCATGTGGTGAAATTTTATCCTTAATAAATTATCTGTCACATGAACTACCCAAGGTTATCAGCAAATGTTACCGCTTAAATTCAACCGTGATATCAACATATTAACCATTTAAATTATTGGGGTCCGCTTCTCGGGTTGTCTAATATAACAGTGAATAATAAAAAAAAAACTATGAAATATTTAGCATTTCTTGCATCAAATTCATCCGGAAAATGCAATTGAAATTCCGAAGCCGTGCCTCAGATGGATTCCCCATGAGGAATCCCTTGTCTGGCTCTCTGTCCGACGAATTCCCGACTCGCAGCTGGCAGAAAGAAATAGGAAACGAGCAATTTACGAGCTTGTTCCGCATGTCCCGACCAGTGAAAAGAGTAAAATTCATAGATTGAAAAACTGTCAGTGGAAAAAAAAAATAGAAAAGGAAGAGGAAAGAGATGTGGCACAAAATGTCACAAATGTCGAGAGACAAACCCGGAAAGCCGGAGAGCTTAAAAGAAGAGTTTAATTATGAGAAGGAATAGAAAGTAGTAATGTATGTATGAGTGAAAGGACCAACAGGCCGAAGAAAAAGAGGCAGACCACGTGAAACTCTAAAGAGGATATTGTTAAGAGGGGCCAAATTAATAGGCATAAAATCCCCTGATGAGGTGAAAAGCTCTCTGAAAACAGGAAAAATTGACGAGCTACCTTGCAAGCTCTATGTGACGTTTAACGGCACGGGAAGGATATAAGATATAAGATATATAAGAAAGTACCAAGGAGATTGAAAAGTAATGTATAAATATGCTTCTTGGCGAAAAGTAGAATGATAAGCAAAAATGTAAGTCTTGAGACGTGGTGGGTATAAGACGCGAAAAGAATTGTCTGAAATGCTGTGTAATAGCCGTAGACGCCTGACACAGGCGCTGTTATAAATAGTGGAATTTGGTTTTAAACTGGAAGGAAAACGAGAGAGAGAGAGAGAGAGAGAGAGAGAGAGAGAGCGAACGAATGAGCAAACTTTATTTTCAAAGGGTTAAGAATTAGGCACGCAGTCCCGTCTGCCCTTCATCTTACAGTTTTCACTCAAGTCACAGTCATTCAGCATTAGTTACTGGACATAATAAGCTGTGAGAAAGCAAGCAAACAAGTAAATAAATAATAAACCATCTCTTGTCCACACACTCCACATTCTGGTTTATGTAACTACATGAAATAAAAGTAATTACATTCTCACATTCATTCTAAACTAACAGACAGACAGGCAGGCAGGCAGGCAGGCAGGCAGGCAGGCAGACAGACAGACAGACAGACACGATTAAAACAGAATTTAAAATATTTTAAAAATTACACGCTTAGAATCAGAGAAGCAAACACATCATAAAAAAAAAATAATAATAAAACTTCTGTTTTACAACACAACCCTTTGATGAAAGCGTTAAATATTACTTTTGAAGCACATTTTTCACAGAGCGAGATGGAGAGAAGTATAAGAAAATATTTCTTTCTTGAGTGAAGGCATCAGTGAACGTTTACAGAAAGTTTCAGAGGGGAGTTGTTTTGTTTCCAAATGGCGAACTGACGAGTTCGTTTTTTATTTGTTGTTGGTCGTATCAAGAGCACGTGTGTTGTCATAGTTAGATAAGTGAAACCTGGAGACATACTGTGGGCGGTGAAAGTGAAAGTTATCGTGAGAAACCAAACAACAATCTTATCTGGCTATTTTTAAAACACCAGTGAATAGTTACGAAAACCGGTGGGAGAACAGGTGGTAATTTACTACATCCGGAAACAGCAAGTCAAATGGTATGGCCACATTACACGACTACAACCAGACTATACCAGCAAAGGAGGAAAAAAAAAACATTCACACTAAGAACTGTGGTTAACAAAGGAAGGGGCCGCCTACGCAAGAGATGGTGGGAGGAAATTACAGAAACCTTAAATATCCAGTTACGGGAAGCAAAGTGCCGAGCCCCATCAAGACGTTCTGTTCCTCCCATAAACACTGAAAGGTATGTTAGGGAGGAGACAAGAAAGCCGCGAAGAAATGTTTCTGTCATGAATGGTTGAAGGAACATGACCTCAGTGTTATGTGGAACCTGAAATTGCTGATCACTTCTGCTTACTTAACAACTACCTATCTAAATCTCAACCACAGCTGGACTTGACAGTTTCAGTTAGTTTATGAGCATAGGCAGTGCTTTGCAGTTTGTCAAAGACTGCAGGGCTGTTGAACCACATTCGGAAAATCATCCTAGTTGAGGACCTGGCGAGGATAGCGCGCCGAGTGGGAGTGAGGATCTGGTCTAGAAAACGCGAACAAATTAGAGGGAGAAGAAGTTAAATGCGTTAATTGGAAAACGTGCTCCTTCACAAAAAAAACTTAATTAAGCCGAAAGAATTAGCCAGTTTTTGTGATGTGCTGTAAGAACGTAATCGAAGAGGTGTGCGTTTGAAGTTAAAGAGCGATTATTCCGAAGATAATAAGGAAAAAGAAAAAAAAAGATGGTAAAGAAGAGTGAGATAAGGACAAAGTGAATAAACGGAGCAGCCACGAACGTAGGGAGATTTAATCTTCTGTTACGTGACCATAATCACAGCTTCTAAGATTACACACTGCTATTTATAGCAGAATATGGCATGTGTTACAGAACGCATGTCTTGCCCTGTCTGTAAACGGAATAGATAAATACAAGCCAGCGCCTAGTGAAAAGAGAAGATAATAATGTACATAAAGATTGTGTAAATCGTTAGAAATACCAATATAAGCTTGCCCTTTTGTGTTAGGAGGCGACAGAGTTTGAAAGAAGTATTTCTCAGCCGACGCTGTGTGGAGCTATTCAGGTGGTATCAGCAAGATCTTATGATGATGTTAGCATAGTTTCTGTGGTGGCACAAGGGAGTGTACTAGTATATGTGGGCACACACACAAACATATATAAGCGAGGGCTACAGCTGATCTGACAGACTGACAGAGAATATTCTGCTGTACTCACAGCCCTTTAATCTAGCCGGTCTCTGCACTTAATAATGATGTTGATGCCCCTTGCGTGTTGAAGATAGAGCCACGGATATTTAGTTTTAGACAGACGTTTGTTATATAAAAATGTTCTTGAAATATGCTAACCCTCGCCTGCTATAGACAACCTCTACTTTTGAAGCACATTTTTCACAGAGCGAGATGGAGAGAAGTATAAGAAAATATTTCTTTCTTGAGTGAAGGCATCAGTGAACGTTTACAGAAAGTTTCAGAGGGGAGTTGTTTTGTTTCCAAATGGCGAACTGACGAGTTCGTTTTTTATTTGTTGTTGGTCGTATCAAGAGCACGTGTGTTGTCATAGTTAGATAAGTGAAACCTGGAGACATACTGTGGGCGGTGAAAGTGAAAGTTATCGTGAGAAACCAAACAACAATCTTATCTGGCTATTTTTAAAACACCAGTGAATAGTTACGAAAACCGGTGGGAGAACAGGTGGTAATTTACTACATCCGGAAACAGCAAGTCAAATGGTATGGCCACATTACACGACTACAACCAGACTATACCAGCAAAGGAGGAAAAAAAAAACATTCACACTAAGAACTGTGGTTAACAAAGGAAGGGGCCGCCTACGCAAGAGATGGTGGGAGGAAATTACAGAAACCTTAAATATCCAGTTACGGGAAGCAAAGTGCCGAGCCCCATCAAGACGTTCTGTTCCTCCCATAAACACTGAAAGGTATGTTAGGGAGGAGACAAGAAAGCCGCGAAGAAATGTTTCTGTCATGAATGGTTGAAGGAACATGACCTCAGTGTTATGTGGAACCTGAAATTGCTGATCACTTCTGCTTACTTAACAACTACCTATCTAAATCTCAACCACAGCTGGACTTGACAGTTTCAGTTAGTTTATGAGCATAGGCAGTGCTTTGCAGTTTGTCAAAGACTGCAGGGCTGTTGAACCACATTCGGAAAATCATCCTAGTTGAGGACCTGGCGAGGATAGCGCGCCGAGTGGGAGTGAGGATCTGGTCTAGAAAACGCGAACAAATTAGAGGGAGAAGAAGTTAAATGCGTTAATTGGAAAACGTGCTCCTTCACAAAAAAAACTTAATTAAGCCGAAAGAATTAGCCAGTTTTTGTGATGTGCTGTAAGAACGTAATCGAAGAGGTGTGCGTTTGAAGTTAAAGAGCGATTATTCCGAAGATAATAAGGAAAAAGAAAAAAAAAGATGGTAAAGAAGAGTGAGATAAGGACAAAGTGAATAAACGGAGCAGCCACGAACGTAGGGAGATTTAATCTTCTGTTACGTGACCATAATCACAGCTTCTAAGATTACACACTGCTATTTATAGCAGAATATGGCATGTGTTACAGAACGCATGTCTTGCCCTGTCTGTAAACGGAATAGATAAATACAAGCCAGCGCCTAGTGAAAAGAGAAGATAATAATGTACATAAAGATTGTGTAAATCGTTAGAAATACCAATATAAGCTTGCCCTTTTGTGTTAGGAGGCGACAGAGTTTGAAAGAAGTATTTCTCAGCCGACGCTGTGTGGAGCTATTCAGGTGGTATCAGCAAGATCTTATGATGATGTTAGCATAGTTTCTGTGGTGGCACAAGGGAGTGTACTAGTATATGTGGGCACACACACAAACATATATAAGCGAGGGCTACAGCTGATCTGACAGACTGACAGAGAATATTCTGCTGTACTCACAGCCCTTTAATCTAGCCGGTCTCTGCACTTAATAATGATGTTGATGCCCCTTGCGTGTTGAAGATAGAGCCACGGATATTTAGTTTTAGACAGACGTTTGTTATATAAAAATGTTCTTGAAATATGCTAACCCTCGCCTGCTATAGACAACCTCTACTTCTTGTGCTGTCTTTCAGCTACATGATCTCAGTGGAGATATGTGTGCGCCAATACTCTGAAAACGGAGCAACCGTTTAGAATCTCTCAAATCAAGCTGTTCTCTTCTCCCCCTCCCTCTTTCACCTCTCTCTCTCTCTTGCTCACCCTAAAAGTTGAGTGATAAAGGGCAGAATGTTAGACAGGCCTGTGTGCTCAATTCTTTACCTTTTGAAAATTAATGACGTTCTCTCCCTCTCTGTCTCTTCCCTCCCCTCCCCCCCCCCCCCAACCTCTCTCATCTCACTTTCTCTTTCTTACTCTTCTTATATGGCCCATTAAACCTCCCATAACAAATATTGCCTCCTTCATTCAGTCACTTGAAAGCAATCACGTCTACTTCCGGCCACCTTATCGTCTCTAGCGTTCCTCCATAGTCCCTAGGCACATATTCTCATTTTTTAAGATACCCTCTGGTTACACACACATCAATTCCGGCAGTACTGGCTTAGATTACTTTGCTTCGACATCTTCGTGTCCATCTATCTTATGAGCTCATGTTATTTCTCACCTTCCTAACTCTCTGTTTTCTTGTTCTTCTCTTTTTCTTCATCTTCATTTCCTTTTTTTTCACCTTTTCTCTTCCCTGTCTGTTTTAAAGCTTTTAAAGCTTCCCTTAAATATTCTTTCCTTTTTTTTCCTTTTTCTTTCCTGTTTCCTTTTTTTTTTCCTTCTGCTCCTTTTTTTTTTTTGGTCTGCTTCAGTTGTTGTAAGCTTGTTTGATACATGTGAGATGTTGTTGTTTGCTTTATATATGTGAGCTGTTGTTATAAGTTTGCTTCATATATGTGAGCTGTTGTTATAAGTTTGCTTCATATATGTGAGCTGTTGTTATAAGTTTGCTTCATATATGTGAGCTGTTGTTATAAGTTTGCTTCATATATGTGAGCTGTTGTTATAAGTTTGCTTCATATATGTGAGCTGTTGTTATAAGTTTGCTTCATATATGTGAGCTGTTGTTATAAGTTTGCTTCATATATGTGAGCTGTTGTTATAAGTTTGCTTCATATATGTGAGCTGTTGTTATAAGTTTGCTTCATATATGTGAGCTGTTGTTATAAGTTTGCTTCATATATGTGAGCTGTTGTTATAAGTTTGCTTCATATATGTGAGCTGTTGTTATAAGTTTGCTTCATATATGTGAGCTGTTGTTATAAGTTTGCTTCATATATGTGAGCTGTTGTTATAAGTTTGCTTCATATATGTGAGCTGTTGTTATAAGTTTGCTTCATATATGTGAGCTGTTGTTATAAGTTTGCTTCATATATGTGAGCTGTTGTTATAAGTTTGCTTCATATATGTGAGCTGTTGTTATAAGTTTGCTTCATATATGTGAGCTGTTGTTATAAGTTTGCTTCATATATGTGAGCTGTTGTTATAAGTTTGCTTCATATATGTGAGCTGTTGTTATAAGTTTGCTTCATATATGTGAGCTGTTGTTATAAGTTTGCTTCATATATGTGAGCTGTTGTTATAAGTTTGCTTCATATATGTGAGCTGTTGTTATAAGTTTGCTTCATATATGTGAGCTGTTGTTATAAGTTTGCTTCATATATGTGAGCTGTTGTTATAAGTTTGCTTCATATATGTGAGCAGTTGCATAGAGACGCTAATAAGATTGTTGCATGGAAGAAACTTTCATCAAGACTAACAAAAAAATCATAAGTTAGTAGAACCGGCGATGTTATTAGGCCAAGTTAGTAGAACCGGCGATGTTATTAGGCCAAGTTAGTAGAACCGGCGATGTTATTAGGCCAAGTTAATAGAACCGGCGATGTTATTAGGCCAAGTTAGTAGAACCGGCGATGTTATTAGGCCAACTAGGCGACCGCTTACAGGACAGACCTCAGAATGATGCAGTACAGACCTTTAAGAAGAGAATTTTTACATGTGTTAGTTAGCCCTTCTTAGAGCTCAGTACTGGCAGCTGGTCAAGGCATATCATAGCTGTCATGGTATTTTCACTTGATGCTCTGGTACAACAGTCTTGCTCAGCCAGAACATTGGCTGACCTTTACGCCCTGATGGGAACCCAAAAGTCTTTAATTGTTAGGCCAGCCAGGGGAAGTAATTGAAGCTGCTGTAGAATTCTTCATTAATGATTTAACGCTCCTTTTCTAGATTCTTATCACGATATCACCGTTTGTTGGCATACAAAAACGTAAGCCAAACCGTAAGGGCATCCTCGTCCACATCCACTTGAAGCGGAGCCTTACATATGTTGGTACCAGAAAATGTAACCCAACTCCCACCCCTGGCGTTACTTGCCCTTTAGTTTGGGAAACGAAAAGATCACCTTTCCCAAAACTATCCTCACTCTTCATGAGGGATTCACATGCGAGTCCTTTAATGTGTTATATGTCATCGTATGCAAAAGATACAGGATAACGTATATTGGTGAGACTGGCCTCATATTAGGGAACCGCATGCAGAAACGTCTGTACGATATCGCCCAGCATAATTCGAAACCAGTCCCAAATCATTTGAATGGGCCCAACCACAGAGGCAAATCTGATTTTCTGGCAACACCCATCAAACAGTGTCACGCAGATGACACAAGCCACCTAGCTTGAGAACCGCTACATTCAGGATTATGGGACGCTGGAACCATACGGGTTAAACTCGTTATTCAGTTACACCTAACATTCTCCTCTTCAACAATTATAATCCCTCTCCACTAAGCTCCACTTCCTTCTCACTTGTTACACATAGTTCAGAACCTCCTCACCTCATCATATTACAATCCCTCTACCCTAACTATAATCATCTATTTTACCTTCTCCTGGCTAGGTTAACATTGTACCACTCTCTCTTCCCTCCACGGTTTCCCCACCCACCACCCCCAGTTACAACCCACCGACTACACAGCACAGGTCCCTATTTAAACAGTCTCTACGCCCTACCATGCCCATTTCTGACACACAGCGTCGGACAAGCCACATCTTCTTACAGTTACAGCTAAGTGCTCTACTCATTATTAATTTTTTTTTATTCATTCACGTGAATCCTATCTCACTCCACTCTCTATTTCTTCGTCCTGTATGTTGTTGTATGATTAAGGCTCACGCCGAAACGTCACAACTTTGTAATGGTTAAGTAATAAAGCTGCTCCTACTTTTTTTCGTAGTTTATACATTATCACCGATGAGAAGCTGCTATTTACTCCCTAATGGCAGATTCCACAACAATAGTATACTCTGTAAGGAAGGCCACCATGACCGGTTTGATGTCATTTCTAAAAGATCTTCGTCATGACAGCAGCGAATAAGAGCATCTAGCAAGCAGCTACGAGGACGGAAAGCCAAAAATTTTAGGTTCTTTAAAAAAGTACTGAATGAATCCCATACTCTTACCACCCTGTAACAATAGCTAACAGCTTACATCAGGCTTGGCCTGTCTTGATCGTCTCCTGGTTTTGGTGTATATCTGAGAACGTGTCAGAAACTTTGGCCCTTTTTGATTTTGAGGGTTAGGCGAGTCATCCCAGCACTCACTGAACAGAATATGTCAACAGTGACGTCAGAAGATGTGGGGGGCCCCTGGAGCTCATACTCCTAGACTTTCCAGGTAGCCAGACTGGCACTTCTTCCTGCGTGAAAGCAGGTGACGCTTGAGATATACGCAGAGAGCTGCCAGAGAAACTGATGCAAAGATAGGAGCTCTGGTTCCATACCCGAGATTTATGAGTGATATATATATAAATATATATATATATATATATGTTTTTTCTTACTACTATGTATAAGTATTTATGTACTTGTATTTATGACTTGCAAGCGGAATTTCTGAAACCAGCGGCAAGATTAGAGAAATTCGGCTGATGCCACAACAGGTGTTGAGAAGGTGATATTTAAGAAAGACACAAATTTGACATTCTGGTTGGGATAGATGAAATGACCGAACAGAATTCATGCCTGTTTAAAAGAAGTAAGTTAAAGACAGAAAGATGAACAGAATTCAGCGTTAAGAAAGAAATTATAAATAGAGATTTTAAAAAATGTAACTATGATGTTTTATAAGAAATTATAGATCGCGATTCTATTCATCTCGCTATGTTTTAAAAGACAGTTCATGGATACAAATATGTTTTAAAATAAAGTATAAGTGGAGAAATTAATAGAATTAAATTGTTAAAAAAATAATACTTAAAGAGGTGGATAAAATTAGAAATTAGACTGATAAAAAGGTGGTCTTTTAACAGAATTAAAAGATCCAGGCATAAAAATAGATAGATATTGATTAAACGCCAGGCGGGTGAAGTGTATAACAGATAGATAAATGAAATGTTGAATAAGAGAGAAAACAATGAAAATGAACTTACTGGCAGACAACCTGACGGACGTGCAGATGAGGCAGGCAGATGTCATTCTGATGCTTTTCATCGGCAACTTTGTAGAAATATGAATCTGCCAAACGACCACAAACATTCATAATGTAATTTCAGACAGGAAGTATAGTCTTCTCTAGGTTTCATGACATAAGTAGCAACACGTAAACATTCTGAGTTTGTTATCTTTACTTCCCGAGAAAATATTTCTTGTAGTTCCATGCTGTCGGCTGGAGATTCCCCCACTGAGAAATAATAGCTCGGTTCTTGCAGGTATCAGATGGCGTCTGACGGGAATTTGCCCTCCAAGAAGAAATTATAAACCAAGCAATGTGTCACGTCGAGATCAGAACTGCTGCACCTCTACATTAAAGGTCTTTTTACTTGTAACCTTCAGTTTGGCGAATGAGAGACAATGAAAAACGTGCGCCTAACTTAAAGGTCTCCTCTTTGTACAGTAATCTTCTCTCTCAGGTTTTGAGTTTCACGTGCACTTAGAAACCACTGACAAGGATGTGAAACGTAAGGATGAGCTTTCCAAAAATTCATGACAGGTTCTGGATATTTTAGTTCATTCTTTGCCCGTGTTAAAGTTTCATTTATAGCTGGGCTTTAGACACACGTTTTCTCTTTCACTTCATCATCGCTTTGCTGCAGACATATATCCGTCTTCTTTTACTGGTATTCCTGACGTTTCTCTTCAATTGTTTATTCTGATTTCTCCTAGATCTTCTAAATTATCTCCCCATCTTTCCCTTGGTCTTGTCCCCTATTTCTCCTGTATTTATTCGAGTATATGCTATGTTCACTTTCATCATTATTATCATCATCTTCCTTGGCTTAAAATTATTGACTAATGGTTACTCCGCTCCGCTGTGTTCAGTGAAGAAATTGAAATGTCTAGAAATTAAAATTTGAATTGTGAAGTAACCAGTGACTGCCAGAACGCGATTTTTCCTTGTTGATAGTATTATATGTGTAATTTAACTTTCTAAATAAACTAATAATGGAGATACAATGAGGGAAATTAAAATGAGTACATCTACCGCTCTTCAGAAAGTAAAACAACTAAAGAATCTGTGGAGAGGAATAGACAGAACCACAAAAATAAGATTTTTAAGGGAATGCATCTTTCCCATCGCAACATATGGCTGTGAGACCTGGACACTTAACAAAACAGCTGAGAAACACATAAATGCCTTTGAATGTAAATGGTACAGAAGAGTACTTCAAATTTCATGGACGCAAAAAAAGAACAAATATATCAATATTTGATTCATTTGCATGTCCCTTGCGGAACTTTGCTTCCCTAACAGCACTCCTGTAGGCCTCGCGGTTGTGAGCAAGATCATCAACGATGTCTTGCAGCTATCTTCGCCTTGGTCTTCCTCTCCTTCTTTTTCCCATTATGTACCCTTCCAAGACGGTTTTCTCTAGATTATCATGACGTTTAATGCCATGTTGCTGTTTGGGTTTCTTGGTATATTTTCAGAAGATAGTTTACCATTGCTTTCCTTCCGGGCAGTGACTGTACTAGTCGGTGATCGTAGCCATTGTCCTACATTGAGATCATCTGCCTACCATCATAGAATGGTGACCATAACCAACATTATCTGTCGGCTGCTATATCAATACTACAAGAACTTAATATTGAAGAAGGCTGGCTAGTAAAGAGGATTAAAGAGAGAAAATTTAAATATTTTGGACACATTAAACGTCATGATAATCTAGAGAAGACTGTATTGGAAGGCTACATAATGGGAAAAAGAAAAAAATGGAAGACCAAGGCAAAGATGACTGCAAGACATCGTTGATGATCTGCAAATGGATGCATCAGCAGCAGGCCATTTGCTCACAACCGAGAGGACTACAGGAGTGCTGTTAGGGAGGCAAAGTTCCTCAAGGGACATGCAAATGAATGAATGAATGATCTTTCTAAATTGTCTTTTCTTGACGTATAGTATTTCTTCTTCCTCATCCTCTGTCTGTCTATCAGTCTGTCTGTCTGTCTCTCTCTCTGAGTCTATCTGTCTGTCTGTATGTCTCTGTGTATGTGTGTGTGTGTTTCTCGTTTTCGTTGTCTGATGAAGGTTGAAGCTGAAATATTGGCGAAGGTTATTTAGCACCATTTAGACAGTTCAAGCACAACGATATCACATATGGGAAATAACCCTGACAGTAATGCATGCCACTCTCTATTCGCTGTTAGGAAACACAAAGACCTTTTATATAAAATATTAAAAGAAAAGGGGGGACCAGTTCAATTCTGTAAGACTATACTTTCAGCTATTCATCAAGTACTGTGTCTATGAATAAGCTTCCCGTTATGTGCTGTCCTAGATATCTTCAGGTGGGACTGTCCCGTACCATTTGCTCAGTTCATTCAGATATTTGTCAGAGAATCGGAGCACTAATTGCAGACGATTTCAGTCAATGAAGCAATTTCAGACGCAGGACGAGATTTAATAGACTTAAAATGTAGGAAACATCCATTAATATCAACGTTACGTAAACCAGTATTACAACAATGAATAGTTCAGAAATGGAATGAAGGGAATTTTAATGCAACCTAGACCAAGGGTCTGCAGTCTGTGGGATCCAGGCCCCCAGAATTAAAGTAGGTTACCGATCCCTGACCTAGATCAGGGGTTTGCAATCTGTGGCATCAGGCCGGTGTGTTTGAAGAGGTTGCTAGGCAGTGCAATAAAAGATTACAAACAACCAGAAATAACTGCCATAATGGGAGGTTTCAGTGTTGAGAGTCAGCCTGAAGTACATATAGCGGGAGATTTTGGTTGAAGAGAGCGCAGTGGCAGATTCGTAAATAAAAATATCTGTCAAATGAGCGGAAGTTATCGAACGGTCATGGGTAATAGGAATATTAACACATAGAAACAAAGATGGAGAGTTTGTGCTTTTTTTTTTTAAACCTCGCCATTTAATGGAAGAAGTAGACAAGCCTCTTTTACTGCTAGAAATCTTTGTGGTTTTTTTTTTTAAAGAAAACTGCTTCTGTGTCTAGTAATCCAGTCCATACAATTTTTGTTATAACGGGGAATTAAGGGATGGAAAATCTGTGATACCCTTGTAGCAGATTTTGTCAATATGATATACGTCGTATTAATCGCAGTAAATGCGCTTAACAAAGCGAAATGGAGGCTTAGGATTTCGTGCCAGATTGTCCTGATCGGCGGCGTCCTTCATCTTTTCTTTTTTATTTATTTTGTTTTCAAATGCCACTAGAAATCTGTCTTTTGCGTGTATTTTCAGTTCTTTTTATTTATTTTTATTATGTGGGATTTTTATCCATGCGGATTCAGAAAATTTTTGTTGGAGAAAGTGCTATTCATGAACGCTGACACTTTTGATCGCCTTAATAATGTATATCCATCCATTTGGCGTCCATGTTTCTTGTAACTTTTATTTGCCTGTAAGAAGTAGCGATATGGCGACAGTGTTTTTTTAAAATTATTTATTTTAGCTGTTTTAAATGGGTTCAAAAACAAAATTTGAAACTACAAAAATCTTCAATTTTATCAAAAATTTGGCTTGGGAAATTGGATCTTATAGTTCATAACGTGTCTAATTTTTATAATACGTTTTAATAATAATAATTATATTAATTAAATAAGTTTAATAACATTTTAATAATAGTTGTGCTAATTTTTGGAAAAAAATGTCTATAATTAAGCCGATTTAGCCATATTATCCCAATATGGGCGTGTTTAGGACGTGACCTACCTATAGAGCGGAGCTACCGTGTCATGAGTAATCATCAAATTTCACCCCTGGGCTAAGCCGGTTTAGATATATTTCACCATTATGGCTGTATATTGGACATGGCCGGCCTCTAGAGCAGAGGTGCCGTGGTATGAGTAGCTCTCGCCACGAGAGTACTGGACATACAGATTAAAGTTCACTTTATCCTTTCCATCACCTTTTCACAGCGGCGCCGCCGGGCAACCCTAGTCGCATTTTCGCATTTTCTTCTTTGGCCGGGGGAGTTTCGCTCCACGCGCGGCAGCTGAAGAATCTCGCCAACAGTGTCTTAGTTTAACCACTGGGTTAAGCCGGTTTAGGCAATCTGTCCCAGTATGTGTGTGTATAGGACATGGCCGGCCTCTAGAACAGAGGTGCTGTGATTTGAGTAGTCCTGACCTGGAGGCTACTGGTCGCTTCACTAAATCCTTCACTTTTTCCACGACGGCGCTGCGGAGCAACCCTAATCACATTTTTCTTCACTGACCGGGAGAAGTTTCACCCCACGCACGGCAGCTGGAGAATCTCGCCAGCAGCGGTTGATGAGCTACCAAACGTGATTATCATCTACCCGAAACGTCTGGTTTTGAGGCGCCAGATGATCGCCTTCTCCCCTTCTCCTGTCAGTTTGAACAGTTTCTGCCACGGGAAGACCAGGAGCTGGACTTGACTATCAGAGGCTATTTGAGACGCACGCCTTGGAGACATTTAATTGGAGTGGAGATTGTATCCCCCATCCCACCTCCAGGTATAACAGTCCTTAGAACCACTTTTATTTCAAAACAGAATACATTAATTCAGCAATTATTTTTTAAAAAAAAAGGCCAAGCGGAATAAAATAATGAAATATATGAGTGTTACAGTCTGAGCTGTGCAACCAGGCAGCCACATAAGACTCAGACCTCAGGACTGCGCATTACTGACTTTCGAGGGGGCACAGTTTTAGACCGATTACTTAGTCTTATCTCTGGCGCAGAAATAGTCGGACACTGGCACTGATTACAGCATACTTGCACTTTAAGGCAGGACAGCAACTGGTTCGAAAGTGGGGCAGGTACTTACGGGGACTAGAGAACACCCTGAAACACCTCTTAGTCTAAGACACATAGTCTAATATTGCTTGGTTCTGAATTATTATTATATTGATGAGGAAGTATTCTCTGTTGAATTTAATGTAGTCTTTATTGTTCTTTTACATGATCGTTAGGTTGGCTTTCTCTCACTTCTATTTTAGGCTGTGGCCGCGGCAACATTTGATATTCCTTAGTACTTTTAAGTTATTAATACACATTACTACTTCCTCTTTTTGTTCACTTAAACAGTTCAGAAATGTCATTACACATGATACTATATGATTCACTACAAGACTGAAATCTTAACACACATAGTCACTATAAAATTCAGATGGTTCGTTCTTGAATCAAATATTGAAATTGTTCACTTTTAATACTCTTCAAATGAAATTCACAAGTATCGCACTGAGTCATCTCCGAAAGCATTTTACACAAAGTTCCAAAAATATCACTTATTCTGCATTTGTCACGCAGTATTAATAATCACTTTTCATCTTGAAACACATCTTCTTTCTGCCTAAACTACTTCTGGTTCTAAACTGCTTATCTATCCACTGAATTTCTATTGCTCTACCTGTCCACTGGTTCTGTCTGTCGCTGGTCTCTTATCTATTTTTCTATTCTTATCTTCTTCTCTCTTGTCTGTTCTTCTCTGTCTTCCCTTTTCAAACTGCTTGCCAGGCTTATATGTCGTAAGTCACTTGTTCAGTAGATCTTTCTATTGGTCAGCTGGTTGACTGATTTGACTTCGGGATAAGTCGGTACACTCCCCTAGGTCATCTTATTGGTCTTATTGGACTATTCATGTGTGCAAATTGCGTCCCAAGATTAGCAAATATGCCTCACCTGTCAGTAAGTCTGTTGCTTCAAATCCGTCTATTCAGTTTCCTCGCGTGGTAAATCTTCTTATTTAGTATCAGGTGTTTTCGATACTTGTGGGGGAGTTAGTCCAACTCTGTTTACACAGTGTCTGTCTGCCTCCATATCTACTATTGTTATCTGAGTAAATCCTACTAGTTCGCATTCCGGGTGCGTTTCCTTAATCCATCTTTTATTATCGACGTCTATCCTGAATATTATTTATAAATATATACTTAATTCTATTGTAATACTACTAATACCGTAGGAGTGTTCCTATTGTAATACTACTAATACCGTAGGAGTGTTCCTCTCATACCGGTTCTCAAATTTTCCACTGTTCTTTACTTACATTCTACTTATCAATAATAATCGTAACTATAATAAATTCTAATAGTAAAAATAGTCATACTAACATTAGCAACAATAATACTATCCTAACTTACAAGGCTATAGTAATACTACAGTCATAACTTACAATTCGCTATGTTACAATAGGAAAAGTATGGACTGGCCTGCAAATGACTGTGGTTATTCGTAATTTTTAAAAGAATTATGAGAATGTCCAGTCGTAATAACCAGTATTTTCTCTTGGCCTTTACACCAGTTCATTTTCCTTTGCTGTGCTTTCCCTAGCCTTAGTGAGAGTTGTAATGGTCAAAGCAAGAATGTTACCTTATTTATTGTTGCTATTGTTGTTGTTGTTGTTGTTCCTGTAGCTTTGGTTATTGTTGCTTTTGTTGCCTTTGCTAAGGCTGTTGTTATTTTTGCTGGTAATCTAATGCCTTTATTGTTGCCTTTATTGTTGTCTTTACACCTCTCAGTGTTTGTTGCCGTTGCAGCTGTTGTTATAGCTGTTGTTGCTGCCGTTGCTGCTGTCGTTGTTGTCGACTTTGCATGCTCTCTCTATAAATATATGCAACTATCTCTAGCCAGGTAGTGATACAGTAAAAAAAAACTTGAGACACAAAGGGGAGAATGTGTAAACTGCTGTAATATGTCTTACTTGTCGGGACTGAACTTGCAGGCGTTAGCGCGAGCCCTTACTTGCTGACCAGACTGTGTTACTATACGGGCCACATTGTGAAAGTGTTCAAGCTTTAAGAAAAAAAATATAACTGTTTACACTCACTTCTGTTTAATAGTAGTCCTGTTTCACTAAAAGCCATCTCCGTGCAAGTAATAAACTTGTATCACCTACATTGCGCATATACCGTATTTTTAAAAAAAAATTACATTTCATATTTGTTTTGAGCTTTTAGCTATCTTACTGTGAGAGACACTGTAGATGCATAATTAAGGGAGAAGCTGATTCCTCAAGCGTTATTAAATGACCTCTGTTGACCCAGCATAATGGTTAATCCGGCGAAGGTATCGTATTGTCGGTAAAAGTGAACTGTTACAGTCTCGCGGTAATTCATGAACACGTCACTCTGCGAGCGCAGAGTAAAAGAGTTAACAGTGTGTTCAGGTTGTAGGCGGGTCTAGGTAGTTCCGTAAAAGGATCGTGGACTGAGCGAAGGGTTAAATAAAGGTTCAGATCTAGATAGTTGCCGAGACAGTTAACCCGTGATTAACCGCGCTATTCAGTGATATCCAGGTTGACATCTGAGAACGTTCAGAGAGAAAGCACTGTATAATAAACAAATGCGTGGGGAGACACAGGGAGTAGATGCCACAAGTAAATTACAAGAGGGAAAAGCTTATAAAGCAATGTTTCTCAACGTGGAACGTACGCCCTACGGGGGAGGGGGGGGGGGGTTTAAAATATGTTTATATTATAGTGTTTTCAGAACTTGGTTGACTGTTATGCTGCGAGGGAAAGGGGGGGGGGAGTTTAAAATATGTTTATATTATAGTGTTTTCAGAACTTGGTTGACTGTTATGCTGCGAGGGAAAGGGGAGGGGGGCATCAAAATCTTTGAGGCGTTGAGGTGGAGCATGATCCAAAAAAGTTTTGGAAACACTGATTTAAAGGTATATTTTTGCACACATGGCTAATGATAGTAAGTAAACCATATATCATAAGTGTCCTTACCTCAACTTGTTTACGACAAACGAAGCTGTCTTTGATAAGGAAAATTGGGCTAGTGTCGTAAAATGTTCAGCCCTTTAAAGAGGAAAGTTGTTTAAGAATGTTCAAGTTGTCCAAAGCCAGATAAAGAAAAACTAGAACTTTGGTTCGTCAAGAAAATAACAAAACAAATCCGTGAATTCCAGAAAATCAGAAGCAGTTGCCACTTCTCTGAATCTGAGACTGAAATGAGAATGTAATATTAAAATGTGGGTCAATAAAGAACAAAAGAGTGGTTAGGACAAGTGAAAAGTCCTGACTTTATGGTTAGGGTTGAATTTAATTTACATTTAGGAAAGGTCCCTCCTTCATCAAGGACTGAATATAGCAACACAAAAGATTGCACAATAATGGTGGGCTTGAACAACTGGAATATAAACATCAGGGAAGACTTTTCCTTTCTTTATGGTCTTTTTTGTTCTTGTTCTTATTTATGTACTTCAGTCTCCCTGGAACTGCAGGCTGATGTTCTTTGCAGTGCATACAGTGAAGATGTTGAGGTAGAGTCGGCTTGGGAGCGGGTTATGGTGGCTATTTTTTATAAAGTCCACGAGTAGAACTAACAAAGCAGGGTGTGTGCAGCGGTTTCTTAGCAGACTCCACCGCCAAGAGGATTATAGCAATCCCTGCCCCACTGGCCGGACTAGACCTGTTACGGGGGGGGGGGGGGTTCCAAAGGAGAGACAGGGCAGGGTCTTGATCGGCTATGGTTTGCCAACCCCGATGCTAGCATGTCACTTATTACCAAGCGTCTTCATCCATTAGAAAGACCGTGTATGTTAGACAATGTACTCAAGAGCAATGGCGGTAATGGAGATTAAAGCTACACCTTATGTTTCGAATGTTCGTCTTTGTAAGTTCTGAGAACAACATGCTCATATTTCGTACATTCATGGTTCGCATAAAGATTTTGTTTCATGTTTTATCTTTGTTTAATCCCCGAAGCATTAGATCTGACATTTTTTTGTTGTTTGTGTCTTTCTTTTACTGAGTGCGGATAATTGTTCTTGAGCAGCGGTTCCAAAAGTGGTTTTATATGGCCTTCCTTGTGGAAGGGGAAGAAGGGGGGGGGGGAGATTCGGGAAGGCTTTGAAAGAAAAGGGAGTGGCAGAGGACATCAGAACTAAATGACCAATTAAAAGTTATCAAGGCGCTCTAATGATGTGGTCTGGGAGACAAACGGCTGCAGCCCGAAAGATTTCGAGAACCGCTGTTCTAGAGCGGTGGCTTACTTTTAAGGACCTGTGAATCAAAGCTAACCAAGACCTCATCCTACCTCTTTGTTGGTTCTCAAAGTAACAGGCTCAGTTTAGCCAGGAGAGAGAGAGAGGCTCTGGTCCCCATGGTGATATAGTGTTCTTATTTGGGAGGAAGAAAGGAGAGGGGGGGGGGGGGTTACTGCAGACCTCGGAACAAGTAACCAGTCTGACATGTTATGACGTCACAGTTCCAAAGAGATAAAACAACAGCCATCTTTTCTTCTAAGGACACATATTTTGTTCAGTTTATATTTTTGCTTCAAGAATATTTGCGATTGCTTCAATCACTTTCTGTCACATACACCTGATTGCACATGTGAGACAGGTATTCAGACTCCAGACCTCATACTGCAGCTCTGCTCGCTCTACCAAGAAACCTTAATCCAGCTCTGCTCATCGGGAGCTGTAATGGAAGACAGTTTTTAGGGTGCAAAACATGACCTCCAGAAGACTGGACAATTTATTCGGGCAGTAAATATTGACGTCTGAGACTAGAACCGTGGAACGTAGACGACAAATAATAATTCCCGACTATCTTAAGTCTTTCTTTCTTGCGTCGCTGGACTGTGGAGGCTATCTGCGCTGGATATGGAGGAGATACTCAGCTTCAGATGAGTGGTTGCTTTCATACTCCGACTGTAACCTTTGACCCACAAACTCGCTTGCCTCCGTCAGATTTAAAAATAGACTTCCTTGTAAGTGTCTTTGTTCATGTCGCTGCTTACACCTGTGCGGCCACGTTTTCTTGAAGTAGAGTTTACCTGTAGAAATAGCTGGTAGTTTGTATTTAAGTTCACAAACTCTTTTACCTCTTACCTGGGGCACTCAAGAATTTGTTGTGTCTGGCGCGGTTACTAGCATCGCAGCCGAGTGTAAAGAGAAGATAAACAATCTCGAGAAAACAAGTGTATGTACTTTATGTATGTGATTATGTCCGTGATTATTTATGTGTATGTCATTATTGACGTATATTTGTGAATATGTAATATGTCTGTCTCCTTTTACCTGCAGTTTTGCATGTATATAAGTATATATTCCAGTATCGTCATCAGGTGCTGTGCCGACCGGTGTTGGCTATTATGCTTCTCCAGAGTACACGATCCTTCATGCAGGCTATTAACTCAGTCAGTTGGTGATCTCCTCTCACACCATTTCGTCAGACTGTCCAGTATAATTCCTCTTATATATATATATATATATATATATATATATATATATATATGTATATATGTATACTCATTCACAATGTATGCATTCATTTGTGCTTATGTGAACTACTTATATATTAACTTATGTGTTAAGTACAGTATGTTTATATAATTCATACGTGTATGTGCACGTTGTACGTATCTGTTAGTGTTTTTATGTTCATATCTACAAGGTCAAGTATTCTTGCACGTTTACACCATAAAGATGAACAGACGCTCAGTCAGTCTTGGTTTAACTGTTCAAAATTTCCTCCTCTGAAATTCACTTTCTGTATTCACTTTCCATCTACACTACAATCTCTCACGTGTGTGTTGGCAGTGGTACTTACAGAGCTAACAGTAAACTGTGATATGTGCTGATGAATATATTACAACATTTATACGCACCTAAAGGGCAGCTGTCTGCTCAGTTCAAGTAGGTACGATAACGCCAAAGTGCCACCCTGGGAATGTTGCAAGTGACGAGATATGGGAAGATAATGTGATAATGGGAAGAGTCTCTGCTGTCAGACGAATATCTTGACCCTCGTGGATCTTGAAGATCTTCTGCAGGGGGCCGCATATTGGGGGTCTTATTTTTCCGAGTGTACATCTTGCACTTAGCCTTGAGGTCGAGTATGCGCCATCATCTGTGTCTACAAAGTAGGGGAGAACTAACCTTCTGAGTTTCTTAGTTTTAAGAGCTCTTTTCTTTTCTTGTGGTTCCTTTTGTGTTCTTTCATCTATCTATCTATCTATCTATCTATCTATCTATCTATCTATCTATCTGTCTGTCTGTCTGTCTGTCTGTCTGTTTGTCTGTCTGTCTGTCTGTCTGTCTGTCTGTCTGTCTATCTATCTATCTGTCTGTCTGTCTGTCTGTCTGTCTCTGTCTGTCTGTCTGTCTGCCTGTCTGTCCCTCTGTCCGTCCCTCCATCCGCCTGCCTGTCTGTCCGTCCGTCCGTCCGTCCCTCCGCCTGCCTGTCTGTCTGTCCGTCCGTCGATCAGGCTGTCTAATCTGATATGTCTGTCTGTATATGTGTATGTAAGTATGTATGCGTGTGTATGTGTGTACATGTTTGTGTATATGTAATGTAATGTATGTACGTGTCTGCCTGTCTGTCTGTCTGTCTGTCCGCCTGCCCCCGTGTCTCTCTGTCAGTATGCCCCCGTCTCTTTTGTTTTACACTGAACTCTTTCTGTGATCCGTATGTTTTTTTTTTTTATATTTTAACCAACCTGTTGCTGTCTTTATCGTTTGGTATTCTTGAAGTCCTCATTATCTCATGAAGCATGTGCTCGATCTCTCTACATGTCTAGCTTATCGCCTGCCAGGAATCTTAACCTTATTTCTTTTTCGTGAATTCGCCATTAGTGTGAAAGTCTACAGCGAACTATTTATATGGTGGGTTCTAAAATGCTCCTCTTTAGCAGGAACTTTTATTGTGATTTCTTTTCTGATGTGTTCTGAGATCTTCAGACCACGGCGGGTTTCTTTGCCTGTCTGTTAGTTTGTTAGTCTGTTAGTTTGCCTGTCTGTTAGTTTGCTAGTCTGTTAATTTGCCTGTCTGTTAGTTTGCTAGTGTGTTGCTTGTCTGTTAGTTTGCCTGTCTGTTAGTTTGTCTGTCTGTTAGTTTGCTAGTCTGTTAGTTTGCCTGTCTGTTAGTTTGCTAGTATTTTGCTTGTCTGTTAGTTTGCTAGTATATTGCTTGTCTGTTAGTTTGCTAGTATTTTGCTTGTCTATTAGTTTGCTAGTATTTTGCTTGTCTGTTAGTTTGCTAGTATTTTGCTTGTCTGTTAGTTTGCTAGTATTTTGCTTGTCTGTTAGTTTGCTAGTATTTTGCTTGTCTGTTAGTTTGCTAGTATTTTGCTTGTGTGTTAGTTTTCTAGTATTTTGCTTGTCTGTTAGTTTGCCCATCGTACAGTCAAGTCTCTTCGCTCATGTGGACGAATAACACAAGGGAACAAACTTTTCTGCAGACGAACATTCTTTCAAGTCAGCTAACGCAAGTTGACCAGTTACAGATAAAAACCTTTAATTTCAATATGATGTCAGTAATGAATGACTGACAGAATTGACTTTCTGTATCATAATAACGTTCCCAACTCCAGACACTCAAGATCTGTCAGATAAGACGCAGCGGTTACAGACTCAAGATCTGCCATCCAGGACGCAGCGGTTACAGACTCAAGATCTGCCATCCAAGACGCAGCGGTTACAGACTCAAGATCTGCTATACAAGACGCGGCGGTTACAGACTCAAGATCTGCTATACAAGACGCGGCGGTTACAGACTCAAGATCTGCCATCCAAGACGCAGCGGTTACAGACGTATTTTCCAAGAAATCAGCCACCGCCGTCCTCGAATAGGGACAGATTACAACTTCCATTTTCCCCGTGTCCGTGTCCCCAGCCACGATCTCATGAACTCTGAACGTCACTCAAGCCTTTGCCCCTTTTTTTTTACTAAGCCCTGTAAACATTGCTGTTATACTGGTTGCAAAGAGCATTCTGTTCACAATCTTAGGGAGATGGAATAAAAATAAGATGCTGTCCGTGTGGCGCAGTTATAGATAGAACAAGCTGCTGTCCACGGGTCTCAGTTATAGATAGAACAAGCTGCTGTCCACGGGTCACAGTTATAGATAGAACAAGCTGCTGTCCACGGGTCACAGTTATAGATAGAACAAGCTGCTGTCCACGGGTCACAGTTATGGATAGAACAAGAATAAGATGTATTCATGGGTCGCAGCTATAGATAGAATAAGATGCATAGGTCGCAGTTATACATAGAACAAGAGTAAGATAGTGCCCATGGGTCGCAGCTATAGATAGAATAAGATGCATGGGTCGTAGTTATACATAGAACAAGAATAAGATGGTGCCCATGGTTCGCAGCTATAGATAGAATAACATGCATGGGTCGCATAGAAACAGAATACGATAATGCCCATGGGTCGCAGTTATTAAGTACTTTACTCTTAAATCTGAGAAACTAGAGGAACATTCGAAAACGGTAAAAGCTAATGGGGGAAAACATACGATATTTTCACAACGCAAATTTGGACACACACATTATAACTGCTCTTGAAGCTCTAGAAATTATGGACAGTAACCGCGCTTTATATTAAATAAACCGCAATATTTAAAGTTTCTTTCCCAACAGCAGAACGTCTTGATCTTGTCTTTACACTGTGTGCATCAGTGCATAAATCGTTTCACAGATGCACCTGTCTTGACCGAAATCACGTGACTTGCCGGTATTTCTCCTAGCATGTAATATTCTTAGCAAAACCGAGGAGTACACACATCCCCTTCAGCTTTTATCAAGCAGTGACCTCTTCTCTATGTCATAATAACTCTGTGCTCTTTAACCATGTATCAAGCCAGCCTTGAAAAACAGAGATTCCTAATCTGGGGTCTGTGAAGGTCATGTCGAGCAGGTCTAGCCGTCAGCGACCCATAGCATATATGATACCGCTAAGGTTGGCGAGCCATAGCTGACCAAGACCCTGCCCCACCTCTCCTTTGGTACCCCCGGTAACAGCCCTAACCTGACTAACAGGGCAGAGGTCGCCATAGTTCCCATGGTGGTGGAGTCTGTTAAAGAAGTACCGCATTCATTCATTCCTTTGCATGTCCCTTGCGGAACTTTGCCTCCCAAACAGCACTCCTGTAGGCCTCTCGGTTGTGAGCAAGATGGCCTGCTGCTGCTGCATCCATTTCCAGATCATCAACGATGTCTTGCAGCCATCTTCGTTTCGGTCTTCCTCTTTTTCTTTTTCCCATTATGTATCCTTCCAATACGGTCTTCTCTAAATTATCATGACGTTTAATGTGGCCAAAATATTTAAGTTTTCTCTCTTTAATCCTCTTTACTAGCCAGCCTTCTTCAATATTAAGCTCTTGTAGTATAGATATATTTGTTCTTTTTTGTGTCCACGATATTTGGAGAACTCTTCTATAGCATTTACATTCAAAGGCATTTATGTGCTTCGCAGCTGTTTTGTTAAGTGTTCAGGTCTCACAGGCATATGTTGCGATAGGAAAGATGCATGCCCTTAAAAATCTTATTTTTGTGGTTCTGTCTGCTCCTCTCCACAGATTCTTTATTTGTTTTACTTTCTGAAGAGCAATAGATGTCCTCCTTTTAATTTCCCTCATTGTATCTCCATACCCCCTGCTTTTTAGCTTCACTCTGGGACTGAAAAAAAATAGCCGTGGTGACCCGCTCCCAAGCCGACACGAAGATGTGCCTCAACATCTTCACAGCATCGGCTGCAAAGAACACAAGTTCCAGGGAGATAAAAGACAAGACCTGAACAATACTGCAAAGCACTGAATATTTTTTGTTTTAATATAATATCTCGCGGCGGGGAAACTGAAGAAAAACAAATGGGATTGGTGGGAATGGGGGAGTAAGGGATTATCATTCGGTTCATTGGGTCCGCAACCTGAAAAATGCTGAAAGTCACTGCTATAAGCCTAACCTCTCCTCTTCTTTCAAAATGGACTTGTTTTTAAAAAAGAAAATATTTCACTGTAGATGAAGCTTGTTATCACGTTCCCTTCAAATCAAAGACTTAATGTTCAACATTTGGCCTAAAATTTTACAAAATCGAAGACTTATGACCAACTTTTGGTCTCAAATTTTGACAAATCGAACACTTATTTTCAACATTTGGTCTAAAACGTTTGCAAAATCGAACACTTATGTCCAGTATTTAGTCTCAAATTTTACAAAATGGAAGACTTATGACCAACATTTGGGCACAAATTTCGCAAAATCGAACACTTTTAAGTCCAAATTTTGCATAACCTTTCACCCCCCCACCATTTGTTCCTGCTTCTCACAGCCGCCAGTTAGAGCCCCTGGCAGCACACACAAAGCCAGTATTAGTTAACAAACGCGACTTCCGCCTCGGACTCTTATGTTACGCTAAAACGTGACAGGCATAGCGGAAGTGACGTATTAAAAACCTGAAGCCATCAAATTGTCCTCCAGTTAAGAAGGTCCTCCTTACGTCCTCTAAACTCTGGACGTCCTGGCAGTTATTCCATCAGATGAAGGTTATTACAGGAAGTTACAGGCAGAGGGCATACATCACGTGTGTCAGACATGTGGCCCTCGGTCTGCATGCGGCCCAAATCCTCATGTCAACTTACAGGCTTTTCGCATCGCACAATTTATTTTTCTCATCCCCTCCTCCTCCTAAAACCTGCTTTTCAGCTGTCATCATCATCATGTGCCTGCCGATATGCATTAGCGGTCATGTGTCTCAATAAATCTCCATCCTTGATATTTTACATCATTTCAATTGGTGACACTTTGTTGTGCCATAACGCTGGACTGCCCATGAGCATTGACTTTTGGTCTTCTTCTGCCTCTCTTCCAGTTTATCTTCTCTGCTGTTACGTTTTTCAAGATCTCCCGCTCCCTTTTTTCTCATTTTATGCCCAACGCATGATGACTGTCGTTTTCTTGTGGATTTAATTAGGTTCCTTTCTACATTGGCTTTTCTTAGACCTTCCTTGTTTGTCATTTTAGCTGTCTATGGCACTCTTCTGATAGCCCAAAGCGGAGAAGAGCTACAGGCCTTGTTAAATAAAATCGTAGGGGGAAAAAATGAGAAGAAAGGACTTTGTTTAAATAATAATAAGAAATAAGTCATGGTCATGTCCAAGAAGAAGAAAAAAAAACACCAGCAAAATGTAACATCAAAGTAAAAAGCACAGAACTGAAGCACGTGAACAAATTCAAGTATTTAGGAACAACAATAACACAAGACGGAAGATGCGAAACAAATAAGGGGCAGAATAGCCCAGACCAAGTCGGCATTTATGAAAATGAAAAACATACTGTGCAATAAAGCTCTCTCGATGAACACCAGAAAGAAAGTTACATCGAACCGATAGTATTATATGGATGCGAAGCATGGGTGATTTAAAAAAAAGAGCATTCAGAATCTACTGGAAGAAGCGAAGATGTGGTTCCTAAGAATAAAATGGATAGCCAAGAAAACAAATGACGAGGTTGTAAGCGAGGCTGGGCAAAAGAGAGAAATTATGGCAAAATTCAGAACACGACAGTCCAGATTTGTAGGACATGTTTTAAGAAGAGACAAGCTGGAACACTTAATGACAGCAGGAAAACTGGAGGGAAAAGGGACAGAGGAAGACAGAGAAACTTCTTCTTCTTCGTTCGCTTCTACCACCAAGACCGCCCCGTGATCCTACTGAATTTACTTCTGTGGTCCTCGATAGGTCCCGTGGTCCCCGAAAGGACCACATGAGTTTCAGAGTGTCACAGGGCTTCAAACTGTATTCTCGCTGGGTCTCAAAAGCGGGATTGCATGACACTGTGGTTTTCGTTGCACCAGTTTAATCTAGAGTTGGACTTTCTCACCGGAAAACCTCGACGTGTTTTGGATGTCAGTATATCCCCGCTGGGTGAGAGGTGGTTGCCCATCCAGCCTAGAGTTGGACTTTCTCACCGGAAAACCTCGACGTGTTTAGGGATATCCGTGTATCACCGCCGGGTGAGAGGTGGTTGCCCATCCAGTCCAGTGCTGGACTTTCTCACCGGAAAACCTCAGGGTGATTAGGACACGCATACATCCCTGTCGAGTGATAGGTGGTTGCCTATCTAGACTGCACTGATCCAGTGTCTCCGACTTCACCAGTTTGTGGTCGTGGCCGCTACCCTTCCTAGTGGTGACCAGGACGAAGCTTTTGTCCAGGACGACGAATCCTCACCACTAGTAAGTTTCACGCCTGGGTTAAGCCAGTATAAGCATATTATCACAGTATAGGCGTGTTTAGGACATGGCCGACCTCTAGAGCGGAGGTACCATGTCATGAGTAATCATTAAGTTTCAGCATTGGTTTAAGCCGGTTTAGGCATATTTCACCACTATGGGTGTATATCGGACGTGGCCGGCTTCTAGAGCAGAGGTGCCGTGGTATGAGTAGCTCTCGCCGCGAGACTACTGAACATACAGATTAAAGTTCACTTTATCCTTTCCACCACCTTTTCACAGCCCGGCAACCCTAGTCGCATTTTCGCATTTTCTTCATTGGCAGGGAAGAGTTTCGCTCCATGCGCGGCAGTCGAAGAATCTCGCCAACAATGTCTTAGTTTAACCCCTGGGTTAAGCCGGTTTAGGTAATCTGCCTCAGTATGTGTGTGTATAGGACGTGGCCGGCCTCTAAAGCAGAAGTGCTGTGATTTGAGTAGCCCTGACCTCAAGGCTACTGGTCACTTCACCTTTTCCACGACGGCGCTGCGGAGCAACCCTAATCACATTTTTCTTCATTTGCAGGGAGAAGTTTCACCCCACGCACGGCAGTTGAAGAATCTCGCCAGCAGCGGTAAGTGAGCTACCAAACGTGACTATCATCTACCCAAAACGTCTGGTTTTCAGGCGCCAGATATTCGCCTTCTCCCCTTCTCCTGTCAGTTTGAACAGTTCTGCCACGAGAAGGCCAGGAGCTGGACTTGACTGTCAGAGGCTGTTTGAGACGCACGCCTTGGAGACATTTAATTGGAATGGAGAGCGTTTCCCCTACCCCACCTCTGGCTACAACAGTCATTAGAACCAGACAAAGAAACAAAATACTTGATGGACTAAAAGCGTGGCACAGAGCATAGACCAAAACACAGCTTATAGAGAGAGCAAAGGACAGATGGTTGTGAAAATCAGTGACAACCAACGCCTGAGTGGCATGGACCAGAGAGAGAGAGAGAGAGAGAGAGAGAGAGAGAGAGAGAGAGAGAGATTGATTGATTGATTGATTGATCTTTATTTCAAAAGGGCTAAGAATTGGACACTCAGGCCCTTTTGACGTTCTACCATTTATCATACAACTTTCACTCTGTTCCAGACATTCTACAAATATGCTGCTCATGTAACATTGCATGTCCTATGAAAGTACATTGTCTCTCTCTTATCTTTTTGACAAGGTTTTTTGTCTCTCCAGCTCTTCTCCTACATTCTTCATTAGTTATTTTTGCTGTCCAGGGGATTCGCAACATTCTTCTAATAAACCACATTTCTGCTGCTTCCAATGATTTTTGTGCAGACTTGCCTATTGTCCATGATTCACTTCCATATAACAAGATAGGTTCAATATATCGTTTTAGGACTCGTTTTCTAACATTCATTGATAAAGATGTGTTAGCTAATATGTTTCTCATTCTCTGAAATGCAGTCTTTGCTTGGCCTATTCTGTTCCTAATTTCTGTTCTGCATTTCCCATCCTAAGTTATTACTGCTCCAAGGTATTTGAATTTCTGCACCTGCTTTAGAATAGTTCCGTTTAATTTAATACTGCATGCTGGTGGATTCTGTTTCTTAGATATAACCATAGTCTCTGTCTTTTTGATGTTCAAAGTAAGGCCTTTCTGTTCACTTTCTTTGGCGACTTTATCCAAGAGATTTTGCAGATCTTGTTGGTTCTCAGCTATCAGTACTGTGTCGTCAGCATACCGAAGGTTGTTAATATTGTATCCTCCAATTTTTATGCCTGGTTCTGTGATGATTGTTCTTAGAATATTCTCGCTATACAGAGAAAAAAGGTCTGGAGATAGTACACATCCTTGTCGCACCCCTTGTTTTATAGGTTGATATTTTCCAATTCTATTTTCAACTCGAATTGCTGCTTCTTGCTGCCAGTATAGATGTTTTACAATCCTCAGGTCTTTGCCGTCTATATTGATGTCTTCAAGCATTTTAATAATTTCATTATGTTTCACCTTGTCAAATGCCTTGGTGTAATCAATGAAGCACAAGTAGAGATCTTTCTGTACTTCTAAAGCTCTTTCTGTTAGTGTTCGTAAAGCATAAATGGCATTGTGTGTTCCCTTTTCTTCAACAAATCCAAACTGTTCATCTGCTGTTTCCATTTTTTATCTTTTTCCTTGTTCTTCTCATAATAATTCTCAGAAGCAGCTTCGTTATGTGACATGAGAGGCTGATAGTCCGGTGGTCATCACATTCCTTTGCACCTGGTTTCTTTGGTAGTGCTATAAACGTGGATTTAATCAGGTCACTGGGAACATAACCACTGTTGTAAATAAAAATTCATTACTATTCAGAATAATGAGTTCCGTGTCCGTAAGAACAGTCTAAAATAATTTTTTTTAAGTTTTACGATTCATGGAGACATGTATATTGGAAAAGTTTGTAGCTGTACGAAAGAATTTAGTTTATATTTTTTATACAGAATGGGACGGTTTTCCAAAGATGAGTAACAGAATGAGTAAAAGGGATGGCGACTGCAGTAAAAATGGTTTAAATAATAAAGCTAGATAGAGGTGTATGGTGTAGTTTTAGAAAGTGGCAGAGGGAGTGATAAAGTGAGAAAAAATGAATGGAAAGTATGAGAATGTATAAATGAAAAACGTACAACATCCGATATTTCGGCGTGAGCCTTTTTCGAGGATTACATGAACAATCGAGACAAGAACAAATAACTAAACGAAGAATTTATCTTAATATGGCCTCCTCCAGAAGTAGGAAACCGAGAAATGCGTGTCCACTAGAAGATACATAGGTACCACACGGGCCACACAAAGGATAAGCCGGTAGAGCCAATCATAAAGAAGATGTGGAGAGAGAGGAGGAAAACAGGTGGTTGAAGGGAGGGAGAGGTAATAGAAACATGATAGCCGCTAGATGAGGTGTCCCGGGGGGGGGGGAGGGAGAAAGGGGAAACGGAGAGATAATGAATGAAGAACATAAACACCTGCAGGGAGAAAATGTAAAACTGGTGAATAGGACAAGACCCTATAAACACCAATATGTTGCCAGAGAAGAAAATAGGTTGGCGGTAGGGAGGGGTAGCTAGGAGAAAGAAAGTAGAGTTTAAAAAAAAGGGGGGGGGGGGTGGAAAACTAAGGAAATTACAGAAAGCTGAAGACATTGTTAATTCCAGCTGGGTGGAGACAGCCAGCCTAGAAAATAAGGCGCTATTCTAGGACCCTCCGAGATCGTACATCAGCAGAACATTTGCGGATTGCACTAAGAGAAATGTCCTGTTTTCACCTGTGGTTGCTAAGGCACAAATGTTTAGCCACAGGTGTCCAGGTCCTCTTAGAAATATCATTAAGATGCTGGCGAAATCGATCTCCTAAGCATAAACCGGTCCCCCCCCCCCCCCCCCCATGTACTTCATACCAGAACTTTGCACATAATAGCATAAATAACATTGCGTGAAGTGCAGATGAAACCCTCCTAAACTGATAACGTGGATTTAGGGAAGAAGATCTGGCTAGCCTCGACAACAAACGGACAAGTGTTGCATCTACGGCGTCCACAACGTGTGGTACAGAATACGTAAGGCTTTTCTTGTAAAGATCAAGTCTAGGTTTTGGAAGACTTATGTTGTTCAAGCGTTGGCTGCACTTTGGGCTAAATTTAAACAGGTTCCATAGATAAGATGGAGCATGCCGTGAATGAATTTGATGTACCAACTTGGCTTTGTTGAAGAGGATCTTGTTCTTAAGAGGCAGTATTTTGATACATTTGTACTGGTTAGATGTTTATAGTTGATCTTTGTCACTAATACGCTTTACTGCTCGCTTTTGAAGTGAGTATAGCTTCTTTGTATTTGACACTAAGCAACCATCCCAGATTGTTGAGCAATAGTCTAAATGTGTTTGTATATGTGATATGTAGTATATCTGTAGTATATCATGCAATGAGAAGAGGGGCCATTGAAAATATTATAACAACAGGAAAAATAAAAGGAAGAAGATATAGAAGAAGACAAAGAGAAATGATACTGGATTGTCTGAGCGGATGGTGTGAGAGGAGATCACCAACTGAGCTGATGGCCTGCATGAAGGATCGTGTACTCTGTAGAAGCATAATAGGCGACGCCAGTCGGCACGGCACCTGATGATGATGAGTATATCTTCCTTGTGTCTTGATCAATGAAGTGCTTGATTTTGGCTAACTGGTATACTTTTTGCTCGATGAGTTTTGTTAGACCTTGCACATGAGAGTTCCAGGTTAGATGTTGGTCAATAATAAACCTAAAATAAGAGAACAAATATTGTAGGATTAAACCTCGAAAAAATCGTAGACAAAGCACTTTAGTGAGACGTGAGAGAAAGAAAAATCACAAGAGAATTACCTGGGATTCGAACACGGACTCCGGTAGGACGAGCAGCCGTCTAGCCACGAGAGAACAGCGTACTATCGACTTAGATTGGGGTGCTAGTTGGCTAAGTCTCTTGTGATTTTTCTTTCTCTCACGTCTCACTAAAGTGCTTTGTCTACGATTTTTTCGAGGTTTAATCCTACAATATTTGTTCTCTTACTTTACTGTATCAAAACCTCGTAGTTTCCTATTTATAAAAAATTGTTCCAATAATAAACTTAGTGTTTTGTGCTCGCTAACGTTTTCTGTCTGTGATGTTTCAGTACAGAGCCGAAGTGTTGCTTTTGTCACGTTTTGTAGTTTCTGTCTTGCTGTTATGAGCATTGATATTGTTTTATCTGTACTTATAATCACGCCATTGTTGTTGCTCCATCCAGTTAGATTGTTTAACTCGACCTGAAGAGTTAATTCAAGGTTAACACATGTTCGTGTTCGATATCGGAAACGGCGCAGACTGTGCAATCTTCAGCAAAAAGGTCACAAGAAGAGTGTTCAAGATGAAGTTGAAGATCATTGATATAGATAACAAAGAGTAACCGGCCTAGAATAGAACCTTGTGGAACACCGGTGTCAACTATAGCAGAATTTGATAGAGAATTGTTGAAGAATACTACCTGTTGTCTGTCTGAAAGAAATGATGCAATTCATTTTATTAGGTCAGGGTGCAGTCTATAAGTCTTTTTTTTTTACAAGAATATCGTGGTCAGTCATATAAAATCCTTTTTTGAAGTCGACAAAGATGGCACCACGTAGTCTGTCGTCATTTATGTTTACTAACCAGTTTTCTGTCATTTTGGTAAGAGCTGTGTCTCAGGAGTGATTGGGTCTAAAGCCTGACTGACTGTCTATGAGTAAATTGTTCTCATGCATGTGTCGTAGTGTTATTTTGCATATGTGTTTTTCGAGTGGTTTTGATAACAACGATAGTATTAGATATTGGTCTATAGTAGGAAAGATTGCTGGATGAGCTAGATTTAAAGAGAGGATACACTTTAGCAGTTTTAAAAGCCTCGGGGAAATAACATTTTGCAATGCACTGGTTGTAAATTTATGCTAGTGTATGTGAAATGACAAGTGCAGCATAACGTAAGATCTTATTGCTAATATCGTCAAGAGGGAGAGAGAGAGAGAGAGAGAGAGAGAGAGAGAGATGGTATTCTTAATATTCTTTTAATAAACCACATCTCTGTTGCCTCTCGTGACCTTTAGATTGATCTGTTCATTGTCTATGACCCACTTCCTTAGATTTCAGTGTAGGATTTTGGTTTCAGTGATAGAGATTCTTTGCACAAGATGTTTCTCATTTGTTTGGAACCTGTTTTGACTTGGCATATTCTGTTCTTGATTTCAGAGGCACATTTCCCATGTGATGTTACTTGAGTGCCCAGATATTTAAATGTGAGCATTTGTCTCAAGGTGGTTCCTTGTACTTTAGCACTGCATTTAGGTGGCGGGTTTTTTTTTCGTCATATAACCATCGTTTCTGTTTTATATCTGATAATTCGTGTAGGCTCTTTCCATTTTTCGCTATCAGTTCTGTATGTTCTACATATCACAGGTTGGTCGTGTTTAAGACCTCCAGTTTGAACTCCTGGTTCCCGTGCGAACAACTGTGTTAAGAGCACGTTTATCTTAACATAGTCTTTGTGAGACAGGGAACATAGATCTGTTTGCTTAAAAACTCTGACCTACTTCTGTAGCCCAGAAACCTGTAGCAATCAACATTACTTGTAATTATTATTTTTGTAAAATGTAATGTTAGATAATGGACGGGTGGGGACATAGGGATCTCTGGCGAGGATGAGAAAAATCTGGTGTGAAACCAATGAATCCAGGACTACACAAGCCTATGGGTCTTTACAACAATGGCTATCAGAATGATGTAAACAAAACAGAGCCAGCAGACTATAGGAGGCGGGGAATGGATATCATTGAGGCACTCATCGGATTCCTCTTCCCAAAGTTGGAGTGTTTCTGTGGAACTGTCTCAAAGCCGTCTGGCCAGCCAGCGTTGCATGCTGGATCTGATGTGGAGAAGGGGCTTAAGTACAGCCACCAGAGGCTGGAAAACTAAGTTTTGGCCAGGCCACCCTACACCACTATCTTCATGTCAGCCCGAGCAAGACCACAGTCTGCCCTAAGAAGGAAAGGTGCTAAAGTCGGAGGTACCCAGCCAAAATGCGCATCGCAAAAAATCAAGGTACCACGCATCATCGCCATGTGCGTACAAAGAAGAAGAACTCCTAGTTTATTTTTATTTCTCTCATATTTTCACTACAGAGTGAGAGCAGATCTGGTGAGAGGGCGCAACTTTGCCTAACTCCTTTGCTTTATAGGTTAATAATATATATAAGTTAATAATATAGTATAATATAATATAATATAATATATAATATAATAATATAGGTTAATATCTGTCATATTTTCTTCCCTGACTGCGGCTTCTTGATTCCAGTGCTTTTTAAAAAAATTATTATTCACAGATCATTGCTGTCATTATTTATAACCTCTAACATTTTCATTGATTTAGCTATTTTTTACATTATTAAATGATTTGATACAGTCAGTGAAGTCTTGTAAGTATTGGGCTTTATTCACATGAACATTCATTTATATCTATAACCTACCGACACTCATGTGTGGCGCGCCTCAGTTTGCATGCAGAGCAAACTGTGGGTCACTTTTTACAATTGGGTCCACTTTCTCATGAAAAAGTGATTAATTCACTAATAAATTACCTCAAGACACTCCCAGGCTCGACCACACCTTGAAATCGGTGAATTGTGTTGGTTATAAAGGTTGATTATACCTCATTTATTACTGTCAATGAAAGAATTATCATTTCTTTATTCATGTTACTGTATTACACTGCTATGTAGAGCCAATATTGCTATATGGTTGTGAAACTTGAACAGTCAACACAAAAAAATTTTAAAAACTGGAACCAACAGAGAAGTGGTTTTGGCGACAGATGCAACAGATACTCTGGACAGACAGATAAAAAAATGAAAAGAAAAAGGGTCAGAATTTCTTGGACATGCCATGAGAAGACAGAAGTTGGAGAAGCTAGTAATGGCTGGAAAATTCAAAGGAAAAAGGAAGGCCAAGAGAAAAAAATAAAACCTCAGTTGGCTGACCAGGTGACGTGGAAAAAGAAAAGCATCTGAGTTAATTGGAAACACAAAGGGCCTACAAGATGGAGAAGCATGGTTGTCAGTGCTATCCAGCATGGCAAATAATAAAAATAATAATAATAATGATAATTGCTCATATACGTTTATGTTTACTGTTGTATAGCATGCTCTGCCTTTATGATAAAGTTTCTTTTTGTTTTTGTTGTTGTTGTTTTTACAGGGTTTTAGATAATAAAATAGTTTCTGTTGAGTGCAGCTGAAAACCTGGAGAGCCTATCCTGTTTCTCCTGTAGGTTGTCAAAGGTTGGATTTGAGATGGAAGTAATAAATCTTCACCACGCAGGCCATGTTATAACAACATCTGCTAGGTTTCAGTATATAAAACTTACATCTTACATCCTTCCTGTGCTGTTAAACGTCGAATAGAGGTCGCATGGTAGTTCGCCAAGTTTTCTTGTTTCAGCGAGTTTTTCAACCTCATCAGGGGATCTTATACCCACTAAACTGGCCTCTCTTAACAATGTCCTCTTTAGAGTTTCACGAGGTCGATCTCTTTTTCTTCGGCCCGTTATGTTCCACTTGATAGCCTATTTTTGGGATTCTCTGACTGTTTCTGACTGTTTCTTCTCATCACATGACCGAAATATGTACATCTCCTTTTTCTGATCTCCCATGAGACAGGTTGTTGTTCGCTCATCTGCTTTATCTCTGTGTTGTTCTTGAATTCGTTCCTCTTTATACCGAGTATTTTACTTGAGCTTTTGTTTTCAAAAGAGTTTAATTTCTTGTCTATTTCTTTAGTTGTTTTTCAGCTTTCGCAGGCATTAAATGAAGGTGGATTTGAATTTAATGATCTTAACTTGGTTTTTTGTGCATAAAACATTTGAGTGCCATATGTTCTCATGATTCTTGAAGGTCAATGCTGCTTGTATATAAAACTAAATATACGAAAACACGCAAAGTTACTGCAGTAAAATTAGATAACAGATCATTGGACTATTAGAAAAAAAGGTACGAAAAGCTTTATTCATTAATAGAGCACACAACTGTGGCTTTGTAATTTGTGCAATATAATAATAGGGACATATACAGTATGTATATTCTTCGTCCATTTTTTTCGACACTCTCATTGTCTGTACAATTTAATTTTTCATATACATATCAACAGATTTTAAGTGTCTGTTTTCGTTTTGATTGTTCATATAACTTTCACTAGACTCTCATTGTCTGTGTTCGTTTTGATTGTTCATATAACTTTCACTAGATTCTCATTGTCTGTTTTCGTTTTCATTTTTCCTGTAACTTCCAACAGGTTCTCATTAAGCCTCTTTCGATAAGCTTTAATGTTTTCCTTGAATCCTTCTTTTCCGTCCTCTCTCTCTCTCTCTCTCTCTCTCTCTCTCTCTCTCTCCCTCTCTCTGACACACCGAGACATATATCAAAAATAGCTCTCACCACTAAGCTACTGTAATACCAGCATGCAAATGCTTCCAATCCGCTTCTATGTTTTACCTATCTGCCCCGGTGGTCCGCGGTTCTTGCCAGTGCTGGGCTGGCTAAATGAGCTTATAATGTCAGTTACTATAGGTCAAGGGGGAATAACTGGCAACTTTTCTGCCATTTATACCTCTCAATTTTGTTATATTATTGTAACGTCTGAAACTTAGTGTATATTTAATTTACGGTCAGTTGTCAGCATTCGGATGTTGTCATCAGTTATATCAACATTATTCTCATATATCAGCGTTGGGGAATATGTATACAGTAAATGTGAGCATACGACATCCTTGCTAACGGTAGCAGCCACAACAAATAATTCTGGTATTATCATCAGTTTCTGGGTTAGAATGTCAGCAACGCCTCATGTGCTGATATCTGCCATTTTGTGGTAAATAAATATACGCAATTTCCGACTTCCTGCTGGTCTGTTCTGTCCAGAATCTGTACGTATTTTAGTCTGTGTAGACTGTCCCTGTTTGCTTGTCTGTTTGATTACATAAGCAGTCTCGGATATAAACGTACAAATAAACTATAATATATAACTAAATATTTTACTACACACATAGCCACTGCAGTAAAGTCATTATAATAAATAAGTACACAATTTTGAAAAGGTAAGACCAGCTTTTTTTCTACCGCTAATGACCGCTGTTTCTACCGCTAATGACCGCTGTTTCACAGCTAATGACCGCTGTAATAAAATCGCTGTTTCTACCTCCTAGAAACAATCTGATTAATTGTCTGTTTGATTATTTGTCCATTTACATATTTATCTGATTATCTATCTGTCTGCCTATCTATCCGTGCATATTTTTTCTACATCTAAATAGGTGTGGAATTATTCTTCTCTCTGTTGTTCTTTCCATCCATTCATGTTTTATTTGTCTGCCTGTCAATCTTTCTGTTATCCTCTCGACCCATCTTAAACTGTGCTTTAGTGTATCTTTTTTTTTTTTTCAAAGTGCATGCCCTTCTTTTCTCTCTCTGTCCCCACTAGCCTGTCTCTCTGTCTGCCGCTAACCTGCCTCTCTGTCTGCCCTCGAGCCTGTCTCTCTGTCTGCCTGCTAGCCTGTCTCTCTGCCTGTCCGCTAACCTGCCTATCTGCCCGCTAGACTGCCTCTGTCTGCCCGCTAGCATGCCCCTCTGTCTGCCCGCTAGCATGCCCCTCTGTCTGCCCGCTAGCATGCCCCTCTGTCAGCCCGCTAGCCTGCCTCTCTGTCTACCCGCTAGTCTGTCTCGTTGTCTGCCCTCTAGCCTGTCTCTCTGTCTGCCCTCGAGCCTGTCTCTCTGTCTGCCCACTAGCCCGCCTCTCTGTCTGCCCTCGAGAATGTCTCTCTGTCTGCCCGCTAGCGTGTCTCTCTGTCTGCCCGCTAGCCCGCCTCTCTGTCTGCCCGCTAGCCCGCCTCTCTGTCTGCCCGCTAGCGTGTCTCTCTGTCTGCCCGCTAGCCCGCCTCTCTGTCTGCCCGCTAGCCCGCCTCTCTGTCTACCCGCTAGCCTGTCTCTCAGCTTGTCATAGTGTCGGGTATATCATTACGAGGTTGTCGCTTTGAGTCTCCAGGGTACCACAATTTAAATTGCATTAAATTGGAAATATTCGATTTTTTTGCATCTGTGCCCGCCATCTGTACAGCGTACTCAACATCCATCCAGTATATTACTCTTAGACTTCCTCTTGTGTATACAACAGTCATCTAGTATAAGACTGTTATACTTCCTCTCTTCTGTCCTGTGTATACATAAATCATACAGTTTATAAGACTGTTTGACTGTCTCATGCCTGTCTTGTGTATACAACAGTCATCTAGTATAAGACTGTTATACTTCCTCTCTTCTGTCCTGTGTATACATAAATCATACAGTTTATAAGACTATTAGACTTCTCTCATGCCTGTCTTGTGTATACAACAGTCATCTAGTATAAGACTGTTATACTTCCTCTCTTCTGTCCTGTGTATACATAAATCATACAGTTTATAAGACTATTTGACTGTCTCATGCCTGTCTTGTGTATACAACAGTCATCTAGTATAAGACTGTTATACTTCCTCTCTTCTGTCCTGTGTATACATAAATCATACAGTTTATAAGACTGTTTGACTGTCTCATGCCTGTCTTGTTTATACAACAGTCATCTAGTATAAGACTGTTATACTTCCTCTCTTCTGTCCTGTGTATACATAAATCATACAGTTTATAAGACTGTTTGACTGTCTCATGCCTGTCTTGTGTATACAACAGTCATCTAGTATAAGACTGTTATACTTCCTCTCTTCTGTCCTGTGTATACATAAATCATACAGTTTATAAGACTATTTGACTGTCTCATGCCTGTCTTGTGTATACAACAGTCATGCAGTATAAGACTATTTGACTGTCTCATGCCTGTCTTGTGTATACAACAGTCATCTAGTATAAGACTGTTATACTTCCTCTCTTCTGTCCTGTGTATACATAAATCATACAGTTTATAAGACTGTTTGACTGTCTCATGCCTGTCTTGTGTATACAACAGTCATCTAGTATAAGACTGTTATACTTCCTCTCTTCTGTCCTGTGTATACATAAATCATACAGTTTATAAGACTGTTTGACTGTCTCATGCCTGTCTTGTGTATACAATAGTCATGCAGTATAAGACTATTTGACTGTCTCATGTCTGTCTTGTGTATACAACATTCATCTAGTATAAGACTGTTATACTTCTTCTCATCTGTCCTGTGTATACATAAATCATACAGTTTATAAGACTATTAGACTTCTCTCATGTCTGTCTTGTGCGTACAATAGTCATGCAGTATAAGACTAGTAGTTTGTCTGTGTATACAAAAGTCATGCAGTATAAGACTACTTGACTGTCTCATGTGTCTTGTGTATGTAAGAATCATCCTAGTATATTAGACTTGTCTCTCTTGTGCGTGCTTCAAAAGATAAAATTTCAACTATTTGGTTTGGGCCAGGCCTGCTGCGAAGAGGTAAACGATGCCATCAACGATAACAAATCACGGACGTCGCTTTAGGTAATATAAGTTCTGTTTCAGGTGCCAGACTTAATATCATCTTATTATAATGTCTTACTAATATCTTGGATCACTACTAACTAATAATGGAGATACAATGAGGGAAATTAAAAGGAGGACATCTATTGCTCTTCAGAAAGTAAAACAAATGAAGAATCTGTGGAGAGGAGCAGACAGAACCACAAAAATAAGATTTTTAAGGGCATGCATCTTTCCCATCGCAACATATGCCTGTGAGACCTGGACACTTAACAAAACAGCTGAGAAGCACATAAATGCCTTTGAATGTAAATGCTATAGAAGAGTTCTCCAAATATCGTGGACACAAAAAAGAACAAATATATCTATACTACAAGAGCTTAATATTGAAGAAGGCTGGCTAGTAAAGAGGATTAAAGAGAGAAAACTTAAATATTTTGGCCACATTAAACGTCATGATAATTTAGAGAAGACCGTATTGGAAGGATACATAATGGGAAAAAGAAAAAGAGGAAGACCGAAACGAAGATGGCTGCAAGACATCGTTGATGATCTGGAAATGGATGCAGCAGCAGCAGGCCATCTTGCTCACAACCGAGAGGCCTACAGGAGTGCTGTTTGGGAGGCAAAGTTCCGCAAGGGACATGCAAAGGAATGAATGAATGCTCATCAGAACAAACAAATTCTCTCCCCTTCTAACCCTTTACCTGGTGTGCGGCTGGCGCTCTCTGTGACTCTGTCCCGGGGAGTAGCAAGCCGCGTACCTCCAGGAAGAAGCTAGCTTAATAAGAACCATGAAATGGTAGTTTTGCTGAAAATGGTTCAGTTTCACCGTTCTGCTGGTCTCATGAGGTCACAAACTTTAACGTACAGAAGAAATCATTAACATGAGGCTTTCTGCATTGAATATAGGGGTCTGATTAGTGAAAAAATTAGTGCACTTGCATCTTGGTCATAGCCGAATTCGCTCAGCTAATCCAGCGGTAAAAACTGGAACTTGACTTCTCTTACAGGGAAAGAAAGGCGGTCAGGCGTGGTAGTAAGATTACTCTGTAGCGGTTTGGTAGTAGCACTGCTGTGTGTTTGTGTGTGTGTGTGTGTCTGTCGTGTTTCTTCCTGTGTGGCTGTAACTGATGGGCAGGCCATGGAAAAGTATTAACTGGTATCATTCATTCTCACAGAGTCCACGCACAACAGAAGAACAGTCGAGATCAAACCCTGAGATGAGTATCCGCAAGCAAGACCCAGATAAACCCATCTATGGTGACAGTCGTTTCCATACATGTAGCAATAACGGACATAAGTCCTTGGATAACAAATAACATAACGTTTAATCCGGCACTGGATGACGGATGGTAGAAGGGCGATTTGGTCATACTATGTATTGATTCAGATTAATCAGCTTTTCTCAGCATTTCAGCCGTCATACAAGTACAGTGCAGATCATTGTATATAAAAACAATGGAAACATAATCTTCAAGAACAGGATAAACGCTCCATATTCTTTTCCAGACTCCCGCCTTCCTGGTCTTCATGATCATTAATTCTTCTTCTTCTTCTTCTTCTGCTCTTTCTCTACTCAGACAAGACCCAGACGTATTCGGGATTTCCCTGTGCAGTAGTCCTGGCTTGTGTGAGCTGCTTATTACATCCACATGTACACAAACAAACTGGGGTGGCTTCGGTAAGAGCCCATGGTTAAACACCTACTTCAGAATACTGTTACAGCGGTCAGACAGTTCCAGGAAGTTATGGTTACTAATGCTGTAATCTCCTATATTTCCTTTAATGGCATGACCTTTACTTTTTTTGTTAAGATATTTCTAAAAGACCAATTTTGCCTTTCCTTTCCCCGTGGATTTTTTTTTTTTTTTGTAACCAGTTTGCTCAAATATGTTTTTGACCTTTTTGTTTTCCTAAGGAATCAAATCATTACTAGCCCTCTACAATATCGCAGCAATGTTTTACCATCATTTTCAGTTTTCCAGATCCCTTGCTTTGTTTCATGAAAGTACTATCCCCAGCCCACCCCCCGCCATTTCCTTCCAAAGCAATGCGAACTTTAAAAATGGATCATTCATAAATCAGTGTTCAGTTCCAAAGCTCTTAATCTTAGTCTGCCCTGCATAAAAAGAATGTTTAGTTTCTAGGAGCTTCGGACCTTCATTTGCATGTATATTACCTTCACCCTGTAGTATTACATAAAGCATGATCCTGCCATGCTAGGCAACAGCTGGATTCAACAAAATCCCCCCAAGAAATAAGAGGACACCCCCAACCAAAAATCATAATAAAATTTACGAAAGTAAATTACTGTATAAAAGATTTCCTGTTCAAAATACCCGTCCTAAATTACACCCAATTTGGTTAAGTTGTAGCAAATAGGCTTGTACCCATGGCGAGGCTCAGGCACAGCGAGTGTACGGGTAGGCACAGGAAATGCCATAGAGTAGCGAAATGCTAGACCTCTCTCTCTCTCTCTTCAAAGTTCTGGAAACGAGTAGAACAGTTACAACTTTATGCTTTTTCTCTTTAACACATAGAAGTTGTGTGTGTGTGTGTGTGTGTGTGTGTGTGCGCGCGTGTGTGGAATATCTGGAGTAAACTGAGGATCTGGGTGGAACCCAGTTTATATTGAGCCTCAGAAGACAGTTGTGAGGATATACTGTCCATCAATGTCCAGGTTTCAGACTGACAAAGCGGTAGGCGTTATTTAAAAGGCTCCACAGAGCAAGAACACATTCCTGAACTTCTGGTGGTGCATCATCTGTTTCACGCGCTGCCAGTCTCGGCTGCTGAAGTTCTTCTTCCCCAGGTTATCTTTGATCGACCACTTCTTCTTTTTCGTTTAAAGTGTCACGGGAAAGGTTTTCTGAATGTAGCGGCGGGGTCTTTCTGGAGTTTATGATCAGCCATTTTCATGCGCCTTTTTTTTCTAACACCATGCGGTGTTTTATGTCATATAACGCTGTGTACTTTCCTTCAAGGAGCAGAGAATCCACTCTGTCTCTTATTAAATTGCGTGGTTTGTGTAAAACTCTCTCACGCACAGTATGTGTGTGTGTGTGTGAGAGAGAGAGAGAGAGAGAGAGAGAGAGAGAGAGAGACTTATGAATTCAAACAGAAAGAAAACACTTAAAAATAAAGTGAGCTCTTTTCATGTCTTTAAGAAAACAAAAATTCTCTTGTTTGACGTGAGATAATACCGGCAGGTTATTCTTTGTTTAAGAGAACTGTGATTGGGGACTGGCAGGTGAAACAGTCTACAGGTGCAGTTAACGATGAACGTCTGTGTAGATTTACCCGAGTTTTTATCAGTCTAGCCAAACACTGACTAGCAACGTATCAAAACTTTACTTGTCTTTTACCGGTAAAGTAAAGTGAGTACACTTGGAATGTGGGCACATAACATTACTTTAATTCTACTCCAAAGAAAAGACCAGAACTGATAGGATGAACCGTAAATAAAAACGAAGAACAAATACTGTATTTAATAAATTATCATCCCCGTGAAAGCTCTTAGTTTTTTCAAACGTTGTGCCTCACACTGTAATGTGCTACGAAAGAGCTAGAGGTGTGCAGGCCAAAATTTTAGAGTTAAAAAAATATTCTTGACCAAATTATAGCGCATTCTTGTTTATTTCTATGATAAATGCCTGCCAGGTAGAGAATCCACTGCAATTTAGCTATTAGTCCCAGTTTTCAGGGAGAGCTGAAATGTCCAGAGATGTTTGCGTCCAAGCTGGCACATACTTCACACCGAAAAGAATGTCTTGTATAATAAAACTTCAAGTGGTTGTCAGCCAGTTGTGTGAAGGAACGAACACACACACATACACATACACACATACATGTAAAAATCAGAATCAGAAAAATCATCAAGGGATGTCCTCGCACTAAACTGACATCTCTTAACAATGTCCATCTTTAGAGTTTCACGTGGTCGACCTCTTTTTCTTTGATTGTCTGTTGTGCTCCACTTGATTGCTTGTTTTGGGATTCTCCGACTGTTTCTTCTCATCACGTGACCGACATATGTCCATCTTCTTTTTTCTGATCACACATGCGACAGGTTGCTTGCTCATTTGTCTTATCTCTGTGCTGTTATTGAATTCGTTCCACTTTATACCGAATATTTTCCTTAGGCATTTGTTTTCAAGAGTCTAATTTATTGTCTATTTCTTAAGTTTTTTTTTCCAGCTTTTGCATGCATAGATGACGGTGGAAATACATTTGAATTGCGCTTATAACTTTTGAATGCCATATGTTCTCAAGTTTCTTGAATGTCAATGCTGCTTTTGCAATTCTAATTCTAACTTCCTTTCTTGTGTCACTATCCTTGTCTATGTAGTTGCCGAGATATGCAAATTGGTTTATATATATATATATATATATATATATATATATATATAGAGAGAGAGAGAGAGAGAGAGAGAGAGAGTAAACAATATAGTACGTTCCCAAGCTTTTTTTCAGACTGTGGCACACTTGGGGGATGCAAATTTCTTTTACGGCACACCTATGTTCTTAATGCTTGACTCTCATGCAGTTAACCATATATTTTTAGCATTTTTATCTGTTTCAGACAGGTTTTTTTTTTTTCAAATAACCCATTTTAGTTTCTCATCTGAAATGGTGTAGTTGTGTACATGGTATAGTTGTTTACATATATTGCTTGAAAGTACTAATAAAAGAACGTAGTGTGTACATTTAGAGTGTACTGTTCATCAGATTAGACCAGCCCGTGGGTAGTATTACCGGTATTATTATTAAACTTGAAGAAAATAAATTTAGTTCGTTTCTTCTGTCCTTGTTTGTAGTTAACTTTTCCCTCTTCTTACTAGTGAGGGAGGAGGGGAGGGGTGGTATTTTCCCCCCTCATTGTTTCCACGAGGCTCATCTGTGGAAGCCACATCTGTGAACATTGCCAGACACCGAGTCCGCGTGTACTGGCCGAATGATACCGGCCCGAGAAACCAGGCTGTAGATTCTGCAGGGAACCTCAAAACTAGTCCAGGTTGCCAGAGAGTAAGAACTACAAAAAAGTTAGCAACTTGGAAATAACCACACAGCCCTGGACTGGATTAAATACTCACACTAACCTATAAATATGGTTCTAAATGATTTTACGGGTAGTTCTGCCCGAATCACGGGTGCGAGTGTTGTCGGGAATTTGTATTAAGTCAGGCGTGACGATCTGCCTGGACTGACAATATGGTGAGACACACAGATGAGGCGGTCTTAAAAATTGGAGTATTCCAGGTCAGGTTATTGTGACCCTAACTATCGCCTGATTCTTCGCCGTGTTGAGCTATACCTGTGTTTGTTCACGAAACTGTTGCTCTTGCGGTGATATTTGTTGTTGTTATATCTGTTGCTACTGATTATGCTGTTTTGTTGTTGCCCGTGGTGTTTTGTTGTTGCCTGTGGTATTTTGTTGTTGCCCGTGGTGTTTTGTTGTTGCCTGTGGTATTTTGTTGTTGCCCGTGGTGTTTTGTTGTTGCCTGTGGTATTTTGTTGTTGCCCGTGGTGTTTTGTTGTTGCCTGTGGTATTTTGTTGTTGCCCGTGGTGTTTTGTTGTTGCCTGTGGTATTTTGTTGTTGCCCGTGGTGTTTTCTTGTTGCCCGTGGTGTTTTGTTAGCGCCGGATCACTCTCTTGATGTGCTCAGTTGACCGGCTCAGAGCAAGCTGAAACCTACTCTGACACAGTACAAAGTTCAAGGCCGGCAGCTCTGCATATTTATGTATGAAATCTCATCTGGGGAACACATCCAGCAAAACTGCGCCAACTGCGGAACACTGTACGGTCCCAAGAAACCGGGCTCTAGGTCAGTGTTGCCCAGGCTTGTTCGGGCTGCCGCCAACTTTTCTCATAGGCCACGTCCTCAGCGCGTTACTGAATTAAAAACTTTAACTAGCAAACACAATTATGTAACAATATGAAGGAACACATTTATGTAACAATATGAAGGAACACATTTATGTAACAATATGAAGGAACACATTTATGTAACAATATGAAGGAACACATTTATGTAACAATATGAAGGAACACATTTATGTAACAATATGAAGGAACACATTTATGTAACAAGATGAAGGAACACATTTATGTAACAAGATGAAGGAACACATTTATGTAACAATAGGAAGGAACACATTTATGTAACGATAGGAAGGAACACATTTATGTAACGATAGGAAGGAACACATTTAGAACTCCTCTACTGTATTATCTTCTTAGCTTTTCATGTGATGGATGATTTTCGTGTAGGGACACAAGTTTCTCTGAATATCAGGTAGAAAAGTGCTAAGAAGGAAATGATTACTGTCCCCGTTTGCTGTTTCGTTTTCCCTCAACCCCCACCACCCTCCCCCTTTTACCTGCCCCCTTTTCTTTCACCGCCCCCAGTCCTTTCCAGCGTTCACGGGGGGAGGGGGTAGTGGGGGGGGCCTGGGGCGTTATCATCCACTTTGGAAAAGACAGCTCTAGGATCTGTACGGAACCACACAAAGTCCAAATTTTCCAAGAGAAAGAACTGCAGAAATCTCGACTACTAGAACCGAAGTTGTAGTGAAAATCATGAGAGGCTGGGCTTCACTCAGATCAGGAAGCGAACTTCTTCATTTTTTTTTTTTTCACATTTTTGGAGAGAGCTTTTTTTTTTTAAATTTTCTTAAAAAGGCAGACCGATGCGTACCTGAGTGCCATCATGCAGTGACACAACAGCCTAGCCTATTTCAGACTGAACGTATAGGATCTTGATCCGGGTTTGGTTTTCCATTCCTTTATAACAGCGTGTATGGCTAACACAGGCAAATGTTATATGTACCTACGTAATACCAGTCTGTCTTCGTGCATTATATTAACGCTTTGTTGTCTTACGTCAATGGCTCTCTTACGTACACAGGTCCTTTTTTCATGAGTCTCTTTTCTTTTTTTTTTTTTTGCTTAGTAAACACATGCATATCCCCCCCCCCCTCTCCCACACTAAATTCTGTGGATTCAAGCAAAATCTCCTATTCATGGCACAGACATGAACGTGACATCCTATTTTCCCTTCATCCACTTGCAGCCGCTTGTGCGGCGTAAGCCAGAGTGCTTCACCTTTGAAACATGTGCCGGATTTTTTTTTTTCAGAAATGGTTTTTCTAACTACAGCGTGCCGAGCTCTCACTTTCACATCTGGGTCAGTTGGAGGGTAACATAGAACCCACTGCTTTCAATCCGCGGAACTGGGTCGCTTATTGATTCGGCCAGTCTCATCCTCGAAGACGTTTAAGAAATGAACTGACCAGTGGGGCAGCTGGAAAGGGGCTAATTACGAATGAAGTATAAAGAAGTGACGCTGGACCCTGATTTCATTTCTCATGATGAGACTTAAGGGGGTAGGACTGGCCCCATAGACAGGGCGCGGGTCTCTCGATCAGTTTTGGAGTTTTAGGGGCGTGGGATCCAATCCCATCCGTCATCCTCCCTTTCGTCAGCGCTACGGAGTACATGCACTGAGCTGAGATTCTCCATTATAGAATGAGCTCAGAGTACGTGTGCACTTGTGTAGCACGCAGTGATGATAAAATTTAGAGCGCACTTTAAATATGCTGAGACTTGATCACAAGTTATGCATGAATTCTGAGTTGGTGAAATGCGGACCACAATTTTGTTTCCAAATTCAACACGTCCGCGTACTATGTCACACTGTAGCAGCGGTTGTCAACCTTTGTGTCCCATTGCACCTTTCTCATCATATGTCAGTATGTCACCCCCCCCCCCTTTCTCCTCTAAGACTGTCTGACTCCGAATGTGTATTCTGAATAATATGCATATAATTTTTCAACAGTTTAAGTCTGTCAGTCTCTGGTCTCATCGCCCAGCCCTCGTCCAAACCCTAGAATTCCAATTTGGGGGGAGGGGGAGGGAAGCAGGTTTCCCCCCAGTTGAGAACCCTTGCTACTTAAAATCAAAACGAAGCCAGTAGACTGGTGTAATGTACACACTTTTTATTTCGTCGTAGCTAAACTGTTTTCTTTCACCACCTTTGAAAGGACTCAGTGAGGCCTGAATTTTTTTTTAAAATCATAAATGGGCCTACGCCACTGTTTTCCGAACACGCCACTCGTTTCAGCGTAATGTTTGCTAGATCTAGCCCTACTTTGTAGTCTTACTTTCTGGTGTCTACTAGACGCTGCAGGAGATTTCTGAAGAATTTGAAGTTTCTGGTCAAATGATAACAGCAGGATGTATGCAAGTAAGTGCAGGTGTGTGTGGTCTTGTCTAGAGGCCAGTCATCTTATGTGTGCACCCGTGTGTCCAGGTAAAGCTAAGCATCTGATGCCCTGGTGAAGATCTTCGGGTGAATGCGTTATGACAAACGTCTGATTACTGCCATTGGCTAATGCGATATATGGTTAACCCCGTGATGTTGTAGAATTCTTACTGGTGCCAAAGTATGGTGGATGTGTAGTCGCTACAGTGACGTGTCTGATGTTTAGCTTATGCCATAACTTGTCGGTCATTTAGTTACTACCAGAGCTTGTCGGTCGTTTAGTTACTACCGTGGCTTGTCGGTCGTTTAGTTACTACCATAGCTTGTCGGTCGTTTAGTTACTACGATGGCTTTCTTTGTCTGAACGAACTTAAGACATCGTAACTCTGGCTTTCCTGTCTTCTCTGGACATACTCCATATGCTGACATCTCAGCAATCTCCACTACCATTGAGAAACTCAGCAATCCTGAATCCTTTATCCTACTTGTGATATCATTTTCTGTTTGCCAGTAGCGCTACATGGAAAAGGAACACTGTCTCGGCCGTCTTCGGTCCTTTTAGTGTGTTCCCAGATGTACGCAAGAGCGCCCAAAGCTCTTCTCGTACAGCTCCATCTTAACTGTGGAATCACATCGATCCGAACTTCATTCATCACGTCTGTTACTACAAAACATGTTATTAGAAAAGACTGCACGGAATTAAGGTTGGGTCTCGACCGATCATGATCTTTCTCATGCACTGGACGCTTAACCCGTGTGTCTCAGCACTGGACGCTTAACCCGTGTCTCAGCACTGGACGCTTAACCCGTGTGTCTCAGCACTGGACGCTTAACCCGTGTGTCTCAGCACTGGACGCTTAACCCGTGTGTCTCAGCACTGGACGCTTAACCCGTGTGTCTCAGCACTGGACGCTTAACCCGTGTGTCTCAGCACTGGACGCTTAACCCGTGTGTCTCAGCACTGGACGCTTAACCCGTGTGTCTCAGCACTGGACGCTTAACCCGTGTGTCTCAGCACTGGACGCTTAACCCGTGTGTCTCAGCACTGGACGCTTAACCCGTGTGTCTCAGCACTGGACGCTTAACCCGTGTGTCTCAGCACTGGACGCTTAACCCGTGTGTCTCAGCACTGGACGCTTAACCCGTGTGTCTCAGTAGAAACAGTGCAAAAAAAAAAACAAACTTGACCACTCTCTGTCTAGGAACGTGTCAGTTATTGCGTTCTAGACTCGACATTGTCGTTATTATTCTGAACTCGACACTGATTGTTTTGCGGCCGTCCCGCATTGCTCCGGACACAGCTGACACGGTCAGACATTCGCTGCTGATGAATCATCAGTTCACCAGCAAATATGCTGCATTAGCATTTCAGCTAATGTTTTTTTACCTTTGTTTTCTTTCCAGTATGATGATGGTGTTAGTGATAATCCACAAACATGTTATTAATCTCTGTGTATAGATTTTTATATATTCAAGAACAATGCAGAGATAAGACAGATGACTGAACAACAACCAGTCTCATGGGTGATCAGGAAAAGGAGATGGACATATGTTGGTCACTTGATGAGAAGAAATGACAAGAGAATCCCAAAACAAGCTATCAAGTGGAACACAACAGGCCAAAGAAAAAGAGGCAGACCGCGTGAAACTCTGAAGAGGACATTATTAAGAGAGGCCAAATTAACAGGCATAAAATCCTTCGATGAGGTTGAAAGACTCGCCGAAGACAGGAAAAATTGGCGAACTACTTTGCGAGCCCTATGTGACATTTAACGGCACTGGAAGGATATAAGATATAAGATAGATTTTTGCATTTGATGAAAGAACAGTTATATCACACAGTTTCTAGCGGCTTTTCCAACATGTGAACTTTTCCTTAATTTTTTTTTCCTTTATTTAATCTGGTCATGCAAGGAAAAAAAAAACGTTCGCGTTTGTCTCCTGTCAGCTTTGTCATCACTTATGTTGCTGTGTGTGGTAACTGTTTTATGGTCTGCTATCATTACTCGCGAAAGCTAAAAGGAAGGGGGTGGGGAGGGGGGAATGAAGTTAGATGTGACTAGCAATAGTCAGTATGGGACTAGCAATAGTCAGTAATATTCTACTCCCAGTTATTCTCATTCTTTCTTCTATGTGTACAGAAATTCCTCGTATTTAACCTTCTATTCAGTTTCGTAGCGTCATATCCCTGTCATTTAACTCCCTACAACAATTCCAGGTGGGAGTGGGAATGATTTTTTAAAAAAGCGGCTTTTCTGGTCACTTGTACTATCTCTCTGTAACTGCGTAGCCGATGCTGTGGAGATGTTGAAGCACAGCATCGTATCGGCGTGAGAGCGGGTTATGGCAGCTATTTTTTCAGTCTCGGAGTATAGCTAAAAAGCAGGAGGTGTGCAATACTTCGTTAGCAGACTCCACCGCCATGGGGACTATGGCGATCCCTGCTCTGTTAACCAAGCTAAGCCTGTTACTGGGGGTACCAACCGGAGAGGTGGAACGGGGTCTTGGCCAGCTATAGTTCGCTAACCCTGCTTTTCCGGTCAGTGATAGTGAATTCTCTCTCTCTCTCTCCCCCCCCCCTCCCCCTCTCCAAATCTGTCACCACCACTTCGAACCGTCAGTTTATACACCAGAGCTACGGAGTGCATACATTCTGATGAGATCCTTGTGCAAAGACGAGCGAAGAATACATGGGCTTGTCTTTAGGGCAACGGGTTTAACTTGTTAATAAGCAGAACTTTATAAGCAGTCTTGAGTAGAAATCACAGCAAAACTTTAAAAACTTATTCCTACGAATCTGTACATCATCTGTACCTGCGAACTGATGCATTAATTTAATTGATTGTACGCACTTTGTTACTTGTACATATCATCATAAATCAATGAGTCTGGAAATGAAATTCATTAAACAAGATTATTTTAACTGTTTTATTTTAGTTCGATGTGTGTATGTGTGTGTTTGTGTTACATTAATAATTCTTTTGTTTGTCCCATTCCCTTTGTGAAATGCACAAATAACCACGATTAGATAACAAAGTCTGAAAATTAGATAACAAAGTCTGAAAATGTTTCTTATTCTCTCTCTCTCTCTTTCTCTTTCTCTCTCTCTCTCTCTCTCTTTCTCTCTCCCCCTCTTTCCCCCCCTCCCCCTATTCATTGTTTTACTGATAATTTTGCAGAAGCCTGTATATACTAGCTTGAACTGCTTCATTATGCACGATGGGATATTTCTTATTACGTTAATCTAATAGTGTTGTTCTTCTTGTCCTTGGAGAAGACTTTTGTGGCTAAAATATTGGATGGTCAGTCTCTCCCCTCTCCCTCCCCTTTCCTGTGTTTCATCTCACAAATCTTGAACACGTTTTGTTACCCCATCAGTCAGGAAAGCTTTGGCCTTCTTCCGATTGCTAGAGTGTTAGCAAATGTGTGACATGTACAAGGTAGAATTCCCGTTTCCATGGCATTAAGACATATTGAGGATACGTATTTCCATGACCTTCGGCACATGAAAGTGTGATGTGGTCAGTATCACGCCTGG